>CM034152.1:80117009-80742009 GCA_019776745.2 Taxus chinensis | reverse complement strand
TGATGCAATAATCCTAAGTCTGTCATCTCAAAATATTGCATTAGTATTGCTTTAATTTTCATAATCAAATTGTTAGAATTACTAGTGATAAGTAAATCATCAATATACAATACGATGAGAATGATAACATTTTCTTCATTTTTTAGAAATAAATCATTGTCAAATGAATAGTTAGAAAAACCAATTTCATTAAAATAAATTGTTAATCTTTGCATACCAAACGCTAGGAGCTTGTTTTAAACTATACAAATATATTTTTTAATTTACAAACATACATTTATTTACCTAGTTCTTAAAAGCCTTAAGGTTGGGTCATATAGATTTCTTCTTTTAAATCTCCATCCAGAAAGGAATTTTTGACATCCATCGGGTGGATTTCCCAACCATAATGAGTAGCTAAGGTAATAAGGATCTTCATTGTGCTCATTTTTGCAACTGGTGTAAAGGTTTCAACATAGTTGATACCAAGTTTTTGAGTAAACCCTCGAGCTACTAATCTGGATTTTGAATTTATCTACATTGACATATACTTTATATTTAATCTTATATAGCCATCTAGATCCGAATATACTTCATTTTTCAGGAGGGGCTAAATCCCAAGTTTGATTTTTAATTAAGGAAGAATAGTCATCTTGCATTGCATTTATCTATCTTTTCATCATAAGAATCTTCTTCAAAAGACTGGGGTTTAAGTTCATACAAATGTCATCAAAGTCATGAAATGTATGTTGAATTCTAATCATTTTATGAAGGTTTCCAGGATTAGAGTCTTTAATAATAGACTTGGCCCATCTAGGTCTTTGGTTATAGAGGAAACATGTACTATCTCATTTTCAACTATAGGTTCAATACTAGTTTCTTCATCATTTACATCATTTTCACAATTTTCATTTTCAATTTTATTTTCATTAGAATCATCATGAATAATAGAAACAAAATATGAAGAAGAAAAACAAAAAAGTTTTTCTAGAATTTTAACTTTCCCATTTTATATAACTTCTCTCTTTGAAGGATCAAAGATCCTAAGACCTTTAGTTTTGACACCATATCTTATGAAGATACAACTAAAAGAGGTTTGATCAAGATTATTCTGTTTTGATTTTAGAATGAAGAAGGAAGCTAGGATACCAAATATTCTCAAGTGAGATACACTTAATTTTTTATTTAACCATTTTTCTAGAGTGGAATTTACTAAGGCTTTAATGGAAACTCTGTTCAAGATATGAACAACAATGTTCATTTCTTTAGCCCAGAGGAATTTAGGAACCTGAGATAAATGCACCATTGTTCTAGCCATGCCATTTCCAGAATGGTGCAATTTTTCCTTTCCACAATCCCATTCTACTAAGGGTAACAGAGAGTAGTCAGTTCCATTTGAATGCCACATTAAAAAAAAAATGAGTCAAATGTCTTACTGACATATTCTCTCCCATTATTAGTCCTAAGCCTCTTGATTTTATAACTAGAAGAGTTTTCAACTAAAGCTTTAAATTCCTTAAATTTTGACTAGACATCATATTTATTTTTGATGAAATACGACCGAATCGTATGAGAGAAATCATCAATTAACGTGACAACATACAAAGAATCATTAATGGATGGAACTTTTAGGGGTCCTCAGACATCACTATGGAAAAGTTCCAAAGGTTCAAAATAATTAGCATCATGATGACTATGGAAGGGATTACAAATTACTTACCACGTAAGCATCCTTCACATGTTTCATGATTTTGGGAAATAGGTGGCATAACAGTCACTAGGTTTAGTCGAGATGTATGTCTTACATGATTCTAAAGTTGACATGAATTAGTTTCTCATGCCACAATTTCATGTCACTTCTTTGAGATGTTAAACAAGAAGCAGAGGGAAAGCCATTAAACACATATAAAGTTATGTTGTGGAGCCTATTTTCATGTGTGGAAGTGTTGAAGACTATACACTCAAAAAACTTTCCTGACACTCTGGAAATGTTTTCTCATATGGGCAGGATTTTTGACCATAGGTTTATGGGGCAGTTTTGGCCCATGGTTTTGGTACCCATGGTATTGTAAAACTACCTTAAGTAGTTTCATATTTATGTGTTTTTGTGCATATGATAGGGTTGACATAACATTGTAGATGTGTGTGAGTTCAAGTGTGAATTCTGTAGAGTTTGTTGAGCATAGCTCTAAAACAAATTTAGGTATTGTATTGAGAGAAGAGGTGGCTTGTAATAAAATATGAGCAAGTGATTCTTGGTGGACATAGCCCAAATTGGGTGAACCATGTTAAATATTATCTTTGTGTTGTGTTCTTTTATTTTCTATACTTTTATTTCAGATCTGTGATATTATTTTGCATATTAGTTTCTACTATTGTGATTTTGAGTGGGATTGTTCTGCATATTTTATCCCTTATTTCCTAACAATTGGTATCAGATCCTGGTTTGGTTTGCTAGAAGTGTTGAATCACAGGGAAATTTTTAGCTTGAGTGGGAGCTATGGTAGATGATGGAAGATCAAAGGTTGATAAATTCAACAGGAAAATTTTAGTCTTTGGAAGATGTAGATGGAAGATTACCTTTATCAAAAGGATATTTATATTCCACTTCCTAAGAAAGGGAACAAACCCTCAAGCATGACAGATATAGAATGGGATTTTCTGGATAGGAATGCACTTGGAACAATTCGGCTATGTCTTGCATCTTTGGTATTATTTAATGTTTCAAAGGAAAAGAATACAAAAGAACTTATGGATGCATTAGGGAAGTTATATGAAAAACCCTCTGCCTCTAACAAGATATTTTTAATGAAAAAGTTGTTTAATATGAGGATGTTTGAGAATAGTTCAGTAGCAGAAAATTTAAATGATTTTAATACGGTTGTGAATATGCTAGCTTTGGTTATAATAGAATTTGATGAAGAAGTTAGGGATTTATTAATTTTTTACTCCTTACCTGAGAGTTGGAATAGCCTGGTAATGGCGGTAAGCAACTCGGTTCCAGATAACTCAAAGTTGAAGTTTGAGGATGTTGTAGGGGTGATTCTAAGTGAGGAAATGCAAAGAAAAAGATATGGGGAATCTTCTACTTCAGGGAATTCTTTGACGATGGAAACTAGAGGGAGACAAAAGAATAGAGGAAGCCGTGGAAAATAAAAAGATTGGGAAAGGTCAAAATCCAAAAGCAAGATGGTATGCTGGCACTGTGGAAAGTCTGGGCATGCAAAGAAGGAATTTTGGGAGCTTCAGGACAAGAAGAAACAACAAGAAGAAAAAAAGGAGGTGAATGTGGCAACAGGTAATGTATGTCAAGATGCTTTGATTCTTTCTTTACATAATATTTTTGAATCTTGGGTTTTAGATTCAGGGGCTTCTTTCCATGCTACTCCACATAGGCATTATTTTGTTGATTATGTTCAAGGGGATTTTGGGCATGTTTTTCTTGGTGATGATGATGAGCCTTACAACATATTTGGAAAAGGTTTTGTTTAGGTTAAGATGTAGAATGTGAATACTTGTCTATTGAAGGATGTCTAACATGTGCCTACATTAAGAAAAATTTGATATCAGCGGGGAAGTTAGGAAATGATGGTTGTATTGAGATATTTACAATGGAACTCTTGGAAGGTTACCAAGGGTGCTCTTGTGGTGGAAAGAGGTAAGAAGGTTGGAACCTTGTATTTAACCACTGATAGCACTAATTCTTGTAATCTTGTGGCTTCAAACGTAAATACAATATTGTGGCAATATAGGCTCGGTTATATGAGCCATAAGGGTATGGAGATCATAAAGAATAATTTTCCTAGATATACAAAAATAGGTTTAGAGTTTTGTGAGAACTGCATATATGGGAAACAAAAGAGAGTAAAGTTTCTCACGGTTGGACCTACAAAGAAAGAGAGTAAGTTAGAGTTGGTACATTCTGATGTGTGGGGGCTGACTCAGGTATCATCTCTTGGGGGTTAAAATTATTATGTTACTTTTATTGATGATGCAATAAGGAAAGTTTGGGTATATTGTATTAGAAATAAATATGATGTATTTGACACTTTTGTTAAATGGAAATCCTTGGTAGAGAATGAAATAAGTCTTAAGCTAAAATGTCTCAGGTCAGATAATGGAGGGGAGTATTGCAATAATGATTTTGATTATTATTGTTCTAAGAATGGAATCTGACAGGAAAAATATGGTTCTAGGAACTCCACAATAGAATGGGTGTCAGAAAGGATGAACATGACAATAATGGAATGAGCTAGGAGCATGAGGTTACATGCAGGACTACCTCTTTCTTTTTGGGTAGAAGCGGTGAGCACAGATGTGTACTTGATAAATAGAGGACCCTCAAGTTCCTTGGATGGAGGCATACCTGAGGAGGCTTGGTCTGGTAAGAAAGTTGATTACTCATTTCTTAGAGTCTTTGGATGTGAGGTGTTTGTTCATATTGACAAGGATGATAGGACCAAGCTAGAGGCTAAATCAGAAAAATGCACTTTCATTGGTTATGGTGGTGATGAATTTAGATATAAATGTTGGAGTATTAAGGACAAGAAAATCATTCGATCTAGGGATGTGGTATTTAATGAGAAAGTTATGTATAAGCAACAGTTGCAAGAAAATAGGGAAGAATCCAAGAAATAATATGCAGTGGTAGAGGATCTTTTGGATGGGAAAGTGACACATGAATCAATTTAGGAACCTACTCAATAAGAACCCCAAACTCCTATATTGAGGAGGTCTTCTAGGGTAAGAAGAGAACCTGAAATTTTTCTCCTTCTCTTTATTATTTATTACTCACTGATAGTGGAGAGCTAAAGAAATTTGATGAAGCAATGCAAGTAGATGTCAAGAAGAAGTGGGAGTAAGCCATGAATGAGGAGCATTAGTCTCTCATGGAGAACCAAACTTGGGATTTGGTGAAGCTACCCGAAGGAAAAAGAGCATTGCAGAACAAGTGGGTGTACAAAGTTAAAGAGGAAGAAATAGGCAAGAAAAGATACAAGGCTTGGTTGGTGGTCAAGGGGTTTACATAGAAAAAAATGTATAGATTTTGATGAGATTTTTTCTCCTGTAGTAAAAATGACTTCTATTAGAACTATTCTTGGAATAGTGGCAGTAGAAGAATTACACTTAGAGTAGCTAGATGTAAAGACTGCATTTCTCCATGGTGATTTGGAGGAGGATCTATATATGCAGCAACTAGAGGGCTATGAGGTCAAAGGTAAAGAGGAGATGGTGTGAAAACTGAAGAAGAGCTTGTATGGCCTAAAACAAGCTCCACATCAATGGTATAAGAAATTTGATAGCTTCATGATGGAGAAAGGTTATATTAGATGTCATTCTGACCATTGCATGTATATAAAAGAAATTTGAGGATGACAATTATATTATCTTGTGTTTGTATGTGGATGACATGTTGGTTGCAGGAAAAAACATGAAGGAAATAAAAGTACTCAAGAAGCAACTAAGTGACTCCTTTGATATGAAGGATTTGGGGGCAGCCAAAAAAATCCTTGGTATGAGGATATCTCAGGGATAGGAAGGAATGAAAGCTGACTTTATCTCAGGAAGAGTACATTAAGAAGGTCTTAGAGAGGTTTAATATGTAGGATGCTAAACTAGTTGGGAATCCTTTGGCAGGCCATTTCAAGTTATCAAAGGAGATGTGTCCCAAGATAGAGCAAGAGAGAAACCAGATGTCCAAGGTACCTTACTCATCAGTGGTTGGTAGTTTGATGTATGTCATGGTGTGCACTAGGCCTGATATTTCCCATGTAGTGGGAGTTATGAGTAGATTTATGAGTGATCTAGGTAAAGATCACTGACAAGACAATAAAGTGGATCCTTTGGTACTTGAGAGGGACCATGGGGAAATTTTTGCTAAAATGGATTGGACACCACTTTGCGTGGTTATGTAGATTCAGATATGGCTGGAGATGTAGACAACAAGAGGAGCATGATAGGTTATATTTACACTATAGGTGGGACAAAAGTGAGCTAGATTTCATGACTACAGAAGCTTGTGGATTTTTCAACCACAAAGGCTGAGTATGTTGCTGCCACAGAGGAAAGTAAAGAGATGATTTGGTTACAAAAATTTCTTGAGGAGTTGGGGCATAAGCAAGAGGAAGGGAAGCTGCATAGTGATAGTCAGAGTGCTATACACCTAGCTAAGAACTCTTCTTTCCACTCTAGGACGAAGCATATATAGTTAAGGTACCATTTCATTAGGACAAATTTGGAGGAAGAGAATTTGAAGCTGGAGAAGATTCATACCAGTCAGAATCCTGTAGACATGATGACCAAGGTGGTCACAAGGGAGAAACTGAAGTTGTGTTTAGCTTTGGTTGGTCTTCACGGACAACAGTGAAGGGTTGAGAAGCTTGCTCAGAGGAAAAATAGTCTCCAAGTGGGAGATTGTTATGTTGTGGAGCCTGTTTTCATGTGTGGAAGTGTTGAAGATTGTACACTAAAATTACTGTACACTCTCCATAGTTTTCTCACGGAAGGGTTTTGGGGCTGGGTTGGGCCCCGAGCGGGGTGGCAGCCCCTCAGAATTTTTTTGGCCTCGAAAAATGTTCTTGATATCTTGGGAAACATGATCTTCTCATATGGGTGGAATTTTTGACCCATAGGTTTATGGGACAGTTTTCTCCCATGGTTTTAGTACCCACGATATTGTAAAATTTGTTAAGTAAATTTATGTTCTTTTGGGGATTATGGTAGGGAGACATATCATTGTAGATGTGTGTGAGTTCAAGTGTGAATTCTTTAGAGTTTGTTTAGCATAGATCCAAAATAGATGGGTATTGTATTGAGAGAAAGAGGTGGCTTGTAATAAAATTCTGAGCAAGTGATTCTTGATGAACGTAGCCCAAATTGGGTGAACCACATTAAATACTATCTCTGTGTTGTGTTCATTTTATTTTTTACACTTTTATTTTTCAGATATGTGATAATATTATTCTGCATATTAATTTCTACTATTGGAATTCTGATGTGGGATTTTTCCGCATATAATGCTCGAATCTTAAATGAATAAAAAATACCACAATATTGTACATTTACCAGTCAAAGCTAATCCCTTCTTGTTGGAAAGGAGTGGCCCTTGCTCCTTCCCTTTTGTCAAGTTCAACATTGAAAGTTACACAACAAAGTTTTCCCCTAAATCTACAATTTTATTAAATTGAACTAACTGCTTTTACAATAATCAACTAACTGAACCAAAATTTGAATCACAATAAATTATATCTTTTATACTTGAGCATTCCTAGTCTCTATAGGAGAGAACTAGTTATTTGAAATTAATAACATCTACTTATCTGAAAAATAAATAATTGTTCTAATAATTACAATCGTGGAAGGAGTAATATAGCTTGTGTTGGTTTTGAGCTAATCTTGTTAACTTCTAATAAGGCCCATAACAAACTCCTTTAAGATAGTCAATCAGTTCCAGAATAGATTATATATCAGAATCAATCATTACAAATTCTTAAGTGTTTGTCTACATCATATATTTAAGTAACTAAAGTTAAACTGGGATTACATGGACCTCATAATTTGTTTGAAGGTTGAGATAGTAGCACATGTTTCATGCTCATATAATTATGTTAATTGATGTGCCATTGTGTATATACTACATAGTTCATCCATCTGAGCCTCATTCATCACTTTCTTGACTCCCTAGTTACTTATTTCAAGAAAGTCATTGAATGTACACTTCACAAAATGGATGAGTCCTGCACCTCCATGGTGAATCTTGTGTTGATATGTACATTGATATGGTCAGTCAGTGTGCTCTTCCGGTCACAAATGAGTCTTGCGCTCAGTCTGCAGTTAATAACATGTCCATGAATTTGTGAGCATATGCATTCTGCCTTACACTCATTAATACTAATCCTAATGTTGTCATTCAAGCCATATTTGAACATATGAAATTTATCAAGATAAAAAATTACAAGAATATGCACAACAATTTTCTGAGTAAAAATGAGTAAAGTAAATAACTATAAAATGTTAATGGATATTACAAAGAGTAAAATGATACCACAATAACACCTGTAGTCATTTAATCATGGAAATTGAAACAATGACCAGTTTACAACAAAAATAGGAGGTCTTATCAAGTGGATAATCTATTTATGAATGAATTAGAACTGATTAAACAAATGTTCCCCATGGAAATGTGAAGAGTAATTGTTTCTTGGTCCTGTCGTGTAATGAAGACGACGATCTAGTCGTAGTACAGCCAAAATATATCGATTTAAGAAAAGAGATTACATTATTTAATAGCTAATTTTCTCAAGCACTTGAGAAATGAAGGGCAATGGGAAGTGATATTTCTATTTTGGCTGACTTCAACAAAAACTGTAATAGTAAACATATCCTCCATTTCCAATTCTTATTTGGCACAATGACAAGAGGTGATACCCATTGACTCTTATGATATGTTTTGGATTTGAATCCAACATCAGTAGAAACTTGGTATAGTTCACCAACTCGGTGATTTCTCATACTACTGGGTTCATCCATAAATGTGGCTACCTGATTGGTTTAGCCATTATTCCATTGTAAATATCATATTCTAATTCAGTAATTTCAACTCCTAGGATGATTATCCCACACATATGCCAAACCATAATACATCTATAACCAATGTTGTTCTATGTTTTTTCCACCGTCGAACCACATAAATACCAACAATTTAACACCTGTTCCATACTCAACATATTGCTTACCTCTTAGTGGCCTCGACTGGTGCACATATTTTCAACTTAGGTAGACCGCAGAGGGACCGTTATAACACGGTCACCACACAATGTGGCAACACAAATTTTATGAGTGCTGGCTACAGCCACAGGTCTAAACAAGTAGTCATGGGGAGAGAAGATGGTGGAAAATACAATTTGTTATCCCTTATGAATAGTCCCTATGTGTGACTAATCCGTCCAAGCGAAGTAAGATGGGGGTGCCATGTCAAAGGACGTGGTCAAGTGATAGGGGGATTTTTCGTCAACTTACATGGATTTCTTTCATAGAGTGAGTGGTGTATGACAGTTGCAGATTGAAAAAAATCTTCCTGCTTGATATGTCAGATTGGGGGTATAAGACTTCTCCAACATCGTGAGAATTGTGATTACATAAGGCTCACAATTTTAGGTTCTAGGTATAGTTCATACCTATAATATAAACTATAAAATATAGATTCATCATCGATTATATAAATTAGGTTGGGCTAGGAGGACTATATAGCATTTTAGCTTTATTGGTACAACTTCCATTTTTAGATGACACATGCTCTTCTAGACCTGCAACCTATAAATGCATATAGCAACAGCCAGCCATGGTCTATCTGAACTATAAACTAGGATGTGCAACTCCTTATTAATTTTATTTTGATCTAGAATGACATGAGATGATATTTTGAAATTTAAGGTTGAAAAATAATTAAGAGAATCTACATCACCAGGGGAAAAGAGGTTTGATCAACGACTCCTTCAAGCCTTATTGTTGATCTATCTACTAGTTGCAATTTTGTAGTTGTTTTCCTTAGTCCTTCCAACTTTAGGTCATCCATAATTTTATCTGTTTTATACATGTCGTATTTATGCCCCTAAGTCAATTTCAGAAACTATTCTCGATTGTAGTTCCATTGATAGTAATGTTCACCAAAGGACTTCATGAATCTATGTACATGGGTAGCACTGAATTTTCCAAACCCTAGTAATTCAACCAACTGAGTTCCAGTTTTCATTGTATAGTGGATTGATATATTCATTTAGGTCTTCCTAGCTTCTTGATATATATATCCTTACACTAGATTCATTGTAGAAGAGGGACATCCTTGGGGGGGGGGGTTGAATAAGTGGATATCTTTACCAACAAACCATCCTAAATTTCCAGCTGATTGTACACTTTAGGATCTAAATCAGAATCTTATTTAGGGTCATATTTCTTCTCTACCAATCTCTCTGGATGATGGGGGTTCATTGACTTGCATATATTCCCTTGTTGGAACTAAAAATTCATATTGTGCACAGATCAATAAATGTATACATCTTTTGGATTTGTTACGGACAACAGTCTGCAGAACACTGATGCTTCAACATCCGATTTATATCCCATGATGGTGGGTTTAAACTTGGTGATATAAGTTATCTTCCACTAGTGTGAGATGGACTATCATTGACTTCACTGAATAAGTTTAGTAGTAACTCCCTGGCTAAGTTTCTACTCGATGTTTATTGACTTGAATTACATGAAATCATTCTGACATCATTGACATCATAGTAATATCAAAATAACCTGCAGGGTAAAACACCAAACTCAAACAATGGGTTACATTTTCTTGGTCTTCATATTATTTAGATCCATGACAATTATAACCTAGATGATGGAGATATGTTCTCTCATTTAAATAATAATAATATAAGTTGTTATTGGAGATAGGGAAATCAAGTATAAACTACCCCTTCTTATGATCATTTAATATTCACCTAGTTCTGTCATGATAGTTTGTTTGGGACAACCTCAAAAATCTCACTTGGAAGGGGGTTTTATTATAAAAAACCTTATACAGAGGAAGATAAATGAAGCTTATCAATCTTGTCCAAGAATTGTAACGACATGGTGACAGTGTACATGAGGTGTATGGTGAGTTTTAGGTTTGAAGTCAAAGGTATAATGCTTGTTTTAGGTCCTTGGGAAGCAAGCAAGTGGAAATAGGTAAGATAACACGGGTAAATAAGAATGGATGGAGAGTTTCAAACATATTTGGGATATGTGGTGAGTGGTGGTGTAAATCAACTTACATCAATTAATATGTTGTTCATTGAATCACAATAATTTAATTATCAGACTAGGGGACGCAAACTTCAAACATTTCCGGTGCTGTATACACAATTGCAATAGATCTAAGAGGTTGGAAAGAAATAACTGTCACAAAAAGGCTCAGAAGTAATCAAAACTTATAACTGAAAATTAATGGTTCTAAACGCTATCATAAAGTTGTAGATTCAAAATGGAAATAAAGAAAGCAAATTGTTCCTAGGTAAACATACATGCGATGAAAAAGACAACAATGGAGGCGTTGAACAGATCACAAGTAGGCCCTGACTAGGGTGTTAATCCCCCCTAAATTCTACAACTAGAAACTAATCAATAAAACTAAACATTACATCAAGGAACAAACATGAATCTCCTTTCTAAATTAGACTATCAATGAATGAATCTCCTATATCTAATCTCCTCAGATAATGAAT
This sequence comes from Taxus chinensis, assembly GCA_019776745.2. Classification (NCBI taxonomy): domain Eukaryota; kingdom Viridiplantae; phylum Streptophyta; class Pinopsida; order Cupressales; family Taxaceae; genus Taxus; species Taxus chinensis. The sequence continues at coordinate 80,730,772 of CM034152.1, read as the reverse complement.
ATCCTTGATTACTAGCACTAACTTTTTATTTTATACTTCCCATCTTACAACAAGATGTGAGAAGAACAAGAATACAACAAGGATTTTAAACTAAACTAAGCTAAAAATCTTTAATAGAATAAGTGAAAGATATTTAACAGAAAAGTAAGAGATTCAACACATACAAAGTAACTTAATACGTGTTCACATAACAAATGTTCAAGTAATCTAATAGTTCCTTTAACCATGTTTTAACTCAATCAATAAGTTCTTCACTAGTTTACAATGAATGACTAGATCAAAGGTTGAGTTATATCCCAGTTCTACATGTTACCGTTGTAACCTCTTCTTCAATGGTACATTCAAACATGAGCATTTTTTATCATACCTTCCAAAAGATATTCATAATGTGGGATCTTTGTTGTAGATGATTTTTTTATTGTGGATGGGTTGTTGCGGACAGGTTCGTTGGCTTTAGACGAGTTGTTGCGGATAGTTCCTTTACTGAATATGAAAAATTGGTTACAACTAAGAGTTACATCACACATATCATCATTCAAACAACTTATTGGAATAATAATAATAGATACACACAAAATACCACATAATAAAGATAGACTAGGTATAACTATATTAATCAATAATTATGCCACAAGTTCAAGGTTATAATGGTAATGTATTCAGCAGTGTACATGGAAAATAAATGGATATAACTACAGTGGCTTGATCACAATACAGAATATGAGTTTTTTATAAAGGTCAATTAACATAACTCATCATACCCATAAGCTTAATATATTGATTGTCCTCATTTAAGGAATTCATATCTTTACTGTTTATAATTGCATTCACGTGCTTGAAATAAATTTGAGTATTTATTCCTTTTTTCTCAGACAAGAAATATCCATAATTCCTCATGAATTTTGCTCAAAAATCTATTTTATATCCTCTCACTGAACAACAAGTCACATGTCCATGGTGGTATTGGAAAATGAAAAATTAATAGATGATAGCCTATAGAAAACCAATTGTCTTCACATTACTTAGTTATCTCAATGTATGTGTTCACTCTTTTCAAAGTTGGCATTATGTTTGGATAAGTCTCCATCTCTTTCCTATGTAGTTTTTGGGATAGCTCATTCTATCTCTTTCTGCATGTTTGTATGAATTGAATCCCATGTTCACTAACCATTTCCCTAACTTCTGTGTGGGTTGTTGTCCTCATTTGCAACACTCTCTTCCTAATCACCTTCTTCTTTATATACTTTTCATATTTCTGTACAACCTCTTTATATTTTGTGGCCTCAGCCCTAACAAACAATGGTTGGACCTTCTCCAAATTTATATACTCTTCCATCCGCCTAGATCTATACAATTCATTTGAAAAATAAGAGCATATGGTCTTAACTTCTACATCCCTGATGGATAGCATTGGGATCCAATCTCTGCCATATTTTATGGAATAAGTGTGGAAATAAATCTCACATAACAAGTTCTAGATTTCATGGGTGTTGTTGTGGTGTAATATAAAGAATCTCCTAGCTAAGTTGATATCATATAGCATGCTAGAATTAATGCATGTAATTTTATGTTACAACATATTTTCTTTTAAATAGATTGCATAAACTCTTGATGGGGGTCTACATTTAAATATTCCATGTGTTACTTGAACTATTTATTCTTGTTTGTACTTCACCCTCTTAATCTCTTTATCCTTTTCCTTTAGTTCTTCCTTGTGCTTAGCGATGAGGGCTTCTTTCTCTTTTTCCCATTTTCATTTTAGCTTGTTAACATAGGTTTCCAATTGCAGCATCAAATAGTCAATATCTAGTCCCATAGTATGAGTTGTCATATCCTTACAAGATGGTTTTGTAGGTTCCCTGACAATTTCATGAATAAAAATTTGGGGATGTAATGGTGTTACATTTACATGTTACACACTATCATGTTGTGCTTTCTCAATAACTTGATCAATTACTTGGCCAACAACTACAAGAATTTTTCTTTGTTCAATTTCTTGTTCCTGTTGCTCCATAACTTGCTCAACAACTACAGAAATTTGTTCTTGTTAACTTCCTCTTCCAACTTCCTCTTCCTATTATATCTCTTCTTCTCCCTCTTCTTGACCTTCCACTTCATAAACTCCCTCCTTGTTCTGAGAAGGATCTTTAGGGTATTTTACTTATGAACTATGGCATCAATATCTCCCTGCTCTACCTCCAATTTTCAAGGCTCAAGGCTCCCCTCTGTAGCTTCCAAATCATTGTCTAGTGAGATGGGTTGTGACTATATTGGGATAGAGGTATTTGGTATTTTTGTTTTGCTCCAATGGGATCACCTAGCCTATGAAGGAGTAGAAGGAAAGGATTTACATTTAACCTTTAAAGTGGAGGTTTTAGGAGAGGAGAATTCTAAAAGGGTTTCAGATACGAAAAATTATTTTAGGAGAGATAGGTGCAGAAGAGATTTCAGTGCTTCTCCTTTTGTTTCTCTTGTTTCCCATCAATGTAACAAGATTGTTTACCCTTATAAATTCTTCCCATGGTATTTACAGATCATATATTTACAGGGTGTGTTTAACCATTAGGGTTATAATATAATGATGTGATAATGTTTCCCTACCCCTCTGTACTTCGTGACTCATTTTCTTCAACATTTCATGTTAGAATTTTTGTACATTCACTTGATGGTTCTTCTTCAAATGATTCAACAACTTAAAATGCATTGTATTTAATCTATAATAGCTCCTTTCACAAGTAAATTACCGAATAAAAAATGTGGTAGCTTGTGCCCACAATGGTTTAAGAGAGGTTCTCAATGTACCTTTCATGTCTAAAACGATCTCATCATCATCATCTACGAACTCTCTCCTTGATGCTTTTGGATTAGCCTTTTCTGGGAACAATTCTCCTTGTGCCAGTAGATCAATAACTTCAACAATAATTTCATTACTGAGTCTGGATGCTAAGCCTTTCACCCTTACCTCTTCATTTCTGAGTGTGTTGGAAAATTATGTCATAGTTACTTCATCAAAACCTTTGAAATTTATTAATATAATTCATAAATCCATGGTCCTCAAAATACTGAACAATTTGTGGATGCCTCAATAGTGAAAAATACACAATGGGCTCTCACCTTATCAAGTCACCTCCCATGGCAGATACATAGCTTCGTGTGGCTTCAATACGCAACAACACAGTTCTAATTTGAAGGCACTTCGTAAAAATGAGTTGTATTGATTGTTTTTCATCTTTTTGAAAATGTTGTTACCGAGAGGACAAGTGACATGGTTACGGATTAATTAATCATTGATAGATGTCACAATATGGAGCACATAAAGCAAGGTGATGTGACAACATTGGTTTATGTTGATGGGGTAAAGTAAACACATCATTTATTGAAAGGCATAAATATTTAAATGCAACACATGCATGATGATTCGACATAACTCCAAATTAAATATAATTAAACCAATTATACTTTATTAATGTGATGGGATGAGTGCACTTATCTTGTTGCTTACATGTAATGATGATTGTGGATGTTTATTTGAACTTGAGTCTTGGTTGCATGTAAGTTATTGCAACATTGTGGATGTGTGTTGAACTGATGTTGGTTTTTTCTTACTTAAAATGGATAATTCCCAAAGAGGGAACTCCAATTAGTTGGGATGCCAATAATTTTTTTTCCATCACCCACCCGTGCATACATTGTTGATCTCTAGCATGCTTTTATGAGTTCTTCCAAATGAAAAAGAAAAATAAGAGGCCTTTTTCATGTGGCTATAAGTGGAACTCACAGTCGTTTCACTTTCTTATTGTGATAAAGAACATTTCCTCCTAAATCCTCATGACATAGAACCTTGCAAAACAAAAACTTCATAAAATAAATGTTAGCAAAGTGTTGTTGATCACCCAGAACCTTGGAATATCTAGCATGTTGAATTTACCAAGGCTAATGAAATCTCTTCAATCCTCTAAAATCTTAGAAGGTGAGCCAACATGCCCAACCTCTAGGGTTAATTTTGATGTCCTTCCTTTCATTCTTCTTTGACCTCCTCTGAATAGATCCATGAATGAATCTCTATCAACTAGATTTTTGTAGAATCTCATCATGTGGGCATTCACCAATAGATTGAACCTCATAAGATATGTGGTAGTGAGATTTACAAATCTATTAGGGAAGATCTTCTCAATCTCATAAGGGCCTAGCCACCTTGGTTTGAGTTTTCTCATATTATCCTTGTATTTTGAATCAAACAAGAGTGCCCAGTCACCTCCCTGGAATTATCTTTTGTTGATATAATGGTCATACCATTTTAATCATTACTTCTGCACATACCTTTATGTTATGTAATTCCTGTCTTCTCAATTCATCCAGCTCATTGATTTGGAGAATTCTCTATCTTTGAGATTCTTATAAATCTATGCCCCCAACGCAAGTGCATTCCTCAATGTTTTGTGCTCAAATTCAATTGGAAAAACAATAGTATCTTGCCATATAGGATTTCAAATGGTGTAAAGCTATTTATGGTCTTCAATGTTTTGTTGGATTCCCATACTGCTTCTGGAATCTTGTCTACCTAGTATTTCTTGTGGAGTGTAATTGTATTTGTCAATATGGCCTCTATCTCTTTGTTTGTAACCTCTACTTGACCATTAGACTAGGGATGATATAGTGTAGAATTCCTATGCCTAATTTAATATTATTTAACTAGATCAAAAATTACATCAACAGTAAAATGTGTACCTTGATCTGTAACAATCTCCCTTGGGGCTACATACCTGGTGAAGATGTGATCATATAGAAACTTGGCTACTTTCACACTTTTCTGGTTTGGCAATGCCTTCACCTCTATCCACTTGGTTAAGTGATTTGTGCATACCATGATGTATTATTTTTACTGAGATGGAGGGTTTATTGGACCAATAAAATCTAAATTCCACTTGTTAAAAGGTTGTAAGACCAATTGAGGTTGCAATGGCATCTCATTAGATCTAGTGTGATTACCCATTCTTTGACATTTATTACACATCTTGGTGTATAGTGTTGCATCCTTATGTAGTGTTGGTTGATAATAACTAGTATTCAACACCTTTTGTGTTGTTATTTTTGTAGCAAAATACCCTCCACAAGGTTCATTGTGGTAGGCTTTGTTGACATAAATATCTCCTCATCATCTATAACATTATTATTATTTGATCTTGTCCCTTATGAAATAAAAATCCAGGTTACCCAAGAAAAATATAAACTCTTTTCAACTATATATTTTTCTCAAAGTATAAGTAATGTGGAGGTGTTTTACTTTGACCAAACTTGGCTATGTCTATATACTAGGTGTTTTTGCAGAAATAGAAAATAAGTTCTCATCTAGAAAGGAATCATCAACTACTTTTTCTTCATTATTGGTCTCCATCATTGAAAGGAAATATGCTACCACATTATCCTTGCCAGGGTTGTCTACTATGGTGACATCAAATTCTTGGAAGAGGAGCAACCACCTTATGATTTTGTTTCTTACTACTGGTTTTTTTATCAGGCATTTGATTATAGCATGATCAGTGTGAATAAACACTAGATATCATGTGATGTAGTGTCTGGATTTGTTAATAGCATATACAATTGCCAAGAACTCATTTTCTATTAATTTGTAATTTAATTATGCATGTATCCAAGTTTTTTCTAACATAGTATATTGTATAATTTAGAATTCCATCTTTTAGTCCTAGGAAAACTCCAATAGCATGATCTGATGCATCTATGTGGATGTGAAAAGTAAGGTTCTATTCGAGTCCTCTCAACATAGGAGTAGTAGTTAACATCTATTTCAAAGTTTTAAAAACACCTTCACAGCACTCAGTCCATACAAAATCAACATCCTTTCCTAGCAATTCAAAAAGTGGTGTTGTTATTTTGTTGAAGTCCTAAATAAAATTTTTATAATATCTAAGCATGGCCTAAAAAGCTTCTAACATCCTTTTTTTTCCTTGGTGTTGGAAGGTTGATTATAATAGACACCTTTGTTGGGTCAAATTGAATTCCTTCTTATGAAATTTAGTGCCCTAACACTATACCTTTTGACATCATCATGTAGCACTTTTCATTGCTCAAAGATAAATTATGATCCTTGCATCTTTTCAAGACCTTATCAATATTTTTCAAAAGTGCTACCATGTATAGTGAAGTCCTCCATATAAACTTCCATGCATTCATTTTTCAAATCAAAAAAGATACTCAAAACTTCCCTATAAAATGTACCAGGTGCATTACACAAGCCAAATGGGGTAACTGAATAGGATAATGTTCCCCATATACATGTGAAGGTAGTTTTGTCTTGGTCCTCTGCTGCAATCTGGATTTGATTATAGCCACTATATCCATCAAGGAAAGATACGTATTTCTTACTAGCTAAAGTAACAAGCACTTGATCTATGAAGGGAAATGGGAAGCAATATTTCATTGTTTCTAAATTTAGCTCTCTATAATCTACACAGATCATCCATTTCCCATTCTTATTTGGCATAATTATAAGAGGTGACATCCATTGATTGTCTGATATGGGGTATATGAATCCATCATCTAGAAACATTTATAGTTCACCTTTCACAATCTCTCTTACTTCCGGGTTCATTCGCCTCTAATAATTTCTTATTGGTTTACAATAATTTTTATGTAAATCTTGGGAGTGCAAAGCCTAGGATTAATCCCATGCATATCACCATAATCCCAAGAAAATGGTGTTTTATGTTTTTGAAAGAAATAACAATCAAAAAATGAATCATCCTGTTTGTCTATCCAAAATTTTGCTTACATTTAATGGCTTCCTAGGTGTTATTTCTTCTTGCTTGGAGAGGTCTATCATTGAACACATGATTGTTGCTAATAGAATGGTTAATTTGCAGACACAGGGAATAAGTTACATGACAGAATAGTTGATTCTTACCTAGAATATCCATGGTGCTTTCTTGCGGTAGAAATTTGTTTGTAGGGGAAGCTTAAGTACCTTAATATGTTTATCAATGTAATCTTCTTTTCTCCCATAGTTGTTCTACAAGATATTGGAAAGAACAACATATTCTTCTTGAAATCTTTAATTGCACAAGACTCAAGGAAAAATTTAGTGGAAATTTTTCATAAAATCACGATATATTCAATTTTTAAAAAATTGGAAATGACGAATATTCAGCAGTCGGCTGCGGCCTACTTCACTGAAAAATTCCACTAACAAGTCCTTAGTATTAGTCATTTCACCTAGTATTTACACATATAAATGAACTTATGCATGTAATTCACCAATGGTACTGAATGACACATGTTCCCATATTCACCAAAGTATATAAGGTATAAGGTGTAATACATACACAACCGTCCAACCTTTTTTTAAATCTTTGTCGTGAAAGTTGAACTCCAAACCACCCAACCTTTTACAGTCACCCCAAACATTTCCATTCAAACTAAGGCCATCTAACAGATTCATCCAATAAATCTATCCAATAGATTCATATAACCAATCCAGGTCCAACTGACCTATCCACCTAAGCCATCCAAAAGAGTTCCATCTAGCTGAGTTGTCTAACATAGCCATCCAACAGAGCCACCTAAAAGATCCCTTTAATAGAGTTGCAGAGCCATCTAGAAGAATCGTCCAACAGAACCACCTAATTGAGAGTCATCTAGATGTAAACCATCTAACTCAGAGCCATCCAACATAGATCCATCCAACACAGATCCATCTAACTCAGAGGCATCCAACTCAGGGTCATCCAACACCTAGCCATCCAACTCAAAGACCTCAAACTCAAATCCCACCTGTGACTACCCTTGTTTGGCGCCATTTCCATGGATTCAGGAAAACAGAGTAAGAATGTTGCTGTAAGTTCAAAAAATAGTAATAAGACATTGTTTGGCTATTTGGAAACTTGCAAAAACCCACTAATCCTGTGTAGATCTGCAAAAAATATAGGTATGTACTATTGCTACATAATTTAGAGATTTTTTATTACTATATCATTCACTATATGTTTCAAATACTCTTTACACTCTTTTATTTTTTATTTAGTGTTGTTAACGATATAAATAATTAATTCAATATCTATTACACTTTTAAGGTGCACTAAATTTTTCAAACACCTTCTTTGATTGTATCAATCTTGATGATCCTTTTAGTTTTAATGATCTGATTGATAAAAGAAAATGTTTGTTCACTTGATGACATCAAACTAGGGGAAGATTCATCAAATTCTCATCCAACACCAATAGAGGAAGCTTGCATTCCAGTGTTTGTTTTCATAAAAAGGAAACATGAGGATAGAGATATTCCTACTAAGGAACCAGATGCACAAGTTGAAGTTGATATCCTTTTATTGAACCAGTAAATCTGAAAAAAAAAAAGTAATGATGTTCCAACTCAATGTTGATGCAAAATATTTAGTTGGAAACAAGGAAAAGACCACACATCAGAGCTAAAACTAGATACCATTGAAAAATCCTATGGGAAAGTTTATATTTCCCAAAATCAAAAGGAATAGACGTCCGTCAAACATGATGTGTAACGAGATCCCTCAATGAATGGTCATCCGACCCAAGTTAGACGTCCATCTAAATTGAATAGATAGTTGTCTAACCTTTCTCAATTGGAAAACTATTATTCCCATCCGTCCAACTATTTTCCAATACACGTAACCACACATGAACCATTGAAAAAAATTCCCTACAAATTTTCCTTTGCCATGGATCACTTTTTTAGAGATTCACCATCGTTTCAAAAGTCCATTTCAGAGATTGGCCACCCATTCTATAATAATTTTTTGGAGGGGGGTCTTAAAATGAACCCTGACAAGGATTCTCTAAAATCATGAGCTATTGTATAGAGCTATGATTAGCTTCTAGTTATTCAACCCAAATTTTTTTATCTTCATCACTTAATGGTTAGGTAGAAGGATAGAGCATAAGCTTCTTGGTTCCATTTCCATTTGAGATAATCGTGTTTCCATATCTGCAACCTATGAATGCATTAGCAAATGGCCAGCCATGGTCTTCTTAGTATAATTAAATAACATCCTAAACTTGATTTTGGTTAAATTACAATGAAATCTACAGGGTATTCCCAAGAGTCTACCACCATAACAATGTCCTCAAGAACTCCTTCAGGCCTCACTTTTGATCTATCTTCCAGTTGCAAGAATATAGTTGTTGGCCTTAGTCCTTCCAACTTTAGGTCATCCACAATTTGTTTGGTCATGAAATTGATTGCTTCCCCTAAGTCAATAATAGTATTCTTTATTGTAGTTTGATTAATAGTAACATTTACCAAAATAATTCCTAAATCTAAATACTTGGGTAGCACTGAATTTTTAAGCATGATGTTAGAAAACTATCCAATGACCTATACGGTGGATGGATCTTTCCTTTTTCTTCCTGGATTCTTGATGGATATATCCTTGACCAACCTCTTATAGATAGGAACATCCTTAATATGAGTGGAATCTTCACGTAAATATCCTTCATGTGACTGACAAAATCAGAATCAGAATCTGATTTAGGGTCAATTTCTCTTTCCTGCGTAATCTCTCTGCAAATGGGGGTCCATTTAATTACATTTTACCCTTATTCATGTTGCTTGTGGAAGCTTTATTCGTGTTGTTATGGATCAGTCTAACAAATGTGGTTCATTTGCAATCTTTTTGATGATGGGTTTACATGGTGGGAGAAGTTCTCTTCCTAAGTGGAGATGGATATCATTAACATCAACTGAATAGGTAGAGTATTGGGTTGATTCAGTGGTGTAGGTTGGCTGAGAAAATTTATTGTCCAGGTTAGGTGATGGTTGAGCTAGTATTTGAGTGGTTTTTAGTTGAGATCCAGATTGGGGGTTTGGCATCAAATCTTACTATTGTGGGTAAGGAGATTATTGGTAGGGATGTTGGTAGTTAGGAGTTTTATTAATCCATTATTGCCCTCCTTTCCAAGGTTTCTACCATGAAGAAGGGGTTGCTACCATTTTGGAATTGAGGTTTCCATGGATTGTTGGCCTTAGAGTATGGTATGGAGCCCAACTTGCTTAATATTAGCCCAAGGTGGGGGTTACATATATGAATTACTGGCCCAATTTTGAAAATATGACATGGGATCTTGTGACATACCTCCTTGTCTTGGAAACCAAGGCTTTCTTTGAGAAACATAGAAAAATTTCCCATCCTTTATTTCTATCATCTTGAATTCTGGTGCAGCCTCATTTCCTTTTGTAATGTTGGCCAATCCCCTACATCTGCAATCATCTTTCTTTCTTCTGTATGCATGGCATAAATGTTTTAAGTGTTACCTCTGCATCCTCTCTTCTTCTTCTTTGCATGAAGAGAATCAAGCTAGGTGTCTGTGTCATTTACTATTTCTTGTTTCATGTTCTTGAAACATGTTTACAATCTTTGATTTAGATATGTCCTCAATTCCTTTGGTAGTTAATCCACCCTTTGATCTAACACTCCTTATTATCATCATATTTTCTCCTAGAATAATTCTTGTAGACTTCACAAATCTCATCAAAAGTAGATTTTGAGATATCTCCAGCTCCTATCAGGTCTAAAGCATCCATATCCTCCTCATTGAGTCCTTTTAAGAAAAGTAACTTGAGAAAATCAAGATGTAACCTTGTGTGTCTTGACTTCTGAATGAAAAACAAGCATATCTCTAGGTAATCTTCCAGTGGCTCATCTTCCTTCTGTGACACTTTAAAGATTTTCTCTTCTCCTCTACTACTTGGACTGCAGTAGTATTAGTACTTAGTCAAAAACTTTTCCTTCATCTAGTACTAGGTAGTAACAAAATCTCTTCCTAAGCCCATAATCCATCTCCAGGTTGCATCCTTGAGTGTAGAAGGGGAAAAATTCAGCTTGTGTGCATCAGTTGTGTAGTTATAACTCTTGCATAATACATCAAACTCAAACAAGAAAGTGTGTGGGTATTTAGTTATAGATCTATGAAAATTAGGGAGAGCTGATGGAGATATGTTCTTCATTATAGCAGGCTGATTTAATGGAGATAGGGAACTCAAATGTAGTTTCCCTTTCTTCAACATTTTGATTCACCTCTTCTACCATTTTTTGTTGTGCAAGAATAACTTCAGAACTTTCACTTGGAGGGTGATATTTTAACAACAAACCTTATACAAAGGAATATGTGTCTTCTTCAAAATTAGAAGTGATTTCTTTTACTTGAGGATTAGGTAGGAATCTACTATGGAAATTGTTGACAATTTTTGCACTTGTGCAAAAATGGGCAACTCAAAACTTCGTCGTTACGATGAAAGTCATGGGTGAAGTACACCTAAGCTACGGAAGTTTTGATGTTATTAGTTACCTCTGAAATAGTTATTGATTAAGTGAAATATACAACTATGTGTGATGTTACAAAACGTAACAGATCACATAGTCTACAATTTCATGATACCTTCAATAAAAGAACACAAGGGCCCAAAGGATAGTTGTGTCATCTTGATGAAGACACTGAATTACAGAGTAGGTGAAGTGTTGAGTTTTGGAAAAACAAACATAAGTGCAGATTACAAAAAATTAGAGTTTATTACTGAATGTTACATGTTCTCACTGATGTTCTTTCCTTCATCATTAAGACATTCAATTAAATAACTGAGTTGTTTAGGTCATCATACAATCCATACAGAAAGTTGAAATGTAGGAAGAAATATAAAACTCATTTACAAAATTCAATGTTTTATTCATAAGGAATTTTTAATGTTTCCCAACAAGCCATGGGATGTAACTTGAAACTAAAGTACAGCTACTGAAATAAAATGTACACATGCATGAAAGATAAAGTAATGGAGTATGAGTGAATCCATCATTGTCTTGGGGTTCCTTTAATCGATTGAAGCATATCCATCTCCATCCTTTGTTCCTTCTTCATCTCCATTGTACCTAAAAAGAAGAAAAGAATAACTATCAACTATGAGCTTAGGGATCAAATCATATTCCTAGACTGTCATAATTTGTGCATATGAATCTCTAATAACATGACATGTAATTTTCTTGAATATCAAACTGCATACATGCTTTATTTACTCAGAAAGAGTGAAGAAAGAGAAAAGAAAAGAAGAAAACATGGACATAAGAGAGGCCAAAAAGCATAAGTATTTTCTAATTGTTTTCCTAAGTGTGCAAGTATAGGTTGCAGCCAATGAAAAAATAGATAGTCATAAGTGCATGCATAAAAGGGAAGAATGTAACTCAAAGTTTCACTAAGTTTTCTGAAATGGAAAAGGCTTAATTACAGAAAAGATACTAGCAATAGAAGCACATGCTTCATATTGTAATTGAAGAAGAAAAATCATATTTCAGGAAGATGGAGTTGATTAAAAGAAAAGGGGTACAACTGAAACAAAATGAAAAAGGAAGCTTCTGGGAAAATTTTAACAGGGCTTCACCATGTAAAATGGACATTTACAACTCTCCATCATACTTCTTTTGACTACTACATGCTTAAAGGAATTATTTAAATCAAGTATCTGATATAGAAAAGCAGTAAAGCATGCCATGATCAAGATAAAAAACTATGATGTCTCCTTTTTATCTAGCTTCAAACATGAAGTGTTATGTTCTATATTTTGTATCAGAAAATATAACTATTATCTAGTTGGAAATGGATGGAAGAGAGAATTCTGGAAAAAATTTCCAAGGCTTCGCCATGAAAAATCAACATTTCAGATTTTCCAACATGCTAGAAATGTTACTATAAAGGGAACAAAACATCTATGTGAAAGAAACAAAGTAACAGAAATCTTAACAACCATCTGAATCAAGGCTTATGCGTAAAAAATAGTAACAAATTATATGAACTGCTTGTCATTTCCATAAAGTACATACAAGATTCATGGTTACAGAACAAGAAGCAGATAAAGTGCATAGAATGCTACAATATAGCTTCATAGCTAAATAGAATGCATGATTCACAGTTTTTACAAGTACAATACAATGCATAGCGGAACTTGAGTCACTCGACTAGCAAGGAAAAATAATAGAGAAAAAGAATGGGTAAAAATGATGTATAGTACCCTTATCAGAGGAGAAACACCCAAATCTAGGTTGCAATGTTTCAAAGCCAAAAATTTAAAATATGCTGTTACAGATGTGGGAAAATGAGTTTCGGAACTCATAAATATCAATGTACAGGCAATCTAAAAGGGAAAAAGTATAAATAGTCTAGATCCAAAGGGGATTCCTTATGAAGACAAGTACCAAGCAAACATATCTTGGAATATTACTCGGAACACAAACTTGGTGGGTATTAATGGTCAAATCAAATCATATAAGTGCGTAATTTAAGATAATGTGAAGTGAATCACAAATTTTAAAAAAATATTATACCCCTCAAGAACATGTAGTAGAATAAATAGGAATGAAGGATTTCGGGTAATAATATCAATAAATAATCTATCTGGCAAGTTTCGAGCAAATAAGAACACCCATTTAGTAATTAGAATAAAATATCAGATAGAAAACTTTGAGTTAAAATGGATACACATCCGAGTTGAGGAAAATATTCGAGTATTTTAGAAGTTAACACTCCTATTTAAACCAATCAGTCTCGAATTGCAGTATAGAGGGAAAAGGTACAGATGCTGGTCCTAATCCAAAAACCCATTAATGGGTACTAAAACCAAAGTGGGAAACAAGTACTTACCACTTAAATCAAAGTTGAGAAAATGCTCAATTGATCACAGAACAAGTTTTAAATCAAATACTGATGTTGCCCCAAAGATCATAAAATATGTGAAGAAGAATAAAAACATTAGTATCTCGAAGGAGTAAATGGTAGTGACGAAGTGATTACAACACTCAGAGATTGAAAAATTATCGACCTCATCAAACAGTGATGCTAGTTACATAGCCAAGCTCACAAAGAATAAAATTTGTGGCCAAGACAACACGCAAAGATCTCTTTTAAATAAAATCTTTCAAAGCTCGGTATGAGCAATATACAGTCGGGAAATCACATGAGCTCTAACCCACGACAATGGCAGAAAACACCCACAACTACCTTGTTGAGAGAACTCTTTAGAGTAGAAAAAAAACAAGATACATGCATAGGTCTTTACAAAGCTGAACCATCAGAGTCTGAAATACAATAATGTCGGCTGCCTTCACATTCCCACATAGAGAGCTCAAAAAGAAGAAGAATGGATACTAATATACCAGATACAAAGTTGCAGAGGCCCCGCAGGATAGGGAAATTCTTAAAGCCGAGCTCAAATGTTGAGAATAATGGCGAGGAAATTTTTTTCTAGGGCTTTGCCCCCAAGTCGAAAACCCAAATGAAATTATTATTAGGGTCGGATTGACAATTTACCAAGAAAACCTGTGGGGTGAGTTAACAAAACTCAACCATGGTTAGTACATCAACGATCAAGGTTCATCAAGTACAAAGATCAAAGGTCAATGATTGATCTCTACAAACAATGTGAACCATGTGTCACGATTTAAAACGCATTTATCACATGTCATAAACCCTAAAATCATGCTTTATGGATTAATGATAAAAAATTGACAAGTACAGAGATCAACGCTCTCAATCAGTTCATCAAGATAGATGCAAAAGTATTCCAAGTGAAATGGCGGTCATTTGACCAACATGTAATTTTCAAAAAAATTATTAACTGTCAAAATTTCCTCTGCAGGCCCAAAAGTCCATAGAGTACATGTGGCACCATCATGGTAGGAGAAGAAAAATGGAGGTCAGGAGTCACTTTTGTTTTTTTTAAACTGTAAAATTGCAAAAAATTAAAAGTTTCTAAAATTTCCTGCAAGCCCAAGCACATGAGGAGAAAAGTTAAAGCTACAGGGAGAAAAGTCTAAAATTGGTTCCACATAGTATCGGCAGAGTGACGGGCTTTCTAAAAGTTTTGAGACTTAATACAAATAGGCCTGAAAATTTTAGAAAGGTTTGAAAGTCCACACATGGGGCCAAAACTTCAAAAGGGTCTGAAAATCTTTATAGGGGACAAAACTTCAAAAAGGTTCGAAAGACCACACAGGGGACAAAACTTTAAAAAGGTTCAAAAGTCTACATAGGGGACAAAACATCAAAAGGGTCCAAAAGTCCACAAAGGATTTAAATTTTTTGAAATTTTGCCCGCATGCCTATAAAAGCAAAGTACCTAACCAAATTCTGCCATCAATAATCACCAAAAAGGTGAAATTTCAAGCTATACACTCTCAAATGCAAAAGCTGACAAGTATTACATGGTCCTATTTAATTAAAACGTGGTAGAGACTATGATATACCATTTGTGGCTGAATGTAATATAGTGACACATTTCCAAAGTGCCCTTGTATTATTTTAAAACTATAGTATTATGCTATGTCCACAAGAATGGCCAAAACTCAGTTGAAGACAAGTGTACGAATCAAAAGTGGTCCCCAAAGTGACTTGGATATTTTTGCGAATTTTGCAAGTGTTGTAATTATTTTTGCTCACAAACATGGAGTTGTATTTTTGCATGCCTTCACAACAAGACAGAATAGAGATGAAGACAAAGTGGCATGTGCATGGAGAGAGACTTGCCTAGTAAGCAATCTTATTTTTTAAAAATTATTCACCCTTCTTTCTTAAAAATAGATCAGTCAACTTCAGTTGACCAATTGTAATCAAGGCTATTAGATTCCTATTTGTAATTGCATGCTTTATTTTTATTCCTTTATCTATTATTAAATAAAGGATAAAAATAGAATGCATGGGTGAGTACAATCCATAGGTTATTTTTAGGAAGAGGGTGAATTTTATTTTGGCTATATATTGTGTGCCTTTGCAAAAGCACATGAGAACTACTGGAGGAATTTTTTGATATAGGAGTATTGAAGCAATTTTTTCCATTTTTCCTTCTGAGTTGTGATAAATTTCTGCCTTACCAAGTTACTTACATTCTTGTGTTTCATCGTATTAGTCTTGTGAATTAAAATTCCCTAACCAATTATCTTACCTTGCTGTAAATTAAGTTCTTCTGCATGGTTTTAATGTGCATGTTAACTTATTAGTACTATTGTGATTTTATCCCACAGTATAACCAAGTGTTTTTCCCTTAGATATTATGTAGAAAACTATTGGCTCATGCATTAAATTTTTTTCCAATATCAGTTGTGCATATACTCAGTCAAAGCCCTCATACAAATTTTGTGTATCACCTTAGTTTTAATCATTGTACAGTCATCTTTTACCCCTTAAAACCTGAGAATCAATTTAGGATACATTAAGAAGGAACCAACCTTTTAATCCTAGAGACTCACCTCAAAATAGGTATACCCACAGACCTGAGGTGTTTCCATTGTATCTACGAAAGAGAGTGATCAATTGCGCAAGCTTAGAAAACGTAAACTTGAAACAATGCCAGTGTTTTATACATAATTATAGTAGATCTAGGAGGTTGGAAATAAATAACTGTCACAATAATTCTTGGAAGTAATCAGAACTTATAACTGAAAATGAATGATTCCAAATGCTATCACAAAGATATAGATTTAAAATGAAAATACAAAAAGTAATTTATTCCTAGGTAAACATACATGCAATAAAACAAGACAAAAATTGAGGGGTTTAACAGACCGTAAGCGGGCCCTGACTTGGGTGCTAATCCCTCCTAAATTCTGAAACTAAGGACTAATGAATAGAAATAAGATCTCTATTGAATTTATATGAACATTACATCAAGGAACAAACAATCTCCTATATGAATTTATTTGATCCCCATTGCCAACACTAACCATTTATTTTATACTTCTCATCTTACAACAAGTCGTTCAACATGGAGTTTTAACAAGCTAAGTGAAATATTTCAATAGGATAAGTGAAAGATCTTTAATAGAAAAATGAGAGATTCGACACATGGTATGGAACTTAATAGGTGTTCACATAACAAATGTTCAAGTAATATACCAATTCCTTCAACCACGTGTTAACTCAATCAATCAGTTCTTCAATAGTTTACAATGAATGACCAGATCAAAGGTTGAGTTATTGATAAGTTCTACATGCTCTAGTTCTAACTTCTTCTTTAATAACACACACAAAATTAAGTAATGTTCATCATGACTTTCAAAATATATTCATAATGTGGGCTCTTTATTGTAGATGATTTTATTTGGCTACGGAAGGGTGGTTGCGGACATGGTCTTTGGCTGTAGATGATTCCTTCACTGCATACGAGTTGCTACATATGGAAAATTGCTTACAAAAAAGAGTGGCATCACACACATCATCATTTAAACAAATTATTGGGATAATAATAATAAATGCACTCAAAATACCATAGAATAAAGATAAATAGATAAAACTATATTAATTAGTAATTATGCCACAAGTTTGAGGTTGTAATCCCACCACATCCACCAAAAGTGGAAACAAAAACACCCATCGATGTGAGGCCTGCCATGCATGGTATGCCTATATACAACCCATAACATCTTCATCTATCAGCTCTATTTACACATCTTCCTCATCTATCCCTGAAGGTACTAGCTGCCCTATTGTGGGCCTTGATCTCTCCCTAACCCTCCTCAGTGCCTTAATAGATTTAACCCATACATATGGATTTGGGGGCACATCCTAGGCCATGCCAAATTATCTTGATATGCACTTAACCTAAAATAACTTGTCCACCCTTAGAAACCAATCCTCTAACCACATAGTATGATGTATACATCGTAGATCTACTACATGCTCTGGCCATTGTCCATAGTCTTGGTATGGCCTCTGGCCCCATATGATTTAGCATAGCTCTATTGGTATATGTGTCTATCTTCCTACCTTGTACACCAACCCACCTATCTGCAAATATATCTAGTCTATCCCACTCTCCATGCGGCTCGCTAACTGGCCTCAATACTGCAATATGCTCATAACCCCGTACATGCAACAATGTCGTAGATCTAATAACACCCCATGCTCCTCCTGTGTTAACCTATAGAAATCCTTATACAAATGGGCCAATACACATCTTTCCTAGGAATACCTAGTGCTCTCCTCCTATATCTAGCAGTGGATATCATGCATCTTATATAAGATGCCTACAACACCACCCTCTACTATAATCGACGATGCTATCACCACAGAAATAAAATTCCCTAATCGTGGAACTCATGATCTCAAATTAGCATCTAGGATAATATGGGCCTCGATAGGAACTTGAGTCCCCACAAAATACTACTTAACATCCCTCATTTGTCTCCACATATCATCTAATGCCATAACCTATACCCTCTCGCCAACAATAGGTAATCACAGTATGCAATACACATCCTCTAGTGTGACTGTCACCTCCCTTATAGGTAACCAAAAATTACATGTATCTAAACACCACCTCTTATATAGATCTGTAAGCATAGGCATATTTTGGTGCACATCCCCCATCCTCGCTATATACTGCAGGCCGGAATGGTCCAAAACCTCTCACTCATCGTCCGACAACCCTAATAAGAGAAATGTACTCAAATGGAGGCCTCCACGAAACTCTCTCAAATGGATATCCCTCTGCAAACCACAAAAAAATAACAAACATAACATTAGAGCATCATCCATATACAAATATACTCACCTACAACATCAACACACACTGAATTCCACATATACATCACTCTAGACTCAACTCACACTCTTTGGACCTGGGTGCCTAGAAGCAGGATTGGGGTACCCAGGAGTAGGACACAAACACACATGTATAGGTGCTCTTGTCCCAAAGGTCATTAGCACCTTCAAAACTCTTGTACAAGTCTAAAATATTGAGAAATTCAAAACACAAATTTCAAAAAAATTCATTCAAAATTACTACTATCACCACATTTCTTAGAAAAAAAATAACGCTTACCAACTCTGCCATTGTACGCGATGCCAAAATTTCGAATCAACTCGGTCATGCTGCTCTAACTTGCGGCATCCTCACACACTCAAAGATCACTATCACACCTAAAAAAGTCAAATGAGTTGGTTATTCACTTTTTACACTACTATTTATAGTAACTTTCCATTATTCACTTTACTATAGTCATTTTCTGTGTTCATTCTCTCAACGAATTCACATTGCATGGTTTCGATCATATCTTGAGCATACCTACTCTTATTTTTGTCTTGTTTGTGGAATTATCTTTAGAATTATACCTACTCCCATATCATACAAATTTCACACACATTATATTACTATTCACCATCAATTACACTCAATATAGATAACCTTTTGTGATATCCATCACATACTCATCATTACATCATTACACAATTAATTTCGGTTCAACGTTAATTCTCATCATCAATGCCCCTTTCATTGAAAGATGGGAATACAATTGAGGTCATCCTATAATTCCCCTTACTCCATTATGAGAAAATATATTTCTAACACACCTTTATCAAAAAATTTCTCATACACCGTACGACATGACACATCACTTTTTAGTGATCCTCCCTAATGAGCTAACTTGGGGCCAACAAGTGTAAAATATCTCCATGAGTAATCAACCAATTAGCTAATGAAACACATTCAATTCGCGACAATATAAATTTCACCAACCTATTCATCAAATTGACAAAAAACAACGTCTTTATCCTCCCAAATGACCTAACTTGGCAGTTGCATCACCATGTTCCCAGATGACTTAACATGGGAAATTACTTTAAATTTTGTAGCTACTTCAAGATGACCTAAAATGGAAGAAATAAATTTTTGCGGCACCCGTGGAGTGGGGAAAATAAGATGTCATTTCCTTTCCTATACTTATCCTATATGGGTTATCACATTTGATCGAAAATTGGATCCAAAATCAACAAAATTTGATCTGTCTCTGTTTATAATGGCTAGATATTTTGAGGATATGGTTAAAGCTAGAGAAATACTAGAATTCTCTCCCTACACCCTTCCTTTGGTGGCAGGGCACCCTAATCCTTAGTTTTTTACACGTACACATGCATAATCAGGTTGGGAATTGATCACTCCCTTCCACATCACATCTCCATTAGCAAAAAAATCACCAAATCTCCAATCATTCACTATCAAAATCATCTATTTTTCTTAGTGCTTCTCATAATGGTCCCACGTCCCTTGTCACGCTACATGGATCAAAACACTAATCCATGGTTCTTTGCGCTATATGTTCTCACTCGGTATGTAATTATACTACACTCTTCACATACTTCAGTGACATGGGCTTCTCCAGAATTCTCAGGTATGCATCTCTATCTACTTTATGTTACCGAGATTTTGCTCACCAACATAAAGTGGGGAAAAATGTAGACACAAAATCATGCACTTAATACTATTATTATATCATCAAGTATGTTGTTTTATTTGTGGATCTTGTGTAAGAAAAGTATTCTCTAATGATCCATTCCATAGTCCATCCATTTGTCTTGTTGGTCTTTATTTTTGTTTGTTTTGCACACTTTTCACTCATATAAAAAATTCCAGTAAGGTCTCAGGGATCCTTGTCTTTTAGTTATCACTCATTTTTCGTCACTTGTCTCTGGACTCTAGTGCCCAGGTCTAGATAGTAGCAGAAGGTGCTCCTATCCATCCTTGGTGCCCTTATCCTCTTTATGTTTAATATTATTTTTGACATTTGAGGTCGGTATTTTCGGTTTTCCCTCTCATCTCCTGAGGTACCAGTCATTATGTCTGGTCATTAGTGTTGAAATTCAAACAAGAGATCCCTATATAAACACAAAATATGTACCATTATATGGGAAAAATATTCTTATCAATGACTAGCTATCTACATAGAGCAAGGGATTGCATTTGGGCCATTTCTCTGCATCGCACTGCATAGGAAAGGGAGTCTATTCTATTCCATCCACACATTTGCATTTTTATCTAGCTATTTCCCAATATCTTGGTGTCATTGGCATGAGTGATACCTAGGAACATTATTACACACACAAGCACACAAAACTACATTGGGTCTGAGATGTAGTGTAGCACTTAGTTGTAATTCCACCATTATGGTGGCTAAGGACAGTCTGACCCCTCATTTTATATCTTTGTTTTTTAAGATTTGATGTCTATTTGAGGGTTTTGTAGGTGTTTTATTCGTTTCAAGTTTACAAGTGCCTTAGTGATCCAAGTGTGACATACATATGATAAAAGGTGAACAAGTGCAAAACCTAAGAGGCTATATCAGAACTAGGTTCCAACCTTTTCTACAAACCAGGGTGCCCACGAGCGCCCCCATCCCTCTCCAGGAGCCTTAGTCTAGCCATTTCCACCTCTACTACATATTTTTTGGGTTCGTTGTGACAATTTGTTCTTCTATTTAATCACACTGCCCAATCCCAGGTCACTGCAAGGTAAGAAAAATCAAGGTTAGTACCTTACTGCTCTCATTTCCTTTTATTGATAAAATCAAATAATTTTTTTGGAATTCATATTTTATCGTACATCATTTATATCATAGTTTTACATTTAGATTTAAACAAAATATTCATAATTTATTAAATCAGCAGTAGATGAAGCAAGATGATTTTGGGTACTAAGGACACCAAAGACTATATTATTATGTTATGAATACAAAATATTTCAATTAAAGGGATTTTGATTTTAAATTGAATCAAAATAGATTTCTTATCACATAATTTTATTTAGGTATGGGATTATTTGGTTGCAATGTGATAAAATTAACATCGAGTATGCATGAGGTGTTGGATTGTATAAATAATTACCCTAAATAAGAGGACTGAGAGGGAGTACTTCTACTTGTGCTAGTAGACTCATCTTTAACTCTCTGGCTTTTATTTTTAGTAAGTCTCTTAGAAAGAGATGAATTTTTGATAACACTAGGGATAAGAGTTTTATTAACTTTGGGTTTTTGCACAAGTTTTATTTTCTTGGCTAGATATGATGGAATTATATTATTTTTGGGGAAAACAATATGATATTTATCAATACTATCAGTCTTCTTGTAAATCCTCTTAGTTGAAGCTTTTTTGAAGTCTCCACTTTGTCTTGATCTCTTCTATTTCTAAAATTTTAACTCTTTACTTGATATTTTTCAGCATTATTCAAGGAAAGGATATAGTTATCACATGGTTTCCTACAAATTTATTTCTTAATCATTTTAGCTCACAAATACTCAAAGTCATGAGTTGGAAAATCATAAATCTGCACTACACTAATTGAGTTTTCAATGAAATCAAACATGTAAATAGAATCCAAACTTTCTTGATCACTCTCAACCTAGTTATTAACATAATCATAAAATATAACAAAAACATAAATGAGGCATGAAGAACTCATCATATCATTCAAATTGTTCATTATGGTTTATCTCATCAATACTACTAACAAGTAGGTGCAAAATTTCACTTTTATTTATTTTATAACAAGGACTTATTTTTGAAAAATAAGCTTCCCTTTATCATGTGATATTTCATATGCAGACCCCCTATTTTTATTATGCATTATATCATTGATAAACTATTCGGTTTGAATTGATGGGAATCCCTTATAATTACAAGACACTCTATAAGATAATACTTTCATTTATCCCATCACTCTATCCATATTTTTGTCAACACTCAATGAGCTACTTAGTGATTAATTTTCCTTTGATGGTAGAAGATTTACATCTCCTCTTTTAGTAGGCTTCCCAGTGATTATAATATTATTCTAGAAATTGATTTCACTTTTTTTGAATATTTTCATTCCTTTTTGAGTTTTAAGAATGTTTAACTAACATACATAAAAAGGATAAAATAATGTTATAGGTGGATATTAAAATTTAATTTACTTCCAACATTAATTTATAAAATCAGAATAACACTTTTCAAAGTGACTATTAATCTAGAAAATATAAAAAACACAAGGGAGAATCACACTTATCTCTAATTCTATGTGAATATGAAAGAGTCTGGGTAATCTGAATGTAGGAATAGGCTGGTCTAATATTGAAAATGATTCACGACAAAAAATGGCATTGAAACTGAACATGGTCAAAAGTGTACAACTAGTTTGAACTTTTTTATATATTCCCTTCTGTACGGTCTTGCACCTTCTTGATGTAGGATCATCCTTGTAATTAATAAATTTTGGATTTTCTAGGTGTTTAGGGATGTGAAAGGTCCATTTGGGGTGGTCTTGTTAAGTTTCTAGTCCATTTGGACTCCTTTCCATTATAATAAGTGGTTTCCCTCCAAAACCACATTTGAATATTTAAATTGTCTTTAGTAGTGAGTTAGAAGTATAGTGTTAGTGTATGTGTAATAAATGATGTAAAATGGTCATTAAATTTGAGGTCACCTAATACATAGCCTAACTTGACCCTAAACCCGTCTTAGTTATCCTAATCCTTGTTAGGTTAGGGGAGTTAGAAACCTAACTACCTTTTTTCACACCAAAAACGTAATATATTTGAATGAGAAAAGAGGATGTGAGAAGTAGGAGAGGGAGGTGACAGAGAAAAGACTCAAGAAGTACTGTTGTAATTCCATGTTGATATCAATATGAGGCTTCTTTGAGCATAATATGTGTGAAAATATGATGAATGTTTATATGTATGAATGATTGTAATAGTGTTGTGAAGAAATATCACTTGTTTATGTTATGTGTGAATGATTCCACATATGTAGTTGTTTGTGTAGGTTTAGGAAGGGCATGAAAAGTCTATCAAAATGGTAATGACAAGGAAGATAGCCAATGTAAGAAAGTAAGATTATGTGTACATGAGATAACCCTATGTATTAAGTGATGGAAAGGATTTAGAGAAATTAAATGATACAAATAACATGTGTGAAGGATTTAGGTTGATAAAAAATAATTTTATGGAATGATAAAGGTTGGTCATGTGATGAATGCACTTGTGTGTGGGGTTTGAAAGAAGATAACCTATGAATTTAGTGTGATAGTATCTATCAATATTTTTTTGAATAAGGGTAACCTATGTCATGGAGTTTGAAAGGATGTAGAATGTCAGTAAAATCTATAGAGGCATTGGAATCATCAAGAAATTCCATATAATCCAAATAGTATGAAAAAAATAAGAAACTATATTGGTGGACTATGATACACTGTTGCAGGGGTTTTAGAGATTGTGATCACATTCTATTGATAAGAATAAGTCATAAATCCTATTGAAGTGGATGTCAAGATGTTTTAGGGTGTGATCAAGGTGTTTAAGGCATGCTAAGATAGATGAAGAAGATTTATAGATGAAACATTGTATGCACAAAACTTATTATATTAGTCCATAGTTTTGAAAACTAGTTGAAACATTCTTAGCAAAGAGCTATTTTTCCATGCATGATGTAGGAGAATTACCACAATACAATAACTAAGGCACATTTTTACTCAACCATGATTGAAAAATATCATAATAAAGGTGCTAGGACAAGTCCAAGAGGATGAAGAATGCTAGAGGAGAAAGTTTTTGGTCTCAAAGGGAAGAAGACTACGATTCTTGTTCATAAATAAAGGAGGTAGAGTTTGCATTGGAATTTATAAATTTCATGCTTGAATATTTTTAATACTTTGTAATATTCTAGATTATAAAACTTTGAGTCTTTAGATACCTTTTCATGGATTTGTTTAATTGATGAGAACCTATTGTGGAATACTACTAACTTTGTCTTGGATTGTCAAGAAAACATAGGACTGTGCAAGGTTTAAAATATTATGGAAAATATGAACTATGGAGGAGGATATATTAATGATAAACATGTGAAAGTGGGCTTATATGGTTGATAGAGTGTATTCTAAGACAATTTCCATTATAATAATATTATAAGCTACATCAAAATTCACTGTGAAAAGAGTAAGATTGTACTGTACATGTTGTAAGTTGATCATTCCCTGTTCTTCTAAGCTAGTATGGTTAATGCATAAAGTGAATGAGGTTATAAAGTTGAAAAGTGAATGCATCCCTTGAGTTAAGATGCATTTTCCTTGAAAATGATGATTGAATCCTTGAAATCTTGGTAAGAGGGCTAGAAGACTCTGTTTTAGAACTTACATGCATATAAGAACCATTGATTCAAGATATTATCTCTCATAGTAAGCCTTATTGTTAAAAAAAAACGTTGATTCAAGTGTATTAAATTCTCTCATAGCAAATTTTGTGTCTTGAATCAACCATTTAAGAAATTTAGAGCTAAAACAAGCCTCTCAGGCTCAATACAGTGATCGTTAGGGGTTTTGAAGGAAATATCCCTTATCTTTTGATTCAACTGTGGGAATTGCACAAAAATTTGTAGAAATGTCTTCCCAAGGTATATAAACTAATAATGAAGTTTTGGGGTTAAAATAAAGCTTTCATCTAGTATATTTTTTTGACAGTTGGCTCAAGGGCAGTGACACATAGTTTGAGGATAGTTTGGAGAGTCAATTTATAAAGGAAGGAGTATTTATACCTTCAAATTTGCCTTAAAAATTCTCAGAACCTATAAATCATCAATGGGAACTCATAAAACCATCTATTAAACTTTTAAGACACCCAAAAGCTATAATATGCATGACAATGTAGTTGAAGAAACCTAAGTGAGGGTTTTGTAACAAGAACACAAAACGTAGAGTATCAGGAGATGGGTGATGATTCAAGCTTTGAAAATTTAGGAATAATTTTTAATGGAAAATGTTAACTAATAGGTCTAGTTAGACCTTATGGGTAATCATAGAACACTAAATACTAGGTTGAAGTAAGGCATATTGACTTAAGGGTTTAGAACGCAAAATTTTCAAAAGAGACCTATAAAAAATTAATCAAAGAATTGAGTCATGATATTTAAAAAGCATGTTAAATGTGTGGAAACATAAAGTATTGAAGGATTTGGTTCATGTAGGTTATATTTTAAATAGCATAAATTAGTTGAGAGCAAGAATTGTGTTTTTGAGAACAAGAGCTAGTGAAGAGTGATAAGGGCAGTTTTAAGCAAGTTAGGTTTAAAGTAAAGACTTGATATTTTGACTTGAAATTTAGAGATGGGATGTCAATGTTTATAAGTTTGGATAATGGTAAGAAGGTTCCAGAGAACATTAGGAGATAAAAACCAAAAATTTTCTTGATAGAATAAATAAGCTAGTTAGTTAACAAGTTGAAGAAGGTAGCTTGACAAGAGAGTTTTAATGAAGGGTGAAATTTTGGTGGTTGAATTACTTGTAAAGAAGATTGCATGAGTATGTAAACAAGGGAAGGAAGTTAGTAAGCCATCCAATGTCATATTTGATCAGTTTATTTCTTTTAAGCTATTTTTAGGCATTTGAAAAGTTGAAAGAACCTCATATTGCAGAGTTTGTACAAGTTATTGTTTGATTCTTCTTCATTGGATGAATGTATGATGAAAATTATATAGTTGACTACACCATTTTTGGTATCAGAGAAATGTTCTTGTTCAGGATGTTTTGATGATTGAAATTTGAAGTATTTTGTGGCTAACCAATGAAATTGTGGAGTGTGTTTGTGAAGAGTGACATGTTAGAAGAAATGGGAGTGTGAAGGAGTGAAGGAAGAGTAAAAAGAGGGTGAGAAGAGTGTGAGAAGACACCAAAATATTAGGTACTAATCCTAGGTGAGGTGTAGAGAGAGAAAGAGAAAGTGAGTGAAGAGAAGAAGAAATATATGGAGAGAGAAAAGTTGATAATAGAGTTGGTCAAGATGATTAGCCACATGAAGAGAGAGAAAGAAGTAAGAGAGAGAAAAAGAAAATAGGAAAAGAGAGAGAAAAATGAGATGTGGTTTCAACAAGAGATTACAGAGCTTAAGAAATATGTAGAACATCTAGTGGTACTCTTGAAAGAAAGGGAGTAAAGTCAAGGAATAAAATTTGTGATGATAAAGAAGGAAAAATGGCCAATAAGAGAGCTTGTAAAGAAGAAAAAGAGAATGCAGGTGAAGGTACAATTAAGAGAAATAGAAAGAAGAATCAAGCAATGGGAAAGAGAAGAAAAGAAGAATATGTTAAGCAAGAAGACAAAAGAGGTAAAAAAGGAAGCCAATCTTGAAGGAAAAAAGTAAATAGAAGATGAATAAGAGGTAATACAGATATTTTTAGCCTCCATATCAGTAAAAGAACTTGAAAATAAAAAGGGAATAAGTGAATAATTTGAGAATGAAAGGGAAGAAATAGAAATAACAGGGATAGAGCAGTTTGTAGGCCATTTTGAAGGCTTGGAAATGGATAACGAAGAAGAAAAATCAGAGTATAAATTTGTTTATGAAGATGAAGAACAATTGGAGAGGGATATAAAAGTTCTTGAGGAAGCCTTGTATGGTGAAAGAGGAATATATGATGGGAAAGAGGTTGAGATAGTGTTTGAAGATGCATAAAATGAAGAAGAAATATAATTGAAGTATGAAGAAGAATAAGACAAGGATGAAGAAAATAAAGAAGTGATGAAGGAAACTATAAATGAGACCAAATGCTCTCCAAATTTTTCATCTAATATTGTATTTGATTGTGTTTGTACAATTTTGTTAGATAAAGACATGAATAACATTGAAGAGAAGATGAAAATGAGAGAGGAAAGAAAAGAACAAAGAAAGAAAGGAATCAAGAAGCAAGGAAGAAAAGTAAGGAAAATACAAGGACAAAGACACAAGTGTGGGACCCAGGTGGTGGACATGA
This sequence comes from Taxus chinensis, assembly GCA_019776745.2. Lineage (NCBI taxonomy): Eukaryota > Viridiplantae > Streptophyta > Pinopsida > Cupressales > Taxaceae > Taxus > Taxus chinensis. The sequence goes on along the minus strand of CM034152.1, from coordinate 80,703,199 downwards.
AGCAAGAAATCACAATGGAAGTAAGTTCAAAAACATGCAAAGCAAATGAAGACTAAAGAAAGAATATGAAACAAAGAATTCTCTACCCTTGGGAGTATGATGCAGGGGCATCACATGAAGGACATAAAAAATGAGAAATTGCATCCTTGTCATCTTAGGAGACCATGAAATAAGGTTTGAGATCATCCTATAGTTTTAGGAAGGGCCAAGACATTTAAAATTTCAAAATATGTGCTTTCCCTCCAAATTATGATTTAAATTCTCAAAGATGTAAAAGTGGATTTATAAGTTTTTTAGGTGTGTCAAAATGGAGTGTAAAGGTGGTGTAGACATGTTTAAAGGATTCATAGGTCATATTTAAGTCCTATATGTTAAAATCATTGTAAAAATATGCTACTTCTTATGTATGGCATGTGAAGAATACTTGGATGAATCATCAATTCAGTTAAGTTTCTAAAGAAGTAATATAATAAAAGGAGAATGTATTCAAGAAGGGAGTTAGTTAAAAAACCTCCAGAGGTAGGAGGGATAGAAGGTATCTCATGGAGATGGGAGAGAAATGTGTAGAAAGGATGAAGAATGCTAGAGGAGAAAGTTTTTGGTCTCAAAGGGAAGAAGACTGTAATTCTTGTTCATAAATAAAGAAGGTGGATTTTGTATTGGAATTTATAAATTGCATGCATGAATACATAGGAATCTTCTATGCAAGATTTGAAATATTATCAAAAATATGAACTATGGAGGAGGATCTATTAATGAGAAACATGTAAAAGAGGGTTGTATATGGTTGATAGAGTGCATTCTTGACAATTTTCATTGTAATAATATTATAACCTAGATAAAAATTCATTGTGACAAGAGTAAGACTGTACTGTGCATGTTGTAAGTTGATCATACCATGTTATTATAATATTGTATGATTAATACATGAAGATGAATGAGGTTATCAGGTTGAAGAGTGAATGAATCCCTTGAGTTTAGATGAATTTTCCTCAAAAAATGTTGATTGGAATCCTTGAAATCTGGGCAAGAGGGTTAGAAGACTTTGTTTTTGAACTTATATGCATTTAAGAACCCATTGATTCAAGATATTATCTCTAATATCAAGCCTTATTGTTAAAACATATGTGGATTCAAGTGTATAAAGTCTCTCATCAAAAATTTGGTGTCTTGAATCGACCATTTAAGAAATTTAGAGCTAAAACAAGCCTCTCGGGCTCAATACATTAACAATTAGGGTTTTTTAAAGGAAATATCCAATATTTTATCAGTGGAATTCTCATAAATTTAAGACATACTCCTACTAATTGCAGAGTGACCAATGAGAAGGCTAATTGAAAGGATCAACTAACAAAGAAAGTTGTGATTCAAGAAGGAATCTAAACTATTCACTTGGTACACTGATAGAACAAGGAAATGGGTCTCAAAAAAAATTTATCATTCTATCTTGAAGCCTCCTAGAAATAATTTTGTGCTTAATAGTCTAGAATAACAAACCTAGTGAGGGTTTGGTGACAAAATTACAAAAGTTCAAATAGTGGGATTTCTCAAAGAGTTGAGTCTTGAAATTTTGGGATCATATTAGACATGGCAAGAGTGAACTTGATGAATCATCTTGGGAATCTATAGAAGTATATAACCTAGGCATGAGCAAGAAATGTACTCTCAAGAGACCTATAAGACATAATTGAAGATGAGTAGGAGTTGTGGGAAGAGTTGTGATTTAAGATTTTAAGGTCACCTTAGAAACACCAAAAGGGAAATAAATAAGATATTAAAATTCTCTGGGTGATTTATATTGTTCTACCCATGATTGAGGAAAAATTACCTATCTTAAGGACTTAAACTGCAAGATTAGAGAAATCTTTAAAAAGGTGAAGTCTTGAGCTATTTTGAGAAAGATGATGATTATCTAACATAGATATGGAGTGTTTAAACATGGTAGAGGAATATGAGATCACAAAGAACCAGAAGAGAAAATTTTCAGTCTTAATCCAAGGGAGTTAATAAGAATAAAGAGTTGGCCTATTTGGAAAGATAAGATAAGAGGATTGTTCTCTCATTTTGAACCACTAAAACAAGTTGTATTGACATTGTGGAAAATAAACAAAGCATGGTAAGATGTCAATTAAACCATTCATGATGATATCTACTTTATTTCAAGTTGTAAGCTATCTAGACTAGTGTGGTTCCTCGTATGCCAAGTAAGGTGAGAGTTTATTATTGTAGACCATTTGATAGTAGAACTTCTTGCATGATAGAGTTGGGACAACATCAATGTCAATGAGGTCTGTGGAGTCTTGATGATGTAGGAAGGTTTGAAAGGTGTGATAATGCTTTCTAAAATATTTTAAAATATAAATAATGTGATAACGTCTAAAATTGCATGTATTGTCCTATATGTGGATCTATGACAGTCCTATTGGTGTCAATTCAAACAAGTATCTTGGATAACAAGTTGGAAAGGAATAAATACAAATACATGTTGTGGGAGTATTTTTAGGGTGTTTAAAGCTTGAAGATAGCATAGATAGTTTGTTAAAATATTTGGTTAAGTAATTTTCTATGATTGTTTTGAAAGGAGAAAACCAATAGTTATTAGAGAATGTCTTTAGCAAAGGTCAGGTAAATGACTTGGAATAGGTTATAAGAGATGTATGAATAGTGATAGGAATATTGAGGAGGTCAGAGGAAAGAAAGGTATCAAACAAAGTCATAAGAATTTTTTTATGAGTAAGAACAAGAAGCCTAGAGTAAGCCAAAACATGGAAAATGACATAAATAGTAGTAAAAGGTTGATGGAGGATTATATTGTACTTGTACAAGTGTGATATAGAAGATTTAAGGTGGTGGTAAGGCTATTTTTTTTCAAAGTTACAAAACCCTAAGAAGGCCATCAAAACCCTAGTAAGACCTAATTACCTAGACAAAAAAGGAGAAGTTTTGAGTTGGAGAAGTTTCAAAAAGAGATGGAAATTGAAATTTTCCCCAAAGCTACAACTAAGTCAAGGGTATCTGAATCTCTAATTAATTTTCCTTGAAAATTTGAAGATTGTCCCAAGCTTCAAGCTTTATATGATTTAAGGGCTAGAAAGAAGACCTAATTTGAAATGCTAAAGAAGTAATAAGATTGGAAGGGCTTAGAAATAGACTCTAAATTTTTTGAATCTATTAAATGATAAAAAGGGTGTTTGAAAATCTTATCACTGAAGGATAATTCTTGGTATTTTATTGTTTTGATCAAAATTTTCCTCTTGACAAGTCTACAAGAAGTTTGAGAGGACTATGAGGTGAATGAGTAAATTTGATGATTTGTAATTTATTGAACCATATAATCCTATTTGTGTGGTGTATTAGAGTAGATACAATGCCTATTTAGTCTTTGGGACAAATTGTTTAAGCATTTTGTGTTGATAAGCAAAATTTGGATTCTTGGTGTTTGTTGAAATTGCATGGGTTGTTGTTCTTGTAGGGTAATTATCTAACTCTTGTTTGTTATTTGAGTTGGTAATTCATTTACTCTGCATCATTTTGGTATCAAAGAAAGTTTTTCTCTTTGAAGAGAAAATAAGAGAAGAAAAAGTGGCAGTGATCTCTTGAAAAGAAGAAGAACAAGAAAAGAGAATTCAAAATATTAGGTGTGAAAAATAACCTAAATGAGACTTGAAACAAGGTGAAAAATACTTTTGGGGAGAGAGAATATGGAAGAATAATAAATAAATATGATGAAGCTAATATTCCACAAGAATAAAGAGAAATTGGAAAAAAGGTAGACGAGAAGAAGAGAAAAGAAGAAAAGATGAAATAGTTAGAAAAAATACAAGAATTATGGGTTGAAAAAGAAGTAAAAGATCTTAGGAAATATATGGAGAAGATAGAGAAATTGATGAAATATATAATCATGGTGAAATAAAACAATGAATTTGGATTTGTGATGAAAATAAAGGTTAAGTGGCCTATAGAGCTACTTATGAAGAGAAAAGAAAGAATGCAACTGAGAGAGGTGATAAGAAAGGAAGAGAGGAAGCTGAGGAAAATGGTGAAGAAGATAAGAAAATAAGAGGAAGAAGTGATCAAAGAGGTGGTGTATGAGGAAACTTAGAAATTAGACAAAGAAGACATGATAACATGCTTCTTAGCTTGTCTTAAGGAGGAAAAAAGTGAAGATTTTTTCAGAGATGAAGAAGAGATCATCAAAGGAACTTCTCATGAGGCTATATGGCCTCCATATTTTTTTTTATAATATTTCATTTCCATTTGTGAATGCAGGTCATAAAAATGAAGAAATAAAAACAAATAAAATTTATATGGATGAATACATAGAAGACAAGAAGATTTGAAAGAAGACATGAAGAACATAGATAATATACAACAGATGAAGAGCTGATTTGGCAACAAATCATGATGGAATCAGATCTATTTAGAGATGAAGAAGACTATAAAAGAGCAGAAAGAGAACTAATGATGAATCTAAATGGCGGAGAAGAAGATAAAGAACATGAAGATCAAGTAGAACCATATTTGAAGAAGATATGGGAAGATGAATATACATTTGAACCTGGTTTCATATGGCAGCCGAGAGTGAAAGAAGAAAAGAAGAGAAAGAGAGAAGACAAAGACAAAGAAAATGAAGACAAAAAAGAAGTCAAAGAGAAATGAAGTCAAAGCAAAGTGAAAGAAGAGTCAAAATGTGTTGTCACTTACCCAAAAAATGTGTAATTTTTGAATTTTTTTGAACTTTTTGGTTAAGGGACCCCCTTGCTCAATTTTGTTTGTCTTTGTAAAATCTTAGGGAATGGAAAAATAAAAACAGTTAGTCATTTTTGTGTAAATCAGGTCAATTGAGTGTATTGCAATGATTTCAGGTTCTAGAGGAACATGAGGAATAATTTCCTCTGGGCCTCCCATTCCTCGCATCTGTACCTTCTCCGCAATGTTCATCAGTTTCTTTGTTTTGTGGAGTATTTTAACCTCGATAGAACTCGTTCTTATTTTTTCCCTATTCCCTGCACTCCTTTGTCTTATGCATTTTCTTTCCTTCAATGTGTGGATAGTTAAGATATATTAAGAACTCGTGACCCTTGTTCCATTGGACATTGTGTTCCCCCAAAACCCAATTTTTCCGCATTAACCATGGTTTTCTTGTGTTGTAGGTTTTCTGGATATCTCAGGTACTCATGTCCCTTGTTCCTTCTAGCACCTTGTTCCTCGCAAGCCCCCATCTTACACACTTAAAATAATTTTTTAGTATTATAGGTACTTCAGAAGTTTGTAGAATTTGGGGCACTTGTTCCGTTAGGCCTCCATTTCCCTGAAATCCCTTCATGTCTACAGTAAATTGGAAAAATAGTTTAAAATGTTCTTTTGACATCTATGTTCCTTGCATTCCACTGTAACACTCACTTTGACCATTTTATCAAGTTGTTATGTTATATAAGGGGTAAAAGCAATTCATTTCTCACCGTTCCAATTATGAATTTCGAGATTGCACTGTCTATCTTGCATCTCATGCCCTAAAATATGTTTTTAGCCATAACTTGCTGGTTTTTGGGCCATTTTCAAAAATTATAATCACACCATGACCATTTTCTGAACCTCATTCTTCCTATAACAAATGTGATTTATGCTATGCCAATTTAATTCAATTTCATGGTGTTTTAAGTTTTGTATTCTTATTTCCAATTTTTCCTAAAAATCATTGTTGAGCCCCGTTTCTCTGATTTTTTCCCTTACCTTTTGCCATGAATTTCCAATATGGAGGATATGAACACATTTCTTCCCTAGATACCTCTATTCCAAACATAGGGGATAGTGATGTTAGGCATCTGAACTTAGATTATTTATGGGCCTATATAATTGATGATGCTCCCATAATTATGTCCAAGTGTATTAAAAATAATGGAATGTATTATGCTTATGTTTTCCCCCTGTTTTGCAATGCACCGACACTATTTTGGCCTGTGCTTCTTATTTTGGCCCTGAAACCAAATAAGTTAGAGATCCTCAAGGTCAAGTCATTGCTAAAATTGATATTAGTTATATAATTGCAGCCCTAAGGATCCATGTATTTGAAAATTCTAACACCCTGACCAAATCCCATGCTCAAAATATGTTTGAACAAGATAAGGATAGATATAAGGCAAGGATAGATAAATCATGGCTCAAGGCCCAAAAGAGAGGATCTTCAAAATATCCTAAGGTCTTATATAGATCATATTTCAATGAGGAGTTGTCTAATATGATCACTCTACTAGTGAGATTGATGGGCCTACCCTCCATGATGAATTCTAGTTTTGGATGTGTGTGTACATCAATATCATTTGTGAAGGCAAGAAAAATTTGAATTGGGGAGAGATTATATGTGAAAATCCCAATGAGTAACTGGTTAATATGTAGTAAAGTATAACTTTTTATATGATTCCCTACTTCATGTACACAATTTCAGCCTATATGGTGTGGTTAGGGCTATCTCCTCAAAATGATAATAATAATGAGCCAGTCTATGAGTTTTACCCACAACTCACTTTTGAGAACAACAAGTTTCATCACAGAAGGGTGAATGATGTTTTTGCAATGTTCATAGTCAAGATCCTTGAAGGTAACACAACTGAAAGAGTGTCTACAAAATCCAAGTAGCTGATTTCAACTTATGGAAACCTCTTCATTCAATTCATAAGTTTTTCCTACATTAGATTGGTTGGTTTTGAAGGTACACCCAACAAGTTACCCATATATTGCAATGATAAATTGGTCCTAGTGGAATGCTGTAGATAGCTTAATATGCTACATAGGACGTGTAGGGACAAGAAGATCATTGGAATCCATTTTCCTATTTCCTTGGGTAACTACACGTGCAGATTTTCCCTGGATGCTCAAAATGTTGAAATAACAATTCTTGATTTCAATTTTCACTCATACCATAGAAGGTCTTCCTTTCATATCAGAGGGTCATTTTAAAGCATTTGAGGATGTCCTATTATCATCTTCCCACCATTTAATATTACTACAAAGATTGCATAGATGAATATGAAGTGAGAAAAAGGTATTTTGGAAGGATTTCTCTGCCAAAAATTAGGGATTTCAATGTGTATTAGGTTCAAATTCTTGAGGACCTTGAGGATGACAATGAGAATTTGTATTCTACATAGTATTTCAACACTGTTTAACATATGAATCTCCCAAATGTTGATTGGTACTAGAAGGAAACATATGATCCTTCATATATGAACAATCCAATTATTTTAATAACAAGACAATGGTTCAAAAAAGGATGGAGTATAGGCAATCAATGAAACAATTCTCTTCTCAGGAAGCCTCCACTTAACATAAATAAGTCTATACTCCTTAAGATGTTCTAGCTTAACTAACTCCTTCTTCTTCACCTTTGGATTTAGAAACCAAGGTTTATACAAACAATGAAAATGTCAAAGAAATAGAGAACATTGAGAAAAAACCTAAAAAATAATAAGAGCATAAGAAGGCTCATGAAGCAGCTGAAGAAGAAGTACATGTGCTTGAACAGATATCTTAGCCTTCAAAATAAGAAGATAAATACACTAAGGAACATAAAGATGAATATGAGAAAGAGGTTGAAGAACATGAAATAAATGATGATGAAGAAGAAAGTGTTGAAGAAGAAGAAGATGATGTGAAAATCATAGATCCAGACACTGGAAAAATAAGTGCATCAAGAATTAAGCTTCCATTCAAAAGATCGTCTTCCTCTGCCAATAAAGTACCTACTCTTGATGTTACTACTACTCAGTCTCTTGGTCCTCCTCATGCTCTTTGATTTTCTCCTCCTCTAGCTCCACCTTCGAGTGATTCCTTCACATGGGTTCATCCCATGATTGATAGCAGGAAGAGGAAGGAATATTCTCATATTATTGCTCCTCGTTTTGATGGTGTGGATTCTCTACTTGGCACAACCCCTACTCCTCCTCTAAAGAAGGCCAATAAAACCTCCTCTTTGGTATTTGATGCAAAAGTGCATAAATTCCTAGAAATTTCCAAACCAAAGGGAGACAAATATGAAAAGGATATTACTATAGAATATATGGAATTGACAAGGATTTCACTTGGAGAATCCAAACCTGAGGGAGAGGTGAAAAATCTCAAGGAAATTGTGTCTAAAGTGATTGAAAGAGTAGAGAAGGGAAAATAAACCTAAGAATAATTATAAGAACAGGTTGAGGTTCTTTCTAAATTTATTAAGTCCTTTATCTCTAATGATTAAACTCCTCTAGACCCCACTTCACTCTCCTCACTGCCTCCTACAAATTTTCTCTTTGAGGAGGATATTAAAGCTATAAAATAAATCCAAAAGCATGCCTCATATGGTAGAGATGTTGAAGCATTGGTGGAAGGAATGCTAATATTTGGTTTAAATTTTATTGATGAGGCATACGAGGTATATGACAAAATTTTTGCAGCTGAAGATAGATTCAATTCAATAATCAGAAATGTTGAGAAAGAAATCTAGATATGGTTAGAGAGTATTCAATATTTGAGAATCATGAGGACCATTGATAAGAAATTTTTTCTTATAAGATCTTCGATGATTCCAAAAACGTACTATCTAAGAAGTGGGTCTATAGCATTGAGTGGAAAATTTGAGTTCTTGAAGAGGCAGCCACTGAGTTGAAGAACATGATGTAAAAAGGTTAATCATTTAAATTAAGCAAGCAAGCTAATATAGATCGATCGATTGATCTAAATACGAGACAAATTTGGTACGCTGTAGGAGATATAGAAAAAACAATCTATAATCATAAAAGATATATAGATCTCTATATTCCCTCTCTATCAAACGAGAAGAGTCTAATCTAGATCGAGAGACTAGTCTACTGCTAAATATAAACTATAGTGTTCTCCCATACCCTCTCTTTATTGGTTATTGGAAAGTCTTATCTACTAATCCAGAGTCTCTTATGCACTGGATAGACCCCTTGTGGGGGTGAACTGCATAAACCCCAAAGAGACAAGACAACATTAACCACATGTTTCTCCCCTCCCCCTATTGGGGGAAACCCCTAAAGGGAGTATAAACCAAAAAATAAAAAACAAAAAATTTACCCCTCAATACTAGAGGGACAAGGGACAACATATTATATACCCCCTCCCCCTATGGGGGGAGATCCTTGATAAAAATATTTTCTAACTTGCAGGCCCTTTGATACTAATTTTATAAGGAAAATTCTACAGAGAGGCATTCAGTAGATGAATTCAAGGAAAAATTCAGTGCACTAATAAAAGAAGATCTGTTTAAATCTGAAACAGTCAACAAAGAGAAAATGGAAGAACTCACCGAGTCACTTAACATTGTTATAGAAGCCACCAAGGGCCCGTACTAAAATGGAGGAATTGCGAGTGAAATGGAGTATTCTCTGGGTAGTTGGTTAAATGTCATGGAAAATACAACCATTCCAAAGGAGATGGAGATTTCAGATGTTGTTACTAGGTTCAGAATTCATGTTCTCAAAGTGAAGATCCCAAATTTACCACTCTCGAATGTTCCTTCCTCTAGCACTTAGTTATTTTCTAGCTAGTTATTATATTTTAGAGTTAGCTTTGTTATTTTTAAAGTTGAATTGTAAATAAAGATAGCTTATGTAATTCATTAACACTTAATTAAAATACAAATAGTTAGAAAAGTTGGTTACAACCACCCCTCAACCTATATAAGGTATATTTTCAATTATAAAGGGGTTGGATTTTGATGTTTTGGAATGTAAAGATACAAAACTCTTCAGATCAATGCAAAAGAATGTTTCTCTCCCTCTTATTTGTTTTCTTTCCTTTTCCATTTCTTGAATCTTTTGAATGTGAATTCTAGTATATTTTAATCTTGAAACTGTGTGTTTAACTCATTGATTACAGTGTGAGGACATTTGTGTCTATTGTATTTATATTTCATGGATTTTTAGATATATTAATTCATATGTTCTTGAAGTCTCATACATGCAGTAGTAGGATATAACTCTACAATCTCTATATCTAATGTGCTACCTAATTCACTTATTTTTGTTACAGTAGTGAGTAATCTTGCATAACCAAGGAGAATACTTGTGTTCTTGACTGGTGGATTAGATTGAACTTTTTAATCTTATTTCACCTATCTTACTTATATAAGCTATTATTTTCTCCTCTGAAAACATTTTCCCTATTAATCTTCTATATTCAGAATATCAAATTATGGAATCATTCTTTACACCAAAATCCTCATTCAGAAAGTTAGTTTGTATATTTGGAAATAATTAGAGTTTCATGTTTTGGTGAGTAAGGGAATCTCCCAACAAAGAGGAGGGACTGTTGTCCCCTGAAAACTATTGCTTGTGTCTAAAAGAAAAATGTTCCAACCAACATTTTTTTGGTGTCGATAGTGGGGCATGTATGGTATTGCCCACCGAATAATCTTCAGATCAAACCAACAGTTTTAACACACTAATGGTAAAAAGATACACATGAGGAAAGAGATCCTAAGGTTTAAAAGACCCTAGCTTCCAGTTGTAACAAGAACAAGGTTTTCAGTTATCTCTAGAGAGAAGAGGTAGAAAAACAATGTCTTCAAGCACTTTGTATTAGTGAATAACTTGGGAAACTAATTAACCTAGACAAACACCTATTAGTCTAAAGCTTGAAACAAATCAATCAATAATCATCAAGATAAGAGCTGATCAAATGCACTTCTAAATGCGTGCAATATGAATGAAAAAAACAACATGCTCAGTTTATTTTACTCTTTAGATTTCCTAATCTATGTGTGAACCTATTTAGATTCCAAAGCAATCAAAGTGGTTTGTTGTTTACTCTAAATGGATGAAGAGATTTCTCTAAAATGGCTAAAAAACCAGGCTTAAATAATCCCTTACTAATCCAACTTGGAGGAAAGATGCAAGATGAATCTATTTCAATGGAGGATGGCTAATATTAGTATTAGGTCTAATGCCTTTTCCAAGTGTTATGATATCAAGATCAAGGTGTAAAATTGAAAGGGAGGCCTTAGCCTTCTATTTATAGATTTTCACTTAGAAAAGATTGAAATCCTAAATGCATGCAGGACAAATGGAAAAGCCAAAAATATACTTTTTAGAAGTCAAAGCTCCTTTTTGAATAGATTAGGATCTAATTAATCTTATAGGATTAATCAAGGACCCTAAATAGGCTTAGGAAGCTTTTTGAGAGTTTCTGAAGGATGTTTGGATATATTTTGGATGTTTTGGAAGCGAGACTTAGCCAATAAGAAGGTTTATTGGTTAAATGCAAGATAGGATGATTAATCAACATTTAATTAGCTAAATAAGAGGATTATCCCTAATCAAAATGTCATAAATTGGCATCTTGAGTGAATTAAAAGCACAGTTAGATAACGAAGTGTCTTTATTGAAAAAAAGTGAGAGGAGGTGAAGATATTGCAATTTAGGTATTTAAATTACTTTGATTGAAATATAGGTTTCTACATTTTCCCCTTTTTGGGGTGGTGTCAGTTGCATCACTTCAAATAAAGTATACAAGTATAAACAAGTAAATATTTTGAAGGGGTAGAAGAAAAATTAGTAGGATGAAGGATGCCCCCTCGAATGTTGATGGGGTGATGAAAGAATTCGATCGACAATTGAAAAGATGAGGAAGAAAATGGATAGAAGAAGTTAAGGGGAGAGGGGGGGATAAAAGGTGATACCTATTGCCCTAAGTGATTTAGAAGAATAGTGTTAAATAGAAGAAATTGATAGGGAAGGAAGATGGAGATGAAGAAAATGGAAAATAGTTTGCATCCAGCTAAATGTAAACAACTTTATTTTCATCATATTTCTTAGAATCTACGTTATCAGACCTTATTAAAAATAAGTAAGCATACGAAAAAAGTGTAGAATGACATGAAAATCCATAGTATGAACAAATGTATGTGCTAAAACAACAACTCTATGCAACATACAAAATGTAATGCAATACGAGAAAGTAAAATGATGCCTAACTCCATTCAACATACATAATGTAATGCAATACGAGAAAGTAAAACAAGCTAACCTAATAGAGAAACAAGTACAAACACACATACTTAAACCAAAAATGTATAAGATAGTGGTACTAATGTTTTGTTATCGAGCTTCAGTTCCAACCTATTCATGTGAAACGACAAGGGCTAAAAGTGGTGCCCCAAGCAAGGATACATGTAAGGGGAATACAGAGGACACTTAGGTCCTATGAAAAAGTACCAAGAAACTCATTGTGCCCTAGAGTATAGACATAGTAAGAAAACTAGCTTTGTTAAAGGGGGTGGATCCAGATGATCTGCAAGTCACGCACATGAACATGCGAGAACCAAATAGTGTCATTTTGTAGGATGATTTTTTGATTTTTAGAAGTTTTCTGAAACATATTTGAATGTTTTTATTTTTCTAACATATTTGAATGTTTTTATGATTTTGAAATTTTTCTGAAGCTATGTACAAGAAGACAAAGAAGTGTGGATGCCCCTAGCGATAGATGGGATGTACAAGGGTAGAGTGCCATGTGTATGCAAAATAAATGGAAGATGTGAAAATTCCCCAGTGTTAGGTGGGAGTATTCAAAGGAACACTCTTCACGTGCAGAGGTATGATCAAGGCCAATATAGATATGTTTAATCATGATGATGAACATAAACCAATGATGTGTTAGGAAGGAGAAAGAATTCCCCTAGCATAATATGGCCAAGAAACACATGATAGAAAGGAAGTATAAGATTATTTTTGAGAAAGAGGACAAAGGTGTCTGTAAACATGGCAAAAAGGCAATCTTATACACATGGATGTTCTGAATAAAGTAGAATAACGATGAGAATGTTAGCGATTAGCCAAAGGCACAAATCACGAGACAAGATACAGACTAGAGTAAGATTCTAAACAAGGTCCAAAAAACACTTGGAAACATAATAATCCTACTTGCTCATAGAGATCCAACATGTGCACGTGAAAATTAATTACTTCTCAAAGTGAAGATTTGATAGACAATAAGTGAAGACATGCTAGCCAATGTGTAGGAATGATTGATTTTCAAAGTTGATTTATGAATGGATTATGGAAGGAGATCCATACATTACTTCATTTCCATCCAGGTGCTCATAGCCATGATGGAGATGCATTTGATTCTAATCACAACATCTCTCTACTATCAGTTAGGCGTCTATAGCCCCGATAGAGATTATTGGAAATACCCCAAGAGATTTATATATCAATTTGCTTTTTCTTTTACTTTTAGCTATTTTTTTGTTTGATTTGATTGATTATTTTACTTTTTGAAAAATTATTTTGGCTCTCTTGATTGATAAGGGGTTAAGAACCATAGATGGCTTGATGGAAGGATATGGAAGTGATTGTGATGAGGACATTGGCTAGTGTCAACAAATATGTCCAAAATTTCTTTGCAACAAGTTTATTAGATGTTGATTGTGATAGGATATCTAAGAGGTCAGTGGTTCTTGAATTTACCAAGGTGATAAAATACCAAGATCAAAAAATACCATAGAGATGAATTTCACAAAATGTGTGCAAATAGGCTAACCAAAATATCACCGAAGAGATGAAAATAGTAGGAAGACTTGCAGAACAAGATTAAGAAAGGGAATAAAGAACATCCATGTGTATGCAATACCTAATTGCAATGTGTGCTCATTGACCTTTGATTTTTTTTAATGTTTTCTGAAAGGTGGGATCAACAAGGTCACTCTACATGATAAGATCCAACAACAATGTTCGTGATTTCCTTGATAAGGGAGAATAAGTGTGTTTGCTTATCAAGAGTCATACTATCTCTGATCTCGATGATTGTGGTGAGCTCATATTCAAAAAATGACTATGATTTATCTTGAAACATGAATTTTGTATGTGGGAGCTTAAGGTCCATATCCATAGGTTTATGCACTTTACGCCATACTTGATGGTTGCGTTGATGTGCATTCCTGAATTGCATTTGATTATGAATCTTATGGTTGTTTGATTTTTTGGGAGATTTGGAGCTCTTGGAATTTTTGATCCGAGATTGATGAAGAATTTTTTTGGGTTTCTTATAAGCTAATGTATGACTTGTATGATCTTGAGAAGTGGGAGAAGAAAGTGTGCGTTTATGATTGATGTGAGGAAAAAGGATACGGTCTAAGAATTTAAGAGGATGGGCTATCAAGAGGTGAGCCAAAAATAGAATATGGAAGGCTATTAGGATGTGACCTGAGAATAGAAGATGATGAGTTGCTTAGTGGCGACCCATAGAGGGAACATGAAGGGATACTAGGACATGGCCCGAGTATAGATGAAAATGAGATTCTAGGATGTGGTCTGAGAATAGAAGATGATGGGCTACTCAACGGTGACCCACATATAGAATAAGATGAAGGGATACTTGAACGTGACCCAATGAGAGGTTGTGAATGAGGAATTGTGATATGTAAAGAATGATTGAGTGATGAAAAGATAGGCCATTGATTAACGCCTGAACTAGGCATGTCTTCATGTGATGAGGGACGTGAAGATGGATGAATAATAGGAGGATCAATTTCAATGGTCTTAGGATCTTCCTCTATTTTATGACAAAAAGAATCAATTTTTTCCTCCCAATACTCAAGCACATCGAAGTCAAAATTGAATCCTTTTTCATGATCCTCTAGGGGAATGTCATCGTGTGCCCCTAGGAATTCTATGATCACTTCTTCATTCTGAAATGAATCGATTAGTATGGGTTGTTGTTCTTCAACCATGGGAGGTTGATTAGAAGAAATTTGTGCAACTGGTGTGGAATATTGAGAAGATGATGACTCAAGAGATGAAGTAGATTTGGATCTAGATGTCTTGCGAGTAGAAGAAGATGGCATGGGATTACATATAAGATGATATAGTGTCGGTAGATAAAGAGGATTGTGCATCTAGTTAGTGGATTGCGACATAGGAGTCAACTTAGATGATTGACTAGAAGGAATTTGAGTCACAAGATTTTTTGTCAGAGGAAGAGGTCATTAAGGTGACATATAAAGGGGGTCTTGCAAAGGAAGGGAGGACCACCACATAGGATTCACATCTGAATAATAGTTCGAATTGGAATCATCAAGATATTGAGGAGAATTAGAATAATAGTTTGGATCAGAAGCAGAAGAAGAGTGGAGGGAACCTGAATAATAATTTGGATCAGAATCATCTAAACCATACCAGCGATTATGAAATAAAGGTGGGGAACATGGTACCCGAATGATTTTTATAGCATGAAGAATTAAATGAGGTTTAGTGATGATAGGAATATTTTGATGTGAATGCCAAAACCTAGGTTCCCTATTGTTGTAAGTGTCAAGAACCATGTGATTATTATTCATTGTAGGCATTGGTGGGTCTGAATGTTAAGACCTAGATAGTGTGATCGAACTCTTTCAAATAAAAGGAATTTCCATGTCGATTCAAGAAACATAACAATGACCACCTAGACATTTTGTAAATATGGGGATGTGTCCATAAAGGTTTTGTCAAATGTGATGAAGGATACTACAAACCTAAGTAACAACCTAAAACGTGACGAGCATAAAAGTCACAAATGAATGTCCAACAATGGTAAAAAAGAATACCGAATGTCTAAGGAGTAAAGAATCCAAGGATATAACAAGGATTTCCCTAGAAATATAGATCAATATAATGAACAAACATATGGAAAAATCATACAAGTTTTGGTAAAAACCAATCAATCAACAAGAAACTACACCCTATGCAAATGCTTTTTAAATGTAGTTTGATGTTTGATGATTAACACAATGGTAATGCTTAAGTCAAGTTTGAAATGAACAAGGCATAAGAATTAACAAAAGTTTACCATGATATCAAATCAAAGGATACTAAAGGTGGGCTTAGAGCCAAACAAGACTCAAAACCCTAAAGAAAACGGAGGTTACCTATGCGAGCCACATAACCACACTACTAGGGTACACTACCCAAGATTTGTGAGAAAGTGAGGTATTAGTACCACAAGTAATATTGATACAATGCCTAATAAAGAAACCAACACCTTTTCAAGATATAGGTAATGTTCGAAGGCCAAACCACGTCAAAGTATAGTAAGGATTTTCTAATGCTATGGGCAGTGTAACATTACAATATGGACACTTAGATCACGTTTGCAAGAAATGACGACGTAAGTATCGAAATTGTGCTACAACGATGTGAACAAAATAACAATTCTAAGGAGGATCTATGATGATTAAAACCTAACTACAATGATAATGTGTATCAATATGGGTTTGAGATAAAGGGCCTACTAGAACATGAGGATGTACCATTCACACTTTGAACATTTGCATTCTGGCGTTGCAACTTAGTCATGCAAAAAGAATACAAAAGTGGTGGAGATGTTTATTTCTAGTGATACCCACGTGTGTTCTTCTCTTTTCCCCCATAATGGACAACAAGATAAAAAAGGTGTAGATATAATGGGGTTGAAATAGACTTGGCGTAACTTTGGAAAAGTTTTGCCTCACCTTAGGGTAAGAGAGAAACTAAGAAAAATAAGCTTCGTAAATCTCGTGATGAATGTCACTTAGTGCAAACTTGAATGAAATCTCCCCTTGTTCAAACAACAAGGTTTTGAATTCGAGAAAGTTATTACCTCGTGAAAGCTCTATCAAACTAATTGGCTTGATATGGAAATGTGGGATCCAATACGATATAGCTTCCTATTTGTTCTCTCAACCTAGTTGTCATAATTTATCTCTGCGAGCTCGATTTTCCAAGAAAGTCGCATTGACTAGTCTTGGAGCATAAGAATGCATTAAGTTGTGTTTTCACTGGGTTCAAAATGGAGATAAATTTGAATCTAAAATCACAATAGAAAACTAGTCAAATGGGTAAGTGGATCACTTCTCGTTTCTTCCACAAGGTTCCCTCTTGCTTGGACTACTTTGGGTTTCCTAGGAACATCTCTTTTGTTATAGTTTAAGGCTTATGCCAAATACAATTTTCCTATTTTAAAGCGGATGGGGAGTACCCTTATCCAAACCTAAAAATAAAGTGTGTTGAATATGGTGTTTTTAATATAGTTTGAGCTTAATGTGGTTTTTGTCGCACATCGTTTAGCAATCTACAAGAAATGAGTTAGCCTTTGTTTAGACTCTGATTCTTTTGGAAGCGATATTTGATCCTACACATCAAGATTAGTAGTTCTCCAAGGCATTTATAGAAAGAGTATTAGACATTTATTTTGACTCCTAAGATCATCCTAAGATGCGAAGGAAGAGTATACACAACTTAGAACCCAACTAGTTAGTAGCAATGAAGGAAAAATCTACAATTTAACACACAATTCGTTCCTTTAGAAAAGCCTTTTAAGAAGTGTTTTTTGAAAGCATGAAGGATGTATTAATTTATGATCCCAAGATCATCTAAAAAGGTGTGAGGGAATAAAATACATGATTTTAAACATTTAAATAAGAACTCGACTATGAAAACACTTAAAATAACATGTTAGAAAATGACTAGTTTTATAATAAAGAAAACCATGAATTTTCTGTAAGTCAAAAGCATAATTTTATTTTTCCATTGCATATTTAACTTCAATACCTTTCCAACACAAAAACATGGAGTCATTTCAAGTTCGGGAGAAAAATTTATGGCCTTTGGAAGATAGGTTATGAACACATTTCAACGTATGCACGCATTTGATGACGTATGCACACCCCTTTGTAACATGTGCACGCCCTTTTAAATGTATGCACACATGCGCATATGTTTTTGCACCCACAGAGGTGTATGCACACCTAGAGAGATGTATGCATGCGTTTTCAAGCGTAAGCACACATGGATTTCGTTTTTGATAGAGGGTAACATGTGCACACCTAGAAAAGTGTATGTGTGTTCTTTCAAGCGTATGCATGTGTGTTCTTTCAAGCGTATGCATGTGTTTTAAGGTGTATGTTCACCCTTTTCTAATGCCTGCGTGTGTACGTAGAATTGCACAAAAATGGACGGAAAACTAATTTCTATAAATGATAACATGTCAGAAACCTGACATTTAAATCATTTTCTAATATCAACCCATATTATTTGCATGCAAAAGGAAGATTTTAAGACATACAAGGTTAGCAAACTCTTTTCAATTTTCAAAAATGCATGGAATGGTTAGAAAAAACAATCAAAATTACAAAGCTTCAAAAACAAATTCTATGGACTATGGAGTAAGTCCCACCGGGTGTGCCAAATGTATTAGAGAATAACTTGTAAAACTAACCGACCTAGACTACCACCTAGTAGTCTAAAGTTTGAGCCAAATCAATAAATAATCATTAAGATAAGAGCTTATCAAATGAACTTATAAATGCATGCAAAATTGAAAGGGAGGCCTTTGGTTTTTATTTATAGATTTTCACTTGGACAAGATTGAAATCCTAGTGCATGTGGGACAAATGGAAAAGCCAAAAATAGACTTTTTAGAAGTCAAAGCACATTTTTGAATAGATTAGGAGCTAAGTAATCTTGTAGTATTAATTAAGGACCTTAACCAGTCTTAAGAAGCTTTTTGAGAGTTTCTGAAGGAGGTTTGGATATATTTTGGAAGTTTTGGAAGCGGGACTTGGCCAATAAGAAGGTTTATTTGTTAAATGCAAGATAGGAGGCTTAATCAACATGTAATTAGCTAATTAAGAAGATTATCACTAATCAAAATGTTGTAAATTGGTATCCTGAGTGAATTAGAAGCAAAGTTAAATAACAAAGTGTCATTATTGAAATAGAGTGAGAGGAGGTGAAGATAATTAGTGCAATTTAGGTATTTAAATTGCTTTGATTGAAATATAGGTGTATACACACTCCTCCTACTAAAGAAATATCTGGTCTATCTTCTCAAGAAAGTACTACTACTTAGCCATAAGTAAGTGTTATTTTTTAGGATTTAGTCTTAGTAGGTGCTGGTGTTCCTTTACAAGCTATCTTTCTTACAATATCTACATCATTTCCATAGGGCTAACAAATTGGACCTTTAGCCCTTGCACAACCTCTGTACGACTTACCTAAGGGGAATATGAAGAATTTTACCAAGTTCAGAGGTGATGGAAAGTACACCCAGATGAACACATTGCATCCTTTATTGTTGCATGTGGGATTCTTGGCGTTGAGCATGAGGACGTATCATTTAGACTGTTTGTCAAAGATTTACAATATAATGCTATGGATTGGTTCTATCATCTCCCATCCAGTACTATCACCAATTGGAATACCATGTGGACTCAGTTTGAGAACAGATTCAAGCCTGTTGAAGATGTTAATGCACTCTTGGCTCAAATTTTCCAGATGAAAAAATAACCTTATGAACCTATGTGGGAGTTTGTTTCCAAATTTAATAAATTGGTTAACAAGATTCCAGTGGTTACTCATCCTATTGATCATAATTTGAAGCATTTCTTCATTAATGCTCAATGGTCAAAGGTTAGCTATGCATTGAGGAGAGCCAATCTTGTCGATGTTAATGTTGATTTGTAACTGGCCATAAGTGTAGAGGATGACATGATTATGTTAGGTAAGTTGAGAAAGGAACCACCCAGAGCTAAGGCTTCTACTTCATGTACAACAAGTTTTGAACAATTAGTTCAAAATTTGCCTAATGATATGATTGCAATCAAGAAACAAATTTCTTAGAATATGCGGCATGAGGACATTCCACTAAGGAATTTCCATCCAAGGAACTATCTACCTCATGTTCAACCTAAGTTAGCAATATAAGCTCTTCATGTAAAGGTTCCAGTCAATGCAACTTGTGAAGTACATGAACTAGATGATGAGGTAGAAGCAAAGGAAATGGATGAACCTGAAGAAGAGTCTGAAGAGGTTCAAGAAGAGGCAGATGAATCTAAAATCATATATCTCACTTGCGAGGGAGTAGATGATGATGATGATGATTATGACGAGGTAGTTACATACATGAACAATGAATCTTATGCTGTCATGACTAGAGAAAAACTAAGAAATAAAAAGGAAGTTGTGTAACTTATAAACAAAGATTATTCTAAAGAGGCTTCAACTATCATCCCAGTAGTTACAAGAAGAGGAAAACCCATTTGCACTACTAGTGCTAAAAAAGTAAGTACTACTTCTCCATCTAAAATTCCTTCTTCGTCCTCTTTGTCTAAAAAAACTACACCTTCTACTCCTGTGTCTGAAACAACCTCAACCTAAAAAGCTCAGAAACCTAAAACCTCTACTGTTTCCATTCAAGAAACTTTGTCTACTTTAGGATATTTTGATATTATTGATCATATCAAGTAGACCAAAATTCAGATTTCTAGAGCTGAATTTTATCAAAATCACCCAGAGGCCTTCACCCAAATTGTAAAATTTTTCAATTCCAATCCTAGTTAGTCTCCCAAAACTTCTAAAGGTCTCTTCCCTACTCCCAACTCTCCATCCCCACAAAATTTTTTGGCTACCACACCTTCCACTTCTGAAAAGATTGATCCATTCTATGTAACAATAGTAATAGATGGACATAAACTTAGAAATTGTGTCATTGACTCCAAACCATAAGATAATGTGATGCCTACAAAATTCATTCACACACTTAGAATTACTATAACCCAAACCTTTGTTCATATTATTCAATAGAGACCAAAGAGGTGCCCCTAGTTAGGATAATAAAATATGCTCAAGTAGATTTTGCTCCATTCTCAGAGAAATGAGTCAAAGCCACAATCCTAGTTACTAACATTCCTCCATGCAATGGTATGTTATTTAGCAGCAAATTTTATAGAGACGTCAAAGGTGAAATTCAAATGGATTGGTCCCATGTACTTATCCCAGTCAATGGACAGATGAAGAAGTTCTTGTCAGAGAGGTAGGGTTATTATAATTTCTAAAAGATAGGTGATCCTAAATCATAATTTTTGTATGAATACATAGGCCATGGAAATTATATGTTGATGTATGAACCTAAAGTCAAAGATCCCAAGGTTATTTAAGATGATCCCAATGGCATCCAGATTCTTGATTTTGATGGGAGTTACTCCCTAGCTAGTTCTGGAGTAAGAGTTGTATTGGTCTCATCTGATGCTAAGCTCCACCTATTCTCTTATAAAATTTAATTTTATAGCACTAATAATAGTCCAGAGTATAAGGCGCTTCTTCTCGGCCTAACAGTAGAAAGGGAGATGAGAGTAAAGAACCTATGTGTGCAAGGTGATGTAGAGCTTATCATTAAGCAATTTTGGGGAGCATTTCAGGTAAAAAATCAAAGGATGAAGCATTATAGAAATATGGTGTGGGATTATGTTGAATTACTTGATGCCTTTTAAACTAAAGTTGTACCAAGAAATAGTAACACTAGAGAATATGATCTAGCTTCCTTAGGGTCCCTTCTCATTGCTCACCCTGATTTTAGTCAAGATAAATTCACGGTGGAAATGGTATTCAGACCCAGTGTTCCTGATAATGCAGAGAATTGGAAATTCTTCAATAATTATTAGAATTTTATTTCATTTCTTGAACTAAAATAAAATTTTAGCCAGTTGTGTTTTGAAGGAAGTGAGGCTAGTTACTAGGAATACAATACCTCTTCTGTAACTGAGGAAGGAGTTGAGGAAGAATTTGATTAGGATGGATGCATCAAATTTAAAGGTAATAAGATCCATAAAGGTCTTGTGATCTTAGAGGACTTATTTGATAAACATGATAGATATATCAAATAAAAAGTATCATAAGATGCTAGTCAATAAATTGAGTTTGAGAAGGTTAATCTAGGGAGTGATGAAGAGCCAAAATTTGTCAATATTGATGAATGTTGTTCTAGTGAAGAGAGGAGGGAAATGGTTGAACTATTGAATAATTACATAGATGTTTTGGTTTATTCCTGTGATGACTTGGAAACTTTTAAGTTAAGGGAAATGTAACATTATATTCCCTTGAAGTCAGGTATTCAACCATTTCACCAGAAGAAAAGACAATACAATCCAAATATTGTGTCTCACAATTCATCAAGAGATTCAGAAACTGCTCAATGCCATGATAGGCTTCCCTATTCATCATGCAACCTAGGTTACTAACATTGTGCCAGTGAGAAAGAAAAATGGAGAGATTCAAATTTTTGTTGATTTCAGAAATTTGAATCAAGCTTCTCTCAAGGAAAAATGCTCCCTTCCTATGATGGACCAAATCTTGTAGGATGTGACCGGTTCATAGATATTGTCTATGCTCGATGGGTTTCCAAGTTACAACCAAGTCAAAGTAGACGCACATGATCAACATTAAAAATCCTTCACAACTCCATAGGGCACTTTTTCCTACCGAAAAATGTCATTTGACCTGATTAATGTAGGTGCAAAATTCTAAAGGGAAATGGACTTGGCCTTTGGAGACTTGAAGAATAAATGCATAGTGATCTATCCATATGATATTACTATCTTCTCCAAGAAGATAGAGGATCATTTTCAGCACCTAAAATTTGTTCTTCAATGATGTAGAGACTGTGGCATCTCATTGAATCCTAAGAATTCTGTCTTTGGTGTAACGAAGGGAAAACTATTCGGTCACATTGTGTCTAAGGATGGTATAAATATTGTTCTAGAGTGATTCCAAGCTATCTAAAAGATATCTCTACCAACAAGTAAGAAGGGTGTTCATTCTTTCTTCAGGAAAATTAGTTTTCTCAAAATATCTATTCCTAATTTTTCAGAATTGACAATGAACATAGCTCATATGATGAAAGAGAAACAATATTTCTATTGGACCGCTGAAGGGAAGAATGCCTTTGAGAAAATCAAGAGAGCTATTTCCAAAACACCTATTCTTACTTGTCTAGATTTTGAAAAAGATTTTATAATTTATTGTTATGCCTCTGAGCACACCTTGGTAGCAATCATAGTGTAAAAGAACTTTCATGGATGTGAAGTATCTATTGCATTCATGAGTTATGCATTAAAGGCTCACGATCTGAAGTACTCTTAACTGGAGAAACATACCTTTTCTGTGGTAAAAGTCATGAAAAAATTCCACTTCTACATTATGAATTCACACTCCATTGTGTTTGTACCTGATATAGAAGTGAAGGCCATCCTCACTAAGCAAGAATTCAGATCAAAACAAGGAAATTAGGTAGCTAATATGCAAGAGTATGACCTTGATATCAAGCTGACTAATCTTGTTCAAGGTAAGGGTTTGTGTGAATTTCTTGATAATAGTCCTAGGAGTGAATTAATTGAAAAGGAGACTATAGATATTCCAATTGTATTCATTCTAAGTTCAACTGATGAGTGGTATGTTGATATTACTCATTTCCTCACCTATGAAGAATGTCTGACATATTTGAGTGCCAAAGAGTAAAGAGCCATCAAACTCAGAGATGCTCAATATGTAATTTGGGATACTTCTTTATTCAAGAGAGAAATTAATGGTCATTTTATCAGGTGTGTTGATGAGGAGCAAAAAAAGACATTACAAAGGTATTTCTATGTTCAGGCACGTTGAGGTCATTTTTCTTCATCGGTGACATCTCACAAAATTCTCCATGCAGGGTAATATTGGCCAACTCTGTTCAAATATGCAAAAAAATGGGTTTCGAAGTGTGAAGCATGTCAAAATTTTATGGGCAGACACAAGTTGGTCACCTTTCCTCTCAAACTATTGGTTGTTGAAGAGCCTTTCCAGCAATGGGGGCTAGATTTCATATGAAATCTTAACCCAACTTCAAGTGTAAGACATACACATGTTTTAATAGCTACTAATTACTTTACAAAATGGGTTAAAGAAATTCTAGTCAAGAGGACCCCTTCCGAGGTAGTCTTTGATTTCATTAAGGAGAATATATTGGATAGGTTCGGGATTCCAAATAAAATTATTACAAAAATTCCCCTAAATTTTATTCTCGTGAGCTTATAGATTTATATTATGGGCATGAAATTTCTCTTGCACATTCATCTGATTACTATCTACAAGGGAATGGGCAGGCCAAATCGACCAATAAGGAATTGGTAAAAACTATTAGGAATCATGGATGAATCACAAAAGAACTAACATAAGAAGTTATATGATCCTCTATGGGAAAACAAGATCACACCAAAGAGATACATCAAGATGTCTTCATTTCAATTGGTGTATGGAATAGAAGATTAATTTCTAGTCACTATGGATATTCCTATGTTGCATCTTGCAAAATAAATTGAAGATGAAGAATTCTCAAGTGCCATGGAGAAGAGGGTTTTATATCGGAAAAATTTGGATGAGGAAAGGTTGCAGGTTGTGGATATAATCTCAGCACACCAGCAAAAATTCAAACAACTATTTGATAAGAAAGCTAAGTCTAGGGACTTCCAGGTTGGAGATATTATCCTACTTTAGGACAAGAGGCATGAACAACGAGGAAGCCATGGTAAGTTTGATTCTCTATAACTTGGACCATTCAAAATTTGGCATTTTTTGGTGAAAATTCTTTCTATATAAGCTGTATGGATGGAACTTCCCTTCAATTTACATACAACGGTCAATATATGAAGTTATTCCAGTCTTTAGTGAACAAAAATCCTTTGTATATAGTCATGTACAGTATTTGTTTTCTTTTGTGTTTTGTGTCTTTGTGTCTCTGTATTCTTTTGTTTGGTCATGTTCTGTATGTATCTGCTAAATGGATAATTGGTCTCGTAACCATGATATTCTGAGGTTATTTTCTCTGTCTTGTTTTCAGTATGTGTCAAGTCAGTCCCATCCCCAAAAAGAGATAGTTGTTGTCACTTACCAAAAAAATGTGAATTTTTTGAAAAAATTGAAATTTTTGGTTAAGGGACCCCCCTGCGTAATTTATTTACCTTTCTAAAGTCTTAGGGAATGGGAAAAGAAAAAAAAGTTAGTCATTTTTGAGTAATCTAGGTCAATTAAGTGTATTTTGGTGATTTTGGGTTCTGGAGGAACAAGTTCCTCTAGGAATCCCGTTCCCCAAATCCCCACCTTCTTGATATTTTTCGTTGGGTTCTTTGTTTTGCAGATTATTTTAACCTTGACGGAACTCGTTCTTATTTGTTCACCATTCCCTACACTCCTTTGTCTTCCACATTGTTCTAGCCTTTAATGTGTAGATATTTTGGATGTTTTAAGAACTCGTGACCCTTGTTCCATTGGACCTTGTGTTGCCTGAAAACCTGGTTTATCTGCATTAACCATGGTCTTCTTGTGTTGCAGGTTTTTTGGATATCCTAGGTACTCATGTCCCTTATTCCTTGCGGCACCCTGTTCCTTGTAAGCCCCACTCTTCCAAACTTAAAATCATTTGTTAGTATTGTGGGTACATCATAAATTTTTGGAACTCAGGGAACTTGTTCCTTCGGGCCTCCATTTCCCTGAAATCCCATCATTTCCGCAATAAATGGGGAAATTGGTTTAAAATGTTCTTTTGACATCTTTGTTCCCCACATTCCACTGTGACACTCACTTTGACCATTTTATCGAGTTGTTCCATTAAATAAGGGGTAAAATTAATTCATTTCTCATCGTTCCAATTGTGAATTTTGACTGTGCAATATTATCTTACATCTCGTGCCCTAAATCATGTTTTTAGCCATAACTTGCTAGTTTTTGGGCCATTTTCAAAAATTCAAATTACACCAGGACCATTTTCTAAACGTCATTATTTCTATAATAGAGGTGCTTTATTCCATGCCAATTTAATTTAATTTGGTTTTGAGTTTTGTATTATTCTCTCCAATTTTTCCTTAAAATCATTGTTGAGCCCCATTTCTCTAAGTTTTTCCCCTCACCTTTCACCATGAAGTTCTAGTATAGAGGCTATGAACACATTTCTTTCGTAGATACCTCTGTATTAAACATATGGGATTGTGATGTAAGGCATATGAACTTAGATGATTTCTAGGGGTGGATAACTGATGATGCTCCCACAATTATGGCATAATGTATTAAAACTAGTGGAATTGATTATGTAGTTGGTTTTCCCCTTTCTTTGTAATGCAACGACACTGTTTTGGCATGTGATTCTTGTTTTGACCCTGAAACCAAATAATTTAGAGATCCTCAAGGGTAGGTCATTACTAAACTTGATGCTAGTTATATAATTGCAACCCTAAGGATCCCTATATTTTAAAATTCTAACACCCCGACCAAACCCATGATCAAAATATGTTTGAACAAGATAAGGATATATATAAGGAAAATATAGATAAATCATGGCTAAAGGCCCAAAAGAGATGAGCTTGAAAATTACCTAAGGTCCTATATAAATCATATTTCAAGGAGGAACTATCTGATGGGCCTACTCTCCATAAATGAATTCTAGTTTTGGATGTGTGTGTACATCAACATCATTTGTGAGGGCGAGTAAAATTTTAATTGGGGAGATATTCTCTGTGAAAATATTAGTGAGAAAATGGTTAATGTGCAACATAGTAAAACTTTTTATATGACTTCCTATCTCATGTACACAATGACAACCTATACGGTGCGGGTAGGGTTATCTCCTAAAAAATGATAAGAAGAATGAACTAGTCTATGATATTTACCCATATATCACTTTTGAGAACACCAGGTTTCATCAAAAAATGGTGAATGATGTTATTACAATGTTCATAATCAGGATCCTTAAAGGGAACATAGCTGTAAGAGTGTTTGCAGAAGCTAAGTAGTTGATTTCAACTTATGACGGTAACTTCATTCAATTGAGAAGGTTTTCCTATATTAGATTGGCTAGTTTTGAAGGTACACCCAACAAGTTACCCATGTGTTGGAATGATAAATTTTTCCTAGTGGAAGTTTGTAGATAACTTACTATGCTACATAGGACATGTAGGGACAAGAAGATCACTCACATATAGTTTCCTATTTCCTTGGGTAACTAGTATTATCCCAAATTCCCCCTAGAAAATTTGGTCAAGACAACCCCGCACATAGAGAAAATATGAAAGGAAAATGTTTTAGACCTACGACCTCACATTCCAGAATGAGGTAAAGGAAAAAGTCAAAGTTTGAACTCGAGTCAAATCCAAAGCAGGGAGGCGGAAGAAAATATGAAAATTTTCCTTTTCACAAAATGGCACAAAGGAAAAGATTGGAGCACACCTCCCTAGCCAACAAAAGGGTGCCACGTGTCCAAGCGGGGCCATAGGATTTTTATGGATTTTTTTATTCTCGCAAAAAAAGGGCAAAAGATAAATTGTGGACCCGCAAACCTAATTTTGCCCTAATTTGGCTGTCACATGTACCATATTAAAGGGGAACCAGTTTTTTCAAACTATTTTCCCATCCATTCATACAGACCCGATACAAACTTTGAAGGGGTGTATATTATGACTCAAGGCTAAAAATATTGCAAATATGACACCGTTGAAAAGATCTCATCCTTACCTACGCCATGGAGGTCTGAGACTTTAATTTTTGAGGAGGTTAGGTAAAGAAAATGGAGGAAACGTCTTTGAGCCTTTAATGCAGGATCCATCTATCTCGACAACTAGATTAGATTTGATATGTTTCCATCATTTCCTCTTCCTTCAAGGCGCCAAACCAAGGATTGATGTAGTAAGGATGGTTTTTTGGGGGCAAATTCCATCAAAGGCATTAACAGCGGTGGTTGAGTTTCAACCTATTATTTTCCTGCTTCTCTCTCTCCTTCTCTCAGGCTGAATCTATCGGGAGTAGGATTCATTGTAAAGAGTTAGACATTCTTTGTTTTTCAAGCTCCTTCTCCTCTTAGTAAAAGGATTTGTGGGGTTTAGGCCTTCCATCAAAAATTTATACTACGTTTATGCCTCTTGGCTACTTTGTAATGGACTGTATCAATCTACAGAGCAATAAAACATGTCTGTGATCGATTTTAGATCCTCTCTTGTCTATTTTTCTTTCATCTAGTCTTCCATTATATATCTAGCTATTTGTGTTTGTTTATTGTATGCATTTTTTTGGTTTGTGTTTATTAGCAAAATAAGTGTTCATCATTCCTTTGGTGCATCACCTCATAGTTTAGCTTTGTTTTAATTTCTGTATTCCTTCTATCCCTATCTCCTTGGTAAAGTTTAGATTAGGATTAAGAATAGATCCTCTACAATTTTGTATGTATGCACCTAAACAGATGAATAAGGAACCATCCTTCAATCTAGAGAGCTTTCCCATTTTGCAAGGTCCCACACCTTGTGGAAAGTTCAATGTTACGCAATCACACCAAATGACTCTACCTTAGAAAATTAGATCTGTAGAACTCATTTGGGTGTGTTGTGATTTCACGTTAACAGTTTTGGCATGCCTGGTGGGACAAGTCTAAAACACCTTACCACTTCACTTCATCAGATTCTATGTGCTCTTGGTGAAGATTTCAACCTTTGGAGGCACTTTCAAGCACATATGGTGACTCCATCTGGTCAAAAACCCATTCTCTAAGTTACAGACCTTTTCCATCCATTTCCACTCATTTCATCCATTTTCTTCTTCCATCTCTTTCATTTTCTCCCATTCCATGAGGTTGTGCAATCATGACTTCATTCACTTCATGGAACTCACACTTACAATAATGCAATCCACCTTCAATGTATTTCCTAACTCCTCCAAATCAGCATTATGATCAGATCCAAGACCATTATGCTTACCCCTATGAGTAGCAATGCCAAAATCAATTTAGCTATGGATCTTTCCAAGAGCAGGGGTATGAAAACAATGAAGAAAATCAAATACAAGATGCTGATCTGCTGGAGAAGATCCAAAAATGGAGGTTGGCATGGTTCAGTCAAGGGGCATAGCACAAATGAAGGCATTTCAAATTGGTTTCAGGGCACCCTGTCCATGGGAAGGCCCTTTTCCAAGACATTATAGCCCTCAAGAGAAGCTTGACTTCATGGTTGAAACACTGCCCCAACTTACACAATGGGCTAAGGAGATCAGGGCTTGTGAGCAAAGTGTGAGACAACCTTATCAATGAGTAAGTCAATCAGCAACTCCCTATCTTTCATTGTCTCTTCCTCAATCTTTATCATTTCAGCAGAGGCAAGAGTCTAGCCCCTCACTTGCTACCCCAAGTGTTGATTTCATTTCTCCATCTCCTAGTCTTCCACCTCATCTCAGTTCTTCTATCCTTTTCCCTTCCAAACAGTCATCTCCTCCAAATAAACAAGAAGTTACACCTCCCTTCCCACCACAAACAATTACAAAGATGGTTGAACCCTAACCTGCCACTCCTCTTGCTTTCCCAAGTCCATGTTGGGAAGATACTCAAGAATCTAGTCAAGGACATCGAGAAGAGGAGTCCAACAGAAAATAAATAATAGATAATCTAAAGAGTTGGGCTACCAAATTTGGGTTTACAAAGATCCCCTTGATGGTCAAGCCAATAGAGGAGGTCAAGATTAAAGAACCAGTGGTGGCTGAGGCCGAGTTTGTAATAGAAGAAGTGCAAGAATAGGATGAGGAACAATCAGTCCCAAGCCCCTTTGAAGAGGAGTAGTTGGGAGAGATCAAATCAGCGTTGATGTTACTCAATGAAGAAGGCATCATTGAAGAATTTTTTCTTTCATTTCAAGGGCCTGATTTGATTGATGAACCCATGATGGAAGAGGACCATACTGTTTCAGAGGTTCTAAGTGTGGAGCAGGCTACAAAAGAACCTTCAGTTCTTCCTCCCACTTCATCCCCTTCAAGCTTTAATGTTGAAGAAGAGTTTGATCTTTCAAACTTCATGTTTGAGAGTGAACAGAGCCATGGTGATCAAGTTGTAGATCAGGAAGACACCATGAAGGAGGTAGAGCACTTGCAGTAGAACAAGGAGGTAGACTATCTGTCAGAATTGAGAGATTACTTTTATGAAGAGGAGCCCATGGAGATTACATCATTCACTCCTCCATCCATCTTCCATGCACATGAACCTACTGCCATGAAGGAGAATATTTAAGTGCAAAAGCATGCACTCTATAATGGCCCTCTGGAACCAAGATTGGAAGATCTTGATCTTCCATGTTCTTCAAAAGAGGAGGAAGGTAAAAGGTAGGAGGATGTCACCATTTCTCCCACTCCATTCATCCAAGAAGGTCCACAAGAAGACTCCATTTTTGGAGTTGAATTTCAGAGAAATGGGCACATCCAAAGGATCAGACCATGCCCAATCAGGTACTTGGATTCATTGGAGCCAAAGGAGAAACCAAAACCAATCATGCCTACTTCAGGGCATGAGGATGAGCATCAAAGTACCAAGGGTCACCATCAACACCTCCAGAAGTTTGATACAAGTCAACTTGAGGAGGTATTTTCCATTAATGTTGATACCTTGATGATTTGGGTGGAGGACCAACTTATTGTTAGTTTTTCACTCATATAGGTATCTATATTTAGTGTCAAATCATTTACATGGCTACCCCTCTTGAGAAAGGGAAGTTACTTCTCCCTTCCTGTAGCAGGCTTTGTTTAGCATTCTTTCTCTCTGGTTAGTGTAAGAGTAGAAGTAGACTTTGTTTCTAGTAGAAGAAGTGATTTTACACACTCTGCATGTTCCATTTGGATCATGTATGATTTTTAGTTTGAACATAGTTTGTGGTGCTATTGCTCTTGCATAGTGCATTCAGTTGGCTTTTGGTGAAATCTAACTTCAAGTTTCAGTGGGTTTCCTAGAGGCTCAGAGGTCATAATTTCATAGTTTAGATCACAATCAGTTTATAAGGCTGGACTCCATGCCCAATGGATGTAAAAAATCCCATTGGTCTCTTCATCTAGCAGGCAGATGTCCCCGTGAGTTGCCAAATTGTTATCCCAAAATCACCCCCCTAAAAAATTTGGTCAAGACAACCCCACACATAGAGAAAATATGAAGGGAAAATGTTTCATACCTATGAGCTCGCATTCCAGAATGAGGCAAAGGAAAAAGTCAAATTTTGAACCCGAGTCAAATCCAAAGTGGAGAGGCAAAGGAAAAGGTGAAAAATTTCCTTTTCATAAAATGGCACAAAGGAAAAGATTAGAGCACACCTCCCTAGCCAACAAAAGGGTACCACGTGTCCAAGTGAAGTAGTGGGGCCACGGGAGTTTTCTGGATTTTATGATTCTCGTGAAAAAGGGGAAAAAGATAAATTACAGACCCACAAACTTGATTTTGCCCTAATTTGGTAGTCACGTGTCCCATATTACAGGGGACCCAGTTTTTCAAATTATTTTCCCGTCCATTCGTATGGACCCGATACAAACTTCAAAGGGGCATATCTTTCGACTCAGGGCTCGAAATATTACAAATCTGACACCATTGAAAAGATCTCGGCCTCACCTATGCCATGGAGGTCTGAGAATTTAATTTTTGAGGAGGTTAGGTTAGGAAAATGGAGGAAACATATTCGGGCCTTCAATGTAGGATCCATCTATCTTGACAACCAAATCAGATTTGATATGTTTTCATTGTTTCCTCTTCCTTCAAGGCATTAATAGCAGTGGTTGAGTTTCAACCTGTTATTTTCTCACTTCTCTCTCTCCTTCTTCTCTCAGGTTGAATCTATAAAGTCGGAAGCAGGATTCATTTTAAAGGGTTGGACATTCTTTGTTTTGTAGGCTCCCTTCTCCTCTTAGCAAAAGGATTTGTGGGGTTTAGGCCTTCCATCAAAAATTTGCAATATGTTTCTACCTCTTGGCTACTTTGTAATGGACTATATCAATCTACAGAGCAATAAAACACATATGTGATCAATTTTAGATCCTCTCTTATCTCTTTTGCTTTCTTCTGGTCTCCCATTATATATTTGGTTATCTATGCTTGTTTATTGTATGCATTTTGTTGGTTTGTCTATTAGTAAAACAATTGTTTATCATTCCTTTGGTGCATCACCTCATAGTTTAGCTTTGTTTTAATTTATGTATTCCTTCTATCCCTGTCTCCTTGGTAAAGGTTAGATTAGGATTAAGAACAAATCCTTTGCAATTTTCTACGTATGCACCTAAATAGAGGAATAAGGAACCAACCTTCAATCTGGAGAGCTTTTCCCATTTTGCAAGGTCCCACACCTTGGGGAAAGTTCAATGTTACGCAATGACACCAAATGAGTCTACCTTAGAAAAGTAGATCCTTTAGAGCTCATTTGGGGGTTCTGTGATTTCACGTTAACAACTACATATGCATATCTACCCTAGATGCTCAAAATGTTAAATGAACAATTGTTTATTTCAAGTTTCATTCATACCATAGGATATCTTCCTTTGATATCAGGGGTTTCATTTAAAAGAATTTGAGGATGTCCTATTATCATCTTCCCACCATTGAAGATTATTTGGCATATTGCACTGATGAATATGAAGTGAGGAAGAGGTATTTTGGAAGGTTTTATCCATAGTAAATCAAGGATTTCAATGTGTATCAGGTTCAAATTCCTGAGGACCTTGAGGATGATAATGATAATTTTTTACTTTGTAGAGTATATCAAAACTATTCAACATATGCCTCTCCCGACTGTTGATTGGTCTCAGAAAGAGAGATATGATCCTTTAGACACAAGCAATCTAGTGATTGTAAGAACAAGATAATGGTTCAATAAAAGGAGTATAGGAAATTAATGAAACAATCCTCTTCTCAGGAAGCCTCTAGTTCACGTAAAGAAGTATCTACTCCTCAAGAGGTTCCATCTCAAATAAATCCTTCTTCTTCACCTTTGGAATCAGCAACCAAGGTGTATACAAAGAAATGAAAGGTCTAATATATAGAGAATATATAGAAAAAAACATGAAAAATAATTAGAGTAGGAGAAGGCTCATGAAACAACTGAAGAAGAAGTCCCTGTGCTTGAACATATGTCTCATCCTTCAAAAGAAAATGACAAAGCCACTGAGGACCATAAATATGAATATGAGAAAGAGGCTAAAGAACATGAAATAAATGATGAAGAGGAAGAAATTATTGAAGAAGAAGAAGATGAGGAATATTATGTGAAAATAATTGAGCCAAATACTAGAAAAATTGGTGTACCAAAAACTAAGATTCCAGTCAAAAGATCATCTTCCTTTGCCATTAAAGTACCTACTCTTGATTTTCATACTACTTAGTCTCTTGGTCCTCCTCATGCTCTTGCATTGGATACTCCTCTGGCTCCACCTTCCAGTGATTCCTTCACATGGGTTCAACCCATGATTGATATCAAGAATAGAAAGACATCTTCTCATATTTTTACTCTTGGTTTTGATGTTGTGGCTGCTCTACTTGCCAAAACCCCTACTTCTTGTCCAAAGAAGGCCAAGAAAACATCTTGTTTGGTCTCTGATGTAGAAGGACATTAATTCTTGGAAATTTCCAAACCAAAGGGATAAAAAAATGAAAATGATATCACTGTGGCATATCTTAAATTGACAAGGAATTCACTTGGAGAATCCACACCTAAGGGAGAGGTACAAAATCTAAGGGAAATTGTGTATATAGTGATTGGAAGAGTAGATAAGGGAAATTAGACCCATGAAAAACTATAAGAAAAAGTTCAAGTTATTTCTAATTGTATAAGTCCCTTCTCTCTAATGATAAAATTCCTCTGGACCCCACTCCACTCTCCTCATTGCCTCCTATAATTTTTATCTCTTAGGAGGTTATTAAATCTATTAAAGAAATCCATAAGCATGACTCATATGGTAGATCTACTAAATTATTGGTGTAAGGAATGCTAATCTTTGGTTTAAATTTTATTTCTAAGACATACAAGGTATATGAGAAAATTTTTGTAGCCCAAGATCAATTCAATTCAATAATCAAAAATTTGAGAAAGAAATTAGGATATGGTTGGAGAGTATTCGAGATTTGAGAATCATGAGTACTACTGATGAGAAGGTTCTTCTTTCTCATAAGATATTTGATGATTCAAAAAACAACCTATCGAAGTAGTGGGTCTACAACATTGAGAGGAAAATTCGAGTTCTTGAAGAAGCATCCACCGAGTTGAAGAACATGATGTATAAAGGTGAATCATTTAAATCAGAAAATTTTCTGACTTGCAGGCCCTTCGATGCCAATTCTATAAGGATAATTTTGTAGAGAGGCATTTTGTAGATGAATTCAAGGAAAAATTTAGTGCACTAATAAAAGAAGATATGTTCAAATATGAAATAGACAACAAAAAGAAAATGGATGAACTCACTGAGCTGCATAACATTGTTATAGAAGCCACCAAGGGCATGTTGCAAAATGAAGGAATTGTGAGAGAAATGGAGTATTAATTGAGTATCTAGTTAGTTGTCATGGAAAATTAAACCATTCCAAAGGAGATAGATATTTAATATGTTTTTGTTAGGTTCAAAATTCATGTGTTGAAAGTGAATACCCTACCTGTACCACTCTTGAATGTTCCTTCCTGTAGCACTTAGTCATTTTCTAGATAATTGTTACATTTTGGAGTTAGCTTTATTATTTTGAAAGTTGAATTATAAATAACACTAGCTTATGTAATTCATTAATTAAGTTATTAACACTTAATTAAAATCCAATTAGTTAGAAAATTTTGTTACAAGCACCCCTCAGCCAATATAAGGCTTCTTTTCCATTGTAAAGGGGTTGTGGGATTTTGGTTTTTTGGAATGTAAAGATACAAAATTTTTCAGATCATTACGAAAGAATATTTCCCTCCCTCTCATTTTTGTTCTTTCCTTTTCTATTTCTTGAATCTTGTGAATGTGAATTCTAGTATATTTGAATATTGAAACTGAGTGTTCAATCCATATATTATAGTGTGAGGAAATTTGTGTCTGCTGCATATATTACTCATTGATTTTCAGATATATTAATTCAAATGTTCTTGAAGTCTCTTCTATGAAACAATAGGATATAACTTTGCAGTCTCTATATTTGATGTGTTTCCTTCTCCACTTCTTTTCATTACAGTAGCGAGTAATATTTCATAACCAACGAGAATAATTTTGTTCTTGACTGGTGGATTAGATTGAACTTTATGTCCCAGTTTCACCCATCTTACTCATATAAGATATTGTTTCCTCCTCTAAAAAAACTTCCCTATTCATCTTCTATAATGAGAATATCATAAATATGGAATCATTCTTTACACAAAAAATTCTCATTTAGAAATTTAGTTTGTATATTTGTAAATAAGTAGAGTTTCAAGTTTTGGTGAACAAGGCAACCTCCCCACAAAGAGGAGGGA
Source organism: Taxus chinensis (assembly GCA_019776745.2). Lineage (NCBI taxonomy): Eukaryota > Viridiplantae > Streptophyta > Pinopsida > Cupressales > Taxaceae > Taxus > Taxus chinensis. The sequence goes on along the minus strand of CM034152.1, from coordinate 80,668,134 downwards.
TTGTTGTCCCCTGAACTATTTCTTAAATATAAAAGACAAAATTTCCAACCAATAAGATGGAAAGAGTTCAGCAAAAGAGGAAGAAAATGAAATAAAGAAGATAAATAAATTGGAAGACATTAAATAAACTATGAGCTCAATTCTCTCCACTTGGGGAGTATGATGTAGGAGCATCCTTATAATTAATCAATTTTGGATTTTATAGGTGTTTAGGGATGTGAAAGGTCCATTTGGGGTGGTACTTTTAAGTTTCTAGTCCATTTAGACTCCTTTCCATTATAATAACTTGTTTCCCTCCAAAACCACATTTGAATATTTAAATTATCTTTAGGTGTGAGTTAGAAGTCTAGTGTTAGTGTATGTGTAATAAATGATGTAAATTGGTCATTGAACTTGAGGTCACCTAAGCCATAGCCTAAATTTACCCTAAACCTCTCTTAGTTATCCTAATCCTAGCTAGGTTAGGGAGTTCGAACCAAAAATACCTCTTTTCACACCAAAAATGTAATGTATTCTAATGATAAAGGAGGATATGAGTAGTAGGAGAGGTGGATAGATTGGTGACTGAGAAAAGACTCAAGAATTACTGTTATAATTCCATGTTGATATCAATATGAGGCTTCTTTGAGCATAATATGTGTGAAAATGTGATGAATTTTTATATGTATGAATTATTGTAATGGTCTTGTGAAGGAATATCACTTTTTTATGTTATGTGTGAATGATTCCACATGTTTAGATTTCTGTTCAGGTTTAGGAAGGGCATGAAAATTGTATGAAAATCGTAATGACAAGGAAGAAAACCAATGCAAAAAAGTAAGACTATGTGTACATGAGGTAAGCATATGTATTAAGTGATGGAAAGGAATTAGAGAAATTAAATTATACAAGGAACCTATGTGAAGGCTTTAGGTTAACAGAAACTAATTTTATGAAATGATAAAGGTCGTTCATGTGATGAATGCGCTTGTGTATGGATTTTGAAAGAGTCTAAACTATGAATCTACTATGATAGCCGCTTTGAATGTTTTGATTAAAAAAGGGTAACTTGTGCCATGGATTTTGAAAGGGGGTAGAATTTTAGTAATGCTTGTAGAGTCATATGGAATCATCAAGAAATTCCATAATATCCAAATAGTATGAAAAAAGTAAGAAACTATCTTATTAGACTTTGATATCCTATTTCAGGGGTTTTAGAGATTGTGATCATGTTATATTTATAAGAATAAGTTATATAACCTATTGAAGTGGATGTAAAGAAGGTTTAGGGTGTGACTAAGGTGTTTGAGACATGCTAAGATAGTTGAAGAAGATTTATAGACCAAAAGTTGTATGTACATAACTGATTGTATTAGTGCACAATTTTGAAGACTAGATGAAACATTCTTAGTGAAAAGCTATTTTTCCCTTGGAGGTCTTTGGAGTCTTGAAAGTTTTACAAAGGTTTGAAATGTGTGATAATTATTTCTATAATAGTTTAAAAATATAAATAATATAAAAAATTCTAAAAATGCATGCACATTCCTATATGTGAATATGTGACAGTCCTAGTTGTGCCAATGCAAACAAGTATCTTGGATAACAAGTTGCAAAGGAATCGATAGAAAGACATGTTTGAGAGTATTGGTAGGGTTTTTTAAGATTGAAGATAACATAGATAGTATTTTAAAATCCTTGGTTAAGTAAGTTTCTATGATTGTTTTTTACCAATATAATTAAGAACTTAAGTAGCTTGAAAGGAGAAAACCAACCGTTGTTAGAGAATGTCTTGAGAAAAGGTTAGGTAAATGACTTGGAATTAGTTGTAAGAGATGTATGAATAGTGATAATAATATTGAGAAGGTAAGAGGAAAGAAAGGTATCAAACAAAGTAAGAATATTTTTTTTGTGACTAAGACAGGAAGCCTAAAGTAAGCCAAACCATGAAAAATGACATAAATAGTGTTAAACGTTTGATGGTGGATTAGATTATACTTTTACAAGTGTGGTATAAATGATTTAAGGTGGTTGTAATTTTGAAACAATTTTCAAAGTGACAAAACCCTAAGAAGGTCATCAAAACCCTAGTAAGACCTTATTCCCTTGACAAGAAAAGGAGAAGTTGAAAAAAGAAATAGAACATGAATTTTTTTACAAAGCTACAACTAAGTAAAGGGTATCTAAATATCTAATTACTTTTTCTTGAAATTTTTCAAGTCATCCCACATTACAAGCTTTATATGATTTAATGGCTACAAAGAAGACCTAATTTGAAACAGTAAAGAAGGAATAAGATTAGAGGGGCTTAGAAATAGATTTTGAAACTTTGGAATCTCTTAAATGATAAAAAAGGGTGTTTGAATAACTTATCGTTAAAGGCTAATTCTTGGTATTTTGTTATTTTGATCAAAATGTACCTCTTGACAGGGCTACAAGTAGTTTGAGAGGACTAAAGGTGAATGAGTAAAGTTGATGATTTGTAATTTCTTGAATAATCTAATCCTGTTTATTTGGTGTATTAAGCAAACCCAAGGCCTATTTATTCTTTGAGATCAATTGTTTAAGCATTTTGTGTTGATAATCAAAATTTGGCTTCTTGGTGTTTGTTGAATTTGCATGGGTGTGTTGTTCTTGCATGGTAATGATATAACTCTTGTTTTTTGTTTGAGTTGGTCATTCATTTAATTTGAATCACTTCTTGGAATATGGATTAGTAACTTATTAGGTGCTTCACCTACATGGAAATGTGTGTCAGTTTTCTTCACTCACCTTAAAAAATGGCTCTATAAACTATGCTAAAACCCTTGTAGTGTAAGAAAGAGTTTTTGTAAAACAATTTTGGGTGGGTTATGGGAACCCCCATGCACTACCAAGGTCGTAACTACTCCAAAGAGGGCTCAAACTGTATGTTATTCTCCTAGTGTGTAATATCTGCTATAGTGCAATCAAAACTTGATAACTATGCTTTGACAATGCTTTGTTTGAGTTTCACATGTACTCAAATAATTGGGAAGGGTAAATTTTTTTACTTGTATAATGAATATGGAGACTTATAAACCTTGAAGGAGACTTCAAATTTGTATAGGGTACTTCCCTAATGGACGTGCATGAGTTATTTCATATTTTAGGGAGCTTGGAGTGCATTTTTTGCTTACTTTTACATGAGGAGTTATTAAAGGGTCGGGTACTCAAATGACGTATGATGTAATTTCTTATATATGCTTTTGAATATTATTATGTCATAAAAGGCCAACCAAGGTGATATATTTTCTCATAAGAATTTGATAGAATACAAATAATTAAGCCAAAACATGTCGATGCAAAACCGTACAATAGGGTTGGCTCGTATATTTATACAAACCAACCGAAAATGGTGGTTTTGACCAAGAGGGAAAAATCATGTTTTGACTTCATGGGTTAGAGGATGAATGTTTCTAGGTGTGTTTTATACATTCAAAATTTAGAAATTGATGACAAAGAGGTGTGAAAAGATAAAAAAGTAATCAAATAGTTATTAGGGTGTGTTGAACAAGAGTGAGGAGAGTGCATTTGTACATGCAAGTGTGTAATGTCAAGATCAATAGTGTAAAAGGATATATTTCCAAATTTGAGTGTATGTATTTCCCCAAATTTAAACATCAAATGAAATTACAAGCTCAAAGGAAAATATACCTGAGTGTGTAGACACACTTTGTATTTTCTCACAATAACTTTGTTTTGCAGTATCCCATTGTGTTGGTATCGACACACTCTAAAATGAAACCTGCAATATAGAGTGCAGTCAATGCTCGAGATAGGAAACTAAAGCTTAACTCAATATGTAATAAAAGTATTGTAAAGAAAAATGCAGCAAGAAATGCCAAAAGATATTGAAAACATGGGAGGAATGCACCTATTTATTTTTTGGAGGGAATGTGCTCCCATTCTTATGCTTTGGAGATTATGGATTTGTTTAACTCTTATGAATAATTAGGGGTGATCACTCCTAAATTTTTATCGAGCATAGGTCGATGTATTAGGTTTACCAACCCAAAACATGAATGCCAAAGAGAAGAACAAAAAAAATGAGCCGAATCACCCTGCCAAGGAGGAAGAACTTGTATAAAAGTATTTCAAAAAATTTGATATATTCTCCTTAAGTCAAAAGAGGATAGGAAATTTCTACCTACGAAGAAATTATCCACTTTGATACATTACATAACCCCGTAGACCATACTGTTTCAAATGGTTATAAGACTAATTTTTATAAATTAGAACACACAATAAAAAAGAGAAGTAAGTGCCCCCATACTCTTTCCATGCACTACACAACTGAGTAGAAAGTAAATAAAAGTTATTACATGCTAAAATGTGAGTGGAGAAAGGAGACCCATATCCCCAATGTGCCCAAAACTAAAGTTGAAATTGTGTACTATTGATAAAGAGATAATGAAATACTTAATGTTCCCTGAATATGTGCTAAACTTAGTCAAATTGAGTATGTAATCATATGAAAATGTTGTAATAATGATAAAAACCTGAGACTCTTGAAAGATCTTGAGAAAATTCCCCTAAGAAAAACCAAGTGATAGGGTTACACCCATTCTTACAATCCTGATGGGTTGTATGGTTTTGATCTCATATAGGTTTTGCTGATTTTTGGTGCCTGAGTCTAATTCTGAGGCATTTTTATCTTCCCATGAATATTTATGTGCCCAGAATGATGCTTGTATCTATTGGGAATATATAATAAAACCCTAGATGTTTACCCCCTCTTTTGAGTTTCCATGTGATGAAAAATTTGAGTGTGTGACTCAAAATAAAATATGTACACTCATAGCTGAGTATCTATAAATATGTATATAACCTCTGTAATGATTGATGTGGTGGCTACCAAGAAGAACTATACCTGCAAGGGGGGATGTTCATGGTAAAAACCATGGTGAAAAATAAGATAAACAAGAATAAGAAGCATGATAAAAATAATAGTGTCAATGCAAAAAAATAGTAGTAATTGTATGATGGGAAAAAATGCATCTTGACACCGTGCACTCTTATCATCCAGTCAACCATGGTATTCAATGCAAATAGTGAGGGACACACCAAGACTGGCCCACACACAGATAGAATTAAATGGGGGTACATGAACCTCTATGATCACATAGCCCAAGGGAATTAACACTTACATTTGGATAAAAATAAGGTTTCCAATGCCTTCATGTTGAAGAAGAGGAAGGAAACCCTATGGAGGTATTGACACTCATGGGGGGGTAATGATAGGATGAAAAGAAGCATGTAAACCATTCTACTAACCTAACGAAATCATGTAATATGAATTAAACTGAAATTTAATATGTTAACCTAGCATGTGTATAAAATACTAAGCTAACATGGAGCATGTATCAAATGTAATAACTACTCTATGAAAAATGACAAAGTGAGTTAGAGAACTTACATATTAGAGGGGCATTCATTGATGCATATAGATCCCAAAGTAACATACACCAAGAGAGAACTAATTTTAGGTGGAGAAGGGGAAATAATCTAGTCTTAGCTCACTATAGTTGACCCAAAAGTGCAAGAAAACTAGTCAAGGAAGAAGAATCTTCAAGCCAAGAGACAAGATGCAAGAAATCTAGAAGTTGAGTTAGCGAGTGCAAGTTGGTGCATGAGAGAAAAGATAATGGTAAGTTCATTTTTGAAAATATTTTATCTCTTAATGTGAAAATGAGAGTTGGGGTACTTATACCGATGTCATCACCTCGTCGGGCGAAGGCATCGGCAGGGAATTTAAAATTTCACTGGCACAATCGCTCACAATCGATGACATTGAAAAAAGTGAAAAAATTAAGGGGAGATGTGTAAGGAAACAAAAAAAGTAAGGATGATGCCAAAATAAATAAATAGGATCATGATTAAGCAATATGTCGGAATAATGGGGAGAAAAAAAAGAAGATAAGAGGCAAAATAAGAGTAAAATGAGAAAAAGAAATACATAAATGGGAATGTAATATACTGTTCTCTTTTAATGTATGATCCCTAACAGAATGGTTATATGAATAAACATACCCCTGTCCCAAACATGAGGCCCTTAAGGCACCCCAATTCCAAAGATAGATGCATCAACGACCTCTAGCCTAAAAAGAGAATTGTTGGTAACATGTATGAAAATAGAAAGCATACAAATTTATTTGTATACATATACCTCAGTCGTTGATTACCACATGTCAGAATAGAAAAACATGGGGAAATCGAGTGGAAATAATTTATAGACATGACACTGAAACCTAAAAGTACTTGCTAAACTAGAAGACTAGGAATAACTAAATAGATATAATACACACCAACGTGTACCTGATAGTGTCAATCAACTCTGCTACGTACACAGGTGCGAAGCCATTTTGCTATAACCCTGGAGAAGAAAAAATTGAAAAGGAAACATTAGAGGAATCATCCGTAAAATAAGACGATAAATCACCTATCTAGGGGGCCCATGGGATGGGATGCCATGGAATTTGAGAAATTGGAGATTGTAAAAGGTCGAAAAGGTGGGATGTTTTTACCAAAAGGAAGAATAAGGTGTGTGATATGTCAAAAAAAAATGGGATAATATCATGACCTCGACGCAACTGATGATGGATTTTTCAGAGATCAGGAACTAAAATGACGGGGTTTGAAAGATTGAGGACCATCGCAGAAAAATTAAATAGAAATTATGAAATTTATATGGGATTTTTAGGCTATTTTCCTATTACCATTTTTGGAATTAAGAGGGATGAACTTTAGAATTCCAACTTTGAAAATTATTGAAGTGAGATGACACAAGTATGAGGAGGAGGCCAAGATTGATGAGGAGGAGCACGCGGTGGTGCGCTTGACCATGGGTAATTCGATGCATTTAATTTTGCTAGGTAGATTATTAAAAATTTTACATTTTTGGGAAATGCATAGGTGATAGGCTGCACCATTTTTAGCAAAACTTTTTTCATCGGGTAGAGTAGGAAAAAATGCAAGTGGGTTTGGGAGGGATTGACTTTTATTTTTTCATTTAGCATATTTGTAATTTTTAATTTTTAAAATTTGCATGGTTGTACAGAATTAGACCTCATCGCCCTGCCTGGAAATAAACAGGGTCGATGGTGTCAGGGATATGTAGAATTTTTTTGACTAGGGGCTGATGGCATATGACAAAGGGAAGATGGTGTATGCCAAAGGGGCGATGGCATAGGAAATAATGATGAAGCATGTAGATTATTATGATTTTAAATTTTAAATTGACTTTTGATGAATCTAATTCTTTGAATTTTATTTATTTGTGATTACAAGAGGATCACATGATCCACCTATGGAGAGTAGTAGATATAACATGGTTGAATGATATGATTTCCAAATTGACAAATACATAGACAACAACTGCATAGATGGGGATTTGGGGCATCATACTGATGCCCAAGGTACCATTAAGTCTGGATTTTCTGCACAAATGTTCTTAGCAGCATGGGAGCCTAGGGCCAACACCTTTCGGTGGTGGGCATAGGAGACAATAGAGATGACATGTGACACTTTAGGATGTGCACACTGGGATATTGGGACTGCTGATTGTGGGATCTCGCATATATTGTGATCTCACCATGGATATAGTAGAGAGGAGATCCTTGGTCGTATGGGTCATAGGCAAGTGAGTTCATATGATGATGGGATGCTCAGTGTTAGGTGGAGTGTGGTACACACTATGGAGATTCTAGCTATCTAGAAAGTGGTGATGAGCATTACCATGGCATGCATCTTGTGTCACAATTCAGATGGGACTATTCCATTATTTTTGGTGGTTGTGTGTAGGGATTTGATAGATCAGGATATGTTATTTAGCTGGGGGCCCACTATATGGGTGTACACGTTGAGTGCATGCTCTCTATACAGGGTCCGATGGAGGGTACAAAGGACAATTGGTCCCATGATATTATTGACAGATTCATATATATGAGATATTCCCCATGCATAGGCCCATAGGAAACTCCCCCAGTCATAATATGACAGATGCCTTTAGAGTACTCCAGTGGGCACGAGGGCTGATAGTGAGACCACTTCCAGATTATCAGCCACTATCGATAGGTACATCCAGATGAGGTCGTATGGGATCCCTATACAGGGAATGTAGATCAGTGGCCTTAGTTGGCCACATGTAGAGTATTTAGAGACAGTTATGGATGTGACATGAGGTCATTACTTACATTGGGTAGAGGCCCATCTCGATAGACAGGGTACCCAAATAGTTTGGAAGGCCTGAAGCCTACAGTGATACCACCACTACCAACCCTATAGACAGTGACATGCAAGAGAGGTTGTGAGGGAAGTGGATAGAGTACTAGAGTTGTAACCTCGGAGATTATAGGCCACAAGTAGATAGAGACGGAGGTAGAGACAAAGAGGTGGGGAAGCTCAGGACCCACCAAAGATCATTGCATTATAGAAATCAGATGAGAGGACTGTCGATGGAGGACCCAATCCTGACCACACACAAGTGGGCGATGCATGTTCACAACTGATCCTAGCACCAGAGAGGAGAGATAGCTAGATCTATGGCTGAGAGAGCATAGGATGTTGCATCTAGGAGGTGGTTACCTAATGCCATTGGGTATGGAGATGGCCCTGCAGCTATGGGACATGCCCAAGATTCACCGCAGGGGAGATATTATTTTCGTGCCCAAAGATAGATGGGTACAATATGTTGGATGGAGGTATAGGTGATTTAATGAGGCTGAGGTGGTATTGGGTGGGTAGCCATGGAGATGGCAAGATGATTTTTGAGCATGCCAAGCGAGAATCAAAGTAAGAATGAGATGGTCTTATTTTAGAATGCATAGATGACTAGATTTGATGGCAAGATCAATATTGATTGGTAAATTATTGGTTTTACAGAGCGGATGATAGAGGAGTGACACTCTTTGATAGAGAGTGCACACCATGAGATCCTATACCCAGTATTAGATGCCTATGATACCTCCATCATGACAGACCCCACTGTGTCATCAGTTGAAGATTTAGTGGGAGCATTTCAGCTAGTGGTAGAGGTTGTCAAGACACTATAGAGATTCAGAGATGCGCAGGCAATGGAAGACACGAGAAGTATGGATATGATGTTCTGGAGCCTATTTTAGGCACAGGGTTCCTTGGTTTAGGAGAAAGTATCATGCCTCATGGATGTCAGGAATATTGTAGATAGGATCACGACACTAGAGGTTGAGTTTGCAAGAGCACAAGGAGAGGTCTCCAAATCCTGATGTAGAGCATAGTCTCTAGTTCGCACATCTCAAGCGTCTAAAGACAACACCTTCAACACAAAGCATTCAAATACCACCCCAAGGGGGTGACGATGCTTGAGCTACCTACTATGATAGTGATGATGGATTTTAAGGGAGATTTGATGTATTTTTTCGATGAATAAAAAATTGATTTGATATTATATATATATATATTATATATATATATATATATATATATATATATATATATATATATATATATATATATGATTTTTTTATGATGTTTGTGAATGTTCAAATTGATGCATGATAATTTACATAATTCTTTCCTTTATTTCTCATACATATATGTAGTAATACTCATGGTACTTAGGAATACCAATAATTATGATTATGCAAGAAAGATGGTATGATGAGAGATAAATACAAGAAAGGTAAAATACCTAATAAAGGATGCACTAGATCACGGAAATCCACTTAAGGAAATATAGGGTCAATTAGAGCCAAAAGAGGTATAATCAAGACTGTGACACTCCAACAGTAGTAGATGTCAGGGAAAAAAAGATTGAGTGATAACCCCAAGTAGGTGCAGAGAGCCCAAAAAAGGCTAAGATTGGTTCAGATATGAAAAACCCAAAGGGGCCAAGATCTCAAGAAAAGTCGAGAGCCCGAGCCAAAGAAAGATTAATCAAGATATTTTTAAGGGAGATTGCTTATCCACAAGGGGTGGATGATTGTATAGTATCGGTGATGATATAGTATACTTGGTTTAAGATATGATTACACACACGAGTCATAAGGTCCTTGATAGCATATTGGGTAATGGCTACCTGATGATGAACTTCAAATCAGGTGGTAAATATGGTGTCATTTATGTAGTCCTCCATTTGAGCAAGGATGCCATGTCAAATATCATCAAGAGTGGGGTGAGGCTCAGGGAGAGGTGGAGGCTCATATGTAGGTTGTGGTTTGGTTAGTCTAGGGGAAGGTGGATGGATCCAAGAGGAGTCAGCTCTATGACTTGTTTCCACATGAAGAGGACTCAGAAACCCGGTGATTTTCATGCATGACCCGATAGGATGGTGTCAATATGCTAAGAAATAACCATGGTGTGAGATAATATAATGGGGTTGAGGAAGAATGTCGTATAGCCTTTTGAAGATTGATCTCATATGACCTAAGCTTCAAGATTTTTCATATGTTTTTTATAGGCTCTGCAATCAAACACATCATGCCCACAGAGCCTCATGTCATGTGTAGTATGGCTCTTCCCCAGGAGGTGGAGGAGCCATAAGGGAAAGAAGTAAGGGAGGATGTGAGTGGCTGATTTGGGTTGACATGGATGATGTCGGTACATTTTGTGTCTTTGTCATCCATGAGATCATTCAGTTTCATAATCAAAATCCAAGGTATATGTTCCCCTTCTTTAGATGAGGAAGTAAACTTGGTGATCTAGTAATGGAGTTGAGATGGGGAGATGAGGCTAGAAAATCTTTCTGAGGCTCAGGAACCCATCTTCTAGGAGGAGGCTCAATTGAATGTGAAGGGTATTCTTTCACAATAATAACATTCACATCACAAGTGAGAGAAACTTTGGAGGGATCTTTGGTAACGTTCAGACCTCTCTTTCTCGAATTTGGGCATAACTAGTCAAATGAGGATCATCCAGAGTGTAACCATCATCATAGTAAGGGGTAATCAGTATCTATCATGCAAGAATCAATTTTGGTTTCAAGTTGAACCTTTTGTTCGGGTATAGGTTGAGGTGTTTGTGAAATAATAGTGGGAATAGATGGATCCTTCTTGTGAGGTTGAAAGTGAGGAGGAAGTTGTGAGATGAAAATATCTAGTAGGTCATAAGTGTTGATTCTAATGGTAATCTCATCAGGTTCATCATCATCAGAATCTAAGATATTGGGAGGCGTGCACCTGACCAACTCTGGATGACCATTATTACCATAAAGAGACTCAATGGGATAATTAAAATGTTGATATTCAAATAATGGGATTGGTGATAAATCTTTGAGGGTTTGGAATTTATACATCCCCTTTTGTTGGAGATATCATAATTCTAGTGATTTGGGTCACCTTGTATTTTATAGATTGCTCCCCTTGGTGTGTAAACTTAACACATTGATATGCATGAAGAGGTGACCACACATGCGGTGGGTCCAAGGTTGAAAAAGGAGAATGTTGTAGGATAAGGGAAAGTTGAAGACCATAACCTTCACATGCACTGTCCTAGGAGGGATAGTGATAGGAAACCAAATACAACCCATGGGTGGCATTTTATCGGTGATCATAGCCCTGACAAGGAGTGTGCACGTGGTTTTAAGATTGTCTATTGAATATCCTAGGGGTTTAATAAAGTCCTAAGAGAGGCCACATAAGTGCCAAAACCCTCGTCAATGAGAGCACTGTGCTTGACTTTGTTTTGACCAATTTGCACAGAGATAAAGAGTGGAGGATCATCCACCCATATCAAGATCTCTCATCAGGAATCATGACTACTACAAGAAAAGCGGATGTAAGTTTAGACATCGGTGGTTCATATCCATACAAATGGATAGTTCCTCGCACTTTTGAAGGATAGATTTCTTCTAATCCATGCAATGTAGGATCCTTCCCCAAAGTAAGAGGGAAAGGTATATTCATGTCAAACATTTGTATTCATGAGTTGCTCACAATGGTGAGGTGATGTACACATGAGATCTAAAAACTGAATTGGTCCAGGAATTTGAGATAATGCTTCTAAAGGATCCTACTCATCATTGTGGCTAGATTGAGCATTAGATGAGAGTGTTTGGAATCATTAGGAATAGGCTCATAAGGAGGAGGAGTGATTAAGGATACTTCAGAAATATTTTTTTTTTATGCTTAATTCCTTCGGACCAACCGAAGGCATCTGTAGTTGGAAAAATAGTTTCAAATACCTTTGGACCTATATTATTTTTGTTACAGGGGGATGATGGCATCTGTAGAATGTGGGGTTTTAGACTTTAGGAATCTGATTGTAGAAGACAAATGGGGATAAATGACCTTTTAAGTCTTAGCTTGGATTGATGGAGGGTATTCAAGCTCTATATATGTAATCACATGCCTCACATCATTCATAGTCACTATGTTCTTAGGGGGATAGTCAGGATCAACCACATTAGCTATGGAATTTTCTAGTTTCTTGGAGATTTCACCTGAACTATGATTTGGAATAGGGTCATAGAAAACATTAAGTTCTTTGTTATCTTGATTAAGGGAATTATGATGATCCTTTTGTCTTTGAGCATCACGAGATTTGAATGCTTCAATAATTTTTCTCTAGAGATAACTTCATGGTCAAATTGAGGGCCTAAAAAATAAAGTGATGGCAGCCATGTAGAGGGCATGATAGTTCTCATGAGAGTGACTCCAATTGGCGTGCCAAAAAAAATTCTCATCACGCCATTCAGGAATGGGTCGAGAAGGATCTAAGATCTGACTAAATGCTTTAGGCATATGCTTTCTTAACTCATCCTTAATTACTGGATGATAATGGGAAGGTTTTATCTTATTATTATTAGTTTTTAATCAATAGAAAAGACTTTTATATCTGGAGAATCCATAAGAGGAAGGGTATCTAAAACCCTGTCATATGTGGCCTTCTTGTTATTTGATTTCTATAAAATTTGTATCTGTTTAGTTTCTTGGTTCCTAGGAGGATCCTTCTCAATCTCCCTCGTGAGATAATATTGTCTTTTGGCTTATTAAAAATCCTCATCCAGGGAGGTAGGAGAAAAGGACCTAACCTTATACTGAAGGTGGGGTTATAAGGCTCGAAGGAAGAGTTGGAAATGACTATCATTTGGCATATTATGTTTTGCCTTGGTAGATAAGTCTTCCAATGCTTGATGAAAATTTGAGATGATTCATTTTCATGTTTTTTGTAGTTGATAAAGGAATTGATGTTATTTTTAGGTGTGTAATGATATTGAAAATCATTAACTAAAGTCATTACTAGAGAGTGTAACTCCACTATAGAGTTTGGAAGTAAAGTGTGATACCAGTCCAAAGCATCTCCAATAAGAGTCTTAGATAAGATTTTAGTGGTGGAATAGGAATTGAATTTGATCCATTCCTTGTAAATATTGTCAAAGGCCTTGATGTGTAACGTAGGATTGGTTGACCCATCATATGAGATAGAGGGGGAAATTCCTCCAATATCTATACTAGGAATGTAAGGTGCTAGTGGCTCTTGTTGGACTTCCCTCAAGACTTTATTGTGAATGGGAGGTTGGGAAATAGGTTCCCCATTAGGTCCATTGGGTAAGGGCAGGGGAATTGCACCCCCAGAGCCAGAATTAGGATGGTTGACCATTTGAACCATATTGGTTTGCATTTGTAGGAGTTGGGTTTTAGTGGCAGTTTGTTGTGTACTCATCTTGTCTATGAGATGATGGATAAGATTAGTGGATCATAGCTAGAGGCATTCACAAATGAGTCTACCATGGTATCTTCCCATTATCCACCCTATCGTCAAGTTTCTTGGAGACGAAGTGTAAGGAAATGATTATGAATTACTGATTCAAGTTCCCCTTTGTATTGAGGAAACTTGTATAGGAATTTTTGGATTTAAGGTGGGAAGTCATAAATGTCCTCAATCTGAATCTCTTCTTCTTCCTCACCCGAGACATTATTATTTTGGGTATTGTACTTTTTCCAATTAGCTCCTACCACACAACAATCTGAATAGAAAGGAAATCCTAATAGTAGAAAATTAGTTTCTAAAGATGAATGTTAACCAAAGTTGGAGATCCCCAAGCTAAGATACTCCATGATGGAGTGATTATGTAACCCAGAAGAAGAGCTCACAAAAATGGGCTACTGACACAATTAACCTTGCAAAAAGTGTTTCATAGGAGTTGAAGGCATATGTGGTAAAGGTTGGATAGGAACAGACAAGATCGGCCTTGTACAGAAATGAAATAAGGGCTAGATGGCATCTGTGGAAGATTGGCCAAGACAAAAAGGATCGGTCCCTACACATAAATGACACATAGGGGTTGATGGCGTCTAGAAAGATTGATTTTTAGGGTTTTTTATAATTTTAAGGACTGAGACAAGACAAGGATGAAAAGTGAGATGCTTTTAATGAGATCTGCTCTTGACCATAAGGGAACAAAATAGGATTCATGTCAGGTTCACCAGGGATGTATGGTATGGGAAAAATGCGTCCAGACATTATGCACTCTTATCATCTATTCTACCAAAGATATTCAAGGCAAAGTTTAAAGGACACACCAAGACCGACACACAAATGTATAGAATTAAAGGGGGTACATAGGACCACCATGATTGCATACCCTAAGGGAAGTAATCCTTACACTAGGACAAACTAAGGTTTCCAAGGCCTTAGGTTGAAGAAGAGGAAGGAACCCTATGGAGGTATCGAAACTATGGGAGGTTGATGATAAATAAAAGAAGCATATAAATATATATGATAACCTAAGGAAATCATGTAACATGAAGCAAAGAACTGAAATGCAATATGCTAACCTAGCATGTCCATAAAATACTAAGCTAACATAAATCATGTATCAAATGTAGGAAACTACTCTATACAAAATGACAAAGTGAGTTAGAGCACTTACCTATTTGGGGGTAATCGTTAATGCATCTATCTCCCAAAGGACCATACACCAAGAGAGAACAACTTTCAGGTGGAGAAGGGGAACAATCCAATCCTAGCTCACTATAGATGACCCAAAAGTGAAAGTAAAAACAATCCAAATAAGAAGAATCTCTAAGCCAAGAGTCAAGATGTGAAGAAATCCAGAAGCTGAGTGAGTAGGTGCAAGTTGGTGCAAAAGAGAAAATATAATGGTGAGTTCCTTTGTGTAATTATGTAATGTCCTTAATGTTATCAAATGAGAGTTGGGGTATTTATACCGAATTCCATCACCTATGGGTGAAGACGTCAGAAGGGAATTTGAATTTGCACCTACGTAATCACCCATGGGTGATGGAGCATTGGAAAGGGAGGAAAAATCAAAGGGAGATGTGGAAAGATTCATGAGAAGTAAGGATAATGTCAAAATGAAAGAAATGGGTTCATGAGCAAGCAAGATGTTAAAAGAATGAGGATGAAAAAAAGAATATAAAGGAAAAATAAGAGGAATATGAGCCAGAAAACATGGGACACCGATCTATCAAACCAAAGGAATAAACAACATGTCTAATCTGAAGTGCAAACAATGTATGCTATAAAAATAGGTCTTGATTTGTATTTTTATAAATATTTGATTTTTTTTTGTTTTTGAGGCCCTCATTGAGGACATAAATGAAAACCAATTATCCAAAGAGAAGGAAGGGTGATCTAAGAATTCCCCCATGGAAGGGAATACATAGAGATGATGAAAATAAAGGATGGAAATAAATATTTCCCCCCATTGTGTGTGTAGCCTTTGTTTTTACCTTAATCTCTATGCAATCTAGAACTCAATTAAGTCAATACTGAATGCTCACTCGAAGCGCACATAGCTACCAGGTACCTCCTTTGTATTTTCTTGTTAAGATATTAACACACATATCTATAATAACCATTTGACAAATTAACCATTCAAGTATAAACCATTGTATGAAATCACTTTGGAAACACATGTAATAAGGAAAAATAAAAGTTAAAACATAAATAAGATCAATTATATAAACACTTGTCCATACTTGGTCATATAAATAATAATAATCCAACCATAATTATCCATTAATCATTAGAAACAACTACATATTAAGAAGTTGATACATAACATCCAGTACATGTGATCATAGAATCATGTACACAACTATAATAGAGCAACATAACACATAACACAATCACCATACCCATCACCCAATAACTAGTCCTAAGCCAAGTATTTATAGTTGTGTGGACTTTCCCTTCACCACCCATACACTTCCTAATAATAGGCGTGCTCAAAAATAGCTATGCGTGCTTACTTGCATGCTTTACAAACACTTGCTAATAATAGATTATCTAATAATATCGCATCTTAATCCTATTAATATCTAATACCATGCATGTTATTTAATGCTTGGTCTACATGTGCTTTCTCCAAAAATAGTCATTTCTTTCTTTCTAAGGTATCCTTTTTTAGAAAGAAATGGAAATTGTCACACAAAACGAATATGGTATACCTACTACGAATCAAAATTGTCACACACCTACACTAGGTATGTTGTCTGTCCTCTATAAAAACGGAAATTATCACACAAAAAGAATAGTAGTACACCTACTAAGAATCAAAGAATTAGGAATAAATAATATGGTTTGTGCTAAAGAATGAAATAATCAATCTCCCTAAGGTGGAAAGATTACGGGAAATTCCTTAATCAATATATTTTCCATTTCTCTCCACCCTTCCAATTCCTTAGTCTCCTTAACAGGAATGACATCAACTATATCAGGAACTTCCCTAGGAGTTAATTCATCAATCCTCCCTTTTAGATATTCAACCAGGGATTCCAACTACCTGGCCACATATCTAGCGAATCCATCTTGTGCATAATCTATGAAAATAGTTCCTTCAGTTAATCCTTCAATGAGGCCCTCAAAATTTTTATCAACTCCCTCTTCTAGTCTACCTTGGACAACACCTTATCCTGTTCCACTTTATTCTTATTGTTCTTAGCCTGAAACTCTCTCAACTATGCTTCATCCCTAAAATCCAAAAGACTTAAAACATGATCAAAATATTGGCAGTTATCATATACAAATTCTTCTATCCTTGTAGCCTCCTTATATTCTATTGCTAGTGCATCATATTACGTGAGATGCTCCTCGATCTTCTCTCAGTCGCTCTTCTTCTATCGAGCCAATACCTCTTCTACGGACTCTATTTTGAGAGTCTTATTCTCATGCATGATCATGCGTACCAATTCCTAAATACAATGGAATGTCATATCATAAGAAGGTTGAACTTAATAAACTAGATTGGGGTGCGTGAGGGTAATCACCTCTTTTATTTTTTTTGTTTTCTTATATGTTGTGCCTGTATGCCCCTTCTCTTCCATGAGATCTTGTTTCAGCTTTGAAATTTCTTGATCTTTCTTTACGAGATCTTTATTCTTATCCTTATCTTCTTATACTTTTCCTCCATCTCCTTATGCATATTATTTATGCAATGGTCCTTTTTAAAAGTTATGACCCCTACCTCCGCCAATAGTTTGTTGAGCGCATTACACACTTGCTCATTAGTCAACACTTGTGAATTAACTATCATATATGTTTCTCCTAGCATGGAACTAATTCAAGTATTTTTTATCGAGTGCATGCTAACCTCAAACTCAGGCTCATCCATATGTGATTGAAATTCCTAGGAGAGCATCTTACTTGTACATGGAAAGGATTATTCCTTTTTAAAGAATGACTAATAGAAGAGATCTTCTGTGGCCACTATAATATGATATCTCATGTGCAATACTTAACTTGGATCATCAATATATTTCATCATAGGGCCCTGAGGTGAGTTCCTTCTCTAACTCTTCTTTCCATGAGTCCCTTTTGGAAAACCAAGTGCAAGGGTGTTTTATAAGACACCTAATTCTTCATCACTATCTTATTTTCTTCTTCCTCCAACGATGTACTCTACAATGAGTTCTACTTCATGCTCGATATAGTGCTATATTTCTAGCTCAATAGTGTCCTCAACTCTATGCTCCTTACTAGGCTCTTGTCTCTCCTCAAAAATATGAGTAATAGGAATTTCATGGCCTTCTTCCTATGGATCCTTGAGTGGGATATTCTCATAATGTGTGTCGTACTCTGATGTATCCAAATCCCTAATCTCATAAACTAAGGGGTCCTTCTACAACACTTCATTCTCCTCATTTATCATGGTCTCCTCTTCATATCTCACAACTTCATCTGTTTCTTCACTAGACACTACCCTTAGATTCTTCTTCACTAGAGAATTCTTCTTCGATGGCTTCTTTGTGCTCACACTTGGTTCTAACTCATTGCGTGCTGGTTTCTTATTTCTAGTTGCACTATGAACAGGAGGTGTATCCTCACTTCCTTATTCTTCTTCTTCATCTGGGGGAGTATCCTCATGTGTCCTCTTCTATCTCACATTTTTGCTTCCCTGTGGGAGCCTCTGGGATCTTTAAGTCATATTTTATATACTTCCCCTTAACCATCCTTGGCTTCAAATAAATGTAAACTTTTGTTGCCTCTAGATTAAAAATTTCTAGAGTGATGAAATTAGATTTATTGATATCATCTGATATCATTGTCTCTTCCTATGTGATATTCTTGGGATAGACATATGTCCTGTACAATGTGTGGTACTCATAATCCACCTTTTCTATGTCAAACCTTAGTTTGCATGCATCATAAAATATGTTAACTGTACCCTGAAAATAACATGCTGTAAAGGTAAACGAATTTTTTCACCAAGATATTTTTGACCCATCCTTCAAATAAAAATGACCAATGCAGAATTGATGATAGACAAAAAACTCTTCCTTCCCCACCATTTGTGTAGTTAGCTCACTTGGAATACACCATTATTATCTAAATTCCTCACGCATCATTCTATACAATCTATCTTCCTTGAAATTATATGGGTTAGTGATGACATCACAAGTGTAGTTAGAAAACCTTTTCGAGGGTGAATTATCCTCAGGGGGGACTGCCATATTTTATCCTTTAAACCATCAGACACCCCAAGTTCTGAAAACACAATATATTTAAGGACAGTTCCAAAGGTAATCTTGTCTCCTGTGTGCACCTCCTCAATATATTCTACGATAAACCCATCTAGATTATACATAACACCCTTAGATATCTTCCTTGTGACATGGAGCCATCACTTGTTTACTTGGACCCACCTTTCATGCTTGTTCAACTTCGTAAGTATTTGTGTGACCATTCTGATAAAAGGATCATCGAGATTAGAAATGTCCATGGCATGCCATCCTCATTGGTACTTCATCACAGCAACCATCTTTTTGACTTCATCATCATCCTCTAGGTCCAATTGAAGTTTCGTTCTTGTGCTTAGAAGGCCAATATTTTTTTCAATCAATGGCACAATAAGGAAAATCATCCTTCCGGAAAAATAAAAAAGTCTTTGTGGACGTGCGACATTAGCCATTGATACATAAAATAAAGTTTTACAAAGAATGGGAGACTATAGAGATGAAGAAATACCATGTTTTGCAAGACTCGATACCCCTTGTTGTCATAGATCGGTTTATCACCCGATGTCCTCTAATATTTCCTATGAATCATCTCTTTTTCAATTTCAGGTGCATTCAAATATGAGTGCTGGTTGTGTTGGAGCTCAAAATTGCACCCTACCCTGAGTCATTCACAACATAAGATTTTGAGGCAACATGGTACTGTCTCCAAGTTTTGGAACTTGCACTGTGAGACAGACCTCCAGAGAAGGTTGGTTCCTCTATCTATTGCTAATGATAAACTACTCCTAGGAATTAAAATACAACTATCTATCTCTATTCTACCATTCCAAGGGACCAAGGTGAGAAGGAGATGCATAAAATAGAAATCCTAATCTAAAGAGAGGTGATAACACCAAGAAAAGGGGTGGAGATATTCCAATGAGTGAAAATGGGAGAAAAATGAAGGAGGAGAGGGTACACATAAGTAGAAGACAAAATGTTGAGCAGAAAAAATGTTTCTCTAATGAGAAGACATACAAAGGATGCGTGCATAGGAACACGACACATTT
Source organism: Taxus chinensis (assembly GCA_019776745.2). Taxonomy (NCBI): domain Eukaryota; kingdom Viridiplantae; phylum Streptophyta; class Pinopsida; order Cupressales; family Taxaceae; genus Taxus; species Taxus chinensis. The sequence goes on along the minus strand of CM034152.1, from coordinate 80,648,189 downwards.
GAAGGCACAAAAAGATAGGGAAGGAAATGTGCACCAGAACACTTTGGCTCAGGACTTAGTCATTTTTATGGATAAGGGCTATTTTTGAGATAGCCTGCGGAGCACACATATAGATGAAGAATTGTGTGACACGCAATGGTATTTTGGGAATGAACTGCTGATAAGTGCCATGCATGGTTTGAGCTAATAATAGGATTGCTTCTTTCAGTTAATTATATGATATCTATTATTAGAACACTTACATGTATGCATGTTGTTGTAAAGGCGCATGGCTATTATCAACATGTGACCTATTTTGAGAGGTGTATAGGTGATGAAGGACAAGTCCCCACTTCTATAAATATATATTGAACTATGTAGTTTAGGGTGTATGTGAGACTGAGTTATTATAGAGTTATGTTGTTGGATTTGATGCACGCACGACTCATGGTGATACTTTATAGTGTAAGAATCTTATGTGTTTTACAATGTTTAATGCAATGGAATATATTGGCTGGATAATGGTGTTTAACATAATTAAATCTGGTTCATGTATGGTTAATCTTATTATAGTTATTGTTTAATTCATTATTCTCTAACATCTAGATCTGATTATGCCCTGTGTAATGTTTATGTTAATTTTGGATCTGAATACGTTTTATCACCATCACACTAAACACCTGCACAAAAAAATCTAAAGAGGGGACTGGTACCTTTGCGTGCTTTGGGTGAGTGCTTAGCTCAGGCTGAGTGATGTGCCTGTGTGCTTGTGTTTTCTACAGTAGATTCTAGGCTACATCATTTGTTCCATTGTTGGGACCTCTTTTCAACTGTTTTCAGGATGTTTCATGATGAAGACGTATTGGTTTACCCTATCAAGTATTGAGGAGTGGATAGTATATCTGGAATAAGAGTATGCTCACAGGTTCAACACTGGATCTGAGTTTAACACATGTGTGTGGATAGAGAAGAACTCATACAACTATTTATAAGAGAGTTTTTTCTATCTTTCTGATAGAGCTGTACAAGTGGCTAGTTGCTTATGTGTCTAAAAGGAATTGGTGGTATTGCACACTTGTCTGGAAGTAGGATGAATTTCAAGCCCTCTATGATGCTAATTTGATTTGGACACATGCTATGGACACTTGGTTCTGTGATGTTTTGAATACATATATTTTAGGGTACTCAATTTCTACTTACTCAAGCCCAGAGGTAGCTGAGTTCCAATTTTTGTGTTATCCTAGGGGATCCTATCTGCAAGGCATTCCACTGGTGATCAAAATATTGATGGTAACCCCAAACTTGGAAGAAAATCTGATGGATAGCTAAACCCTACCACATATGGGGGCATGAGCAGGTTACAAGAAGATGGTGGATATTGCAGCTGAAAAGGAAGGGAAGAGAGATGAATCAAGTATAGAAAATATGATGCAAGGGAAATGACTATACAATGCAAGGTTACAATTATGATGGATCTATGGAGTCAGACATGGATCATGAAGCAGTTAGAGGTTCATGCAGAGGACATGTGGATCCTGACGTAGTATAGAACTACCTCCATCTTAGGCAAGCATGACGGGAGAGAAGCCTCATCGGCCTTTTGATGAGAATTTTTTAATAGAGACAACATGGAGTTCCATGTGCGTGCACATTTGAACCCACCTGGTAACCTAGAGCCCTAACGCTTGGTTTTTCCAGATTTCTAGGGATAACCAGTATTGCTAACCCAGTTGGTATTGTTGGTGGTGGAGTAACAAGAGGTAGAGTCTGACTTATGCAACAAGTTTAGGAGATATAATCAAACTTGTTTGTACAATTATGTGCAGACATATTCCCTATTATTTGGAGGATCGGTTGGAGGAAATTTTTTAGGCATGTCATAGTATGCATAGAACACAAGTGCACAGAAGATTTGGAATCACATGTCTAGGGAGTGGCACAAGATTCGCACAACTGTAGCAGTGGGAGTTTATCACAAAGCTGTTGGGACACAAGGAATTGCACCCTCAAGGTTCAATTCTTGTTAACAGGTGGATTATTAGATTATGAACAAGTGTCTTGGGATCTGAGTAGATTTGGTATATCTGGATTCAGAGGCAACACAAGAGATTCATAGATCTTGTGGGTCCCCTCAGCTTCTTTCCAACTCTCCTAGAATATCTACATGGAGAAAATCACAACAAGTTTCCTAAAGTGTATGTGAATAGAAAATTGTTGCTGAGCACAAGCATATGTGTGCCGAAAAATGTGGCACGTGAAATCGAATTACAACTTTAAAGTGCAAGGCCAGTCAGTTGGTAACTACATTGCAGGGATGTCACGCATAACTGGCAGAGGAATTTTTACCCTAAAAATTAGAATTGTGCAGATCTACGCGGTGCATTATGAGGACAGATTTCATTAAAGATGTCGGGATATCCCTGAGTTCCAGTAGACGCGTGTAAGCGCGCTGAAATGGCCGATATCAAATAGGGCACTACTGAGAGTGTCTAAGGGAATATTATGCTCGGTCTGGGAACACTCTTTTCTAAAAGTATCACGGAGGACGTGAACCATGCCGATTCGGCCATACAAAGTGGTAGGTCAGAGGCTTGATCATGGGACTTTTAGGAGAGTGATCTCACATAAGTACATTATACAAACGCACGTGAGGCACTTGAAGTAACTTTACACATCTGAGAGCCAATAAGGAGATCTCGCCACGTTGGAGTCAGCCCATTCAAAGAAACTCAGAAGGGGAGCCCGAATCGGAAAAATAGTTCAAAGAAATTTGTCCCAGACAATACAACACATCCGGGCCAGAAGTACACAATGGAATTTGTTGCATAGGCAAAGTGGCCGAAAAGAGACAAGGGGGCACGTAGATGAATCAGACCATGCCATGTGTCATAAGAGTGGAAAAGTTGGAAATGCTACTAAGTTGTTTCACAAAAAAATTTAGAGAATGAAGGTTTGCCCCACGGCCAATTATCAACGTAATGAGAGATCGCCACGTTCCCTAATAGAACGGATAGGCGGGGCCAATTATGAAAAATTTCCAGTCCACGAGTCACAATAATGAAGGATTAAATGTTAGTTGATCAGATCCATGATGCCATTGGGAATTTTGGTGTGTGACAGAATGCAGTTTTGAATGGGGTTTTAAGGATACACGTGAGCAATCATAATCGTGATAACACCTCAAGGGTGCTATGATCAAAATCAAGGGTGCTTTGAAGGAAGTCATGGCCCGAGGTTAGAGGATACCGTGGTGGATTCAAGGGCATGGCCGCAGGTGGTGGAATTCAAGTGATTTTTCCTCGTGGAACATGTTATACGTGTGGATCTCCTAACCATTACAGGAGTGGAAATTCCGATCTAAGAGCTATTATTTGTTCACGTTTTTGAGAAAAATCACAAGTATGAAGGTGCCTGAAACTTATATGAACATTTGATCGAGAAGCACAAACAAGATAACAAGGGCACATGGATGGTTAGAATACAACACACTATGGAAAATTAGTGGATGCCAAATTTGGCACCAGAACATGAGGTATTACCTATGAATATTAATACACGCACTGAATTACATGCACGCAGAGAAATGTTAAAACAAAAGCCTACATTACTAAGGAGTAGGTTTTACATGCAATGGGTATCCAAATCCTTACACATCATAAGGAGTGATTTATCAGGAAACCATGGAGGGCACTCAGAAATTCGTTTAAGGTGAAATACAATGTTTAAAGGAACAGCTCAGTGGAATTTGCAACAAAAGAATCTCTCCTGGGCTAACCCATGCACTTGTCTAAAGTTAGATGTTGATGATTTTTTTAAAAGAGGTATGCAAGATGTTGCGCCAGGAGAACATTATTCCTTTACTAGGGATTTATCTAAATGGAAACACCTCCATGTCTCATTGTATTGCGAATTTTTATAGATAGATTAAAATGCATGTTAATCTTCCTCCCAACATAACTTGTATTATGAAAAGGAGATCAATCTGAATGATTTTGTGGATGGATGGCTTTTGAGAAATATTTTTATTGACAGGTATGTTTGCATGGAAGTGAATGTGCTTACTTTAGGTCTGCATGTGTTCATAGATGGGAAGACTTCTATTGCAGTCACCCTTCTGAATGTACTATGTCATGGGCTAATCGATGCACTAAGGCCATCCTGCCAATTGGAGTCACCTTCTAAAGGATGTATCCATTACTATACATAGGGTTCAAGTTTTCCTCGAGGACTTTGAGTCTTAGCACTTGCAGAAGTAGATGTCTTCCTAGCTCTACTTGGGCTATCCCTTGGTGTTATGAATAATGTTCAGATCTATAGTTCAACAAGGGATATATAAGCTTTTGAGAACAAGGAATAATGGGTTACTATCCCTTTAAAAAATGGAAAATCCTTTCACCTTATGTTGAGCCCTTTGAGTGAAAGAAAGGACCTGAACATGCAATCACACTATGTGCTCACCATTCAAGATCCAAGAAGTAGCTTGAGCCATCTAAGGAGTTGGAGTTCCTCCAATTGGAAGATACACATCGGTCTGCATTCAGTGGGATACTACAAGTATTAGGATTGTGACAATTAGGCACATGGTTACACTATGAGATGGTTGGGTGTGAGGTAAGAAGCTGGAGGCCCTGGTGGACCTGTTGCACACACCAGGATTTGTTTACCCGTTTTATTAGGCATGAGTAGGAAACAACATATGTAACCCGATACATTGTGAAGGAGACCCTAGAGGTATTCCGATCAGGGGATCATTTTTGAAAGTTCCCTAAACATCCCTAAATGGTGTCAGTGCAGAAGATCATTTCGAGAGCTTTCCAATGACTGTGAGAACGCGAAAAATGGACATCAAGAGCTCTAGATATGTCCGATCAAATTTTAGTCAACAAGAAAGTCAATTCTGGTCAACTAGTCAATTGTGGACAAAAGGCACTGTGACACGTGGTGAAAAGGTGAAGGGATTCATTTGTTGATTTTCGATCTCTCTTTGACTAATCGTAAAATATTGCTCACTAGAACAAGAGGCTCAACTTTTGTTACGGAGGGGAGCCCGGTCGCCATGTGGACTATGGTATTATCGCCAACGTGGTGGGTCCACAACACACAATGTGGCTTGCCACCATGAATCGAATTTGAATTTTCCTATCAAGGGTCGACATTGAGCTAATTAGCTGAGTCATACATGGACCAAGTTACATTTTACTTTGTAATTCTTTTCCATACTTATTTCCAAATGCCACGCATATATATGTGTGTGTGTGTGTGTGTGTGTGTGTGTGTGTGTGTGTGTGTGTGTGTGTGTGTGTGTGTGTGTGTGTGTGTGTGTGTGTGTGTGTGTGTGTGTGTGCAAACATTAGTATAACCACATAATCCTCTAAACCCACTTAACCACCAAATGCTATGCTTAGACCACGTGATGGAGCGGTGGGGGGCATGCAAATGCCATACGTGGAAGCTTCCACGTGGAGAAGGAGGTGAAGCGGTGGTGGGGGTGTGTAAAGCCATGCGTGGAAATCCACGTGAGATAAATGGAGTGGGTAAGGGTTTAAGTTAAAACCTTAATAAAGCCTAATAACAATCCACCCAAATGTGGGATATTACACCCACTTAAAATGCAAAACTGCCTTTACCCTTAGACACCAACATGGGATGTTATCCCATTAAAAATGCAATCCGCCCTATATGGGATTTTATCCCATTAAACATGCAATGAATAAGCATATCCCATTTATATTTCTACGGGTATAGGCTAAAATTAGCCTTAGGATAATTTTAAATGCATTTTTAAGGGCCCTATTTTTGTATAAATAGGGAACCCATTTCATTGTAATGGACACACACACACAACGCAATGGAGAAGCTCATTCCTAGAGCTCAGAAAAGTGGAGAGCGAGCCAAGAGGAGAGTTAGTTGCCATGGGCATAGTTGTGTGAAGACCTAATTTATTCAGGCATTGTTCTTTTAATTATTATTGACCTATTATTTTTAGGCAATAGTAAATTAAAATTATTGTGACTAGGAGTTATTAATACTACCTAGTCGGCCCATAGCGCCACACCAAATTATTGTGAATCCTGGAATATCGACCAGAGTGCCATAGGGCATTACGAAGCGTTTGGAAGGCCAATCGAGAACCAGAGGATTCTGAACAGTGGAGCTGGTGCCATCGAGCTTGCTGAATACGCCAGGAAAGGGGAAGTTCGGGTGTTATTTTTCACCCTTGTCTTCTGAAGGTCTGGTTATTCTTCTAAGCAAGTTCTTAATAGTTTCCATTAGGTTTTCTTGTGAAAGTACTATTGTAACTTACAAGTTTTGACTAGTGGAATGGTTCGATAAGAACCCAGAGATGTAGGCAATTACTGAACTCCATAATCAATCATTGTGCAATTGTCTTTATTGTCTTGCATTAATTTTTAAATTGATTACTTAAAAGGAGAAAATTGTCGGCAAATAATTAAAGCCTATAAGGGTCCGAGATCAAGTAGATAAAAACTTGATTATTTTTGGATCAAGTTTGGTATCAGAGCCGATGATCAACGCTTGCAAACTTTCTAATCTCCGAAGCAAGTTTGGTAAAGCTATGCTAAACTCTAATCTTCAAGCAAGTTTGGTATCAGAGCTGGATTTAGCTTTCCATCAAGTTTGGTATCTTTTTAGCAGTAAAATTTGATTAACAGAGTGATTGCTTCAAGTTGGTGTAGTTGGTTCAATTTGTGTGAACAGGGTACAAGTGCACTATGGGAAAGATGTCTAAACAGGTGAAGCTCATGAAAATTGAAGATTATAATCACCAGATCCAGGAAGATAACTCTCTCCTGCGATTAATGTATTACTCCTTGGAAGAGGAGAATGCTCGCTTAAAATCAGAATTGCAAACCAAGGATGAGCTCTTGGCAAGGTTGCAATGTGGTGATCAGAGAAAGGAAATACCTTCAACTCCAGATGCAGTGACCATGGCAGATGACTGCACTGTAAGTTGTTCACCACTGGAATCTTCTTCTTCCTCCCATTCGGTTTTGGATTTAGGTAATGAAGTCTTTGGTTTGTTTGAAAAGCATACTAGAGGCATTGGATCCAAGTTACTAGATAAAATGGGATTTGATGGAAGAGGCCTTGGTAAAAATGGCCAAGGCATTGCTAACCCAATACAGGTCGAGGATCATCCTCATTTTACAGGTTTGGGTTTTTCTAGTGCGGGAATGGAAATTGGAGAATGCTCCAAGAATGCTGACGGGAGACAAGCTTCCGAAAGCAAAGTGATTACCCCACTAGTCCTGCAAGAAGATTCTGAGTAGGAAAGTTGTGCTTCATCGTCACAGGAAGGATGTGGTAAGAGAAATCAGCGAAGAGGTAATGAGATTCCACCTCCAGTTTCTTACCATAATCATAAGCACAGTAAAACTTTTGATCCACTTTTTCAGCTTAAGAAGTATGGTTATGATTTTTAGAAGATGTGGAATTCCTTTCCATGTACTTTTTGTGGATTGCATAATCATTCAGTGGCCAGATGCTGGAAGAGAAGGACACTGATGAAGAAGTTGATGTCGTTCGTCAGGAACAAGGCAAATCAGAAAGACCAATCTCGTCATGCAGAGTCGAGAAATGGCAGAAAGAGTTCCTCATCCCAGAAGAAGGATATTAAGAGGAATTTTTGTGCTCATTTCCAGAGGAATGGGCATCGGGTGGAAAATTGCTGGAAACTTGCATCCATCTCACCATCAGAGTAATGGAAAGCCAAAGATGGAATGGAGGCCTATTGCAAAGGCAAAGGAAGTTTCTACTCCACCACCAGTTGACAAGTCAACCCAGGACCAGGTAATACCTGAAAGTGAAAGTCCTTTAAAATGGGTAAGTCAACAATTTTTCAATTATATATTGCATAATTCAGATTGATGAATAGTATGCAGTATTTGTTTGGAGATCAGATTTTGTGAGAAAATGCTGAGAGAAAGGTTTACAATACTCAGTGGATTTTCTTACTTAGAAAATTTGATTAATGCTCCAAACATATCTCCTAATCAGCGTGTGAGTACCTGTTACATCTTGGATACATGAATTAACTCATATAAAGCTTGGAGATTGATCTGCCATTTGTGCAGACAGTAGAGTTCACAGGAGTCATCTCGGAACTTCATTCTGTGTAGAGGCATTGTGACCGTGCAGCATAATGGTAGCTGAATCACCATTGGCATTAACATCGGGTCAGAACTTCATTCTGTGTAGAGGCATTGTGACCATGTAGCAGAGTGGTACATGATATTAGTTGTCAACAAGAGGAGCTCTAAAAGGATCAACTCATAAATGTCATTCGGTGTCAAGGCATTGCGACCACACATTCGAATGGTAGTTGATCAACAGGGTTAGCATCATGCATTGGAGGCTTGAGGTCTTGAAAGAGGCTTAGCATCATGTATTGGAGGTGTTGAGGTCTGTAACAGACTTAGCATCATGCATTAGCATTTGAAAGAGGCATCATGAGGTCTTAGAAAGAGGCTTAAAGAGGCATCATCGTATTAGAGGTGTTGAGGTCTGAAAAGGGACAAGTCATTGTCCATCATCGACATCGGATCAATCATAGCTCTACGTAACATGGAGTTCCTTCAAACTAGTTTGGATTCTATGGAATCAACTTGGAGCCAAGAGCTGTGTTATAGAGTAAAAGAAGATCCTTGTTGTCAGATATCAAGAAGCTTAGCACCGTACAGAAGGAGCATTGAGGTTTCATTCAGAAACTTAGCACCATACAACGGAGGCATGGAGGTCTTCTTCAGATATCAAAGTGGCGCATTAGAAGTGTCGTGGGCCCATAACCCATAGGTCCCAGGATCGGAGCAAAGTTGTTGAAGTGAGAAGGTTGCAAAGAAGAATACCCAAGGGTCTACTACAACATAACTTCGGAGGTGGCAGCATATTTTCCAGATTCAGGAATGGCATGGCAAAATGTTCCAATATAAGCTTTTTGGGACAAAAAGCCTTTCTCAGTGGGGAGGTGTGATCAGGGGATCATTTTTTAAGTTCCCTAAACATCCCTAAATGGTGTCAGTGCATAAGATCATTTCAAGAGCTTTCCAATGACTGTGAGAATGTGAAAAATGGACATCGGGAGCTCTAGATATGTCCGGTCAAAGTTCAGTCAACGGGAAAGTCAACTCTGGTCAACTGGTCAATATGTGGACCAAAGGCACTGTGACATGTGGCAAAAAGGCAAAGGGAGTCATTTGTTGATTTTTGATCTCCGGTCTTTGACGGTTATAAAAGATTTCTCGTCGGAACAAGAGGCTCAACTTTTGTTACAGAGGGGAGCCTGGCCGCCATGTGGACTATGGTATTATCACCAATGTGGTGGGTCCACAAGCCACCACATGGCTTGCCACCACAATCGAATTTGCCTATCAAGGGTTTACATCGAGCTAATTAGCTGAGTCATACATGGACCGAGTTACATTTTACTTTGTAATTCTTTTCCATACTTATTTCCAAATGCCACGCATATATATATTAATGTGCAAACATTAGTATAACCACATAATCCTCTAAACCCACTTATCTGCCAAATGCAATGCTTGGACCACGTGATGGAGTAGTGGGGGGCATGCAAATGCCATACGTGGAAGCTTCCACGCGGAGAAGGAGGTGAAGCGGTTGTAGGGGGCATGCTAAGCCTATGCGTGGAAATCCACGTGGAGAGGAGAAGGTAAATGGGGGCGGTTAAAACCAAGTGGTCCCAAACCACTAAGTGATGCGTGTGAAAGGATATAATAAAGCCTAAAACATTATCCACACCCCCAAATGTGGGATAATATACCCACTTCAAATAATGCGCCAATTTGGGATGTTATCCCATTAAACATGCAATCCGCCAACTAATATAGGATAAGCAATATCTATGAACGGCTAGGCTAATTAGCCTTAGATAAAATAATATCACATTATTTTAGGGCCCTATTTTTGTATAAATAGGGAACCCATTCTCATTGTAATGGACACACACACATAACGCAATAGAGAAGCTCATTCCTAGAGCTCGGAAAGGCAGGAGAGCGAGCCAAGAGGAGAGTTATTGCCATGGGCATAGTTGTGTGAAGACCTAATTTATTTAGGCAATATTATTTTAATTATTAACCTATTATTTTTAGGCATAGTAAATTAAAATTATTGTGGCTAGGAGTTATTAATACTACCTAGTCGGCCCATAGCACCACACCAAATTATTGTGAATCCTGGAATATCGACCAGAGTGCCATAGGGCGTTATGAAGCATCTGGAAGGCCGATCGAGAACCGGAGGATTCCGAACAGTGGAGCTGGTGCCATCGAGCTTGCCGAATATGCCAGGAAAGGGGAAGTCGGGTGCTATTTTTCACCCTTGTCTTCTGAAGGTCTGGTTATTCTTCTAAGCAAGTTCTTAATAGTTTCCATTAGGTTTTCTTGTGAAAGTACTATTGTAACTTACAAGTTTTGACTAGTGGAACGGTTTGATAAGAACCCGGAGATGTAGGCAATTGCCAAACTCCGTAATCAATCATTGTGCAATTGTCTTTATTGTCTTGTATTAATTTTTAAATTGATTACTTAAAAGGAGCAAATTGTTGGTAAATATTTAAATCCTATAAGGGTCTGAGATCAAGTAGATAAAAACTTGATTATTTTCGGATAAAAGATACTTGAGTTACTACGTGATTTCCCATGACTTATTTCCTTGGGGATTCCATGAGTTAAAGGGGGTGTATGAGTCATTAGGATGAGATGAAGTGTAAGCTAAAGGAAGGAGTGCGCTCGGTCAAGAAGAGACCTTATAGGATGAACCCTAACCTACACGTAAATGTTAAAGAAGAACTTGAAAAAATACTTAGAAATCTAACATCATTAAGCCCCTAGAAGAATCAGAGTGGTCTAGCCCCATGGTAATCAGTATAAATAAATATGGTCAGATTAGGATTTGTGTGGATTACATGGAGCTAAATGATGCATGTGTGATTGATTCTTTTCCTCCACCTTTTACTAAAAAAATATTAGAAGGCATTTCAGGGCACAAATTTACTCTTTTATAGATGGATTCTCTGGGTATCATCAGGTAATAATTACACAGGAGGATCAAGAGAAGACAACCTTCACCACTGAATGGGGAAGATTTGCATATACGATGATACCCTTTGGTTTGAAGAACACACCTGTTGTATTTTCATGCATAGTTGTTCAAGCATTCCAAGATTTTATTCACAAATTCTTGTAGGTTCACTTGGATTATTAGATGTTATATGGGCTTGTTAAGGATCATTGTGACAAACTTGTGTTTAATGTTTGAAAGATGCAGATAGTTAAGCATCTATTTAAACATCAAAAATTGTGTATTTTCCACACCTTTTGGAACTTTGCTAGGGCATATCATATGGAAGGAAGGTTTATTAGTAGATCCAGCTAAGGTTGCAGTTATTGTAGGCCTGAGAGGATTCTACTAGTTAGAGTGAGGTGAGCAGATTCTTGGGCCATAAAGGTTATTACAAAAAATTTATCAAAGGATATGTGAATATTTCCACACCCCTGGAGGAGTTACTAAAGGGAAAAGGGACATTCTATTGGGGAGAAATTCAACAATGCACATTTGAGGCATTGAAGGAGAGACTTACTACAATGCTTATTCTGTGTTTTCCCTCATGGAACCAACCATTTCACATACATGTGGATGCCTCTGACATGGCCATTGGCACAATGTTATCTCATCCTGGAGAAGGTATTATAGATCATCCTATCTGCTTTGCTAGTAGAAATTTGACTCTTACAGAACATAATTATACAACTACAGAGCGCGAGGCCTTGTCGATGATCTACGCACTGCATAAGTTCAAATAATACTTGCTAGAAACACCTTATGTATTTTATATAGATCACATGGCACTAAAATACTTGGTAAATAAGCCCATTTTACAAGGGTACATATGTTGATGGGTTCTCTTATTCCAAGAATTTGACTTTACAGTCATGGTAAAACCAGGTAAAATTAATTCTAGCCCAGACCACTTATCAAGAATTCAATCAGGAGAGGATGCGCAGACAATTGAAGATACAATTCTGGATGCACAGTTGTACAGGTTACATCACGCCTTCAAAATTAGAGGATATTATTGTCTTTTTACGCACATGTATGGTGCCAGAAGGAATGAAAGCCTTAGAGAAGAAACAACTTACAATTCACGTTGCACCCTTCATGTTGATCAGTGGTGACTTATACAAACTAGGATGAGATGAAGTATTGCACCAGTGTGTATTAGAACATGAGCACACACATATCATGGAAGATGTTCATGGTGGTCTTACAGGTGGCATTATGTAGGTGACCACCGTACATAATATTCTACTTGCTGGATTATGGTGGGAGACCCTGTAAAAGGATTATAAAGAGTATTGTAAGGTGTGTGATCATTTTCAGTTCCTTGGTAAACCTTGACAAAGAGATGAAATGTCGTTGAGGCCTATTACTAGTATAGATCTGTTTGAAAAATAGGAAATAGACTTTGTGGGTCCTATTTCCCCAATCAGGTACAAAACTAGATCGCGCTACATCATCACTTGTACAAATTATCATATAAGATGGGTGGAAGCAGCACCTACAAAGGATTGTACAACAGCTACAGCAGTAAGGTTCTTATGGGAAAATATTCTTACTAGGTATGGATGTCCGTTGAGTTTGACAAGTGATAGGGGCACACACTTCTTGAATGAGACAATCAGGATATTGTTGGATGAATTTATGGTTGCGCACCACAAGACTACACCTTATCACCCTCAAGAAAATGGGAATGCTGAGGCCTTCAACAAGATATTGAGCCAGACCTTAACAAAAATTTGTGATGTTGGAAGGAAAGATTGGGATGATAAATTTTCTATTGTACTTTGGGCATATAAAAAAACTTACAAAAGGTTAAATAAGGCCACACCCTTTCAGTTGGTGTTTGGTGCAGAAGCAGTTCTTCCCATGGAATTCATGTTACCTTCTTTGCGTATTGTGCACATGGGAGGTCTAGCCGATGAGAAAGCATTAGAAGAAAGAATTGACAAGTTAATACAACTGGATGAGAGGTGCACCATAACACGTTGGAGTCAAAAGTAGGAAAAGGCTAGGCAGAAGGCATGGCATGACAGACACATCAGGGATAAGAAGCTTGAGGTTGGACAGATGGTACTTCTTTATGATTCCAAGTTTTTGTGCCATCTAGGAAAACTTAAGGTGCATTGGTTGGGACCATATGTTATCACTCACATCCTTGAATCAGGCGCTTGTCAGTTAGAGGCACTTGATGGAACATGGTTACCTAGTTACTTTAATGGGAGTAGGCTGAAGCCCTACTATAAATAAGTCTTCTTGGTGTTTGTAATAAGGCAATATTTCCATTTAGTATAGATTTCCCTTTCTGTATTTCTTTTAATGTATTTCCTTCTTCGTCGCTATGCTTTGTCAATTTAGTTTGGTATTTTGTGTAATAAGCGCGTTTGCGCGCTGGAAGCTAATTACAATCTGAAGTATTTTTATGCACAGAGGACTACACATACCATTGGTGTGGGGTGGTTGTTATTTGTTATTCAAAAATGGGTACACATAAGAACAAACTGTTATAGGTGTTATTCAAGTATGGAAAGGAGCTGCTAGAAAGAAGATTGCTCCTAGAGAAGACCATAGCTGGAAATAAATGAATGAACAGTATAACGTGAGGTAAGTTGCAGCCATAGAAACTACTATAAGAAGGCACAATGGTGAGGTACTTCAGTGTAAGGAAGCATGCAAAAGGAGGTTTGTAGCTAGAAGGTAGGAAGGCACGCTAGAAGGTTATAGCTGGGGCATGTAGGTGTATTGCGTGGAAGTTGGGAAAATGGTCAATTAATGAAAGGATCAATGGTAGGTAAAGGAGAAATAAATGTAATAAATTTTCAAAAATCTATATAAGGATGTGATGTAGGTTCATTTTTACCTTTGCGATCACAAGTATTCGAGCGAGCTAGTTGTGACCGAGCCAAGCGAAATGTGTTGAGGTGTGGAGAGTTGCGAAACTAGATGTGGAGAGAAGATTTGTGCACAAAAGTGGCTTGTGTCCCCATTGGAGAAGGGTTTGAATGAAGAAGAAGCATTGAGAAGGAGCTAGGGCACATGGTTTCAAGCTAGGGCAAGTTTTGAGCTAGGGCATGTGCATTTGGAGCTAGGGCATGAGAGCTTACTCGACAGAAGAAAAAGGTGAGATTTTTACAATGGCACCGAGGAAGACACTTACAACAAGTACAAAGGGGAAGAAGAAGGTGGACGTCGAGGTCAAAGTTACTCCCAAGAGTAATTTTTTTAGAATGCAGTATCTAGAGGGAGTGATCATCGGGTGAGATTGGGATTCCCATATCCAAGATGCAAAGTAAGTGACTACAACCACCGCACCACTGATAACAAAGGGGAGTTGGACGCATTGTTGAATAAGAAGACCAATAAGTGCACATTGGATGACATGCCAGTATATAACGATGCTGGGGAGAAGTTGGTCAAGAAGGTAGGGGTGTATCAAATGTATGAACTCCCATATTTTGGAAAACCAGAAATTTTATACCAATGGCTTATGAGCAAAGTCCATGAGGACTTTTTCTATTTTGTTGGATGATGGGTAAGGATCACCGCACCTTTGATTGCCACATTGACATGGGCTGAAGGGAACAAGGACAAATGTTATTAGTGATCTAACTGATAAGGCAACTGTTATAGCCACAAGAAAGGAGTTGGGATACTCCAAGGGTCTGCATGGAATGGACATCTACAAATTAAGGAAGTACCCTATGGTACAAGTAGCCACACATCTTCTCACTAAGTTGAATGATCAAGAGAGATGGTCGCAGGTAAATACCATGTGGCTACATATTGTGAAGAAAATGTCACAAGGAGAAGTCTACAACTTAGTTGGCTTCATAGCAAGAAACAATTATTGAGGAAGCGCACACAGGTGAAAAGATAAGTTTTGGCGCTATCCTATTATCTCTTGTGTTTGTAGAAATTGGAGTGCCTGATGGGCCAAATAACAAGATCTTGGGAATACCCCGTGGAGAAGAAGTCCCTCACAGAGAGGTTTGAGAAGTATTTGTGTGAAGGAACAATGAGTGGCCCATTCAAACAAAGGTAGAACTATGGTATGATCATTTGCATGTGACCTTTGAAGAGGAATGGTGCATTCCAAAGGAGTTACCCTCAGTAATGGGTAAGGCAGTGTAGTTCACGGTGTATCAACATTTTTTGCATTACACGGTTTATAATGAAGGATGAGACATGGAGTCCCTAGTGCAAACTACCATACACCTTCACAATGCACTATTTCCAGGTAGCAATACACAGGTTTATTGATGTGCCAGTTGAGATTTAATGTGGACAAGGTAGATTGTGACTACCATACTCTCAGAAAAACTTATGTTTATCCAGGTTAGTCTACCTATATTGAGAGGCTCATTTCAGATGTTATAAGTATGAAGCCTGTTAAGATTGGCTATTGGGGACAGTGGAGTCATGCTTGTCTATCTCCAACTTAAGCCTAGGTTGGAAAATAACAAGTACATGTTGAGAATGAGTTCATGCTCCCAAGGCCACCTAAGGGAAAACACACAGTTGAAAATGTGGCAACTCCAAATCCTACCTCAACCATAGAGATAGACGAAGAAGAAGAACATGAGGATAGTGGAGGCTTGGACCATAGAGGCCGGAGGAAGCCCACAGACAAAGTGGAAAGTGAGCATGTAGATACTCCCCCACAGGCGCAAGGAGAGGAAGACTTGGACGTAGATGCAGTCCATGAGGAGTGCCAATTTAAGAAGGTGTTCAGAAGAACCAAGACCCAAGGTGTAGGAACATCACAACCTTTACGAAGGTCACCTTGACTCTCCCCTTAGAAAGAAGCACCAAGAGAAAGAGAAAAAGAAATTTGAAGCTTAACGAGGAGGAGGAGGAGTCTAAAGAGAGCACACTAGGAACCCCGGTCCAGCTTGAAGATGTGGAGGAACCCCGGGATGAAGAAATGAGAGATGAAGAGGAAGGGGTGAAAGAGGCAGAAGAAACTATGCAAGAACAACCCAACATGCACCCGTTACGACTCAGGTAGGAGAAGGAATAACCTTAGACCTTAGCACCTAGGTTCATAAGGGGCCAAGAACAAAAAGAGAAAGAACAAGTGAAGAGTATGTTGTCCCTAGTATGGGCTATACTGAGGACACAAGAAAAATCATCCGCGCCCAGTTTCAGAGCACTATGGGCCTTAAGGAGTTATATGGGTGGGAGATGATGGATCCAGATATGGCCACTACGTGCACAAGGAAGTAATTATACTAGTCCATGTAGACTCATATGGATGAACCATATTTTGACATGTCTGAGGAGTCCTGTGTCTCACAAAGAGTGAAGAAGGTACCCCAAAGCAGGGCACATGACAATAAAACCTACTTGAATGTCTAATGAGCAGGTCAATAATGCAATGGTCAAAGTATCTGTTGAGGTGGCATGGAGAAATATTGATAAGGTTGTCACCATTAGAGCATTGCTTGAAGATAACAAGGCTAAAACTGAAGAGATAACGTACATTTAAAGGAAGAGAAGGAATGAAGAATGGGAAAATAATGAGGCCTTCGTGAGCATGGCGGGAGGAAATTGGTGATCACATCCTTAAAACAAGGCCTCATCTAGAACCTAAGGTACCTAAAAATTTTCCATCTGCTATGCATTATATGTGCACTTTGGTCGATTTGGTGTTAGATGATGGACCAATTCGGATGCCCGCACCAAAAGATTTTTGAACAAGAAGCAGAGAGAGAAAGGGCCTCTATGCTTAGGAAAATTTCAACTTATGAGGCATTGCTCCAAACTTTGAAGGATGAGTTGAAGAAAGTCGACCAAGCTCTCAATTTATGTGTGGCACCAGAAGCAGTAATAAGGACCAGAACTCTAGTTGAAGATAATGAAGTTCTGGCAGCGATGAAAGATGAGACACTAGGGCACGCAAAAATATTGGCACTAGTGAAACAAAAGCATGAGGCCCTCACAGCAGCCCAAGATCCACATAAAGAGAGGATTGATGAGATTGGGAAGCTCATAGCGCAAAAGATGGACCTCATGGAAGGAATGATGTCAGGTATGGCCAATGTTGTTCAGGTACTACAGAATGAGAAAGAAAATATTACTCAGGATGAACTGGATGTCATAGCCACAGATATTCTAGAAAAGACAAGGACTGTGCTAAATGACTGGTAGACATTGAGGATGAAATAAAAAATGAATATCCAAAGCTAATCCTCCCAGTTGAAGAAGAGGGTGTTGCAGAGTAAAAATTTATTCTTTTGTACAATGTTTCATTAATTCTTTCATTCCTTATTCTTTATTATTGGGAACATCAGAAAGAATTCCCATTTCCAGGATGGCAATGTACTTTAGTGTGGGGTAATGTTGAGCAGACATAATGTTTCTCTAAGGAGAAGACACACAAAGGATGCACACATGGGAACAAGGTGCATTTGAAGGCATGGGAAGATAGGAAAGGAAATGCATGCCAGAACACTTTGGCTCAAGACTTAGCCATTTTTGTGGATAAGGGCTATTTTTGGAGATAATGTCTTGTGGAGCACACATAGGGATAAAGACTTGCACGACACGTAATTGTATTTTGGGAACAAGTGGTTAATAAGCACCAAGTGTGGTTTGAGCTAATAATAGGATTACTTCTTCCAGTTAATTATAGGACATCTATTATTAGAACAATTACATGTATACATGCTATTGTAAAGGCTGCATGGCTATTATCAGCATGCGACCTATTTTGAGAAGTACATGGGTGGTGAAGGGAAAGTACCCACCTCTAAAATTATGTATTGAACTATGTATTTTAGGAGAGACTGAATTATTGTAGAGTTATGTTACTGATATAAATAAATGCATGACTCATGGATATGTTATTATAGTGTAAGAAGATTTTGTGTTTTATATTGTTTAATGCAATGGAGTATATTGGCTGGATAATGGTGTTAACATAACTGAATCTGGTTCATGTATGGTTAATCTTATTATGGTTATTGTTTAATTCATGATTCTCTAAGATCTAGATCTGGATTATACACTGTGAAATTTTTATGTTTAATTATGGATCTGAATATGTATTATCATCATCACACTAACATCCTGCACAAGTAACTCTAAAGATGGGCCTAGTACCTTTGCGCACTTTAGGTGAGTGTTTAGCTCAGGCTTAGTGATGTGTCAGTGCACCTGGGTTTTCTATAGTAGATGTCCAAATCTGAGGCATGTAACTCATAGTTTCTCTGGAACAATTTTGACAGAGTTCTATTACATTTTAGAACATCCCCCGCTCACAAATGAGGGATTTTTACAATTTATAGAAGAATAAGAAAAGAAATAGAAAAAAGAAACTAGAAATTTTCTCCCACCCACATACAAGATGCATTAAATGTATGAAAAGGGGAATGCGCATCATGTCAATGCCATTCCTCCATGATTCCTTACTTTTTGAAGAAGAAAAGGGTGTTATACTCCATTGGACTTGATTTCTCAGCTAGTTGGAATCGTGCTCATTAATGTTGGGCATGTTTTCTTAATTTTCATCTACCTACTCCCATCTAACTCAAGATTTTATGTTTCCATGGTGTAGATCATGAAGAGACATTTCCAATGATATATAATTTTTCCAATTTGGACCATCTGGTCAAAATTTATGCTCACGCGGATATCAGGGGGGTTGAGAGGAACACACGTTCCATGTTCACTGCTATAGTCCACTATAAAATGTCCTTTTCGTCCTTTTACTCCTTTTTATTTCCAGTATTTTAGGTGTTTAGGAAACTTGGGGTTCTAGGGATCTGGTTCTATTTGTCCTTGGTTTTCCCACAGCTTATCATCTCCGCACTCTACTCATTATCTCCTTGTTCCTTTTATCTCCTTTAGTGGTCGGATAGATCAAGATTTTAGGGAATGTGAGGTACTCGGGAACTAGTTCTTTGCGTTCTTTGTTCCTCTACATCCTACCTTTCCCACATTTAATTTCTTATCTCCTCTGCTTCCTTTATTTTGTGGCTTTTCTTGCTCCATGGGGAACAACATTCTATAGGGAACATGTTCCTCATCAACCTAGTTCATTCGCACTATGGTTCCACTCGTAGCCTCCTTCTCCACAACACACTAAACACTTAGCCAAATTTATTACCTTCTCCTTGTGAGCTAAAAATTGATGCGGGGGATAATATCCTTCATAGAATAGTTGTATGGTTCCATTTTATGCCTAAAACTCCACATAACACTATCTCCTTCACCCTACGGTCTAAAAGCCAATGCAGGGAATATTTTTTCTTGAGGAACTCATTCCATCCGCACTAAGTTCCTATGCATAACTAAAAATCCACAAAACACTGGGTCCTTCATCTAAATTCCTTCAATGTTGCCCAATTGGTAAATCAAGGAACCGAAGGAGCTTGAGAATTGTTATGTCTATTCCACTAGAATCCGAAAAACCCACAATACACTATAAATGACCCATTTTTACATTTTCCCCACATTTTTATAAGTGTTCTGTCAAGTATGGGCTTGAGGAGAAAGAGAGAAATGTATCAAAATAATTCTAAGTTCCCCATAACAACTGTAAGTGCCCAAAACATGAAAAATACCTGATTTTTTTAGATTCTTCATCAAGATCCCATGAAACTTCCCAATTCCAAATTTTGAAAGTTAACCATTTTTTCCAGAGGGAAAAATTAGATAATAGATTATAGTCGCTAACTATCATCTTGCGCAAATGTGATACCCAATCTTTCCTTATAAGTACTCTGTCATGATACTGCATTTCAGAGTACCATTCTTCCTGTACATCCTCAATTGGGGTGGGCTTCTCCTTGCCCTTGCCTTTCCATTTTCCCTTGGGTGATACAGTTGTTGCTTTCCTAGGTCTCATTACATGCGTAAATATCACAAATATTCCAAGTGTTACCCTTTTATACCTTAGGTGCCCATAATTTCTTGCTTCTAACTGTCAGTACAAAGTATTCTTGTCACTTTGTCTGCTTCACTTAATTATGTGCCCTAATTTACAAACCCAAACCAGAGAACATGCAAAATTATGCAAAGAAGCTTTCACACTGCCCTAAGCCTAAAAAATTATTCAGAATGAGCTCCTCTACTCGGCCGTGTCCTTATTTTGATCTAGTTCAGTCGATTTTCTAGATTTACACTCAATTTTGCATGGAATTGCATTAATTCACTCTTGAGAACACACTTATTCACAAGATAAGGTAAAAATAAAGTTACCCTGATGCCCCTTTTAAAGGTTTCCAAATTTTTACCCCATTAAATTCTCACCACCTACCACTATTTGACAACTTTAGTTTTTCTTTTTCTACTTTTTCACACTTTTTCTACTTCTTTCTGCTCCACACTGTAGTTGTAACCTTCTAACGCGCTTACACTTCCTTAACTGCAGACCTCCTCACATATGCCATGGTACATAATAATTTATGCCCTATACCAAGTAGTTTAATCATGTCACTACCTACCTTGCGTTACACTATGTGATACTTCTTCTCATGTGGTCTTCAATATGAGAAATTTCCTTATTATCACCATCCTTCTCATTTCTTGTGAAACCTTTTACTTTTTTTCCTACGCACACAACCTGAAACAAGAACACCATCCTCTTACCATCGCGTGCACATCACCATACACTTAAAATTGCCGTCAAGTACCCATAAGGTCTTTTTATCACGCATATGCACCTAGATTACCCCACACTAAATTCATGTGTGGTCCTCTACTTATGAACTCAAATGTGTTAATTAGCTTCTTGCGTGCAAGTGCACTTGTTACAACAAAACAAGAAGCAAAATAGTAAAACGATAACAACAACTGGAAAGAAAAACATGAAATGGAAACCTAGTCTAGGTGGCAATACTGTCTTATTATAAACACCAAAAAGGTTTATTTATTATAGGGCTTTAGCCTATTGCCATTAAAGTAATCGGAAATATGGTGCCATCTAGTGCCTACAATTTACTAGCACCTGAAACAAGAATCTTGGTTACTACAAAATGTCCTAACCAACCCACCTTCAATTTCCATAGGTGGCTCTCAAACTTGGAGTCATATAGAAGGAACATCTTTTCAACTACAAATGTCTTGTTCTTAATGTTTCTATCATGTCAAGTCTTCTATCTTGCTTTCTCAGTATTATGGCTCCAATGTTCAATGTCACGCCTCTCATCTAGTTGCATTAGTTTTTCAATGTGCTCTTAAAAACCTTACTCATCATCTAATCCACTTGTGTGCACAATACGCAAGGATGACAACATGGATTTAATGGGTAATACAACTTCTGTGCTAAACACCAATTGGAAAGGTGTGACCTATTTCAACCTCTTATAAGTGGTCCTATAAGCCCATAAGACAACTGATACTTTATCTTCCCAGTCGTTTCTTCCAACATCACATATTTTTGTTAATTTTTGTCCCAAGATCTTGTTGTAAGACTCTATAGTTCCATTAGCTTGAGGGTGATAAGGAGTTATCTTATGGTGGGCCACCATAAACTCTTTCGATACAATTATTATTGTCTCATTCAAGAAATGAGTTCCTCTATCACTAGTTAAGATTAGTGGATAGCTATACCTAAAAATAATGTTTTCCCATAAGAATCTTGTTATTATTGTTACTGTAAAATCCTTTATAGGTGCAACCTCTTCCCACCTTGTCAAATAGTCTATACAAGTTATAATGTAGCACACACCCATCCTACGCACAGGTGGTGCAATAGGTACTACAAAGTCAATGGACCACTTCTCAAAGGGTTCCACGCTTATTATTGGTCTTAAGGGAATATCATCTCTATATCTAGGCTTCCTAAGGCACTGAAAATGATCACATTCTTTCACATATTCCTTAGTGTCCTTGTACAATGTTTCCCACCATAATCCAACTATAAATATCTTGCGCACACTGGAATCACTTGGTCTTAAGGGAATATCATCTCTATATCTAGGCTTCCTAAGGCACTGAAAATGATCACATTCTTTCACATATTCCTTAGTGTCCTTGTACAATGTTTCCCACCATAATCCAACTATAAATATCTTGCGCACACTGGAATCACCTGCATAATTTCCTCCTATTATTCCACTATGATCCTCCTCCATAACGGCTTCACGCTCATGTGTAAGCATACACCATCATAATACCTCAACATGGACTAGTTCATATAGATGTCCTCCAATCAACTAGTAAGGTGTTGCATGTATAACACACTATTTTTTTATCTAACAACTCCATCCCTTCAAGTGCCAAACTAGTGCGTAAAAACATGGCTATATCTTCCAAATTTGAGGGTGCGCGGATCATCTTGAAATTTTTTTCATCTAGCATAGTGTCTTAAATGCTCTGCGTGTCCTCACCAGAATGGATCCTTGATATATGATCATGCCCTGAATTTCTCTTCCTGGGATTTACAATGACTATAAATTTAACTCCTGAAACAAAAGTTTCCACCTACAAATGTGCCCTTGCAAAATGTGTTAGAAACTAGAACATTGAGAGGGGGGTGAATCAGTGTTCCATTCAACCTTAAACCAAAACCAATCAGATTGTTCACTTAGTTAGTAATGCACATCAAAAGAGAAATAGCAATCACACACACACAAGAGACAAGGATTTTTAAGTGGGAAACCCAATTTGGGAAAAAACCTACTAAACCACATCACTATTGGCCAAGAGGTTACAAAAGTGTTGAGCTACAACTCAAATAATTAATCTACAACTTCAAGTCAATAAAATACTTGACAATATGCAAGCCACAACTTGCCAAAAACTAACCACTTCCTTATTAGAATGAGCTATAACTCAGTAAGTACATAGAAGTATGACCACACTTCATTTTGGATGTCCAAACACATGATAATGATCCTAGATTAGTAATCTATCCTTCTCAAATACATTTACTTTCATCAAGTCTTCACCTCTCTGTCCACCTACTATCTTACCAAGTGATGCATTCACCTATTCTTCATGAATTTCTAGTTTAAGAACAAGTTTGATTTTAAAGGTTCAAAAAAACACCTCTTCAAGTATATCATAGTTATGCTCTTGATATATCTGTATTTATTATCCTGATATCACTCTCAACTCTGTTTTAGTTGACACATTATCTCTGTTTCCATTGTTCTTCAGTGTTACTATTTTGAAGGTTTCATTGTTTTCTTGTCTTTATATTCATTGTTATCAATTGTCTAACTAGCATTCAACATCACATCCTCACTATAATACTATGTATTCTGCAATCAATTACAATTCAATTTATTTTTTGTTTTAGGATTTTCATAGAATTTCCTATCACATACTTCTAGCTCACAATAAATTTTTCTCACTGCAAGATCCTTCTTTTGTCTTTGTATCTTTGTATATCACAATGATACACTACCTCAATCACTAAGTTTGTATTTCAATTCACTGCATTCGTCTTCAATTCACCTTCTATCTACTATACTCTGCTTATCTAATCTATATATCTATCTTTTTCATACCAACAATCCTTGTCAAAGCTTATTTGTTTTACTCCTTCGAATTCTTCATACCACCACTTATTCTTCACAATTGCCTTCGAAATTTCAAAGATCATTTGATCCTGGACTTATATGATAAATAAAAGAATGTATTTCCACCTTCTCATTGAAAACCTAGGAGACTTTCATGAAGTTGTAACTGACAAAGAAACTTCAAATTCCAACAAACATTCATTCAATTTGAATTGAGAAGACCTTGCACCATTCAATTTCAAAATTACAAAGAACTTAGCAACTTGACACCTAACTAGGTTTCAACCTGAGATAGGACCGCTTGTGCACTCAATTTAGACATTTCACACCTTGAATCCCTCTTCACCATGTCTGACATCACATACAATTTGTAAGATTGAAAATAACATTTTCCACTAAAAGATTTCAAACTAAAAGCTTTAATTTTAATCTCTGCACTTACTTGAGTGAAACACACACTTGGAAATTTTGAAATCTTCATTGTCTTCATGAGCCTTAATATTTTCATCTTGATCCAAAATAATCTTGATAATGATTCACTCATTTATTAGTTTGTGCAATAGGATCAAAAAGTTTTTGATAAAGAGATTTGTATTGAAACATCAAAAAAATGACCCTATTCATTTTCTTCATGAGCTCTAAAATTTATGTCACAAGAATCTCTTAACACACTTGATGATAAAAAAAAATTACTTTTGAAAATATTTTGTATGATGGAGATAGAGAAATATCCCAAAATATATAATTTGTCGGTTATAATGCAAGATTCAAACAAAAATAAAACCTCAAAACCCTAGAGACTATCGTGACTATGTTAAGCATTGTGTGAAATGTTAGTAACATGTTAACCTTCACCATACACCTAGTCACACCTTACAAGTCTCTAGGGACTTTTAGCCTTTCTCTCAATGGGGTTTGTATCTTGTCGGAGAGATTAACCCTCACTCCTCTCAACACCATCAATGGATCATTACTACAACTGAATATTACACTAAATGCGTCGAAGCCATTCCTCTCATTTTTACCAAAGCCAAGAAAATATGCTAGTTCATCAATCATCACATCATTTTCCACTTTGGTGTTCGTCATCACCTTATTACAGACAACAGAAAACAATTCAAAATTAAAACCCTACAAAAACTTTGTGACAACTTCGACATTCAACTCATTTTTTCTTCACCTTATTACCCACAAGTCAATGGTCAATCTAAATCTTCCAACAAAACCCTCAACAAGATTATCATGAAAGTTGTTAATGATATTGGAAAGGATTGGCACACACACATTCCTTTCACCTTATGGGCTTACTACACCAGTATTCACACATCTATTGTCACCACTCATTTTTCTTTGGTATATGGTACTGAAGCCATTTCACCTCTAGAAATACAAATTCCCTCTCTATGCATATCACTCAAAGAAATGATCAATGATGATGAATTTCACCAAGACCATTTGGCACAACTAAAGATTTTAGAAAATTTTCATTTAACTACTCTCGACCACCTTCAAATCTATCAAAAACGTATCACATGTCCCTATGACAAACATGTTCATGAGAGAAATTTCAAGGTCGGTGATCTTGTCCTAAAGGAAAATCAACACGTAACCAAAGCATAGAAAAGTAAACAGGGAAAATTCGATCCTAATTGGCTTGGACCTTATATCATCACCCATGCCTATGGATCAAGTGCTTATCATATAGCTAAAATTTAAGGTAAACCTTAACCTGAGCCCCTTAATTCCTTGCATCTTTGCCCATTCTATTGTTGAATAAAGTACTACATCACTCTACTTAACTTACATGTTTGTCCCTTGAGTACACTTATCCTTTTAACTACCTAGTTTAAGAACCTACGACTAAACTAGAATTATGTGACTATCTGTCACCATTTAGCCTTGTCTTCAATATGAGTACCATGAATCTACTCATGGTTTGATTTTCATGGATAATTTTTGTCCTCTTCAGGGTGGAATCCCATGTTCGTTCGTCACTTAAAACCCATTATTTCATAGTTATACTTGTTCGTGTTATGGTCTTGCCTTAATAAAAGAGGCATATATTCCTTTATAGTCTTGTTCATGACTTTAAGTTAAAAAAAAAGAAATAAAAAATAATTGGGGATACCAAAAACTTAACTCCTTGAGTCAAACTTCTTGTAAATAGATGAACCCCTAAAAAAGACATCTACCATTTCTCTAGTTACTATAAATAGAATTCTCCCTCAAAGGACAACTATAAAAAGTTAGCCTTAAATGCATGTAGTCTATCAAAAAAGAAGACTAACTTGTACTTATCAAAATAAAAAATTGTAGAAGCTTCCCACATCGATCAGCTTCATTAAGATCTCAAGGAGAACCTAATTATCCTAGTATATAATTCCCGCATCAATCAGTCTATACCAAGAGAAAAAGTCAAGAAAAATTATAAACTTTTAGTCATAGACTTACCTATCTAGGTTTTGGTATCTAGTAGACAGGGCATACTATCCCACAACAAACTTACACTAAATAAACCCTTCCACTTTACCTTCTATTTTTCTTATTTCCAATAAACTCAAGGGACACAACGTATATCCTACACATTGTGATCATGTAACTTATTTCACCTTTAGAACTAATGATTGTGTAGTGTATCTAGGGACTTACATTTAAATAAGTTTTAGGGTACAACACTTATGGTATTTGCTAACTTGGGGATTTTTGGTTCCTCTTTAGTTCACCTCTGCCCACATAGTTATTTGATTCAACAAGACAACATCATCCAAAATTGTTACCTATACACCTACACCTAATCTTCCCTGCTTATTACCATTTTCACATTTCAACGTGCCTATCTTCATCATTTTCATTATCCAATCACGTTACATAAATAACCTACCTAGTCAACCCAACCCACCTTTCTTCTTCCTTGGTTTAATGGCAAACTACATCGGCCTGAGGCTCCATTCGTAAGGCCTATATAGGAAGCACTCCTAGGGAATGGGGCTCTTAGAGGTTAGCTGGGCCACCCTTTCCCCATAATCATTTTCCCACAACAAACAAACACTTAGTTAGTTTTCATACAATAATAATTAGAACATTCACTTTAAATCAAACCATACATCATATATACCTCATCATTTATTGTCCTTCATGTCAATAATTTGGAAATAAAATTGACTCAACCCAAAAACCTATTTATCTTACCCAAGCCTCTACCTAGCCTTATTACCCAACATCATATCGTATTACCTATCAAGCACCCGAATTGTCATTTGGGGCATGTTGTTGCATCCACCTAAGCCTTGCCTATGGCCTTACCTAAAAAAACCCAACATGCCTACGCTTATTTGACACTCGAATTCACCTGCTCATTATACCTTGTGACGCTGCTACTCGTGTTGTTTTTCCTACCAATATTTCCCTACCTTATGTCATGTTATTTATATTGACTAGACCAAACCTATTAGTGTTTTGGAACAAACATATTACCCATTTTGGCACCTAGCCTACTTATGTTTCCAAGACCGTACCTTGTACCTTGGATACCTAGATCACATTTGCCTTGTTTGGCTAAATTATCGACCTTTGACACCGTAGAGTTTTTGTACTCTTCAACCTAGTACCTTGTCACATTTTATAGGTGTGTGTACATTTGAATGCCCTAGCCTATTGCCTATACCCATATCACCATTTCCTATGCTCGTGCTTTTTACCTAGTTTAGTTTCACTCAACTTACTATTTTATCAAACTCGTCACTGCTTCAGCCTCTTTCTTCACCAGTTCCAAGTTTGAGGGGGATCACCTTCACTCATACCTGGGGCAACATAATTCTCACCCACACTTAGGATAACCACTTTTTTTTTTTTCCTTGCCGCTTATCAAAAAAAGCTACGAGAAAAAGGGGAAAATGTGGACACCCAAAATTGTGTCACATTTCCTTAACCCCTTTCAATCCAACATTTTGACCCATATACTTAACCATGATTGCTTTCTATACATTAACATTAATGTAATTATCCCTAATTAAATTAATTCTCATCTTCACATCATTATTAGTTTAATTAATTTATCTACCTCACCCCTCCACCTCACATAATGCCAACTTACCTATCCAACTCTCCCAAGACCCAATCCCCAGCCTATTAATTAACTAGGACCAGGTCTATACTTATCCTAACCAATTAAGACTTAGTCTAGCCTTATCAATTAACTCCCATAACTCCTCCAACAAATATTCTACTTATCTAAGTGCATTTTATCACTTAAGACCCAACTTTAAAATAAAAATCACGCCAAAAATAGCAAACATCGGGCTATTTTTGGCATCCTTGACCTATTCACCCTAATTGACACTAGTTTTTCCTCGGCTAGCACTAGTTACCTAACCACCATCAGTCACTTTATATACTCTTTTACAATTCTTCACCCGGGTTGGTCATTCAGTTATTGAAGCTCTCTTGCATTCAAGCTCAACTCTTCAAAACTTCCTACATCTAGATGATAAACACACAACCATAGTGCAAAACAGGCAACCGGGTTCCCCTTCTAGAGAATTGGAATACTCACAGGAGCACATAGGCTTCATTTTTACGGTACTGGACCCAAAGATCCCATCTCTAATCAACCAACAACCATCTCCACTCATAGGATCTATAAAATACCAAATAAGTATTGTGATTTTATCATTTGTGCTTATTCAAGTATAGATCTCTTTTTTCTCTGTGTGTTTACATTCCTTGCATTATCTGTATATCACCCTCTTCCCACCAAATTTTTATTCTACCATCCCAAGCCTTTACACCCTTTTTAACCCCCTATTTAGCCTGTATGAGTCTTCTTAACCATATCATAACCTTGTCAACCCCATCTTCACTCTATGTGAAATCACAGAGAGGTTAAAAAGCCCATTTTTAATAGTCTCCCACTAATTTCCCCTACTGACACTAGTCACCCAACCGATGTTGGTCACTTTCCTATACTGGTGTCAGTCGCCTAGTCGACATAGATCTTTGTGTCTGTTACTATTACTAAATAAAATGAGCTCACAACATCTCCAAAATATCCCAAAACCATTCCTAACTCCAGCCAAACTTCACCCATAGCCTTTTCCTTGCTTTAAAACCTACCCAACCACTCAGACCTAAGCCTAGCCTTACCTTTTAGCAATATTTTACCGTATGTTGTTAGAGAATCCAAAATATTATAAATACAGTAGAATGCACTTGTTTATTACTTCTTCTCGCATTGATTTGTATTAAACAGAGGATTTACAACCTTCTAGGGAGTATTATACTTCCCGAATCTATTGACCACTAGGAGGCCTCTAACTCTTACTATTTAATATTATTTGGTGGTCTTGTTGTGATTCTTATATAGGTTTTTCATCCTAGCCAAAGGGAAGATTACACAATTAGCTCGGATCAAAATTCTATAGCACGAGCAACACCTTCTATCAGCTACATACCACAGGTATTCCTACCATGCATGTCACCTTCTTATTTGTTTTGAATCTACTACAATATTGGTGAAACATATGGCTAATCTTTGAACCCCATTGAACAAGAAGCCTACACTTATTTCCTCTGTGAACATAGAAACACCTTTTCTTGGTCGTATTCATCCCCAATATCGTTGTCCATAACATCGTATCTATACTCGATGCTAAACTAGTGAAATAGAAGTTGCGAAAAATGCATCCACACATTTCCATTATTGTAAAAGAAGAACTCCAGTGCCTCCTTTTTGTTTCCTTCATCTTACCCATCAATTATCCACAATGGATATGTAATATTGTGCATGTCACCAAAGCAACAGGGGGACTCCGCATCTACATGGATTTCTGTAACCTCAATATTTCTTTCCCTAAGTATGACTTTCCTTTACCTAGTATTAACCAACTTGTTGATCTCATGATTGTCCATGAGATGCTATCTCTCATGGATGGGTTCTCATTTTATAATCAGATATTTCTCGCACTCGAAGATCAACATAAAACCACATTCATCACCCCTTGAGGGAAATTCTGCTATCGTGTCATGCCCTTTGGCTTGAAAAATGTTGGTGCCACTTATCAACGCATGATGACCTACATCTTCCATGACATCATGCATGATATACTGGAAGATTATGTCAATGATCTTCTTGGTAAGTCCAAGAGTCATGCAGAACATATCCCTTTCCTTAAATTCATTTTCGACCATCGTATTAAATACTTTATGTGCCTCCAACCAAAGAAGTGCATCTTTACTATCCTCTCTAGAAAAATACTTGGTTTTATCATCTCTTTGCGTGGCATTGAAGTCGACCCCGCTAAAATCAAGAAAATTCTTGAGATGCCTCCACCCAATAACCTAAAACAGATTCATAGTTTGTAAGGAAAATTGAAATCTATTCGACGTTTCATTTCCCAACTTTCTGATCATTGTCATCCTTTCCACCATCTTCTTAAAAATGATTTCTCCTTCAAGTGGGATGATGAATACCATAAAGCCTTTGAAGCATTGAAGGCCTATCTTCCTCATCCACCCGTGTTCATCCCACCTAAAGATGATCAACCCTTTTACCTTTACATTTTCACTATTGACCATTCCTTGGGTGCCATGCTCACTCATCGTGATGAGAAACATAAGGAACAAGTAGTTTATTACATAATCCGTACACTTTTAGACTACGAGACTAGATACACTCATGCCGAAAAATTATGCCTTGGTTTGGTTTTTGTTGCCACCAAACTTCGCCACTACCTCCTTATTCATAAAACCTTCATCATCACTAACACTGACCCTCTCTACTACATGTATGCTAAGCCCTACCAACACCAATGCACCTCACATTGGCTCTTGCTCCTTGCAGACTTAGACCTATAGTTTACTCATCAAAATTCTATTTAAGGACAAACCATTGCTGACTAACTTGCAGACACACTACTTCCTAGACATCAATCCTCTAACTTTGACTTTCTCAATGAATTGATTTCTACTATTTCGCTTGAAAACATATATGCCATGACATACCAAATGACCTTATTCTTCGATGGTTCCAAATGTCAACGTGGGGGTGGTGTAGTGTTATCCTCATTCTTCTTGACAGTAAACCTATGCCTTTATCATTCAAACCCTATTTTTAATATACCAATAACATGGCTAAATATGAAACACTCGTACTAGGTTTCCAAACTACCATTTCCCTTGATATTAAAACCATTAATATCTTTGGTGATTCTCAATTGGTAGTAAATCAATTCAATGGATCATACTAGTGTCGTAATGAAACCATTCAAAAGTATAAACATCACGTCAAAATGCTTTTGACCACTTTTGATCATTACAACCTTCAAACCACTCCAGTGTTCCACTAACAAATTCATGGATACCATGTATTGTTTGGATTCACAGATACATGCCTCGCCTTCAGACTCAATTTTTTTTGTCATAGTACAAAGGGTGTTGTCACCTTCTCACCTAAGCCATGGCGTAAATTTTTTGGGATGAATTGAAACCAACCCACGTGATATTTGGTATAAGAAATACACTGATTACCTTTCCCTTTCCATATTACCTATGGATCTCACCCGTAATGGTTGACAAGCCTTCCTTCAAAAGGTTTCCCATTACATTTTCATGGGTGGCCTACTCTATAAATGTGGCTTTGATGGTATCCTACTTAGGTGCCTAAATAATTCTAAAATCCAGTATACCATAAAGGAAATCATGATGGAATTTGTGGCAAACACTTTAACGACCTCTTTATTGCTAAACACATCCTTCGCCTTGGCTATTATTGGTCGACCCTTAACCAATACTGTTGTGACTATGTCAAGCGTCATGTGAAATTTCAGTAGCATGTTAACCTTCACCATACACCTAATCACGCCTTACAAGTCGTCATGGAATTTTGGCCTTTCTCTAAATGGGGTTTAGATCTTGTCAAAGAGATTAAACCTCACTCCTCTCAACATCATCAATGAATGATTACTGCAACCGAATATTACACTAAATAGGTCGAAGCCATTCCTCTAATTTCTACCAAAGTTGAGATAATATGCGAGTTCATAAATCATCACATCATTTTCTACTTTGGAATTCCCCATCGCCTTATCAAAAATAATGGAAAACAATTCAAAAATAAAACCCTATCAAAAATTTGTGACTTCTTCGGCATTCAACTCTTTTTTCTTCACCTTATTACCCACAGGACAATCACCAAGATGAATCTTCTAGAAAAACCCTCAACAATATTGTCATGAAATTTGTCAATGATATTGGCAAGGATTGGCACACGCACATTCCTTTCGCCTTATGGGCTTACCACACCAGTATTCACACATCTACTACCGCCACACCTTTTTCTTTGGTATATGGTACTAAAGCCATTTTACCTCTAGAAATCCAAATTCCCTCTCTTCACATATCACTCAAAGAAATTCTCAATGACGATGACTTTCGCCAAGATCATTTGGCATAACTCAAGCTTTTAGATGAATGCCATTTAATTACTCTCATTTACCTTCAAATATATCAAAAACGTATCAAATGTGCCTGTGATAAATGTGTTCATGAGAAAAATTTCAAGGTCAGTGATCTTGTCCTAAAGGAAAATCAACACGTAACCAAAGAAGAGAAAATAAAATGGGGAAAATTCACTCCTAATTAGGTTGGACCCTATATCATCACCCATGTCTATGGATCATGCACTTATCATTTAGCTTCACTTGAAGGTAAACCTAAACGTTAGCCCCTTAATGCCTTCCATTTCAACCATTCTATTGTTGAATAAAATACTACATCACTCTATGTCACTTACATGCTCGTCCCTTGAGCACACTTCTCCTTCTAACTACTTGTTTTAAGGACCTACGACTAAACTAGAATTGTGTGACTATCTGTCACCATTCAACCTTGTCTTCAATATGAGCACAACATCTCTACTCATGGCATGATTCTCATGGACACGTTTCGTCCTCTTTAGGGTGGAATCCCATCGTAATTCATCACTTAAAACCCCTTCTTTCATATCTAGACTTGTTCACGTTATGGTATTTCCTTAATAAAAGAGGCCTACATTCCTTTATAGTCTTGTCCATGAATTTAAGTCCAAAATAAAAAAATAAAAAAACAAGAAATAAACAAAAATTGGGGATACCGAAAACTCAACTTCTTGAGTCAAACTTCTTGTAAATAGATGAATCCCTCAAAAGGACATCTACCATTTCTCTAGCTATTATAAATAGACTGCTCCCTCGAAGGAAAACTATAAAAAGTTAGCCTTAAATGCATGTAGTCTATCCAAAAAGAAGACTAACATGTGCTTCTCAAAATAAAATTGTTCTGAAGCTTCCCTTATCAATCAACTTCATGAAGACCTTAAGGAGAACCTATTTATCATCAATATAGACTTCCTGCATCGATTAGTCTATACCAAAAGAAAAAGTCAATAAAAATTTTAAAATTTTAGTCATGGACTTTCCTATATAGGTTTTAGTGTCTGGTAGAAAGGGAATACTATCCCACAACAATCTTACGCTAAACAAACCCTTCCTCTTTACCTTCTATTTTTCTTTTTCTCCAATTCAGTCAAGGGACGCGACATATTTCCTACACATTGTGATCATATAACTCCTTTCACCTTTAGAGTCATCGATTGTGTAGTGTATCTAGGGACTTACGTTTAAATAAGTTTTAGGGTACAACACTTAGGGTCTTTGCCAACTTGGGGAATTTTTCTTCCTCTTTAGTTCACCTCTTCCCATATGGTTATTTGATTCAACAAGACAACATCATCCAAACTTGTTACCTATACACCTACATCTAATCTACCCTACTTATGACCAATTCCACATTTCACCTTGCTTATCTTCATCATTTTCCTTACCCAATCATGTTACCTAAATCACGTACATATTCGACCCAACCCACCTTTCTTCTTCCCTAGTTTAAGTGAGAACTACATCAGCCTGAGGCCCCTTTCACAATGGCTATATAGGCAGCACTCATAGAGCATGGGGCCTTCGAGGTTAGCTTGACAACCATTTCCCCATCATCATTTTCCCACACCAAATAAACACTTAGTTAGTTTCCATACAACAATAATTTGGAAGTTCACTTTGAATCAAACAATACATCATATATACCTCATCATTTATTTTCCATCAT
Organism: Taxus chinensis; assembly: GCA_019776745.2. Lineage (NCBI taxonomy): Eukaryota > Viridiplantae > Streptophyta > Pinopsida > Cupressales > Taxaceae > Taxus > Taxus chinensis. The sequence continues at coordinate 80,614,500 of CM034152.1, read as the reverse complement.
GTCAATAATTTGTAAATTAAATTGACTCAACCCAAAACCCTATTTATCTTACCCAAGTCTCTACCTATCCTTATTACCCAACCTCATGTCTTATTACCTATCACCCACCCACCTTTTCATTTGGGGCATGTTGTACCTCCACCTAAGCCTTTCCTATGACCTTACCTACAAAAATCCTACCTGCCTACGCCTATTTGACACTCAAATTTGCCTTCTCGCTATACCTTGTGACGTTGTTACTCATGTTGTTTTACCTACCAATATTTCCTTTCCTTATGTCATGTTGTTTATCTTGACTAAACCAAACCTATTGGTGTTTTGGAACACACCTATTTCCCATTTCGACACCTAGCCTACTTGTGTTTCTAAGACCGTATCATTTACCTTGGATGCCTAGATCAAATTCACCTTGTTTGGATAAACTATCAACCTATGACATGGTAGAGTTTTTGCACTCTTCATCCTAGTACCTTGTCCCATTTTATACATTTGCGTATGTTTGAATTCCCTAGCCTATTGCTTATACCCATATCACCATTACATGTACCTGCACCTTTTACCTAGTTTAGTTTCACTCCACTTACTATTTTATCAAACCCGTCATCAGTTCAACTTCTTTCTGCACTAGTTCCAAGTTTGAGGGGGATAACCTTCACTCATACATGGGGCAACCTAATTCTCACCCACACTTGGGACAACCGCTTTTGTTTTTTTCCACGTCACTTATCGAAACAAGCTACACGAGAAAAAGGGGAAAATGTAGACACCTAAAATTGGGTCACATCACCTTAACCCCTTTCAATCCAACAATTTGACCCATATACTTAACCATGATTTCTTTCTATACATTAACATGAATTTAATTAATTCTCATCTTCACATTATTATTAGTTTAATTACTTTAATCAAATTAATTTATCTACCTCACCCCTCCACCTCACCTAATGCCAACTCACCTAAGACCCATTCCCCAGCCTATTAATTAAGTAGGACTAGGTTTATACTTATCCTAACTAATTAAGAATTAGTCTAGCCCTAGAAATTAACTCCCATAGCTCCTCCAACAAATAATCTACTTATCTAGGTGTAATTTATCACTTAAGACCCAAATTTAAAATATCAATCACACCAAAAATAACAAACATTAGGCTATTTTTGGAAGCCTTGAACTATTTTCCCTAACATACTCTAGTTTTTCCTCTGTCGGGGTCAGTTACCTAATCGTCATCCATCACTTTATATACACTTTTAAAAATATTCACTCGGGTTGGTCATTTAGTTATTAGAGCTCTCTTGCATTCAATCTCAAATCTTCAAGCCTTCCTACATCCAGATGACGAACACATAACCACAGTGAAAAAAAAGAAACCAGGTTCTCTTTCCAGAGCATTGGAATAATCAGAGGAGCACATAGGCTTCACTATCATGGCACTGGAATCAAACATCCCATCTTCGATCAACCACCAACCATATCCACTCACATGATCTACAAAATACCAAATAAGTATTGTGATTTTATCATTTGCACTTATTAAAGTATAGATCTCTTGTTTCTCTCTACATTTACCTTCCTTCCACTACCCGTATATCACCCTCTTCCCACCAACCTACTATTCTACCATCCCAAGCCTTTACACCCTTTTTAACCCCCTCTTCAACCTACTTGAGTCTTCCTAACCATATCACGACCTTATCAACCCCACCATCATTCTTTGTGCAATCAAAGAGAGGTTCAAAAGGCCATTTTTTAAAGTCTCCCTCCAATTTCCCCTACCGACACCGGTCACCCAACTGGCATTAGTCACTCTCCTATACTGGCGTCAATCACCTAGCTGATGTCGGTCTCTATGTCTCTTAATATTACTATATACAACAAGCTTACCAAATCTCCAAAAATGCCCAAAAATCTTCCTAACTCCAGCCAAACTTCACCCACATCCTTTGCCTCACCTGACAACCTACCCAACCACTCAGACCTAAGTCTAGCCTTTCCTTTTAGCAATATTTTAATGTATGTTGTTAGAGAAACCCAAATATTATAACTATAGTAGAATGCACTTGTTTATTACTTTTTCTCACATTGATTTGTATTAAATAGAGGATTGCAAACCTTCTAGGGAGTATCATACTTCCCGAATATAGCTACCACCATCCAGACCTCTGAATCTTTCTATTTAATACTATTCAGTGGGCTTGTTGTGATTCACCTATAGGTCGTTCCTCCTAGCCAAAGGAAAGCTCACACAATTAGCTTGGATCAAAAGTCTACAACGTGCGCAAGGCCTTGTACCGTCTACATAACAAAGGTATTCTTCCTATGCCTATCACCTTCTTATATGTTTCATCTATACTATAATATTGGTAAAACACTTCCAAACCCAAAATCATAACTATCTTAGTTGGGTCTACCAATAATCCTTCTTTGCAAATGATGCGCCTAAGAAAAGTGCTAAAAGGTGTAGAAAAGATACACTTTTTAATATTGAGAGAGATAATTAACTGTCTGCACCTCTCAAACATCAGCCTAAGATTCTCACATTGATACTTGGCTAAGCCATACACCATTCAATCATCTAAGTACACTTGTAATAATTTGTGAATAAAGTCTTGAAAGGCCTACACAATAATGCACGAGAACATTGCTGACGCATTATTCAATCCAAAAGTCATAATTGGATATGAAAAAATTTCCCATTTAGGGGTGAAAGTAGTCTTCTCTCGATCTTCTTTCATGATGTGTACCTGGTGATAGCTTGAAAAAATATCCATGAAAGAATATATTTTGTGCCCAATAATTCATTCAAGGATTTCCTCTGTGAAAGGGGTGGGAAAAGGATCAATTACGCATGAAGCATTATATTCCATATAATTGACATAGATCCTTATTCACTCATCTTTCTTTATGATGATGACCATGGGAGTTACCCACTCAGATTTGTCAATAGGTTCAATGATATCAGACTTCAACATTTTATCAATTTCTTATTTTAATTTCACATGCAAATTAGGATTCATCCTATAAGGCCTCTTCCTAATTGAGCGCATGTCTTCTTTAAATTTTATTCACATCTCTCCTAAATATATTTGTGCCCCTTCAATTCATAATATCCTTGTGGAAACAAATCTTGAAAATCATGTAGAAGCTCTATAATTTTAGCTACCTCCTGTTGAGCCAAATAATCACCAATAATGGCCTCTTTAGGTTCCACATTTGTCCCCATATTAACCTTCTTTGTCTTCATAGGCTCATGATATGCACATGCCTTTTCATATGCTGTGTCTATTACCTCGTGCATACCTTTAGTATTGTTAACCTCTAGTTTGTTGTCCTCACCTTCTTCATCCATCTATCATGGAAGACTAGTTTACCCTATTCCTTTTCTTCCCAGGTGTGGACCATCTCGTTTTCTTCAGTCTCTTATAGGTCAAGGCATGCCTCCAAATCCAATTCACTAAACATATCGAATAAAATATCTTTAACCTTTACACTATCTCCCAAACTAAGGCGGTTCAGAATCTGGAATGATTCATTGACTGGGGGCTTAGTTGAAAATTAATCAAAATTTATGAATTATAACTGAGGTCATCTCATGTCAATTCATTTTGTATCTCTTGTTAACTATGCATGCACATACCATGCACGTGCGCATCTTCCTAACAGTAGTGTAGAAATTATGTACCCAGAGTGATGATGGCAAAGCCTCCTGCCCCTCAGTCCAAAGTATCTCACACTTTTGAACATGGTGTGAAGCAATAGACCTTCACATGAAATTCACATATTTGTGATAGGGACATTGCTGTTAAGAAACCTAGTAGAGAAAGTGATTCTCACTTTCCTCCACTCCAAAAGGTTAATTTTATCCAATGTTTTCCCACTAAGTGAAAAATTGGAAAAGCATGGCCTTGCACAGAGAAAAACAGAAGGATTGATTCAGCCATAGGAGCTACACTGTTTTGGGCTCAAGCCGAGCAAAATATAGTGAAGCAAAATGAGCACATCATAGAGGAGTTGGGGAAATGAATGCGAAGCTTTGAAGTTGGTGACTCATCCCTTGAACTTCACGAGGTGGGGTCTGTATACGGAGGTAGGCCAAAGAAAAATTTGGGGATTTCACTGGCAGAAAGAAGCATGAAAAATGTGCAGAAGGTCCAAAATCTAAAGTCTAAAATTCCAACTTCAGGGTTTCAGAGGTTTCATGAGCTCAGAAGTGATGAATAGTGCCACTTGGATCAGGGGAAAAGTCTAAAACCTGAAGGCTAAACCTTCATACTTCAAGGTTGATCAGAGGTTCAGATAAATGTGTTGAAAACCAGATGGATCTTGAAATCTTGAAACCTAAATCCCCGAAATCACCAAAAGTCCCGAAACCCAAACCCCTCAAAATCCCAAAACCTGAACCCTCTAAATCTCGAAAACCTTGAAACTTGAGTCCTCGAAATCATAAAGGTCTGAAACCTGAAGTCTGAAATTCAAACTTCAGGGTTTGTAGAATTTTGGAACATTTTAGATCGAGGGATGAATGTTGTGCCACACAACATTCCATGATTTCAGAGTCTGAATTTTAGACTTCATAGGTTCGACATTTTAGAACTCTTGAGCCAACCTGCCATATGAATCAATAAAATGACATACAAAGTGGAAATGATCGAAGCTCTGAATCCCAAATTTTGAAATTTTAGATTTTGGAGGGTGCGATGCATGTAGTCAGAGTCTAAAAAATAAGATCAACCACTGGCATTTACAGTGCTATGGCACCCTCTTCTTCAAATGGCCATAACGTTTCACTAGGAGCTCAGATTTGCACAAAATAGGACTTTTTGGAAAGCTCTCAGTGTCCTCCATTTTGAGGAGGAAATAAGACTAAGTATTTCAAAATGAGAAAAATAAAGTCTGCCATTTTGGAGGAATGTCTCTTGATTTCTCACCTACCAAAATGATGAAGTATGGGCTTCATTTATTTCCCACAAGCAAGGTACATGGAGGTATGGGGTTTGCAGTGGCACCCATCATTGTTGCAAGTAATTTTAATACATTTTTGATTGGTTTCAAAGAAATATTTTGAATTAATCTCTCTCCCTTATCTCATTCTTGTTATATATTGTAAGGAGGGGCTCATTTAAAAAGGTTTGACACCTTTTATATGCCTTTCCCTTCTTCTTCTTGTCTATAAGAGATTTTGTGGAGATTCTAAACTTCCCTATTGGACATTTTATTAAAAAATATATGTCTTTGAGCTTGAGTGTGGTGTATCGTATCAAATTTGAGAGAAATAAAATCATATCTGTGGATGCTTCAAACCCTTTTCTGTGTAATATTACAACTTTCTAATTTTTCATTACATGCAAGGTTATTATGTATTGTTGTTGTTTTCATTACAAGGTTTTAGTAGTGCTATGTTTATTATGTAGGTTGTTCATGTTAGGAAATAAGGGATAAAATATGTGGAATAATCCCTCACAGAATCGCAACAGTAGAAACTAATATGTAGAAATTATTACAGATCTCAAATAAAATTACAGAATAAAATAACACAACACAAAGAGATAGTATTTAACGTGGTTCACCCAATTTGGGCTACGTCCACCAAGAATCACTTGCTTAGATTTTATTACAAGCCATCGCTCTCTCAATACAATACCCAGATCCATTTGGAGCTATGCTAAAAAAACTCTATAGAATTCACAGCCGAATTCAAAACACATCTGCAATACATTTGCTTGTTCATCTATCATATGCATAAGACCATATAAATAGACAACTGCTTAAGCAGTTTTACAAAACCGTGGGTATCAAAACCATGGGCAAAACTCGTCCCATAAACCTATGGGTCAAAAAGCTCACCCATATGAGAAAAGCATGTTTCCCGATATGTCAGGTGCATTTTTCGAGGCCAAAAAATTTTATGCCTAATTTTTTTTTTTTCGGGGGCTGCGCCCCCGAACCCCAGCAAGGATACATGAAAAGTGTATAGTACTCTTAGTGTACAGTCTTCAACACTTTCACACATGAAAAATAGGCTCCACAACCTAACAATCTCCCACTTGGAGACTAGTTTACCTCTGAGCAAGCTTCTCAACCCTTCACTAGTTTCTGTGAAGACCAACCAAAGCTGAACACAACTTTAGTTTTTCCCTTGTGACCACCTTGGTCATCATGTCTGCATGATTCTTACTGGTATGAATCTTCTCCAACTTCAACTTCTCTTCCTCCACAGCTGTCCTGATGAAATGGTACCTTAACTGTATATGCTTTGTCCTAGAGTGGAAAGAAGAGTTCTTAGCTAGGTGTATAACACTCTGACTATCACTATGCAGCTTACATTCCTCCTGCTTATGCCCCAACTCCTCAAGAAATTGTTGTAACCAAATCATCTCTTTGCTTGCCTCTGTGGCAGCAACATACTCAGCCTCTGTGGTTGACAAAGCCACTAGCTTCTGTAGTCGTGAAATCTAGCTCACTGCTATCCCACCTACAGTGTAAATATAACATGTCGTGATCCTCCTGCTGTCTACATCTCTAGCCATATCTGAATCTACATAACCACATAAAGTGGTGTTTGATCCACTGTAGCACAAAACTGTCCCCATGGTCCCTCTCAAATACTGAAGGATCCACTTTACTGCTTGCCAATGCTCTTTACCTGGATCACTCATAAATCTACTCACATCTCCCACTGCATGGGCAATATCAGGCCTAGTGCATACCATGGCATACATCAAACTGCCAACTGCTGATGAGTAAGGTACCTTGGACATTTGGTTTCTCTCCTGCTCTATCTTGGGACACTGCTCCTTTGATAACTTGAAATGTCCTGCCAAAGGAGTCCCAACCGGTTTAGCATCATGCATATTAAACCTCTCCAAGACCTTCTTAATGTACTCTTTTTTGAGATAAAGTCAGTTTATGTTCCTTCCTATCCCGAGATATCCTCATACCAAGGATTTGTTTGGCTGCACCCAAATCTTTCATAGAAAATGATTCACTTAGCTGTTTCTTGAGTACTTTTATTTCCTGCATGTTTTTACCTGCAACCAGCATGTCATCAACATACAAACACAGGATAATATAACTTCCATCCTCAAATTTCTTTGTATACACACAATGGTCAGAATGACATCTGATATAACCTTGCTCCATCATGAAGCTATCAAATTTCTTATACCATTGACGTGGAGCTTGTTTCAGGCCATACAAGCTCTTCTTCAGTTTGCACACCATCTCCTCTTTACCTTTGACTTCATATCCTTCTGGCTACTACATATATAGCTCCTCCTCCAAATCGCCATGGAGAAATGCAGTCTTTACATCTAACTATTCTAAGTGCAAGTCTTCTGCTGCCACTATTCCAAGAACAGTTTTGATAGAAGTCATTTTTACTACAGGAGAAAAAATCTCATCAAAATCTATACCTTTTTTCTGTGCAAACCCCTTGACCACCAACTGGGCCTTGTATCTTTTCTTGCCTCCTTCTTCCTCTTTGACTCTAAACACCCACTTATTCTGTAATGCTCTTTTTCCTTCAGGTAGCTTTACCAAATCCCATGTCTGGTTCTCCATGAGAGCCTGATGCTCCTCATCCATGGCTTGCTCCCACTTCTTCCTGGCATCTACCTGCATTGCTTCATCAAATATCTCTGGCTCTCCACTATCAATGAGTAATAAATAATAAAGAGAAGGAGAAAAACGTTCAGGTTCTCTTCTTACCCTAGAAGACCTCCTCAATATAGGAGTTTGGGGTTCCTGTTGAGGGGGTTCCTGAACTGATTCATGTGTCACTTTCCCATCCAGAAGATCCTTGACTGCTACATATTCTTTCTTAGATTCTTCCCTGTTTTCCTGCAACTGCTACTTATACATGACTTTCTAATTAAATACGACATCCCTAGATCGAATGATTTTACTGTCCTTAATACTCCAACATTTATATCCAAAGTCATCACCACCATAACCAATGAAAGTACATTTTTCTGATTTAGCCTCTAGCTTAGTCCTATCATCCTTGTCTATGTGAACAAACACCTCACATCCAAAGACTCTAAGAAATGAATAATAAAATTTCTTACCATACCAAGCCTCCTCAGGTATGCCTCCATCCAAGGCACTTGAGGGTCCTCTGTTTATCAAGTACACAGTTGTGCTCACCGCTTCTTCCCAAAAAGAAAGAGGTAGTCCTGCATGTAACCTCATGCTCCTAGCACGTTTCATTATTGTTCTGTTCATCCTTTCTGATACCCCATTCTGCTGCGGAGTTCCTAGAACTGTCTTTTGCCTGCGGATTCCATTCTTAGAATAGTAATCATCAAATTCATTGCTGCAATACTCCCCTTCATTATCTGACCTAAGACATTTTAGCTTAAGACCTGTTTCATTCTCTACCAAGGCTTTCCATTTAACAAAAGTGTCAAATACATCAGATTTGTTTCTAATACAATAAACCCAAACTTTCCTTGTTGCATCATCAATAAAAGTAACATAATAACTTGAACCCCCAAGAGATGATACCTGAGCTGGCCCCCACACATCAGAATGCACCAGCTCTAACTTACTCTCTTTCTTTATAGGTCCAACCTTGAGAAACCTTACTCGCTTCTATTTCCCATATATGTAGTTCTCACAGAAATTGAAACCTGTTTATGTATATCCGGGAAAATTCTTCTTTATGATGTTCATGCCCTTATGGCTCATATGACCGAGCCTATAGTGCCATAATGTTGTATCTGCATCTGAAGCCACAAGATTACAATCATTAGTAATATCAGTGGTTAAATACAAGGTTCCAACCTTCTTACCTCTTGCCACCACAAGAGCACCCTTGGTAACCTTCCAAGAGTCTGTTGTAAATATCACAATACAACCATCACTTCCCAACTGCCCTACCAATATCAAATTTTGTCTTAATGTAGGCACATGTCTGACATCCTTCAATAGCCAAGTATTCTCAGTCTGCATCTTAACATGAATAGAACCTTTTCCAACTATGCTGCAAGACTCATCATCACCAAGAAAAACATGCCCAAAATCTCCTTGAACATAATCAACAAAATAATGCCTATGTGGAGAAGCATGGAAAGAAGCCCCTGAATCTAAAACCCAAGATTCAGTAATATTGTACAAAGAAAGAATCAAAGCATCCTAACATACATTACCTGTTGCCACATTTGCCTCCTTGTTTTCTTCTTGTTGTTTCTTCTTATCCCGAAGCTCCCAACAGTCCTTCTTTGCATGCCCAGGCTTTCCACAATTCCAGCATACAATCTTGTTCTTGGATTTTGACCTTGCTCGATCTTTTGATTTTCCATGGTTTCCTCTATTCTTCTGTCTCCCTCTAGTTTCCACTGTCAAAGCATTCCCTGAAGTAGAAGATTCCCCAGAGCTTTTTCTTCGCATTTCCTTGCTTAGAATCACCCCTACAACATCCTCAAACTTCAACTTCGAGTTAGCTGGAACTGAGTTACTTACCGCCATTACCAGGCTATTCCAACTCTCAGGTAAAGAGCACAGAATTAATAAAGCCCTAACTTCTTCATCAAATTCTATTGTAACCGAAGCTAGCATATTCACTACCGTATTGAAATCATTTAAATTATCTGCTACTGAACTATTCTCAGACATCTTCATATTAAACAACTTTTTCATTAAAAATATCTTATTAGAGGCAGAGGGTTTTTCATACAACTTCCCTAATGCATCCATTAGATCTTTTGTAGTCTTTTCCTTTGAAACATTAAATAATACCGAAGATGCAAGACTCAGCCAGATCATTCCAAGCGCCTTCCAATCCAACAAATCCCATTGTGCATCTGTCATACTTGAGGGTTTGTTCACCTTCTCAGACAACAGAGTATAAAGATCCTTCTGATAAAGGTAATCTTCCATCTGCATCTTCCAAAGACTGAAATTTTGCCTGTTGAATTTATCAACCCTAGATCTTCCTTCATCTGCCATAGCTCCCACTCAAGCTAAAAAATTTCCCTACGATTCAACACTCATATAAATAGAAAACTGCTTAAGCAGTTTGATACAAAACTGTGGGTATCAAAACCAAGGGCAAAAAACCGTGGGTATCAAAACAATGGGCAAAAGACTGAAAAAACCATGGGCCCAAAAACAGCCCATAACGGTTACCCATTACCCATGGGTTAATGAACCACCCATGAAAATTTGCTTCGGGGGTTCGCCCCCGAACCCCCTAACCCGCTCAGCGGCGAGCGGGACCGCCGTAAAAATACCCGAGTGTAACACATGGAAGGTGTACCAAACTCTAACATGAAAATAGGCTCCACAAACATAACACCTATGATCCCCATTATTGTGCCCTTCATTATGTTGTCCTTCTTGTTCCTTATATCCACTCACCACACTAGTCTAGAGCAATCCGATTTTAATGGCTTCATGGATATGATCAATCAGTCTGTAATCAACGGTTTCATGGGTATGGGCATGATAAATATTTCAATACATAGACACGTTCTTCGTAATCGTGCACTACAAAAGAGGAGAATTCTATACATCATGGTCCTTGTCTCATATATCAAAATTTAATAACAATGTATGCACTAACTTGTGTGGGAAATTATCCTTAGTATGTCCTTCAACCTCACAAGCAATGCACCATATACCACTGCATGTCTCATGTGCCGAGTTAGCGGAAAGCTTCTCTAATTTATTTTCCATGGTCATGATTTGTGCCTCTAAGAACATGATCACCCCAGTATCAACACTTCCAACCACCTCAGTATGGAGGGATTCTTCCAAGGCCTCACATGGATTAGTATACATCTTATGAGATAAAAATCTACGAAACAGAGTCAACAATCCTCTAATGAAACCACTGTGCATGTTGAATTTGATGAATGTCATAAGATAATTTTGATAGCAGAGTCTTAGAACGTGCATCATACTCCCTTATGCTTTTAGATAAGCCTTGCTTTATGTCCTTAAGCACACTGATGCTTTGTTGTGCAAATTCTAGAATGCGAAACTCATCCAAAAACACAATCTGCAAAGCATTATAATCCACCACAATTTGATGTGGTCATATTTCTGATACCAACTATATGTGTGCCTTTGAAGTGTAGTGGGAAATTGACTTACCTTCCTTTAAGAAGATCTAATTCCCTTAACGCATCATAGTATTTCAAACTTATGCACATACTCTGTTGCATCTTCAATACCTCTATACTTTGACAAGTGGAAAGACATCTCATAGTAAACTCGAGATGTCTGTTATGGTTGTGAAGGTTATTGAGGTGAATGTTGTAGATGTGGACCCTGTCCACCAGATCCAAAACCAGAACTCCCACCAGTATTTTTTCCAGGTGGCTATTAACTTGATCCACCTGATCCTCCTGCACCCCCAGCTGCAGGCTGCGGCCCAATTGATGAACTCCCTTGAGTCCCAGTTGTATTACTTAACTATACACCTATTGTTTTCTCGGTCGCAACACCTATAGAAGTGATTATAATGGTCTACACACCAATACTCTATTCTGATGATGCACCCGAAAAAATCCTCCAAGCGTACTCCCAAACACTAGCACATGTTACACTGCCATAGGTATATTCGTAGTCTGATGCATTTCTTGATTAAACAAAAAATCATATCTACATGTCTCTACTTTCCTACCTGCACTAACATGATTCTGAATAACTACATTTGGGTTTGGAACACCATGCGCAAAGGCTAGGTGGTTATGTGGGATCAGATGTGCACCTATAGTCCTCATTCTTTCCTCCTACACACTCTCATATGAAGTCGAAGGGGATTCTCTACTGTTCTTTCCTAAAGTTGGGAGATCTAGATGTTGTGGCTCCTCGTCTTCTACAAAATCTTCAAAACCTTCACAATCCATCATTCCCCTCAACTTTAGTGACTCCTCAATTTCCTGCGCACGTGTCATGTCCATTTCTCACACTTCATTAAACTTGATCCATTTTTCCTCTCTATCTGTTTGTCATCAAGTGGTGCCATCCTTCTCCACACCTGTTCATTCCCTTACATGTGGTGGGGGTTTAGCTAGCCATAGGGAGGATCTCTAAATCTAATTATATGATCAAGATATTTATTGTTAAAGGTATAACACATAGATAAGATCCTCTAGGCTCATGCAAGAACTCAAACTCATCTACCTCTAGACAAGAATACATAGAAATAATGTATTTCAATGTATAATTTCGTAGCACACCAGCCCACCAACTATCTACTACTCTAGTCCACTCCACATCTACATCAATAAGATTATGATAGTCTTCCTTCATCTAAATCTTTGGCCTAGGACCCCAACACTTATTTGATGCATATGCTACCAACCAATCGTATAATTCTACTGGAAAGAATCTGGAGAACTTCTCATAAAGCTCATGATAAAGATTATCTTCCACCCAACGATGTGCATTGAAATCGGGTATAGTGTTATACTGTTGTGCAAAATTATCTTGATTGTCTTCTACCCAAATTTCAATGCTTTATAAAGTTAATCAATACTCCATATGTATGCAACATCCTGACAGACAATTTAAAAATAGGTCCCATCAATGAAACAAAAATGTATCCCTTTTTCACCTTAAGTGTTATGCACGCTGGCAATCCATTCAGTCAACACTAAACTCTCACCGGAAGCACGCGTACCTACTAGGTCCCTCCTTTGTATTTGTTTGTCAAGATATTAACACACACACACACACACACACACACACACACACACACACACACACACACACAATAACCATTTGACCAATTAACCATTCAAGTATAAACCATTGCATGAACACACTTTGGAAACACATGTAATAAGGAAACAATGATTATAGATGAACCATAACTAAGATCAATTGCATAAACACATCCCCATACTGAGTTACATCAATGATCATAACCCAACCATAATTTTCCATTAATCATAAAAAACAACTACATATTAAGAAGTTGATACATAACATCTAGTACACATAGTCATGCACGCAACTATAATAAAGCAACATAACACATAACACAATTACCATACCAATCACACCATAACCAGTCTTAAGCCAAGTATTTATAGGGGTGAGGACTTTCTCTTCACGATCCATGCACTTCCTAATAATAGGTGAGCTCAAAATAGCCATGCATACTTACATGAATGCTTTACAAAACACTTGCTAATAATATATTATCTAATAATATCTTGCTTTAATCTTATTAGTAGCTAAAATCATGCATATGCTTTGATCCTTGGTTTGCATGTGATTTCTCCCAAAATATTCATTACTTGCTTGCCAAAATAGCCTTATTTTATCCTTTCTTAGTGAACACTCCAAGTCTATTTTTACCATGTCCCTGGAAAATGCCTAATTCCTCAATCTTCTTGTATGTGCAGTCCTGCGCATAATCCTATTCTTTTCCGTGGATGCCCTACTATGTGTTATCCAATCTCCTATGTGTGTGTGTGTGTTCATGTACGTCATCCTTTAGCCCTCTTGTTACTCAGTCAAATCTAGAAACCAACAGTGTGTGTGTACATGGAAAGTGAGGTTCAGGTTTTGAAAAAATCCCTCAGTAGTCAAGTTGAACCTATAAACGAAGTGCGTCATTAGGAAATGAAGGAAAAATAACTTGAGAGAAATCTCAAGAGAACCCTATGAGGAGGTAAAGAAACTATCAAAGATGATAAAGGGTCAAGTTTCAAATGTGTCATAGAATGTGACTCAAGTGTAATCGGAACCATAATGGTGATATGTGATGAGAAAGGCCTATGGTGGGAATAAGAAATAATAGATAACTTAGTAGAATGTGATATGTTATACCTACATGGTGGACCAGAAGAGTGAGAGATCCTAGAATACATGTGACAAACTATGGAGCAATCCTAAAAGTTAGAATATATACATAAATTTTTGTGATAGTATAAGCCACTAGAGACAATGTGCATGACATAAGTCTTAAAAGGAGACCTAGAGGCCCTAGAACTATGTGGTGCAATATGTGTAACTAAAACCCTATCAGGAGTCCTAGAATTATGTGAATATGTATGTGCAACCAAAGACCTATTATGAGACCTAGGAGGATGAGTGTTATGTGAAACAAAATAAATTTCCGTAAATGCACTAGAAATAGTAGAAGGACAAGGTATGCTAGGAGAGAAATACTAAAAATGAATACCTCAAATAGTGACAACTTGTTGATGACTAATAAAATTGATAGACTGATGAAAAATGGATGGAACAACCCTAAGAGCACATATCCAAGGGAAACCTATATGCAACACTCCAGTAAAAACTTATTTAGAAACCAAGAATGAAGTTTGTGTAGTGATAGATCCAATCGTTATTGGTAGGGTAAGGCATCGAAAATGTGGATCAAAATCAAGTACAAGGCTCTAAAAAGTAATACCAAGAGACTAAAGTAATGGTCGTGCACAAACATTATATTTGTTATGTGGAGTAACCAAGACACCCAGAATAGGAATTTGATGAATAGAGATTGGAATAAATAATGTGTCAGAAATAAGGGAGCCATCTATATTTGAATCATCAACATAAAGTATTGGTTTAGAATATGATGCGTGAGAAATAGTGCCAATAATATCATCAAGTGTATGATCATAAGAGGGCGGTGGTGGCACTGCTCGATTAGTGTGATGAACTTCCAAAGTATCTTTTGGAATTTCATAACACCCATCGTGTGGTGCCACCATCGCCCTCTTATGCTCATCCACTTAATGCTATGATTGACAATATTACCAAGGGGATCTATTTTCTCATAATAATGTGATATAATATAATGAATTAGCCCAAAATATGTCGGTCCAAAACCATACAACATGATTGGCTTGTAGATTTTTACAAATTGACCGAAAATGGTGGTTTTGACTTCATGGGTCGAAGGATGAATGTTTCTAGGTGTGTTTTATGCAGTCAAACTCTAGAAAATGATGACACAGAGGTATGTAAAGATAATAAATTAATTGAATAGCTACCATGGTGTGCTAAGTAAGAGCGAGGAGAGTGCATTTGTACATACAAATGTGGAATGTCAAGATCAACAGTGTTAAAGGATATATTACCAAATTTTAGTGTTTACAAAAATTAATTTGTATGACATGTGCGTATCTCAAATTAGTTAAACTCTTATCTCTAAGATAAAACCATCCTTTGCATCAAAACCTTCACAATACTTAATCATATATGCAACATCACTTGTAAAATCTTAAGAGATTGTTTTTCAACCCTAAGGCCCTAAATTCCACTTTAAGGCTCAAAAATGTTATGGGACATTTTACTCACTTTAATATATAAATCCGTCACATGCTCTTTTTCTTTCTGATATTGGATAAATCCCCTAGGCTAAAGAGGCATGAAAAATTCAAACATGGCTATAAGAAAAATGGTTGGGAATTTTCCATGCATGCATCTGTTCATATCTTTTTGTAAAGACATTAAAGAGCTTCATGGTGCCCAAAATTTGATCTTAAGGACTCAAAATTGTTGCATGACATTTTAGGCACTGAGAAAACATGCACACACTGGGGCTTGAGTAATGCATATAAAAATGAAAGAGTACAACATATAGAATAAAAAAGCATCTAGCATTCAAAGGATAACTAGGAAAATCAGTCCGTGCAAAGTGTAAAACCCTAGGTTGAAGGGTGATTAGAGGTTTGATACAAGTGCATGTTAAAAAGAATGTATGTGTGGAAAGTGGTTTACATTAAGAAATGCACCAACCTAACCACATCACGTTCTATTTAAGATCATTTAAGATATTAGTAAACAAAATAGATGAAAAAATATCATATTAAATTGATTTAGAGTGTGAGAAAATAGGAAATGATTATAATAATAGAGATAATTATGGTTTGTAGGATAATATTGATTTTTTCACAAACCTAGAGATAAACGACAATAATATATTGCGAAAAGTAGGTTTATGAAGCGAGATAAAAAATAGAAGTTATAGAAAAAACGAAGAAACTTTATCTGGGAGCCAAATTTGTACAAGTGTTGAATTGGTTGACCTAAAACCACAATTATAAAAATGGCCACTTCCTACAAATGTGAATATGACCGTGTGAGCCTAGTCTCATGTTATTATGTTCTATAAACCTCGTTGACTTTTTTAGCATTCATTGTGAGTCACTGGGAAATTATTCTTCAAAGTCCTAACTTGTCTTTTAGGTTTGCATAATGGGCAAGGAAAACAAATATGTTATAGGGTCTATGCTAGAAAAAGAAAACACAAGCCTTATGAGGCCCCTCACCCGGTGAACAATGTAGCAATCAACAAACAATCTTTTGTATTGCAAACGTCCGAATCTCTATCTTTTCAATGGTCATTAACAACTAGTACATACTATATACTTCTTTATGCACTTGATTTTTATTAATTTATAAAATTGAAAATGTGAATTCTACTTTTGACATGGAGATACTTAAGAAATATAATGATTATTTTCTTTACAACTTAATACGATTCACTGTCTAACGTTTAAATTTGTTTATATTCTTAAATATTTTTAAACATTTTAAAACATATATAGATATAGTCTTCTTAAAATCATATTAAGATCTTCTGAACGTGCATGCCAACATAAAAGTAACTTGAAAAACTTCCACAAAAGGACTTGAAAAAACCTCTAGTGACCAAAAAAACTAGGTTAGAAAAGCCCATAAAGAAAAGATATCTAAAATCATAGAAGCATAGTTTTAATCATTCTTGAAAAAATTATAAAGGCGTACAAACATAAAATTATCACATTCCCTACCTACCATTACACTTACAAAAGCTAAAAGATAGGTCTCGTTTCCCTTACATTCCATCTTTAAACTTATCAACAAAAAATGAACATTAGGATCCAAAGTTCAACTTTAACATGCACATGCCCCGACTAGTAGTTGCCGACCACCATAATTTTGCACGGCCAAAAGCTTTGACTTTCTTAGTGAAGACTTTTCCCTAATAATTTAAAAAACCTCATGTCTTGTCATGTTTTAGGCATGAAAATGTTATTTTCGCGAGGGTGGGCCATCGTACCTTTAAAACGGTTAGCGTTGGATTTTGTTGATCTTCCTTTTAAGATGCCAAATATGTAACCTCGTGGGCTTCAAAATGCTTGTTTTATTGGGAAGTGGGATTACATCACACATGCCCTACATCCACCCATAAGCTTTTCAGGCCTAAATAGTTGAATCAAATTCGATTGTAACATAATATTTTTGATGAAATAATAATAAAAGGGGATGGTAAAGAACATCATGTGCATGGTTAGAAATAGACCATAGAGCATGTCTAGGTAACAAGGTGGTGAAGTCGAAGACTTTAAAAAATGGGTGTGAATAGAGAACCTTTGTTAAAATTGACTCTCACCTCTTATGGTATTGTTAATATATAGTTATGAGAGTTATAGCTATGCATAATTTTACTTCGTGACCTTATCTATTAGTTTTGAGGCTTCAAAAACTTCACTCACTTTTTCAGAATTCTACAAGGAATCTTTAGATAATTGACATCCTTCCTTAGAATCTTAATAGAGCAAGAATACCTTAAAAGAATATAATGAAAATGGGGGAATATGTGTTTCAAGGGCATGTGTTATCCTTCTATTATTATCACTTGTCCCTTGATTGGAACAATTCTTTGAAATTAACACAAGTATAATGCAATTCAACTAGAAAATAGAATGTAATGCAAGTACCATGTAATCCTTATTAAGTCCAATGCTCTAATAACTTCCTTATGCAATACACAATGAATGTTATTTATACTCTTTAGATTTCCTTAAATGCTTGAATGTATCTAAATGCTTATAATGGTTGTTTTGGCATTGAAATGCTTCTTTATCACTCATTCATTCCTTGTCCTAAACGTACTAATGCGCCTATGTATTTATAGACTACTTGAATTCAAATTAGGACCCCATTGAAACTTGCACATTGACACAAAATGGGTGATAAAAACAACAAAGAAGGGACTTCATGACATGGGTGTACCCAAAGAACAAACGACCCAAAAATCATCTTGTTGTGGTTATGAGGAACTGACACAATACTCATATAATTTTGGGCCCCCCACAATTAAAACTCTTTGGTTCTAGGAAAATAAAAATAAATAAAAAATGAGGGGAACACACACACACACGCACACACACACAAAGAGAGATAGAGAGAGAGATGAATAAGGGTACACAAAAATGACCATGACATAATGAAATGTGGCTATAAGAGTCTAGTCTTAGCCAATAGACGACAAATAAACAAGTACCCTAGAATGATGTGCTTTTACAACTAATAACTAGTCTCACGCCATAATTAGGTGTTCACATAACACCCCATTGATGTGTGTGTGTGTGTGTGTGTGTGTGTGCGTGCGTGTGTGCATACTATCAAATTATACGTGTGGATATAAAGGAGTCTCTTCAATATCTTAGAAATTTGTAAGACTTATCGAAGTCAATATTCCAAATAGTAGGTTACAGAAAGTCAAAAAGAAAATTGTCTAATTTCCACAATAGATAGTTGTGAAGATCCTAAATCGACATTTTAGGCCACATGTCTTGACAAATAAAAAATTATACCTTGCAAACATGTGAAAATCATGTGCACATGGATAAGGGTCTAAATAATTAATAATCATTAAATACATGAAATCTAGAAAGGAGAACAAATACACCTAGTTTACTTAAAATTTGATCATTCCCCTAAAGAATTCTAAGGCTTAGAATCCATGATGAATCATGGAGGCATTTATGTGGATACATTTATGACTGCAAGTTATATAAACAAAAATTGAAGCTAACTAAATTTAATGTGATATAAAGAGAGAAGGGTTAAGAAATGTCTTGGCTAGATATCCTGTGATAGGAACAAGTTTCATGAGTTCAGTACATTATGGAAAAGCACCATGTGATTACCCCATCCATGTAAGTGAGAGAGTATAGAGTGACATGTAACCTATGGTCTAGAAATAAAATGGGTGAAATATTTACTCCACTTTTAAGATTTGGGAAGAAGAAATGAAGAACATACCCCCAATCTCATAAGACTCATGTGTTATCTCCACTTCATCAATCAATGTTCTCTATAGATCATAATTATCCCTCTTCATTCCACCATGAGCTAGATATATTTATCATATCTCATATTCCACTCCCACTATATATAATTCATTTTCAAATGCAATATCTTAAAAGAAAGGAATTACATGCATCATGTGTAAGATACTAATGTTTAACATGGTAAGTGTTGAGAAAAAATCAACCTTCTATATTGTGTTTACTTGACCCTTTTTTCTCACAAAAGTGCCTATAAGGTTCTATATAATGTCATCTAATTGTATATGGTTCCAATATTTGTTGGAAATTCTAGGCACTAAGAGGGGGGGT
Source organism: Taxus chinensis (assembly GCA_019776745.2). Classification (NCBI taxonomy): domain Eukaryota; kingdom Viridiplantae; phylum Streptophyta; class Pinopsida; order Cupressales; family Taxaceae; genus Taxus; species Taxus chinensis. Next base: position 80,595,141 of record CM034152.1, on the reverse strand, counting down.
GGATCAGTGCTTATTCAAATTTTGTCATACAATTCAGTTTCCTTAACTTAGTTGTGACGAAACCATAAAATCATCAACAAGCAATGAACAAGAGAACACACACAGAGAGACAAGATTTAATGTGGGAAACCCATCAAGGGAGAAAAACCCACTGAAACCAAAGAACTAGCTTGGAAAAAATTGTCCTGTAAATGTTACAAGGGTTTCACTATTGAGCATCCACTCAACATGAAGCTACAACTCAAAAATTTAGTCAAGCTTCCACTTGACCTTCTACAAGCATCTACTTTCTTGGAAGCTACAAATCCCAAATCTTCAACCAAGCTTCAATTTGATCTTTCGTAAGCTGTCACTCCATGATTGCTAAGGCACCACTTAGTCTTTTACAATGTTTTGATCACTCTGAATTGGTTGTCTTACACACTAGATTGTGACCACTAAATCAACTCATTCTTCATATCTTTTCACCAACATTCTCATCTTAATTCCTCTACTAAAAAGCTCTGTCATAAAAGGCTCCTCTCACACTCTCATTCTCTTCATGATACACTCCTTGAACCACCTTCTCAATCACTCACACTCTCACGAGTTCATGTTTCTACAACATGCTTCTCACATGCACCTTCACCTCAACAAGCTAGTCTTCATGCATTATTTTATCATAACATCAACAACAAGTCTCCATGCACACTTACATGATTATATGTGATGATAAATCTCTAGATTTGCATAAATAAATTAAACAATAATTAATTAAAATCAACACATGAAATGAAAACTACAGAAGATAGAAACCATATGTAAATAGAATGGAGCAATTTCTATTGAATATGAGAGGGCATTTTATACAATTGTTTGCTCCTAAAATCATGGAGTCAAGTCTTATCATTTTATCCCCATATCTCTCCTTTATTCCCTAGTCTTACTCTCAATCCCAAGATATTCTCACACATTCCTATCTCTATGAGTTGTGCATGAAAACTAATTATGCACACTCATATATTATTTTATAAATATTAAAAACTATTACTACCAAATAACCCAAACCACTCCTAAGTGTTCACACTATGAACAATATTTCGGTAATAGTCACCCCCTTAGTGTGAACATGGGGAAAGCTATCTCTTGTACTTGCTCATGATCTACAAAGAAATGAAGGTTTTCAATGCGTACCAAAAAATCAAATAATATGAGGTTTTCAAAGAGAACCTCCAACTCAGAAAATGGTTTTCTAGTGGAACCAACCACTACATAGCAGTGCACATAATTTTTCTCACATCATTGTTTCTAACTTAGAGGGATTACAAAACAGAAATTATGCTCATGCAGGAGCTTTAAACAGGAATGTTACTTCTGTTCATTATTACAACATAAAGTAAACACACCACACAACAAAAATAAAAGGTCACCAATACCATGAAGCAATCTCTTTGTTGGTGACTAACAAGAGATGCCAATTTGCCTCCATCCTCCTATGCCTCCATCCTCCATCGTGATGTTGCTAACTCAACCGAATTTGTCTTTGAGGATTATTTTACAATTATATTGGGTGTCGGTTCAACCGATAATGCACCCTTATGATAGTAATCAACTTTATATTTAACCAAAATAATAAAACATATCAGAGTTTTATTGTTGGAAATCACTCACTATTTTTTTACAAAATAATTAGAAACGTCAGAATTGTTTCCACAATTACTCTTAAAATACGAAATGGGTTTTTGTAATATTTTGAAAAAAGTTTCCCATAATACAAATAAACAAACCCAAAAAATTACAGAAAATTACGAATCTAGGTTTTTGAGAAAACACGAATTACCAGTCATTTCTTTTTAAGATCAAAATCTAGAAAATGGCGATGGAAGCTTTAAAACTCTCAGATCTGCATCCTTGAGGCTATGGTTTTGTCCTACAATCACTCTCATAAATATTCCTAACCTGCTCTGATACCAGATGATGATAAATCTCTAGATTTGCATAAATAAATTAAGTAATAATTAATTAAAATCAACACATGAAATGAAAACTATAGAAGATAGAAACCAAATGTAAAGAGACTGGAGCAATTTCTATTGAATATGAGAGGGCATTTTATACAATTGTTTGCTCCTAAAATCATGGAGTCAAATCTTATCATTTTATCCCCATATCTCTCCTTTATTCCCTAGTCTTACTCTCAATCCCAAGATATTCTTACACATTTCTATCTCTATGAGTTGTGCATGACAACTAATTGTGCACACTCATATATTATTTTATAAATATTAAAAACTATCACTACCAAATAAACCAAACCACTCCTAAGTGTTCACACTATGAACAATATTTCGGTAACAATATGATCAAGGAAAAACCTCCTAAAATGACTCTTGCACTTCACATTTCAAAATAACTCTTCACATTCAACCTACAACTCGAGTTGACAAGAAGGAATGGCATCATACCAAACTAATTTTATGCCATGATTACATTTGATTAAATGTCACTTACATGTACAAACCTTACACAACCTATCATGGAAGTTATAGTATTCATTTTTATCAAAAAATAACTCCTAAATTCGTTGCACAACTGAATATATTCCTCTTACACCTAAAATTGACAAATGTCATATTGTTTTGTAATTGACATTTCAGTCCTTTTGTCTTCTTCCCAAATGTACCACCCTTGTCTTTTAGAAACTTACACAAATGGAAAAGTGGTGTGATCATGCATGTAATTTACAAAAGCCTCCTTTTTATTATCTAACCTCTTGATATACTTGAAAATTCACCATTTTAGCTTAGGACTCCATTTGATCTTCATACTAGGTGCAGGAGCTTTGAAAAAAAAAAGTCTTCAACTTTTGTGTGTGAAGGGCATCAAGAACTCATGTCAATAAAAAAAAATTAGATGGAGGACTCTTCAGGAGGTGTACAACATCACTATGTACTTGGAGCATAAATATCACATTTAAGTTATCCATGTCACGCGGATTTGAACGAAGTCTCTCAAGGGTTTGCACACACAGAAAACTAGTCTTCACAAAAAAGGTATAAATTTTTCTAAACACCTGATCATGGCTCATTCAACACCATTTCAGAGATATCTTGACCTTGTGAAACTTGTAACCTTACCATCAAGTTTCAATTCAAATATCTTAGCATGGAAAATATTTCATCTCAGAGACAATCCAAATTGTGTTTTAGAGCTCCAAAAACTAGTTTAGTGCTTGAGACATATAGCACTTCAAAACATGTTTTCAAACTAAATCACCTCATGAAAAAATTCACATGATACCTCTACTTCAATCTAGAACCTTCACTTGTAGATATTTTATGGAGAGAAAAACATTTACTTTCAAAAACAGAGATTGGTATTTGCCTTCTTAGCATTCTCAATTGGTAGGACTGAAAATACACATGTATCATCACATTTCTTCAAAGGAATAGCTTATATGAATTCATGAAAATAAAAAACACATCCCGAGCATCCTTCACCAAAAATTTGAGCATGGGTTCCTTTGAAAGTTTTTTTTGTACACTAAATTCATCATAAATAAATTGTTTTCTTGTGGCGTCCACCATGAGTCATAAGATCAAACCACCATGAAAATATGTTCTAATGAATTATATACATGCTCAGGTTCATAAGAAAGAAAAACAGTTCCATTTTAGAACCTAACCAAGAATTTTTCTCCATACCGATCTGAATTGGGGTTTAGGAGGGTTTAAGTCAGTTCCAAAAAAATGAATAGAACCTTTTTGTTTTTTATCCTTTTGGCCTTAGAATTTTTGCAACATATTTTTATCCTTATTATCTTAAAAAATTTCTTGTATGATTTATCTGAAGGAGGCTCCACAATTTTGATTGAATGCTAAGAAGTCAGGTCACTATTTTAGCATACCTTACTTAACTCGGTTTTGGTAAAATTGTAATTTCTTACACAAAACGCCTCCTCTTGTTCTCAAATTTGGTCCAAATATTCATGAATACATCCTCCATGATATATAATGGATAATGTTTTGTGGTTCACTCTAAAATTTCCAATGCAATCTCATTTGGGCATGTTAAAACTACTTGTCCTAAAGGGTAGTCATACCAAAGACCCTAACCATGTCTCCAGAAGTTTAATTATGACATGTAACTTCATATTATGACTCTTGAAAATGTCCCTACACACTTATCATGCCTTCATTAGCTTGATACATCTTTTTTTTCTTCATACCATCATGTTGGGTGCTTGAATTAGGTCAAATTGAGCTAGTTTGCACTCTAACTCATCATGTATATCCTATTCTTCACCATGTAGACCCTTATCCATATATTGTTATGTGTTTCATGCATCTACCATGCTTCACCATCAGCCTCAATCCTTAACTCGACCATACTAGGACATTTTTCTAACTAGGCCTAGGGGTTATGCATCCTAAACTGAGCTAGTTTGAAAAATTCAACTCATGTGCCCTTGTATACATCCTTATAACCTTGCTTCCACATCATATACATGATAGAAAATGTAATACATCATCCTGAAATTCTCTCTCATCATCACTTTGCTTGTTCATGTCACTAGCTACTAAAAAAGATAGTGCTTACTCAGGTGTTCTCAAGCCTTTGACATGTCCTACCTTGTACTATAATTATACCACTAAGTCTATTATTTTATATATGGATCTTACGTAAGAAAATTATATACTAATGACCCATCCCCTAGTCATGTCATTAGTCTAATTGGTCATTGTTATTGTGTGTCTTGCATAGTCAGTACTTGTTTACATAGTTATGGTCACCTCTGGACGAGTCTTATTTGTCGTTATTTACTCAATTGTTGTCTCTAGTCTTTGATTAGGGTGCTTGGGAAGGGATTAGGGCACCTCGGGCTCCCTAGTCCTCATTTCTAAGTGCCCTGGTCTTGGTCACACTTAGTTTTAATTTAGAAGTTCAAGGTTGGTCTTTATGGTTTTTCTCATTACCCTAGGCACTAGTCAGCATGTCAGGTCATTATTGTCAAAATTTGAGCAAGAGATACCTATATAAACACAACATACACACTATCTTAAGGGCGTACTATTCTACTAAAGGGTCAGCTATCTACATAAGGCAAAGGAATGCATTTGGGCATTATTCTGCATCACACATTGCATAAGAAGGGTTGTATTCATTCTATTCCATCCACCATTTGCATCTTACATCTAGCTATTTCCCGCTACTTTGGCATCATTGGCACTAGTACACCCTAGGCAAATCATTGCACACACAATCACATAGAACTACATCAGGTCTGAGATGTAGTGCAACGCTCAGTCATAAGTCCATCCATTTGGTAGTTGAGGACAGTTTGACCCATTCATTTGCATCTTTATTTTTTTAGGGTTTGATGCTTTTGTGTGGGATTTTGTAGGAGATTATTCATTGGAGATCTATGATGGCATCAGAGAATCAAGTGTGACACCAACCTGATCAAAGGAAAAGCATTGCAAAGGTTTAGTGACCCTATCAGGTTCAATTTAGTTTCTTGAGTCATTTTGCCCATAGACTAGGGCACCCATATTCTAGATCAGGGTGCCCACATGTACCCCTGTACTCCTCCAGGTGTCCCAGTCTGACAGATCTCCCACTTCTGCAATTTTCTAAGGTTCATCATTACATTCAGTTTACCATAACATCACTTTGATTACTGCGAGGTAAGTTATATTTCAGGTTAGTACCCTTTTCCTCCTATTTCAATTATTTCATTTTAAAATATCATTTAAAATTAGCTAGCATATAAATTATTTATATAACATTTATATTAATTATTTCATTGTTGTACTTCTTAGATTACTATTAAAACATTCATATTTTAGTTAATCATTTTGGTGAACCCAACCTTTAGAACATTTTTGCCCCGGGATCCACTTCAAACCCTAATGGATAAGGATAGCTCTTCTCCTTCTCGGCCCATCATGTCACACTTTAGTGTTAATCCAATCTATGATGAGGTTGTTATCGCTGAACTCATGACTCTCTATAGTAATGCTACTATTCAAGATCATATTCACCAACAACTCTTAGATGGTCAACAATATGTACCTACTCATTTTGAAGATCTCCCATTGGCATTAGTATTTTTAAGGATCTGATAGCCTTCACTCATTGTACACCATGCTATACGGCTACTAGTGATCCTCCTGTTGACCTATCTAAGGAAATTCTAGATGATTCTCTTATTGATTACATGTTAGGTCTTGACAATAGCTCTCATACTGATTCTCCTCCTCATCAGACCACTACTATGGCTACATCTCATGACTCTCCTACTTCTGATATTGCTTCTCCTAATCCATCACATACTAATTCACATACTCCTTCATACTATGTCGATGATCCACTTAGTGACATACTTATATCTGAGTCACTTTCTGATTCTGAGGAACCAATTGATAGTCATGATTCTACTACTTTTCATACTGTTGAGTCTGAATCTCCTACTCCACTTTCTCCTGAGGTTATATCTAGCATAATGCATGAGGAACCTCCATCTATTAGTTCTTCTACTCCTACCATTTCATCTCCTCCTAACACTTCACCTACATTTGTTACTTCATATTCTACTATCGAGGTATCTCCATTAGTTTCTTCACCTCTTAGGTATGTTTCTGATGCTAGTCCTACTACTTCTATGGATATTCCATCTCCTCCTCCGACACATACCATTAGTGTACTTTTAGCATCAAAATATCCTTTATATTCTCTTGAGGTACCCATGATTACTCACAATGGCTTAATACATTGTTGCCATCTTCCAATATTCCCTCACAAGACATTTTGTTTCTCATGCATGTTGTAGGTCAATTACAATCTTAGGTTTAGTCACTCACTTTAGAAAGTAGGGCTTATTATGCTTCAATTGATAACAACTCATTACATGGAAACCCTATTCCTAAGAGGATCCATAACTCCACATTTCCTAAGGACTTTATCATGCCTACATTCACATGCTTTGACAGTACTGGTGACCTCACCTACATCTCCAACATTACCGCATGGCTATGGCTTCCTATTCTAATGATAGATTGTTGCTTAAGGCCTTTCAACATAGTCTTACTGATGATGCATTACAATGGTACACTCATCTTCCATTTGGTTCCATTAGTACTTACTATGATATGGAGGATGCCTTCCTCCATCATTTTATCATCAACAATGGCCCTAGAGCTACTTATGATCATATACCTACTTTACATCAGGGTGCATCTGAACCTATCAAGGATTACATTTTATGATTCAATGCTTGTATGCATCAACTAGTATTCCAACCTATCGATCTAGAGAAGCAATTTATCTTTTTTCGTGGTCTCATTCCCACTCTCAAGCAATGATTACAATATGATACATGTGAGTCATTCATACTCTTGTGCTATAAATTCATTGACCTAGAACAATGATCTTCTCTTAGCATATGTTATTGACCCTCCACTTCCCCCTACTACTATGGTATTATTTAATTCTCCTCCTTTGCCATCAGTTGAGCATCCTACACAATCACCATCTATGCCTCACAATAAAGTTCAATCTACAATTACACAAAAACATCCTTCTCCTCCTCCTCCATGCAATAACTACTTCTCCAACTACTCCATATATTCGTGCATGATCCATTACACTTCTCTCATCACACTTGACCACATGATGTGCTACATGTTCTACTTAATGAGCATCTAATTCACTTACCCTCTAATCAACATCATCCACAACATCATCTACAATGTCAGTGTGATCAACCCTATTGTAATTATCATCGCATTAATGGCCATAGGGACAATGATTTCTTTTCCCTTCACGATAGATTGCAACAATTAGAGGATAAGGGCATTATTTCCTTTGGCTCTCACTCATGTGAGTGGTCCATCTCTCCTCTTCCTTGTCAGCATGTTTCTAATCGAATTGAATTGTCTCCTCCATCTAATGCTAAGGTTATTATACGTCCACCACCATGAATTTTCACTCATGCACACTCTCCACCATGTCCATCCATAGTTGCACCATCACATCCACCACATCCACTCCATCCATCTCATCCACCACATCATGCTTCACATCGGTTGCCACAACCCTCTGCATTCGTTAATCCCACCGCAGCTCCATATGACATTTAGTTTGGTTCATACACTCACAGTGCTTCCATCCCACATGCTTCCACCACTTTGTGCCACCTTGGTATTTGGTAGGTGATTACTATCACCTTACCCCCCGATGATGCACTTGTGTTCTTACATTTCTTACATGACTATTGAGGGATTTTCTATAAGAACCAATCATCACACACTTTATTGATTCATCTAGCGCACTCAATCATTTCCTGATGACATACTCTTACTTTATGCGGTTCATTCTTGACTACTGAGGGGTCTTAACTAAATGAACCTAATCATCCATAAGCTAGGCGGCATCACTAATCTTCTCCCCCCATATTCATCACACTAACATAATACAATCATATTACATTATCAAATTCATCACGACACGTTAGTTTGGAAATCATACATTATCTATTTTTACATACATTCCACTCTCATTATTACACTAACTACGCATCACAAATTCCATTCAACAAATACGCACATCACTCACCTCATCAAGCATCATATCTAGCAAATCAAATTACATATGTTATCTATCATCATTCACATTACACATTTTTTCTATCATTATCAACATCATAGTACAAGTCTACATCAATAAACATGAACAATATCCAACACATTACATACATTACAACAATAATCATTGAATCATATATCATCAATCACATTATGAAAATACAAAAAAATAAACTCATCATATACCAATAAAATCTGTCTATATATATCAAGTACAATCATCATTACAAAACATCTCATCACTGGGGGACAACTCCCCTACATCATATACAATAATACAAATCAAATCTCATCATCACTATCACTCTCAGGTACTGCGAGATCCCTATAACTCGATGCCTAACCACTAACTCTATGTCACTGGTTGTGACGTCGATATCTCTCCACCTGCCTCCATAATAGGGTATTCTTTGTAGAATGCTCAAGCAAAGTGAACTTTGTAATGCATAAAATTGTGCAAACACATCTTGTGCTAAGGGACCACCACCCACAACCTCTCTGGCTCTTTACATCTCCTCTCATGTCTCATCCCTCTCACCTAGTAACATATGCACATTACTGCTGCTATAAAACCACTGGCTCAAATAAATGGGCATGCTCACCCGCAATGTCATCCACATGCTCTAGTATCCCTCCCCTGTAATACATCACTGGGCACATTCCACATCAATGTGTGGATGGATGTGTCCACTATCAATGACCAATATGCATCACCTACAAAATAATAAAACAACATATGTTAGACAAATCGATAATCATAACATAGGAAAGTGAAAAAAACCTACAACACAACTATAGATACTCACACTCCAGATCTAGCCACTGCCACAGGATCGGGGCATCTCCTTTTCCCCTCTACCCCTCCTCCATGTGTTATTCCCTCCATGTTCACAAACATGGGAAATAGGAACACCCATCTATGTGTTACCCACCATGCTGTGGTATGCCTTTGTGCATCCCACATCATCTGATCTACTGGATCTATCACAAGATCTACCTCATCTAGCCCTAGGGGTACTAGTTGCTCCGTTGTTGGTCCCGATCTAGCTTCAACTCTCCTAGGTGCTCTAATTTCCCTCAACCACACATATGGCTCTAGGGGCACATCCTTAACCATACCAAACTGGCGTGATACCCTCTCCATCTAGAATAGCTTAGTCACACCTGGGAACTGATCCTCCAACCACATGGTCCTCTGTATACACTGTAGCTCTATAACATCCTCTAGCCATCCCCCATAGTCTTGGTATGGCCACCATATCACCGTCTCACATCCCATGTGATCTATAAGTTCTCTATAGGTATTTGTATCCAATTTCCATCCCCGCACACCGATCCACCTCCTAGCATATATGTCAGGTCTATCCCACTCTGCTCTAGGACCTCCTACTGGCCTCAACACTACTATGTGCTCATAGGCCCACACATGTAATAATTTCGTAGCTCCTATACCACCTCTGTGCTCCTCCTGAGTGAATCTGTACAAGTCTCTGTATATGTGGGCCAACACACAACATGCCCACGCATATCTAGTACCCTCCTCCTCAATCCGAAACATATGTCTCAACATCTTATATAAGATGCCTACACCACCTCCCTCAATGAAATAGATGACACAATGAAAAAAAATATAAACTTCTGCAAGTGCGAAACCCTAGACTTAAAAATGGCATCCAAGATGATATGGGCCTTGGAAAGTACCCCAGTCCCCACAAAATACCATTGGGCATCTCTCATCTACCTCTCCATGTTCTCCACCACCCTGACATGTACCCTCTCCCCAATAACTAGTAACTACAATATATGATACACATCCTTCAATGTAGCGATCATCTCCCCCGTAGGGAACCAAGATGTACAAGTATCCGAGTTCCATCTCTCGCATAGTGTTGTCAACAAAGGTATATTATGGGGCACATCCCCCATCATGCTATATGGCGCATAGACTGACACAGTCCATAACATCCCAATCATCGTCTAAAAAACCTATCCCAAGAAAATTACTCAAATGATGATCCCCACGAAACTCCCTCGAGTGGATATCCCTCTACAAACCACAAAAAAACAACAAATGAAACATTAGAACACTATATAAATCCAAACACACATGTTTTACAACATTACTATACATCCAAAATACCATTTCCATCATTCTAGACTAAATTCACCCTCTATAGACTGGGGCGCCTAGAAGTAGTACTGAGGTGCTCGGGAGTAGGACACCATGCACCCAGGTCTGGGCTCTCCTGTCCCAAAGGCCATTAACACCTTCACCACTCTTGTCTAGGTCTAAAACGATGAGAACATTAAAAATCTCAACTTTTTAAAAAATTGAATAGAAACAACTATTACACATATTTTCCGAAAAAAAATTGCACTTACCAACTCCGTCATTGTACGTGACACCACTGTAGTCGCCACCATCTCAAATCGGCTAGGACCTGCTGCTCTCACTTGTGGCATCTTTCCCCACTCAGAGCTCAATCTCACTCATGCAAAAAGAACAATGAAGTGACTAATCACTTTTTCACCTCCTATTTATAAGTTACATTACCTACCCACTTTACTATAGTCATTATTTCATGCATCATTTCAATTAATACACGCCACATGATTTTTGTCATATCTTAAGCGTTTTTATTCCAATTGACACCCCATTTGGGGCATTCTTTTCAAAATTCCACCTAATATTGTATCATACACATGACACACATTAGGCACACATTTTTTTCTCTTGGACATTGTATTTTACTCAATCTATACACATTTTGGTGATTTCTATCACATTCTATCTATTTCAGGCTTACTTTCAGCTCAACATTTCACTCTTTTCATTACTTCCCCTTTTTCCAAAAGGAGGGGCATACAATTGGGTTCATCCTATAATTCCCCTTATATTGACTAAGTGATCATTAAATACTATAAATCCATCATTTTCAAAAATTTACTATTGCACCATATGACATTTCATTGATTCCCCCTAATGACCTAGCCTAGGGGAAACAAATGTTAAAATATTTCCATGTGATCGTTCATCAATTTATATACATTCCCCTAATGACCTAACCTAAGGGAAAACTAGCGTAAAATATCTTCTATGAGTAACAAATCACTAATCATATCACTTCAACCAATAAATCAATTCACCTAACATAGTTAGCATAAGTCTCTAAACAATCAAAATCAAACTATTTAATCAATACAATACAATCACATACGGCCTCCCAGATGACCTAACTTTGGAGTTACATTCGATAACTTTCCCAAATGACCTAACTTGGGAAGTTATTATATATTTGGCATTTTACTTTCCAGATGACCTAACTTGAAATCCATCATACATTTCATGTTTGCTTCCAGATGACCTAACTTAGAAGCCATCACATTGCGGTGACACCCGTGGAGTGGGGGTAAGAGTGCCTTTCCTATAACACTCCTATATGGGTCAACTGTTTGATCAAAATTATTTGGATCCAAAAACCACAAAAATTTTGATCTGAGTCCATCTGCAGTGGCTAGATCTTGAGGATGTAGTTACAGGTTGGAGAATAACACACCTTTCTCCCTACACTCTTCCTTTGGTGATAGGACACCCAAATCCTCTGGTTGATTTTTCATATACACGTAATTGGGTTGGGAATTGATCACTCCCTACCCCATCATCAATCGTCATCACACACCATTAGAAATAATCAATTATATCAAAATTACAACCATCACGTCTCATTCAGTACACTTCACCATGACATTACATGTTCTTACTACCTGTCACATAGATTAACATGTTGATCCATGGTTCGAAACACTATATTGTTCATACAACATGACTTTTCTACCACATATGTGGATTTTAATACAACATTAGACTTCATTTGGATTTCTCTCAAGTACACATCTCTATCTAATTTATGTTACCGAGGTTTCTGCTCACAAAAATAAATTGTGGGAAAATATAGTGACAAAATCACGCACTTACTACTAGAATTATACCATCAAATATGTTTTTTTATTTATGGATCTTGCGTGATAAAATTATTCACTAATGACCCATCCCATAGCCCCATCATCAACTAGTTGGTTGTCATCGTCATTTTTCTTGCACATTCATTAGTTAGCTGCACAGTTCTAGTTATCTCTCATGGAATCTTAAGTGTCATTATTTTACTCAGTTGTCATCTCTAGTCTTTGAATAGGGTGCTTAGGAAGGGATTAGGGTGCCCCAGGGCACCCCGGTCCTTATTTCTAGGTGCCTTGGTCCCAGTTTCACTTTGTTCTCATTTAGAGTCTTGAGGTTGGTCTTTGTAATTTTCCCTCTCATTCGCCTAGGTACTAGTCGGCATGTCGGTTATTAATGTCAAAATTTGAGCAAGATATCCTTATATAAACACAACATACACACTATCTTAAGGGTGGAGTATTCTCATAAAGGGTTATCTATCTACATAAGGCAAATGACTGCATTTGGGAATTATTTTTCATCACACACTGCATAGGAAGGGTTGTATTTAATCTATTCCATCCATCATTTTCATCTTACATCTAGCTATTGCTCGTTACTTTGGCTTCATTGGCACTATGATACCCTAGGAACATCATTGCACACACAAGGACATAGAATTACATCAGGTCTGAGATGTAGTGTGGTTATCAGTCATAAGTCAATTTATTTGGTAGTTGAGGACAATCTAACCCATTCATTTTCATCTTTATTTTATAGGGTTTGATGCTTTTATGTGGGATTGTGTAGAAGATTATTCATTCGAGATCTACAATGACATCAAAAAACCAAGTGTGAAACCAACTTGATCAAAGGAGAAGCATTGCGAATGTTTAAGGACCCTATCAAGTTTAGTTTCTAAGTCAATCTACAGACCAAGGAACCTATATTCCAGACTAGGGAAGCCACATGCGCCCTTGTACTCCTCCAGGAAGCCCAGTCTCGCTAGATCTCCCACTTCTGCAATTTTTTGAGGTTTTTCATTACATTCATTTTTGCTAGAACATCACTCTATTTACTACGAGGTAATTTATATTTTAGGTTATTACCTGTTATCCCAAATTCACCCCCTGGAAAATTTGGTCAAAACAAGCCCCACACATAAAGAAAATATGAAGGAAACGATTTAGAGTCTAGACCCGCGGGCTCACTTTCCAGAATGACAAACAGGGTTACAAGAAATCTTGACTCAAGGAGCACACAAGCAAAATGATTCAGAACTGAAAGAGGGTTTAAAACCCGCAAGTGAGGATTACGAGGGACAACGTGCACATCAACGGACATGCTAACAGTAGCGTGAAGAGATCTTGGGAGGAGTGAGCATTAACCAAATGTGCATACAAATATTTGAAACACGGGAAGAACCTGGTTAAGCCATAAAACTCTCCTCTATCTCATAGATCAAATGGGGTGTACATATAGGAGGTGCTGAGTAACCCCCAGTGCTGCAATCATGACAACTCGAGTAGAGAGGGGGAGTTACATTCCTAGAATAGAAGTGTAACTCCCAATGGCGCATATGACGCACTAACGTGTAAGAGAATCTCATGATGACCTCTAAATGACACATGGACCTACGATCTCACCTAAGTGAGATAACACCTAATGATGTGGAAAATACACACACCAACGCCCCCCCCTTCATCGTAACTTAAGATGAGGTGGCAAGTTAGAAATGAGAAATGGGTCCCGACACAAAGCTTGATGAGGTACCCACGTACAAGAAAAAGATCCCAAGCAGTGAAGGAAAACCCAGTGGGAAAAAAATCCACCACAAGAGAAAAACACACTCTCTAATCTAAGAAAGATGCCAAATATGGGTCCCATCTCTAGACGAGCTTGAAAAGGTACCCATGTCGAAAGAGGTAATCTCTCAGAAAGAAGAAGAAGAGAGAAGAAGAGGGAGACAAGAGGAATGAAGAAGATGCCATGGATGGATCTGAAATTTGCAGCTCTAAGAAGTCTCCCAAAAGAATGTCGATGATGAGATCCTCTACCTCTAGACTGAAGAAGAGCCACCCACACCAAACTGTGTGCCTGTCCTTGGGAAGGACAGAAATGACGTGCTGAAAGTCTACCCACTCCGCGAAGGAAATTGAAGGTAGCAACAGGAAGAACTCTAAGTCTGGTGCATGGAAGTGTGACATAGGTCTAGCGAGTGAGTGCCAAGGAACCGAAGGTAATGCCGCGTGTGCAGAACTGTCAGAGTGTGAAGAGTGAACACCTGTAGAAAGGATGTCCATGTGATGTGAAGGAAACAAAACATCCCCCACAACAAAAAAGGGATCCACAGCTGAGGGTGGATCAATGAAGGTCTCTAGAAATGTGGAAGTGACATGATTCCCAGAAGGGGCACTCCCAACAACAGAGATGATGAACTCCTAAAGAAGCGCTAAAAAACGAGCAGCGAGTTAAAAGTTATAGCATTAAAACGATTCCTGCAACTGATGGAAAATGCCAATAAATGCTGCAAACACATTAAAAAATGCTTGAAATGGGTGCAAAGGGTATCGTGTAACTGCTCGTTGGAAACAACATCAAATTTTAGGCATAGTTTGTTTTTCTTGCGAGGGGGGATTAGCCTCCTGCCAACCCTAAACCTCGCCCTCTGTCTTCGACACTCAAATGAAGGACATAATATAAGCAAAAATGTAGCCCAAAATCAATTGCATGCCATGAATAATGTTTTTATCCTCAAAACATCAAAAAATGGATTGTTTTAACCTTCAAACAATATCTAAAAGGGATTGATTGAATGGGGGGGCCCACGTTGAGGTGTGAAAGCAGCTGAGTGCTCACCACGTGCTGGAGGTGTTGGCTTGATCGAGGGAGGTGCTGAAGGTGCGGGAGGATGGTCTTGACCAAGTTGAATGTGCTGGAGGATCCGTTTGAAGATCCCAAGGCAGGAGGCAAGTAGAAAGGTTAGACAACATGAATGTCAACACCAAAAATGTTTTCAAATGACTGTTGCAGCAAAAAAATGTTTTCCAACATAGGTCTGGAGCTGAGGAGGTGAGAAGCCCACGTGCCAAAGCTGTAGGTTGCAGGGATGAGTAAAAATGTTGTGTGTTTGGGAAAAACGTGCCAAGGAAGATGATGGAGGTCATGGTGGGCACTGTGTAGGCCAGTTTGAATAGACTGAGCAAGGAAATGGACCAGGTTGGGCGTTGAAACTGTTGTGCCTAAGCATTCAAACAGTGAACCACCTACGTGCCTGAGCATTCAAACAGCTACATGTAGAGACCAATGGAAACAATACTAGGTGTATTTGTAGAAATGACCATACAGTGAAGGGCCCAAGCTTTGAAGACCAAAGCAACGAGACAAGGGATGTGCAGACCACGAGAACAGATGAGCCATCAGTCAAGGTGGGAACATGCTTCAATAACACAGTGAGGAGAACTGAATGGTCCAAGATTGTGAAGCATAAACCCAATGCAAGGTAAACGAACTTTGAACCAAGTAAACTCATGCACAAAACCAACACAATTCACACATATCTACAACTTGGAATGCAAAAAACACCTCTAAAACTGCATGCAAAGATGCAAACCATTAAAACCCAAAAATGAAACCATGAACACCCGAAAACGAATGGAGGTATGAAGCCCGAATCAGTGCAAGTAGAGCATGGTTGGAATAACCATTATGACACACGCAATGAGATCTGGATATCATGATGAAAGTCAGAAAACACGCATAGAAACACTGATGAGTGGAAAGATCCATAAGATCTACTCTGATACCATGAAAGAGGGTTTAAAACCCGCAAGCAAGGATCACGAGGGATGAAATGCACATCAAAGGACATGCGAACGATAGCATGAAGAGATCTCGGGAGGAGCGAGCATCAACTGAATGTGCATGCAAAGATTTAAAACACGGGTAGAACCTGGTTAAGCCATAAAACTCTCCTCTATCTCATAGATCAAATGGGGTGTACATATAGGAGGTGTTGAGTAACCCCCAGTGTTACAATCATGACAACTCGAGTAGAGAGGGGGAGTTACATTCCCAGAATAGAAGTGTAACTCCCAACAACGCATATGACGCACTGACGCGTAAGAGAATCTCATGATGACCTCTAAATGGCACATGGACATACAATCTCACCTAAGTGAGATGACTCACCTAATGATGTGGAAAATACACACACCAATAATAATGACACAAGAGGAATCAGAGACCCAAAAGAGACAGATTCGACCTTGCACAAGAAGAAGTTAAAGAAAATGACTTTGTTGAGTGAACCCGTGCTTCAAATCTAGTGAATAGATTACAAGCAGGCTCGGAAATGGAATAGCAAGGTCGGAGAAGGAGAAAACAATGTTGAAAGAGGTCAGAGGCTTAAGGAGAAGAAACAACAAAGGTTCAAAGTCTTTGGGCTCTGGAATAGTTCAGAACGAGCTCAAAATTGACTAAGTATGGAGGAGATAGCGGAGGGAGCTAAGTTTCTGAACGACACACCTCCAAAGATTAAATCTAAAGAGGCAGACCCAAACAAGCAGCAAGCTTCCATACATCTAGAGCCCCAAAAAGGTGCACTGGCCATTGAAAAGTATTTGACTTAGCAGAGGGTTCCAAGTGTCTTAACGATGCACATTCAAAAGGCAGACATGGCAAGCCTCTAAAAAGGCTAAGTATGGAAGTGCTAGTGGAAGCCGCCATGCGTTAGCTTGGCGCATCTCCAAAAGTTAGTCCAAAAATAGAGACCCAAATGAGCGCGGAATCGCCACGTTGTTTAGGGTATGAAAAGCAAATGGAGGCCATTGAAAAGTCCAAAGAACCTATGGAGGCTTCCACGTGTCAACCCGATGCCCCTTCAAAGGAAAATCCTAAGTGGGATTTTAAGTGAGTGCGAAGCCTCCATGCGTCCAGTTTCATAAAGGGATAGGGTCAGGTTGAATAGTTAATGCATTGAGATAGGCTAGCAGAGGGTGCCAAGTTTTAGCAGGATGCTAATTCAAGAGTAGGATTAAGGGAGGGTTTTAAGTCAAGTGCTAGGTCGTTGCGTGTCCCTGGTCAGATATATGACCCCACCAAGAAAAGGACTTAGCCAAAAACATAAGGAAATCAAGTAGGTCGCGGAAGAAGCCACGTGTCAAACCCGCACCACTCAAAAAGAAAAATATAGAGGCTACCCTCAGACATGCACCAGCCCTCCACGTGTCTAGTTTTAAAAGGGGGTCCGTTTTTGAACTGGTTTTCCCGCTATTTTATACTGACCTGATCCAAATTTCAAATGGGCATATCTTTGGACTCAGGGCTTGAAATCCAGCAAATCTGGCACAATTAGAAAGATCTCAACCTCGTCTATGCCATGAAGATTTGAAACTTTAAGTTTGGAGAAGCTAGGTGGGATAAAAATGGAGAAACGTCTTTGGGCCTTTAATACAGGATCTATTTGCCTCAACAACCAGATCAGATTCGATCTAATCTACTGTTTCCCCATCCTTCGAGGCACAAAACCAGTAATTGATGTAGTCAAGACATATTTGGGGAAAATTTGAGAGAGGTATTGATTAATAGCGGTTGATCTTTCAAACTAGGATTCAATGCGTCTCGAGGTGGTTGAAGCAAGATATGAATTTTTCCCTCTTCTCTCTCTCATTCTTTCTATATATTATAATGAAGGGGCATATTCGGGTTGGTAATTGTTTCTCTCTTTCTCCCCTCTCTCTTTCTTCCTTAAGGTAGAATATGGAATCTAAGCCTCCTCTCATTGATATGTAATGGCATTTTCTTGCCTCTTTTCCACTAATGATGTACTTTGTAACATTTTGGAGCAATAAAATCTGTTTCGTGATGCATCTGTCCATCCTTGGTTTATTTTGTTGTCTCTTCTTACCTCTCATTGTTGTAGGGTATACTGTGCATATTTTGATGTTCATTGTAGGTCCTGGGAGCTGTGTTTAATGGGTTTCGAAGTGGTGTCTATGTGAAATATATCTCTAGTTCGTGGTGCATTCTGTTCACCCTCTCCTTTGCTCATCTCTCTCCACTTCAGGCGGTTAGGTATGTGATTCAACCACTTCCTTTTCTGGTGTATCATCGATTAGTGTAGGATCTTTCACCCTCTCTCTCTTCCTGTCCCCTTTGGAATGGTTAGATTAGGATTAGTTAGGTTCTTTCTGCACTTGAGTAGCTTGTGGCAGGTAAATTAGGAAGCAAGAACTGGCTTTCTCCAGAGGTCCATCTAAAGTTTGCAAGCCCCAAAACTTGAGAGATGGTCCCATGTTGTGCAATCACACCGAATGCCCCATTTCACACTTGGGCCATTAAGGGGTGCTGTGATTTTGCAATAACAATACCCTTTTCCTCCTATTTCAATTACTTCATTTTAAAATATCGAATAAAATTAGCTAGCATTTATATTGCATTTTATATCAGTTATTTCATTGTTGTAACTCTCAGATTAGTACTAAAACATTCAAATTTTAGTTAATCAATTTCAGTGAGGACAACCTTCAAACACATAAATATGTCTATCTCAGCTCAAAAGACTCAATTTTAGGCTTACTTCTTCTATATGTTGCTTGTAGTCAAGGTTTAGGACTTGGGTCCCTAAATTAAATTTTAAGAGCCTTTTAGTCCAATTTTTTCCATCCATATCACATCATAGAATGCATGAAATATATATTTCTTCCTCCCCCTAGGTTTATAATATCCATCTCTAATTGCAAACACACATATTTGGGATTTTAACTTGATTTCTTGATATGTAGATGCATCAAACATAATTTCTCTACCCTTAAGTGAATTTTCAGTTTTTGTAGTCTTCTTGCTTGTCAATTATACTCAGTAATTCAATAGTCTGCTCTTCTTGAAATAATCATGCATTCATTTCCAATCTATATTTATTAACCTCTAAGACATTATCTTGAAGAACATGGACATATCCCCCTATCTTGAACATCTCTCTTAAACCTGTATCTAACTATTTCTCACACTCATCAACCATCTTTACCTAAGAACTATCATTTTGCCTAAGTGGCCAATTCGTACTCAAATATGAAAAATACATACAAACAATGATCCAAACCTCAAATTCACCTTAAACATGATTAGAACCATCTAACTATTATGACTAAGCCATTTAAGAATTTTCATTACTCTATTTTCAATAATGCTTTGTAGACCTTCATTTAGCCTTGTAGCCCCGAGAGAGTACTTTTTCTGACAAAAACACTGACTGCTAAACTTTTTAGCCACTCATTTATCTCTTTTAGATGCATACCAAATTTTAGACCTCAACTCCTTTCCTATAAAAATTTATGCTCATTTTTGTAGTTTTTGCTTTAAGTCTCAATTAGCCCTCTTTTTGCACAAAACCTGAAATTGGGAAGAATCTACAAACTTTAAGAGAAAACCAAAACGTGTTCCAGATACCCTTTTGGCTAATCTATCTTTTCACCAATTTTAATTTCTCAATTCATAGTACAATTTCCCAAGCACCAATTTTATCCTTTTCTAGGTCTTCAAAAGCTCACTCATAGGGTCTCAAGCCAAAACCTAGGGTTTCCTCATATTTTATCTATTTAAACCATTTTATCTCCCTTGATCACTGGATTTAAACTTGTTAAACTTGTTCAAGGTCTTCTTATACCTCATTTACCTTTGTTTCTTCTTTCTTTTCTCTTTTCCACTTTCAGCAGTCTTGAGGTTTCTTAGGGTTTTGAGCCCCTACTTAGGGTTTCATGTATATTTGATACCTTCAACCAATTTAAACACTTGTAGCAATTTTAGAATCCTTGTTCAAGCTACTGAAAGAGCTCCCTTATTTGTTCAAGGATCATTTTATCTCCATCTGTGTTTTTGGGTTACTTGGATTTGTTGATTCTCACCATCCTTAACTTATTCCAACTTTGTTTTTTTCTTCTTTTCACTTCAAGATTTCTAGTGTTATTTCACTTTACCTTAAATATTTTCCTTATACTTCAATTAATTCTTGACCACATTTTCCAATGCTTCAACAATTTTGTTTAGCTTTCTCTTTTTCATTTTCATACTAGCTTACTCTAGTGGTTCTTGAGAGGACTGACACAATACTTGTTATGGGATCTTCTTTGTAGTTTTATCTTAAGATACCTCATATTATTTTAAGGTTCCTATATCATTCCTTTTTCACATACTCAGTACCATGAACTGAAATCCTTGTTTTTACCTTACTATTTTGATTGTCACATACTACATAAACTTCATTGGTGTAAGAAACAATACCTATTTGAGCTCTTTTCTCCTCCACTGAATGTACAAAAATATGACTTCTTAATTTTTTAGACATCATTTAATTTTGAAAATTATTCCAAAATACATTTTCCATGGAGTAATAACCATTTATTCTGAGTTGCTTCTTTAAAATTGTTAGAGTAGGTATTTACCTTAGCTCATGTTCACCTAGGTACATTATTTACCTTTATTGTATTTATCCTCACCCACTTATGTGTGTGGATATGTCTTTTTATTTATTTAGATATTAGGAGATATTATTAAGTTGTTAGGTATAGTTCTTTCCTAGATCTATGGTATTGACTAGATCCTTGATGTCTAGTTATATCATAAATCTATGGACTTGACTAGTTCTTTCCATGATTTATGGCTTGATCTACGACCTTGATTGGTTCTTAGATTGTTATTCCTTGCCTATATAAGCAAGGCCCATTCTCATTGTATTTCATTGAGTTCCATAATAATATATGATATTGCTTCTCATTTGTTTGCAAAGGTTTATGTAAAGTTATTATGGCGAATTGCTTTCATTTTATTGATTGTGATGTTTGATTAGCATCTGTGTTCTTGGCTTGGCACGATTTGGTTATCGTTTCTTTTATAGTATCAGAGCAGGAGATTGCTATTGACATCCGTCTGTAAGTTTTATTTTACAAATAAATTTTTTATATATTCATATATTTTGGGATTTTATCGTATTTTGTTGCTGCATGCATTTTTATGCAAAACAAAGGCTTCCATTGGATCTGGAAGGTGGCAAAACTCTAAGAGTGACTGTAAACTCGACCGTTTCAGGAGGCAGCCGTTTTTTTAGTTTTTTTTCTTATGAAGAGAACCGTGGTGGATTGCCTTGGGATTCATGTCAGATGTGAAGGAAAACTAGCAAATTGTTTTATGGGTTTTTCACATTTTTTTAATTTAGATTTGGGTTTTAATTTCTAAGGTTGTAGCATTCTCGGTTAGCGTGTAGTAGACGGTTTTGTGAAATACTTTTTTTCCTCTTTTGGCAGGGGTCCACGGACGACGGCACAATTTTTTTCTATTTCGAGAAAATCCACGGAATACTATTTTGGGTGGCGAAGGTCACTTTCAACATAGTCCAGAAATAGCAGTTTTTACCAGAAGAAGCAGTTGGATGTGACTTTCTCGAAAACCAGTGACAACCCCCAAAATAGTAAGTTGCACACACCCATTGAAATTATTAGCCCCTGGTCATATGGTATGGTCATATGAGGGCTTAAAGTAGGTGCTTAACTCCAGCCCCCTTTCATTTTATTTGTGTGGTGAAGGCAAGAGTATTTTATTCTATTTTAGTGGTAACTAAAATAAATAGTAGAGTAGAATATTAAAAAGCTTGTAACTTTTGATCGGTAACTCAATTTTAGTGCCATTTTTTGCAAAAGTGCCTGTTTTTATGTGCTCTTTCCATTGGAAATATTTATTTTGAGAATTTCACTATAATTATAAAGTACCATATTGTAACATGCACTCATTATAAAGTGCCAAAATATGGGGGGCTCTTGTTGCATTGCTTGGGGGTCTTATTGCATTGCTTGGTTCTTCCATTTCTTTTGGTGATTTTTTTGAGGATGGCATCTAATTCTACATTAGATCATGTTGAGCCATTAACAAAACATAATTACCACACATGGAAACCAAGAATGGAAACAATAATTAAGCAGAAAGGATTATGGGCTTTAACTTCTAAAGAACAACCAATGTTCACTAGAGAATATGAGAAATTTCAGTACCAGTGCAAATTTAATGAGTGTATGGGTTTGATAGGAACTTATGTAAGTGAAAGTCCTTTATTTCATTTTAAAAAATGTGACTCTCCTTTCAAAATATGGGAGAAATTGGAGGATTTATTTGGTAAGGTGGATCATATGAGAGCCATGCAACTTGAAATTGAGATCACCTTTCTTAATCCTGAAGATTTTCCAAAAATTATAGACTATCTTATCAAGTTCAAGCATTTGTTGACATAGTTGAAGGGGAGTGGAAGAGATAAGAAAGATGAATAGTGTGTTTACTTGATTCTATCCAAGTTGTGAGGACCATTCCAAATTTTTGCTTCTACCTTTTTCTCTAGCATGGATGCCTTAGGTGACACCTTCAAAATTCCTAACTTAGAAACATTTTGTGAAAGACTTACTAGGGAAGAATCCAAATTATCTCACCTTGAGTTTTCCACCTCTCAAAAGGCATTAGTTTCATCTAATCCTAAGGGCAAGGGAAAACCAAACAATAAAACCAAATCCACACCTTCTCCATCTCAAAATGCTCCTAAACCCAAAGAAAAAAACTTAAAACCCAAGGAGTCTTCTAAATCCAAGAATAAGTCTAGCCGTTTATGCTCTTTTTGTGGGGGTAGTAATCATGAAGAACATAGGTGTTATAAGAGAATGAAAGCCTTAGAGGATGTAGTTAAGAAACAAAAAATTTCTATCTACACTCCACCTCCTTCTAATCAACATGGAAACACACTTAATGTTGTTGGAAGATATTAGTTACAACTTGCAGACAATTAGGTTATAGATTCTGGTGCCTCTTATCACATGACTTCTTCCAAGGAGTCTTTTGTTTTTCTAGGTTTGATTTCTACTTCCAAAATTGAGGTTGGAGATTCTTCCTTTCTTTCTGTTGAGGGAAAAGGTGATATACAACTTGATGGTGGAAGTATGCAAGATGCACTATATGTTCCTAACATCACTACAAATTTTCTTTCTGTATATCAAATTTGTCATTATGGTAAAGGAAAAACAGTGACTTTTACACCACATCGAGTAGAAGTACAAAATTTTTTGGAGCCTCCTTCATTGGTTGCTTAGGGTATTGTTGATCATAGTTCTATACTATATCACTTTGAGGGTTTTTATGACACTTCTTCTATAGGGTTAGGATTGGTTTCTCATGTAGATTCAGAGAGAAAGCTTTGGCATGAAAGATTTGGACATCTCAATTATAAATATTTGAAGGAGTTGAGCACTCATGGTATGGTAGATGGTCTTCCTACATTTTCTTGTGCTAAGGGTGTTTGTCATGGTTGTGCATTAGGGAAACAACATCAAGATCCATTCCCTAAGAATTTTTCTAAGAGAGCTTCTTCACCACTTGAGCTTGTGCATAGTGACTTGATGGTTTTCCCTATCCCATCTTTCAATGGAGCTAAGTATGCACTTACGTTTATTGATAATTTCTCTAGGCATACTTGGGTTTATTTTCTCAAGTACAAAAGTGATGTTTTTTCACACTTAAAATTCTTCACGGATTTGGTCGAGAAACAATCTTCTAGTTGCATAAAGAACCTTCGTACTAATAATGGGGGGAGTACTTCAACAATGAGTTTTCTGAATTTTTGGCAACTCAAGACATTATTCACCAAAATTCAATTCCTCATACTCCACATCAGAATGGATTAGTAGAAAGGAAGAATAGAACTTTAAAGGAAATGGCTAACTGTATGATGCATTCTAGAGATATACCTCCTATTTATTGGGCAGAAGTAGTTAATTGTGCTAACTACATTTAGAATCGCACACCACATAGAGCACTTAAGAATTTGACTCCAGAGGAAGCTTGGTCCAAAACTAAGCCAGATGTCTCATTTTTTCGAGTCTTTGGGAGCCATGCTTGGGCCTTTGTGCCAAATAAGAAAAGGAAAGCTTTGGATAATAAGAGTAAACCCTTGATCTTTGTAGGGTATTGTGAGGACATGAGAGCTTATCATCTTTTAGATCCTAATACACATGATGTTATTTTTCGAACACATGTTCAGTTTTATGAGCACTTCACTCCTCATGAATCTTCTTCTTCTTCCATGCTTCCTTCTTCTTCTTCATCTCATCTTGAGGATTATTTATTTGAGGAGATTGATGAGGAGGATATAGATGCCATTGAGGATCCTATTCCCACTGATGTAGTCACTATGCCTAAGTGGGCTCGTACTACAGTTTCTAAGGTAACACCTTTCATAGAGGATCTTCCACCCACTAGGCATCATCATGCACATTCTACTGGTTCTGGACTTTTGTGTCAGACAATTTCTGAGGATCCACAGTCCTTTTCAAAGGCTCATGGGATACAGGACTGGGATGATGCGATGGCAGCTGAGTATTCTTCTTTGATGAAGAATCATACTTGAGATTTGGTATCTCTTCCTAAAGGAAGAAAGATGGTTAGGTGTAAGTGGGTATACCGAACCAAATACACAGCAGATGGGTATACTGAACCAAATACACACCAGATGGACGTGAAGAGTGCCTTCTTACATGGAGATCTACAAGAGGAAATATACATGGGGCAGCCGGCTAGATTTGTTCAGGATTCTTCTCTTGTTTGTAGGCTCCGAAGGTCTCTCTACGGTCTCAAACAAAATCCCCTTGGGATTGGTATGAGAAGATGGATTATTTTCTTCTATTTACTAGTTTTGTTCATTTCCACTTCAATCATACAGTGTATCTCTAGAATTTTGGTGAGGATATTTTGATACTTGTCTTGTATGTTGATGATATGTTACTTACTAGAAGCTCTTCTTCCCACATTTAGAGTATTCAGAGGGCTCTTTCTACACAGTTTGATATGAAAAATCTTGGGTTATTGCATTATTTCCTTGGTTTGTAGATTTCTCAGAAAGATTCAGGGATTCATTTGAGTCAGCAAAAATACACCCATGATCTTCTTTGGCACTTTGATATGGCTGATTGCAAGCCAAGTCCATCTCCTTTTTAGTATGGGGTTACTCTTACATCCACATGTACCACACCACTTTGTGATCCTTCGTTGTATAGGCAGTTGGTTGGGAGTCTCATGTACTTGACCCATACTTGCCCTGATATTTCATTTGCAGTAGGGCATGTATCTCGGTTTGCACATTCTCCTCATAGTAGTCATTGATAGGTTGCTAAAATGATTTTGTGCTATTTACAGGGCATTTCCCACTTTGTCCTACACTACACTAGGGGTTCTACTCAGTTGGTTAGGTATACAGATTCAGATTGGGCAGGTTCTATTGATGACATGTGTTCGACTTCTGGATATCTTTTCTGTCTTGGTTCTTCTCCAATTGCTTGGACATGCAAAAAGCAACAGGCTATTACACTTTCATCTTCAGAGGCAGAGTACAGGGCAGCAGTTACTGCGAGTTAGCAAATTCTTTGGCTTCGTCAGTTATTGACAGAGTTTATATTCCCACAAGATTCGATGACTGTACTTTGGTGTGACAACCAAAGTGCAATTCACATTTCTCACAACCTAGTTGAGCACCAGCGGACCAAGCATATCAAGATACACATCCACTTCATTCGGCAACACATTTAGGATGGAGTTCTTTGCTTGGAGTACCTTCCGAATCAGCAACAGGTTACAGACATCTTTATGAAGCCTTTTGCATCACCTTGCTACCTTGAGTTGTGTGGAATGATTGGGGTTTTGGAAGTTGTTAGATTGGGGGGTGTTCGTGAGAACATCTTCCTTCTTCTTCTTCTTTCTCTTTCCTTATAGTAGGATTCTTTCGTTTTTTTGGTTCAATATTTCTTCATGGATATATTGTACATGAGTACCTCATCAGGCCTAGTTACCAGGACTCATACTGTGGACATGCCACTTCTATTTTGGCCCCTAGCTTCACTTGAGGGGGGGTGTTAGAGTAGGTATTTACCTTAGCTCATGTTCACCTAGGTATATTATTTACCTTTATTGTATTTATCCTCACCCACTTATGTGTGTGGATATGTCTTTTTATTTATTTAGATATTAGGAGATATTATCTAGTTGTTAGGTATAGTTCTTTCCTTGATCTATGGTATTGACTAGTTCTTTCCTAGATCTATGGTATTGACTAGATCCTTGATGTCTAGTTCTATCATAAATCTATGGACTTGACTAGTTCTTTCCATGATTTATGGCTTGATCTACGACCTTGATTGGTTCTTAGATTGTTATTCCTTGCCTATATAAGCAAGGCCCATTCTCATTGTATTTCATTGAGTTCCATAATAATATATGATATTGCTGCTCATTTGTTTGAAAAGTTTTATGTAAAGTTATTATGGCGAATCACTTTCATTTTATTGATCGTGATGTTTGATTAGCATCTGTGTTCTTCTATTGACATGATCTGGTTATCGTTCCTTTTAAAAAATAACCTTTAAACTGAGTAGAAATAAGAATATTTAACCTATAGCTACTAATTTTGGTTGTGTTTTCACTATAATTGATTTTTAAGACTTCTAATCACCCTGGGATAGGGTTCTCTATTCTGAGAATAACTTCACTTCATCAATACCTTCACAGAATTCCTAAGAATATGTTAAGCTATTCACAAAAATGGAGCCCTCGTAAGGTCTTCAATATTTTACAACATTATTACCATTCTGTCTTAAACCCAAACCCTCGTACTGTCTCCATGAAGTATGAATTACATTGATACTCCTTAAAAATGATCTAGTGGTTATGATACTACATCTAGCACTTGACTGTGTCAAATTTAAGCCTCTCCTTAAGTATTAATAGTCTGTAGGTCTCCAAGTTTGAGATTCTAAGTCATTTTATATACCTTGTAACTATGAATCATCACCAAAACCTAGTAAGGGTTTCTTATAAGCCTGGGTATATATATTTTCCTACCAAAACCTTCAAACATGTTTCTAAAGTATGCAATTTATTTATTTGGGTCTTTAGTCTCCTTCCAATACTTTCTTCCTTAAAAATTATTTTGAAATGAAACTTTCACCTTCTAAAATGGCCTCAACTTTGACTAGTAAGGAATATCTTTCCAATCGGTTTGATGGTATTAAATTTTTTATCAAGTTCTCATACACAGACTTTGGATGATTATTATCAACTTTTTGAATCATTCCAATAAATAGTTATCTTTAGATTTTATCTAATCCCATCAGAGCATTAATTCTCCTTTGTGATGGATTTATTCCTTTGACTCTATATAAAGATAACTCAGAGCCTCTGAACTTCAACATACATGTTTGACATCTCATGGAATATCCTTAATGAACCGACAACACTTAACACTTTTAAGTAGCCTTAAAATATCATGAAGCTCTGTAGGTAGACCATATTGTCAACATTTTATGGTGTAGGTGGATAAAATTTGTGCATTCGAAAGTTTATGTCACGCATGACAAGATCTCATATTGATAGACTTTTGAAAAACATTCTTCTTTCATACTGGTATCTAACTCTCAACTAATGTATCTTGAACTCCGTCACTGATATCTTAAGACCAAATGCTTCTCCTTTAGAGATGAACTATAATTTGGAATTTTTACATCATGTTTAAACTTTGTGAAGCACATTTATAGAGTTAGAAAACTTCTCTCTCAAATGAATCATTTACACTGTGACAACCTAAAACATGACAGATGCTTACACATATCATTCACAACTTTGTACAAGGACATAACCACAATATCTCATTTCATAATTTTGCATTTTCTTGAAAACCTTTATGCACACTATGCAGGATGACTCTTTGGAAATACATCACATATCTAGGAGCTTGATGTACACCATGACTTTATGAGTGAGATTAGCAACACATATCTTGGACTGTTTACTCAAGCTTAACATGAAGAAGACTTTACTTGAAGTTTGATAGACTGATGAGGGGTAAACCTAATACATTAGAGAACTCAATACCTTTTATTTTTTTTTCCCAGAAAATTTTTACCTTCACACACCATTTAAAAATTCAATATGCATGAAAATTTCATGGGGAAATACATGGACATACCTTTTGACTCTTCATACTTTTGCAACATTGTGGAAACCTTGAACAAATTATATTGATGAAATCTTACTTCAAGAACATATCTTGCTTCTTTCAGCTCATACATGCCTTCTAGAAGCCTAGAGAAGGTGGACCATCTTTTGATATCACCTTAGAACATTAGATAGTCATCAAAGCAATAGGATGACTCAATCCTTTATTTTCCTTCCCTTGAGATCTTGATAATCTTCTTGGATGCAATTCTAGGTGTGATAACATCACCACCTATATCTTCTTCTAACTGGATTCCTAGAAATCATTCATGATGCATCTCATATAACTACTCTATCACATATTCGGGTAGAATTTATTCATAACTTACACTGGATTTTATTCCTTCTTCTTAGCTTTATCATCACCTTCTGATGTCTTGTTTGTATTAGGATTTCCCATGACTTTCATTCATTACTTTGTCTCTTCATCATCTTCTCATGTTATTTTCTTGTCATTCTTTGCTTCTTCAACTCTAAAGTGAAATTCCTTGACCTTGTATATATATTTTACCTTCTTCTTTCCCAAGGATCTCTTAGGCATAGCTAACTTGGACTCATTTTTAGGATTGGTATTCATGTTGAAAACCTTCTTAACTTTCCCTATGAAGGTATGAGGCCTAATTTTGTACTTAGAATGTTCATTGTAACAAAAATACTTTGTAAATCTCCCAAATTCATGACAATTATAGCATTTAACACTACTCTTACCTCTAAATTGGTGTATATTGTCATTCTAACTATGATTGGAAGCCTTAAGATCATGAAATTTCCTAACATAGTGTTCAATCTTGTTACAATTGTAGGACACAATCCTATTCATGCATCTTGAGTATTTTTCTTCCCAAAACTGACTTGTTGGTTCTTCTAAGTAGTACTTGACAATGTGACCTTTTTCTTGGAAATTGAAGAAAAATATATTCTTTTCTTTCTCACTTTTGTTTTCCCTCCATGGGTGGTCATCTATGACATTTTTCCTACATTCCTTAGCTCTATGTCCATAGTTATGACAAGAAAATAAATAACCATTGAAATTACTTTCAAACCTGGATGCATTTGGTTGCCTAACTAGCTTAGTCCTTCTTGTGTTTATCTCCTTGGTCATATTAATGCATGTTTGCATGCTTAGACCAGCCTTTTCATCCTATCTCTTTTCCTTAGGTTCTCTTCTAAATCATATACATGTTTTATCACATGCTTCTTTTTCACATTCTATAATTTCATCAAGAACTTCATTACACTTCTCCACCTTTCCAAACATCTTCAGTATGTTGTTTGTATCCTCTAATTCAGCCTTCAGGGTTCTCAATTCTTCTTCATTCTTAAAGCAATCATCTTCTTTGATTTTTAGTGTTTTTTCCATACTTTTAACTATAGTTTCCATCTCTTTGAGGGCTTGGCCATGATCAGATTCCATAAGTTTTGTTTCCTTCTTCAATCCATCAATCACTAATTGGGTAATCTCATATTTCATTTTTCGAGCTGATTCAGCTAATGCACCCATGCTTGTGCTCTAAATATCTCCTCCAAGATGTTAAAATTGATTCAAGAGGACCACACTCTTATACCAATTGTTGGAAATTCCAGGAACTCAGAGGGGGTAAAATTAGTGCTAATTCAAAATTTGACAGATAATTTAATTCACTTAACTTAGTTACGATGAAGCCATACCATTGTTCACAAGTAATAAACATGAGAGCACACATAGAGAGATAATATTTAATGTGGGAAAACATTCAAGGGAGAAAACCCCACCGAAACCAAAGAAATAACTTGGACAAATGTCCTGTAAATGTTACAATGATTTCACTGTTGAGCATCCACTTAACATAGAGCTACAACTCCAAATTTTAGTCAAGCTACCACTTGAACTTTTGCAAGCCTCTACTTGCTTGGAAGCTACAACTCCAAAAAATTCAACCAAGCTTCAAATTGATCTTATGTAAGCTTCCACTTACAAGGAATCTTCAATTCCTAAATTTCTAATCCACCACTTAGTTTTATACATTTTTTTGATCAATTTGAATTGGTTATCTCACACAATAGGTTGTGACCACTAAATTAGCTCATTTTTCTTCTCTTTTCACCCTCATTCTCATCACCTAATCAATAAAAAATATATATCATACAAATCTTCTTGATCCACCTATATTTCATGTTCTTAACACCTTTAAAGAATGGTCATCAACAATTCATTATCATTCACACTCCACTTTACTCAACTAGCATTCTTACTTCACTTCACTATCAACCATGTCTTCGTCAACATCTCTGCATTGCTCCAAAAACAAATTCAAGGCATAAGGATGGGATTATATAATTAAGAAATTAATCCTCAAAAAAGTACTTTTCATTTCCACTTCAATAACTATTCATATACACCCACATGATATCATTCAATGAGGAAATAAACCATCAAACAAAAACTACCATTTAACAATAATTACATATGAATTTTCTTGTAGGTTCAAGTACATAATTTTCAAGTCCTTGTACGAATTATATGATGTAAATGAGGAATAAAGGAGGATTCTAAACTCTCTAACCTTCTGCCTTCATCTCTTAATATTACTTTCTGACTTTTGCACTTAGATTGATTTGTAACTCAACTTAGTTTTGTCCTATTCTCTCCAATGTACCTTTTTATCTTATAGTGAAAGGAATATTATACCAAGTGTCTTGGGCATGTAGGAACATTACTTACATATCCACTTATCTTTGTAAATCCTTCATATGAAACCCATCTCATCATTTCATTTTTAGGATTTCATTGGAGCTCTCAAACTCATTCATGAAGGACTGAAAATTAAATTTACATAGATCCTCTTCCAATTAATTATGCATGCAATTTAAATCCAATCTAAATCATGGAGATGGTATACCATGATGTGTAGATAGACATCAGATGCAAAGGGAAGCTTCATCACTCTCAAACAAGCAAGAACATGTTGATTTGAGCGTGCAAGTCACAGACCTTCAAACCTAGAAATACAGTATTCACACAATGAGGTATAACTTCACTTAAACACTAGTTCATGGATCCTACAATACCTTTATATAAAGGACTTGATATTTTTATTCTTTTAAGATTACCAACAAGCTTTAGTTCAAGGTTTTTATCATGAATATGCATGCTTTTCAAAGATAGCTCTGAGTGGTTTCAAAACAACGAAAGACTATTCTTGATTTGTATGGCTTCAAACACTTCACTTGAACTTTCATGCTAAACCAATGCATGAAACACTTACCAAAGGAATTTGACTTTACTTTTAAGCCTTCCCTTACAAAGAGATTGGTTTTTGCCTTCAAAGCATTAAGTGGTATGACTAAAAATGCACATGTATCATCACATTTTCCCAAAAAAAACCCCAGATGACTTTATGAACATCAAGATAACACCCCCATCATCCTTCACCAAAAAATTGAGCATGGGTTCCTTTTCCATTTTGGTATGTACAATACTTTTTTCTCAAAACATATGTTTTCTTGTGGGGTCCACCATGATTCATAAGTTCAAACCACCATGAACATGACCTCTAATGAGTTATCTACATGATAAAATTCATAACAAAGAAAAATAGTTCCATTTTAGCACCTAACCAAGATTTTTCTCCATACCAATCTGAACTGGGTTTAGGAGGGTTTAAGTCAGCTTCACAAAAATGAATAGAACTTTCTTATTTCTCATCCATTTGACCTCAAAAATTTTGAAAAATATTTTTATATCTATGATCTTACAAAATATCTCTTATGTTTTATCTAAAGGAGGCTCCATAATTCATATTGAACACTAAGAAGTTAGAGTGCTATTTTAGCATACCTTAATAGAAAATTAAACATGTCCTATTATGTGTTTCATTCATATACCATACTTCACCATCAACCTGAATCCTTCACTCCACCATTCCAGAACATTTTGCTAACTAGGCCTAGGGATTAGGAATTTTGAATTGAGCTAGTTTGACAAATTCAACTCATGTGACCTTGTAATCATCCTTGTGACCTTGATTCCACATCATATACATAATATACAATGTAAGATATCATCTTGGTATGCTATCTTATCATCACTCTTCCTGTGCCTATCACTAGCGTCTCAACAAGACAATGCGTACTCAGGTGTTCTTAAGCCGTATTGTCTTTCCTTGTCAATAATCATTCCAAGCTCCCTCTATCTCTCTTGAATCCTAATTTTTTATTTATATTCATTTTACACCAGTGAAAACTCAACATACACATGCCAACAATATTTCCTCTAAAGCGTTCACCTTATTTCTCTTTAATTACATGTCGTAGAGATTTAGTGATATTGACCATGATTTTCGTAGGCTTCAAAATCCTTGAAATAATCACATTTGAATTTAATTATGCTCTAAAACACGTAGAATTTATCAATGTGATATGAAGTAGAGGTTTGAATCTTTACAATCTCACAAAAGATCTCAAATGGTAGTCTCACATTGTTTTCTTCCTGAAGAATGGATAAGTTTTGAAAATAAAAAAAAGAACTGTGAGATTACTCCAAATGGGGAAATACTCTAAAATCAGAACACAATGGTCAATACAGTCAAAATTTAATCGCACAACAAAGTTACTACGAGAAATTGGAATCAAAAAACTTGGCCAAATGAAATAGTCACATAGCCAAGGATAAAACTAAAGTTTTGTCGTCATAAGGAAATCACTATGTAGCATGAGATTCTAGGATTACAAAACTTGGTGCGGTTGTGTAAATACTCAGTAAAAAATGTGAAAGTGAATGCGTAAATGAATACTTCAAGATTGTTCCACATGGCACACTCTTGTAAAAATTGATCATTGAAGGTTGAGAGAAGGATACTAGACCTCAAGACTCTCAAACTCCTTGATGATTTCACATGTCCCAATGGGACCCACTAACATGAAGATGAATATTGGATAGAAAATTATGGAATAAGCTCAAAATAGTGTGATATTGGTCTTATTGAAAATCTCTTGAAGAGAGGATTTGATTTAGAAAAAAATAAGAGTGATTATTTTTGTATAAAGGCCAAAATTAACATCTGAAGTTTGTTAGAATAATTTTATTTTACAAGGTCATTTTAAATGATTTTCAACAACTCCAATGGCTCACATTTAATGAGTTGAACATTCCCAATATTTGAAGATCCTTTTGAGTGTGTCAAGAAGGCTTTGAGATCATGAACAATAATAAAATCAAATCTTAGATTTAGTCTATTTTAAATTTATATCTTCATCCAAGATCTAAAATGAATTTCATGATGGGATAAAGTAGTGAATGTGAAAGATTTAAAGGAATTAATACTAATTTGTGCATAACATCATAGGTGGAAAAGCTCCTCATTTATTCTCTTATATAAATTTCACACTACTCAATTCTTTCTCGTAATGATCTTGAAATTTTGTTAAACCTTGTACATAAAATCTTCTCTTTTGTGCCTCCCTTATAACATGCAAATGTACTAGTAATATGGCTGAAGTGTTATTATTCAAAGTCTTTGTCTAAGGAAATAATTTGTCATGATCATTTTATTTCTCTTGTTCCAGCTCTCATTCTAGCTCATAGTACCTAACACACTTTTGTGCCCTACATAAAGCCTCCAAAGTCTTGTAACATCATCAAAATTTTGTACCCTCACAGTAATCTTTCTACACTCAGTGTTTATGGTAGATTTTGGTTCACTTATTATTATAAAGAATAAATCACCAAAAAATTAGAAATATCAAGGTTTAACTATACATGTGTCGATAATGTTGAGATGTAAGGGTGCAAAAGTCACAAGAAACTCCATCCAATGAATGAGAAAACATACACATAGATAAATAGCTTGACAAGATAGATGTTAGACAATAATATGATGAGTTGCTTGGTAAAGGCCAATCCCATGAACCAACGGGCTTCCTTTGAAGAGTGTTAACCCTTTTTATACAATTAAGTGATAAATGAGAAAATCTATGATATGATAAATATTTACGATATTTAGACAATACAATGATGAAACAAGATCAATCTTCCATAGGGATAGGAAGACCCTTTTATGTGTAGTGGATGGCCCAAGATAAGTCTGCGGAAAGATAGAGATCCTCAAAATAATCAAGCCACTATTTCTTGGAGGAATCTTGTATTTCTCAAATTATTTCTAGTTGATCCTTGATGTCATCTGGGTTTGGTGTCATGATGATGACATAGAGTCTCAACTCTTGTTCCATGTCATATTGGTCCCAATAAAAGGGTTAGGAGATGATCGAAAGGTTGTAAATGATATTGATGGGGCGCTTCACTTAGAAAAATCATCTACAAATAGAGACCACTTTGAAATAGATAGATTAAAAGAAAACATATTCTGATAAGAATTACAAACATGCAAAATGTGTTAAAAATTCTTAAGGACAAGAATCGTGGGATATTTAGGGAAATCTCTGGCAATTCAAAAGACTCATAGAAAATTGTTGCGTAATGATAGATTTGATAGAAATTCAAATCTTATGCTTTAAAAATGTGCTTGAATGATTGAATTGCATTGATAAAGGATGTGTAGATAAAAAGAAAATGTGAAAAGGAAAGTTGTACCTTGTTTATGACACAAAATAGAGATGATAATGCTGTAGAAGAACCTTACGATGATATGGGATATCCAAGGTCTTGAAAAGGCATGGTAAATTGATAGGATGTTATAGATGATGTTTCAATATCTAGAGGGTTAGGGATTCACTACAACTTTCAGGGACCCAGACTCAATGAAGGTGATGATTTTATATAGAATCACTGATGATTAGTTAGAATTTTTAGTGATATGAAAATAGTGAGGAAACCCACTTGGAAGTGGTTGAAACCAATTCCAAATGGGTTATTTATATTTGGGAGTGAGTATGGATGGGGCTGAAATGTGTTAGGGAGGCTGGGATGTTGAGAGGTTAGAGAAAATAGGTTTAGAAGGTTGAAGTGGTTTAGGCTATTTAAGATGAGGTAGATAAGTTTTTACGAGGGGTAAAGTATTATTTTATAGGGATGAAATATGGTTTATAGGATAATGGGATAGGCTTAATGTTTAAAACATAAATGTGAGGGATGTGGATAGTTTGCTTAAGGTGTCAAAAAAATAGATTCTACATTTGCCCGTTTTTTCCAAGTGGTTTGTAATGTAAAAGTTGTTGGATAAAAAATGAGTGAGATGGTTGAATTTGTGCTAGATAGGTGATCCCCACTTAAATTGGGGGTCATTGTGACAAAGTTCAATGCTCATCAGTTTGAATAGGTTAATGTATAATTGTATTTACATTTAGGATTCCCCAAGATTGGGCATGAAATATATTACCACTGAGGTGGACATACGTGACTAAAAATTCAAGT
Organism: Taxus chinensis; assembly: GCA_019776745.2. Classification (NCBI taxonomy): domain Eukaryota; kingdom Viridiplantae; phylum Streptophyta; class Pinopsida; order Cupressales; family Taxaceae; genus Taxus; species Taxus chinensis. Next base: position 80,559,164 of record CM034152.1, on the reverse strand, counting down.
GATAGGGGAGCCAATGGGTTCTTGACCTATAGACATATGAATTAAAGGATGCATCAGGAAAAGGTTCCCAAAAATCTGTATTATCCATGGTGTCTTAGAAAAAATGGGGTTGGTATAAAATATGTTGCCACAAAGGTGAGCTTACATGACCAAGGAGTCAAGTGACAGGGGAACCACTTGGTTTTCAACCTATAGATGTAAGAATTACAAAAGATAGAAAGAAAAAGGTTCGTGAGAGGCCACAAAATCCGTGGTGGATTGATAAACCAAGAATCCATAGAATGAACGAATATGGATTTTAAGAGGGTCTTGGTCCCCCCAAAAAGGGAGCACTTACTTTGAAAGCGTGAAATTTTTATGAGGGATGTGTAAAGTTGTAAATCCGTTGAAAGGGTCTCAAAGTAGGGATGATGATCAAAATAAAAGTTTGATTAGGTTTGGACATAAAACAAGGATGTTTGGGATGAAGGGAAAATAATTGATAGCAATTACCCCAGATTGTTGGCAATTTATGAAATCGCTGGCAATTATCCTGATCCCCGGTGATGGGATAAAATTTGATATAAAATCCTCATAGGGGTTTATTTGGTGTTATTTGCAATTGTGAGAGAAAATCATATGATAAACCTTGATATTGCAAATTTTTAGTGTTTTCAGAGCGATGGAGGTAACTAGAGGGAGCAAAAGATGTCAGAGACCTACCCGTGCAAAGGTAAGTGGATGTTTTTAAAATTTTGAATATATATTTTTTATTTGTGTTTTTCTAATAGATGAGGAAATCACATAGAAATCACATGCTATTTCATAGGAAATCACCAGTGATTTGGAAAATTGTGGACGATTATATGGAGTCACCAAAGATTCAATGGATTTGCTGGAGATTCTAGTGATTTCGTAATATAAAGGGTTATTTTAAGATTTGTTAATTGATTTTCGATGAGTTGTATTTGATATTTTGTTGTTGATTTTTATGGATGCAGGTGAGGGATCAATTGACTACATGGGATCAAATCCCAAAGTTATTAGATAATGTTCATAAGTATTTATCAAAGGATGACTAAGGTCATCTAGAGGAGGTTGGATTAGGAGGGATGCATCATTAGAGATACATCCATAAGGATATGGGCTTATCACTGGTGTTTTTTGAGTGATGAGATCATGTTACATGGAATTTCTAGTTATTGATGGGTGAGATGAATTTCACCTTAGAGGATATTCACTTGATCCTATAATTACCAATGTAGGGTGAGTAGGTAAACATTAAATATGAGGTAAGAAGATGTGTTTCTATGCAACATCTATATGGGTATGGTGCTATCGATGTTGTATATTCATATGGGGGCTTTCTTATGGATTAGTTTTCAGTGATGATGAGGAGGGTTGGGCCTTGGTGACCATGATCATGATTGGGATTATATATTATGCGCTAATAGATTTAGTAGGTGATAGGTTTTTTGGGATGTTGACTGGAGTGGTGGGAGACATGATGGAGCACCAGACAATGTTTACTTGTTCCCTACCTTAATAACTCAGGTATATAGGGAGTTATGGTATTGGAGGACAAAGAGGAGATTCAGGGTTGATGTGTATTTTTGTTGGAGTGACGGGCACATGAGAAAATAATAGTGGCTCATCTAAGAGGGGTACCATGGGCTAGATGGAATGATCTATGATACACCATTGGGTTTATGAAATGGCATTCAGATTTTGTAGTGACAGGGCCTGTGAGAGGAGAGGATCATTATAGAAAACTCTTGGCAGGTTTACAGGGAGGGGATATAGTGTGGAGGTCGTATACAGGTTTCCCAGTGTGGCTAGGGGTAGAGGTGGAGATGAGAGTGTCTCAATAGTAAATGTGGGTGTGAGATTTATGAGCCAATCAGTGGGAGTTGAACATATTTAGCTGTATCAAGTGACCATTTGGATTGGTACATGATGTGCCTAGGAATTTTTTTCCTATAGATGTGATGATGGGAAGATAGATGTGGGGCTAATGAATGTGTAGGATCTAGTTGAGATGGAAGATGAGGAGGGAGTGGGAGTTAGGGTGGATTATCAAGGGAATATAATGGGATTTGATGATGCTCGGGAGATAGAGGCATATGATGCCTGGTGGACAGTTCAATTGGATGAATTTGAGTGACAAGTATGAGCATGTGTAAAGGTTGCATAAAAGGGTGGTGCTGAGGGTGGTGTGGAGGATGAAGGGGTGAATTTATTAGAGGAGACCATAGTGATTATAGAGGCATAAAAGGTTGTATGGTTAGTCGAGTGAGCCACTTTGATTGCTGAGAGAGACAATGTTATATCTTCTTGAGAAGCCATGATTTGAGAGTGAGAAACAGGGAATGACAAGAGGGATGGGATGGGCTAGTAACTAACGAATGTGTACGGGGAGATCACCGAAGTGAGAGAAGAAAAAGATAGGTATCTCCATGAGAGGGAGACATTGCGATAGGCCGTCGGTGTGACAGGATAGTTGATATCAGGGGCTGAGCTCTAGGTAGCTAGAGCATAGACTAGTGGATAGATGGGGCCACCTGGTAGTGTGAGTATGACTCATTATCAGGAATTGGGAGATGAGATACATTATTATGAAGATATAGTTATGTAGAGGATTCTAGATGAGTGTAGGTATGGTGGTTTTTTGGCTCGGCAGTGACATGATCCATCAGGGATTGCCATGAGCATGGGTCATCCATTGAGGGGTCGGGGTGAGGGACCATTTAGAGATGCTCATTGTGACCAAAGGAATAGTGGTAGGGGGAGTGTTTTCTTGATAGGATTTTATTTCACTACATAATTGTGTAAGACCATTTTGAGAGATTTTGATGTATGACATATTTTGATGTATATATATATATATATATATATATATATATATATATATATATATATATATATATATGATTTTGATGTTGTGTTATATTTTGAGTTTTGTAATGGTTTCAATGTGATGGATATACCTAAAATGTACATTTGTGATAAGAGATGTGGTTGATGATTTTAGTTATGGATTTAATGTGATATATTATGGATTTTTTTGAAATGTATATTTGTGACTAGAGATTTATGTGTTATAATGTGATTTTGATGATCTTAGATATGGTTATGAAAAATAATGATCTTGTTGTATGATTAATGCACTATACAATGTATAAGGACATAATGTGGGATGTTTGATTCCTTATTATTCTTAGCATATATAGTTTACTATGGTAAACTTATTATATGTGTGACATTGCACGTGCACCTTGTATTTAATATTAACATATGACTCATAATGGTTAGTCATACTAGGATCATGGATAGATGTGGGATAGTTGTACATACCCTTTTTCGAAATGGAAAATGTTTTTATGTAGAAAATATGGGTACCAAGTTCTTGATAGTTCCTAGGTGTTTCCCCAGTTTTATTGTATATGACATAAGATGATTGATGCAAGAAGCTCGTATTTTATGGGAAAGATGATCAATGCAGGAATATTTCTTGGGATGATTGATTTCTTTATTTTGATAGGAGGGATGATCGATGCATGAATCCCTTTTGATATGAGTAATGATCAATGTAGGAATTCCTTTTTGTGTCCTTTGATTAGGTAGCCATCTTTTGAGGGAGTGGTCTACTATTTTATTGAATTTTTTATTTTATGGTAGACATCCTTCGAGGGAGTGGTCTACAAATTCATTTGAGGTAATTTTCCTTTTTGATAACCTTCCTTCGAGGGATTGGTTTATAATTTAATTTTATCCATATTATAGATATTTTGATTTTTGAGCTGAGGGAGGGCCTAGGAAACCACTTAGAAAGGGATAAAATGAATATACAAGCTACATATATATACTTTTAGAGCTCAAATTTGCACCCTACCCTAGGTCATAGACAACTTAGGGATTTTAAGGGAACATGGTACAGTCTATAAGTAGTGGGACCTTACACTGTGAGATAGACCTATGTAGAAGGCCGGTTCCTCTACCTAACCCTACTACTAAAACTACACCTAACAGAGAAAGAAAATCCTAAACTAAATATGCCAAAGAACAAGGGATAGAAGGATATATAGAAAGGTAAAATCCTAAGCTAAAGAGGCGGTGATAGCATAAAGAAAAGGGTGACAAAAATTGAACACAATCAAAATGGAGCCTGAAAATGAGAGAAGTATTCACAATCCATTACAAAAATAAGAAGAAGACATGACTGCTAATAAAAGTGAGCTAAGGAAGAAAAAATGTTCCAAAAAATATATTTCATTGCTTAAAATATGCACAATCCATTACAATTGAAACAGAAGGAAAGAATAATTTGCAAAGGACAAAATGAAGGATCAAAGTTCATAGCTTCTCGGGAGATCATTTTGACATGGTTCCTTTACAGATCAGAATGTTGATCTATTTAAAAATGAAATATTTTAATATATATAGCTCAAATGATAGAACAACAAGAAAGAGAGGAGGAAAAGAGAAGAGCAGTGGATTTTCAAACTTCAACCATCAACAGTATGAATTAAAATCTGTCAGAGGAATGACGAAGATCTGGAGGGAATTCATGAGCATCAAAACGTTGCACTCAACCGCAAAATGATGTAGCTTCAAGATCGAAGCTAGAAATCACCCATAAGAGTAATGTGCATGCATTAAGGGAAAAATGGCTCAAATCCCATACACCATTCCATATGACTTCTTAAGATGAAAGGTGTACATATAGTAGTGGGGTGTGTAACTCCCCCATAAATGTAGCCATCAAGAGGTGGGAGTTACATTCCTAGAATAACCGGTTAAATGTAACTCCTATGACACTCTATGACGCGTGTAAGCCCATAATGACACCCTAGGACACCTAGTCATGGCGAATCACCTATGTCGAGGAATCCCATGTACTTAAAATATGTGCGAGGTAAATATCCTACATCAACAAAATCTTCTGTATAGTACATGGGAACTCTACTAAGCCATTACTGTGTCTATATTGTCCTACAGAAGGAAATGCATCCACACTTCATCAATTCTAGTGGTTGAGCTACCTGGTTTGATCGTTGCATGCCCAAACTACTATTTTCTACCTTAAAAGATATGTTTTCTGATTTGAACCACTAAATGCCACCAAAATTAGATTTTTTTGATGCCAAGTTGAAGGGCTCGAGGAGAGATTTCCAACAATATAAATTTCGTATGATTTTGAGATCTAAATTGAAAGATATGGCTTCTTGAAGATTTGTCTGTCGGGAAGCACATAATACGACATGTGGTAGCCCATGATTGGTTCGGGAATTGACCTCATCAACATGTGCAATGATTTTATCTTTACCAAGTGTCTACCTCCCATTGGGTTCTAGGCTTAGGATTTACTTCCCTGCTTTTCCTTCCTTTACCCTGCCTTGGTGAGCGGGTCTTCCTTTGTCATTATGAAAAAATGGGCCAATGAGAAACAACCACGTTTCTTCACAATTCTCCCTTTACATAGAAGACGATGTCAGACTATGAAATATTGACCAATAAGGATGTTCTACGTTGCTTCTCTTGTCATATTTTTATTTGATCTCCACTAGAAACTACGAAGTATTAGCCAATGAGGAGACTCCACTCCCTTTCGCATGTCAGACCTTTGGGAATCCTTGACTAACAGGTTCAAATTTATAGCTAATAGGAAAGCTCCACACTACTTGCGATGTCAGTCTTACTTTTATAGACTTGGATGACAACTGAAAAATGTGATCCAATGAAAAGGCTCCACATTTATCCACAAATGTCAGTCTCTTAAGAACTTTCTTGTATTTTATTGGTCATGCCTTTGCATCACAATGTTTTACTTGGGAGGACTTAGAAACTTTTCCTCTTTAAAAAATTTCCACCATGTGTGTGCCTTTTGATTTTATGCTCGCCCTGCTAATTTGTTGACTTAGTAGTAGCCCATACCTGATGAGATATGTATTCCAACTAATTCTGTGGACTTGAAGTCTGTCAGGCCCGAAACCTTTGAGGATAGCCATAATGATGCGAAGTGGCCCCGCTAGCCTTTGATCTTCAAACGCTTGTCATTTCCTTCACCCGCCATGAGTTGGTCTTTGATTGGATGTAGATTTTCTTTTTTGTGTGGGTTTCCTTACTTCCCGTGGGTTTAATTAAACCCACCTAATTTTTAAAATGACACTCTTTTTTTCTATGGATTTTAAACATATAACCCACTAATGAATGAAACCTTAGTCTCCTATGGGTTTTTGAATGCCAACGGTTGTTGCTTTTGGGAAATGGAATTTGATGGCTATTTGAACATCCCAAACCTGTTAAAAATGGATAAGTCCATTTTTAATAAGTTATTCCAAATTAACCCAGGGGGTTAAATTTGGGATAACAATTTTGGCAACCTCTATGGGAAATTTTCCTGTTAAATTTGACCAGTGGCCTTATGCATCCATTGGGCATGGAGTTAAGCCCAAAAAATTTTAAAAATGTTTTTTTTTTAATTTTAAAAGATTACCCCTAAGCCGTTATGAACTTAGGACAAATTGATACTTCCTAAAGTTAATCCATGGGATTTAACTGAAGCTTTGTAGTTTCCTAAAAATATGATTCTGCCATTAAACATGTTCAGGATGATTTGGAACCACCTTAGTCTACTATTGAAGCTGATTTCTTGGGATTTTTAATTTTAAACTTTTTAGACTATCCTAAGAAAAAATTTATTACCGAGGAAAGGGAATGGGAACTCTCGAATGCAATTGATCTTGAGGTCTAAATGATTTAGCAATTAAAATTTCCCCATATCTGATTTGAACAAGAACACTTCTCGAACTGAATTGAACTGTGCAGCACACAAAAACTATGTACAAAACATGGAAAATCATACATGTTCCAAGTGGAAACATGATGATTTTTCACAAGCACTTCTTCTACTGGAAGAAAACCTACTCTACCCTACTCTAACAAAAGAAACGAGAAGGTAAAAAATTCCTGAAATAAGCAGGGATAAATAACTTCCCTTTCTTACAAAATGTAGCCATGTGATTAATTTAGCACTGAACATGAATTTCAATAGGAGTGAAAAAATGATTTGAAGATGGTTTTTCACCCTATCCATCAAGGTGTTAACGATAAAATTAACAAATACCTCTTTTAGTTTCTTTGTATTTGGATCTAAAAGGCATTGCAACTGATCCTTAGGACTTTGAAGCTCTTCCTCATGCTCTGAAATGAGCATGACTGGTTGCAACTCTGATTTTGGATCCAAGCTAGCCATATACCTGATTGGAAAGGAGTCCTTTGGAACTAATGGTCTGATCCTTGTGATTTTCCCATTATTTTGAAGCTCATCCCCATGAATGGGATCCTCCTGCAAACTTTCCTCAAGAAGGTGGCTCATTCTTTTGAAGCTCATCCTCGTGTTTGTGATTTAATAACTCTGACTCTTCCATGGTGATTTCTGATTTTACAATTGGTTCACCACGGATCTCCTCCTTCTCAAGAATAAATCTTGAGAGATCAAACTCATCCACAAAATCAAACTCCTACAAGGATGAAGTGGAAGAAGGATATGAAATTTTATCAACAAAATAAAGAAAAAAATTCCTATGATATCTTCTTCATCCAAGACTTTTGAATATGATTTTTCCATCTTTTTGGTGTGAAGCTCCTCATGAATGATTACATCATATGGATATATGCTTGGTGTATCATTGCAATCTTTCAAAACTTCCCGCTCATTTGAGATATTCTCTTCCTATGCTTTGATATTTTCTTGTTCAACCTCCTTGACTTTTGATTTTCAATCAAAATAGGAGGAATATAGTGGTGGGTTGGGTCACTTCTTCTTCCACTATGCTCTCAGAGTCAATCCATTCTTCAACAACTATTTCTTAGCCTTTAAGAATGGAACTTACATTAGCCAATTTTGAAGAACTTGGAGAAGGTTGGCTATTAGGTTCTTGATGACGAACCTTTCTTGCTTCAAACTCATGGCTCCAATCCTTGAAGCTCTAAATTTGATCTTCTTTGCTTAACTCCCTTTTAACCTTCCCCTTCAGATATGCATATGCATCTTATTGTATAGAAGAATGAATCTTAACCATATTTTTCATGAAAGATTTGAAATCTTGTTTAGTTATGAATGGATCCTCAGGTAACCAAGAACTTGGGCCCTTAGTCTGTTGGTTAATCTCCATTACTTCATGGTTTTCAACTGATTTTTCATGAAGTTCAGGCACCCATATATTTGGTTTGAAAAAATGGTGAAATGATTTAACCTTGGATGATTTTAAAAAGGCTCAAAAGGTGGAGGAGGTGGGATACTTTCTTATGGAGGAAGTGTAGGTCTAGAAGAAAGGAGCATGGAAAAATGAAGGTGGGATAAAAAGGAAGAAGATGGAGAAGGGAATCCTTAATGGGAGAAAATAGAAAACTAGGAACATGGAAGGTAGGATGAGATAGCATATGTTGGGGAGGAGGAATGGGAGGGCTATAAGATGGTAGTGTAGGATTACCCCATTGAAATTGTTCCCTAACAATAGATTGCTAAGCCTTCATTTCTTCAACCCACTTTGTAATTTGAGGCATCATTTCAACCATGAACTATAGATTTTGTTGAGGGACGAATGGAATATTTGTAAAGCCTTTCCATGGGCAGGGATTCTTATAGCCAATCTTGGCTACCTTCACTATACATATAATTCTAGTCTGCACCATGCTCATCTCCATCTCTTAAATCTACCTCTGCAAATCCGGATCTTCCATGAAGTTTCCACCATCACCTGCAAAACATTATTCTTCATAAACATTTTGGTTAGATAAATAACCATATGGGTTAGTGGGGGGTGGGTTATATGCATATTCTTGATGATGGGGCTCATAAAATTGATTTGGAGGAGGATTTTGAAATTACAAGGATGGAGGGGATTGATTCTATTGTTGAAAATAAGAATCCCAAAAAGGAAATGAAGCCACGATTGTATAAATTCATTAAAGAAGAAAATGAAAGATGGAAAGAAAGGAAATGAATGGAAATAAATGGATGGAAGAATGAAAAGGATGGCCTGCAACTGAGATATTGGTTTTGTTGAATCAATGAAGTCACCAGATGTGCTTAAAAATGACTCTAAAGGCTGGATATTACCAAGAACACATAAAAATTGGCAATAGGAAGTTGTAAATCTCTTTAATCTATGCCCCATTGGGCATACAAAAACTATTGGAGTAGTGAAGGCATTGAGGTGGAAAGGATACTACAATGGAACACCTTTCAAATGTAAGCTTTGAATACTTGTCCCACTGGGCATGCCAAAACTGTTGGAGCAGTGAAGGCACCGAGGTGGAAAGGATACCATAATGGAACACCTGTTAAATGTAAGCTTTGAATATTTGTCCCATTGGGTATGCCAAAACTGTTGGAGCTCAAATTTGCACTCTTCCCTGAGTTATAAACTCAAGGATTTTTAGGCTACATGGGACTATCTCCAAATCATGGGACCTTGCACTATGAGACAAACCTCTGGAGAAGGTTGGTTCCTCTACCCAATCCTACTACTAAAACTACACCTAATGTAGAAATAAAATCCTAAGCTAAACATGCCACATGACTAGGGATAGGAGGAGATGCAATAAGGGAAAAACCTAAGCTAAAAGGGTGGTGATAACACCAAGAAAAGGGTGACAAACATTGAACAATATCAAAATTGATCCTGAAAATGAGAGAAGTATGCACAATTCATTGTAAAATTAAGAAGAAGGAATGTATACTAATAAAAATGAGCTAGGGAAGAAAAATTGTGTCACAAAAAAAAAATTCATTTCTTAAAATATGCACAATCCATTATAGTTGAAACAAAAGGAAAGAAGAATTTACAAAGGTGAAAATGAAGCCTCAACGTTCATAGCTTCTCAAGAGACCATTTTGACATTGTTCCTTTACATATCAGAATGCCCATCTCTTTCAAAATGAAAGATTTTACAATATATAGCTTGAATGAAAGAGAAACAAGAAAGAGAGGAGGGAAAAGAGAAGAGGGATGCATTTTCAAACTTCAACCATCAACAGGATGCATTAAACTCTACTGAAAAGCACATTGGCTTTCTACCAAGTCATTAATGTGTCTATTCCATCCTATATATGGAAATGAAGCCATGCTTCATCAATTCTGGTGGCTGAGCTACCTGATTTGATTGTTTTCATGCCAAAAATGCTCTTTTCTGCCTCAGAATCCTTGTTTACCACTTTGAACCACTAAATGCCACCAAAATTAGATTATGTTGATGCCAAGTTGAAGGAATGAGGAAATATTTCTAACGATATAAATTTTGTCTTATTTGGAGCTATAGATCGAAAGATATGGCCTCTTGAATATTTTCCTATCAGGAAGCACATAAATATGGCACGTGGTAACCTCTGATTGGTTCAGGGATTAGCCTCATCAATGTGTGCACTGCTTTTATATTTTCCAAGTGTCTACCTCCCATTGGTTCACATGATCAGAATTTACTTCCTTTATTTTCCTTCCTTTACCTTACCTTGGCGAGCGGGTCTTCCCTTGTCCTTATGAAAAAATAGACCAATGAGAAACAAACACATTTCTTTGCAATTCACCCTTTATATAGAAGAGCTTGTCGAACTATGAACTCACGACCAATAAGGATGTTCTACATTACTTCTCTTGTTATATTTTTCTTTGACCTCCACTGACAACTGTGAAGTATCAACAAATGACTAGACTCCATGCCATTTGGGAAGCTTTGAATGATAGTTGCGAAGTTCTGGACAATAGGAAAGCTCCACACTACTTCACATGTTAGTCTTACTTTTATAGACTTGGTCGACAACTGTGAAATGTGAGCCAATGAAAAGGCTCCACGTTTATTTGCAATGTCAGTATCTTGAGAACTTTCTTACATTTTATTATTTTTGCATTCACCTCGAAGCCTTCTACTTGGGAGGACTTATAAAATTTTTCTCTTTGAAAATTTGCTACCAAGTGTCCATATTTTTCTTTTATGCTCACCTTGCTGAATTGTTAACTTAATAGTATCCCAGACCCGATGAAATATGAATTACAAATAATTCTGTAGACTTGAAGTCTGTTAGGCCCAAAACCTTTGAGTATAGATGGAATGATGCCACATGGCTCTGCTAGCCATTGATCTTCTGCCACTTGTCATTGCCTTCACCGGCCACGCATTGGTCTTTGATTAGTTGTGGATTTTATTTTTTTGTGTGGGTTTCCTTACTTCCCATGGGTTTAATTAAACCCACCTAAGTTTTAGACCGAAGCTCATTTGTTCTGTGACTTATAAACATATAACTTGCCAATGAATTAAACCTTATTATCCCGTGGGGTTTTGAATGCCAACGACCGTAGCTTTTGGGAAATGGAATTTGAATACTATTTGAATGTCCCAGACCTATTAGAAGTGGTGAAGTCCATTTTTAACAAGTTATTCCAAATTAAATTGGGGGGTAAATTTGGGATAATATATCCTTGTCATGTCATTAATTAGGTAAAATAGGGGAATAATAGGAGTAATAATTTTGGGGTTCCATAATTATGAGAAGAGAACTTGTCCATGTGGAATATGCTATGTGTAGAGCCATGATGCTCATATTTAAGGTCATAACAGGTATGATGAAAAAATACCACATATTTCCAAATCACTACGAGAGTGATACAATGTGTGGGATGATGGAAGGAGATCATAGTTTTACTAAGGTCTTTGATTCAATATTTTAGCAATATAATGGTTGTAAGTACATGGTGTTAAGAGGATCGTTTTCAAGTTTACCATCAAGGGAGGATAAAATATAAGCCCCCAACCTATATTTATGAGTGATAATATATGGTCTAAGATATTTTAGAGAAAACTTCCCTTGTTTACTCTTTTCCATGTCAGTGACATGTTGATTTTATTTGAGAACAAGATAACCAATGGTAAATTCCTATTGTTTGAGATGTTTGGTATAAGATCATTTGATTCATTCTTGATAGATGTTGATATGTTTAGAGGAATTTAGACAACATTCATCTAAAAATTCTAGTTGTTATTATTATTCTTGGCGATAATCCTCATTAGATATGAGGTCTCAAAGGGAGATGCAGAGATATGGAATTTTAACTTCGAGAGGAAGAAAAAATTCAATGCCATATACTAAGGAGAAAGGTATATCTCTCATAGGGGTTCAAAAGCTAGTCTAATGTGCCCATAATGTAAATGGGATTTGAAGATGCCAATCTCTACAAGCCTAATCAACAATCTTGGTAAGGATTATGTTAAGGGTTTTATTAGATGTTTCTTCTTGACCATTTACTTGTGGATAGAAAGGTATTGAAAAACTATGTTTGATGTTATAAGTGTCACAAAGTTTTTGAACTTTCTTATTTTTGAATGATTTTCCATTATCCGTAACGATATTATGGGGTATACCAAAGCGATAGATAATGTGATGATGGATGAAGGAAACAATTTTATCTTCTTTAGTAGATATAAAGGGGATTGCTTCCACCCATTTTGTAAAATATTTAGTTATTGTAATGATGGAATTATGTTGTTGTGATGAGTGAGGGTTGATGAGGACAATAAGGTCAAGATCCTATTGTGAGAAAGGCCAAATATCTTGAGTAGGTTTAAAGACTGTGACTGGGGATGTGTGTGAGATTGGAATGTTGTTTTCATTTGAAAAATTTATTGAAATAATCACAACAATCTTGATTAAGTGTAGGAAAATAGTATCCCATGCGTAAGTTCCTTTTAACAATAATTACACTATTGAAGTGTCTATGACATATGTCTTCATGGAATTTCTAGATAACTAGACGAGCCTCTGGAGTTTTAAGACACTAGAGGAGGAGGCCATCAAACCCAATTTTATAAAGGATACCCCCTTATGATATAGTAGGATACACATTGTTGAAAATATATTTTTCCATTTTTGGATAGATTTGGAGGTATTTTTACAATGGAAATATAATCATATGTTTGCATATACCAAGTGTCAGATGAGCTGTATTCTATATGATTGATGGTGGGAAGGTCAGTGTTGGTGTAATATGGTTGATCAAGTTTATTTATGATGATGGATAATTTGGGATTGTATGGTGATAAAGGAATGAGAGAAGAAAGATAAGCCATGGTATCTATAATTTTTTATAGATGAGCGAAAGGTGGTTTGGATTTCGTTATGGTCAAAGAGTTTCAGAAGATCTTCGACACTATTTTTTATATTTTGTAGGATCTCATTTTTACATTCATAGATCCATTTTATTTGATTGATGATGAGATGTGAGTCTCCATAGATATCAAGGATTTGTAAACCAAGAAAGGTGGCGGTATGAAGTCCTATGACAAGGGCCTCATATTATTCCATGTTTTTTGTGCAATCAAAGTTAAGTTTGAAGGATAACATACTATGAGTGTCTCAAAGGGGTATATGCCTATTTTGGAACCCCTTGTATGTACTTGGACTTGTCAAAAAAATGTCATTTTGAGAGGGGTATCATTGTGATTGAGATTATTAATAGATTCTTTGGGGAAGTGTTCCCAAGGGAGATTATTAGTAGGAAGGGGAGCTTCAACACGCTGATCAACAATGACATGCCCCTTAATGGATTTATGATAGATAGATTCAAGGTCAAATTATATCATGAGCATAATCCATATGGTTATATGATCATTGTGGTATGATTTAGAGAGTATAAATTTTACTGGATTAAAATTTTGTGAGAACGTAGGTTTTATGATTGAGGAGTTAATGATAGAGTTTTGAAGTCGTGAAATATAAGACACAACATAAATTTTCTACTTTAGAGTAATGAGTTTCGTAATCATGAAGGGTGTGGATTATGTAATACATGGTCCATTACTTACATTGTTTATCTCAATGTGCAAGCATGACTCTCAAGAAATGGCCAGTCATGAAGATATAGAGATAAAATGGCTCCTTGTCGTGTGGATGTGTAAGCACTAACAATGATAAGAGGTGTTGTGCATTGTGTCTATGGTTTTCATAATGTCAAGTGTCACATTTATGTCAAAGGGTGTCAAGGTGAGTTTAGTGTCTCCATGAGGTGTCATCCATGAGTTAAGATGAAGGTTGATTGGCAATGTCCTAATTTGGTGAAGTTGCAATGATGTTTTGGCATGGTCTAGGGCATAGTGCAAGCTAGTATGGTCATGATATGAGCTCTAGAGGTTGCATAACGTTCATATCAGGTCTAAAATCCTTAGTATGATGAGTCAAAGGTGTTAATGAGTCTATAAGAGGTTAACGAGGTCATTTTTCTTGATTCAAGACATTCTAGGCCTAGTCCTAGACCTAGTGCATGGTGTATGACATGGTAACATGAAAAATTAAGAAGGGAAGACTTGTTGGAGCATGTAAGGAGTATGTTGAGGTTTTAAAACATATGTGGGAGGTACATCAGGTCATATTTTAGCTGGTAAGTGCATGATTAAGGTCCTTTTGGTGCAAGACTACAAGACAAGGAAAGGAAAGCATATGTAAGTCTCAGTGCATGAAGAGTTTCAAATGTATTTGATCTTGGATGAGACATGTATTAGTTAAAGTAGGTTCCTCTAATTCTTTGGGTTAAATTTTAGTTCAAGAGGATCAAGAAAAAGCAAAAAAATGAGTTTTTGGTCATATCAATTTTCTAGAAGTGTAGTTCCCATCTCAAGGTCAATTCTGGAGTGCACATTTGCTGATAAAATATTTTCATGGGGTCTTGATATTTTCACCATAGTTAAGGCATGAAACTAAGAGTATTTTAGAGTTTGAATGGAGTTAAGTTATTCCCTATCATTTATGAATGATTGTTAAGAAGATGAAGTGTTCAAAACCTCCTAAAACCCTAGCAGTAGAACGATAGGAGAAATATGAGTTGTAAGATATATACATGACTTGGTAAAAATAATGTGATGTATTAGGGTTGTAGAGAAATTTTCTTATCTCATTTTGGTGGTGGGTTCATGATCCAGGTGTTTCAGCAAGTTGAAGAAAAGCAATAGGTTGTTGGATACTTACAGGTAAAAAGTTGATATAGAAGTTTCATGAAGCAAAATATATTGTTCTAGATATCTTGGGAGGTATTATAAATGATCATGAATTTTTTTGGGTAGGTTTAATGGAAAAAATATGAGAGACATGTCTCATAAGTTGCCCTATTGCTTTAGGCCTAGAAGGTTAAAACCTAGTCAAGGAGGTTTGAAATGACTTTGATATTTTCATGGTGTATAAGGGTTTAATGGTATTGAATAGATTTTTGGTGTCCAAAATTATGTGTTATAGTTCTTGAAATGATTAGATGAGGTGGTTTCTTATTTAATCCCAAATGGCCTAATCGACCCTATTAGACTTCTTAGGAAGGTATGATGAAACATGTGTGCTTGGTTGGTTTTATCCATATGACATATGATTATGAATGCGTGAGTATTTTGGTAGGGATTAAAGGGATGTGTTACAGGTGGTGGAATTTTTTGGAATTTTATTTGGAATTGTTTAAGATCAATTATCTCAAGACAGGTTTTTTAGGGCTTAAACCTAGTTTAAGCAATTCTGGAGATGGGTCTGTTTGGAAGCCTTGTGCCATGTTTTGGATGTTAAAGTGAGTTGTTTCATATAGTATACTTCAAGATATTTCTAGACATATGTTATTTGATTCTTGGTTAATATTTTAAATGTGTGAACCATCTTAGTCTTGTGGAGTGATTTGTAGGTTCTCGGACCTAGTTGAAAGTGCTTGCAAGTTGGTGTGTTTCATTGTGGAGGTAGATGATATGGATTTTATTATGATTTTTTATGGAGTCTATAGGATGTACCTAATGTGTGCATAAATTTTTTCTCCTTAAAAAATATGTTAGATGCACTTGAAGCTCATATTCCATTCATTGGGGCTAGAAGGCTTATTTCTAGGCCTAAATGAGAGGCTTAGTGTTCTTTGTGTTTGATAATCCCTTGATGACCTAATGGGTATCTTGGAGTAATTTTATATGATGGGGTAGATTTTTTTTCATTTTATCATGAATTACCATAATGGTATTTTCCAATATGTGGTTTTTATGATGAAGCATTTGCATAAAGTAAGTGTATTTGCTGATTTGGAGGTGTTGTGAGAATGAGGATGTGATTGAGCTAGAGAAGGTAAAATAAGAGGTTAGAGGAGTCAAGGGAACAGTTAAGAAGAGGTGTGATGATTTTAGAAGAGTGAAGGAATAGGTATACAAGGTCATATGACCTAATTAGCCTATGAATGTGTATGTATGTGCGAAGTACGAGAAGAGCTTGTTTGAGAGGGATTGATGTTTATGTAGTTGAACATGTGATCACAATCCGTTGTAGGAGAAACAATACTTTAGTGATATTCATCCTTAATGAGTGCATTATTTGACTTGTTTATATCATCTATGTGATTATTTATTTGTCATTAAACATGATTAATTAGTGCATGGGGATGCTTTATATATTTATTTCCTAGTAAGTTCAATGCATTTCTCTTGTTCTTGTTTCATACGACTTGTTGACCGTAGAAATTCCCTCTAATCACCTCTGTAAGTGAAAGGTGGTGACATATGCAGGAAACTATTGGAAATTTTATTCCCATTATGGGAATTGTAATCAAGGAGTCTGAGTCTGTAGCCATCGTGCAGTCATGGAGGAATTTTTCCAAAGACAACCTATAAACATGGAACTTGTTTTTAGCAGTTCCATAAAATTTGATGAAATTTAATAGGGTTGTTAGTGGAAGAACTTAGTGCCTATAATTTTGCTTGATGTGTAACTGACTATGTCTATATAGAAATCTTATTAAAGAACAATTTGGTAGTTAGGTGATGTTAGTAATCTGCAGCACAATTTATAACAACCAGTATTTATCTTCCACTTATATACTGAGTATGTTTTGGAACTTTTTTGAATAACTATATTAGATGTTGCTTTTAACATTCTGTGGTGTTGAGATTACCTCCTTCCTGAGGAAGAGAAAGGGCCCACTTTACCAATGCAGCTGGAGGCTTTTACATTTATGCATGCTCGTGGTTTCTGATAAGTTACAGTTTGAATGCAATTACTTATTTCCTTTATTACAATTTCAATTCAGAGTGTGTTATTTCAATTCCGTGTGTGCATTTCAATTCTAGTTAAAGTATTTCCTTTAAACACATTTCTACTACAGTAACGTTGTTTTAGGAGTTTAGCATTAAATTTCCATAGATTAGTAGAGATGAATCAAAACCCCCAAAAAGGAACCACTTAACAAATGAGTTGTATAAGGATTCATTGTATACATCCAAAGACACACAACCCTAGTTTTATAATGACATTGGTAGAAGAATTTTTTAGTTAAATGATCAGAGGATATAACGAACAATTATTTTTGGCATAATTTTTGGGAACACCATAAGCAAAACATGCCATTTTATCCATCTTGCATGTTATGGGTGTTAGTGAAGCTAATCTATGCAACCAATAGGAGTCTCAAACCTTGTTTACATGATCAATATTGATGCATAGGAAATGGGATGCTCAAGGGAGATTTATACCTTGTAATATTCAAATAATATCTCCAAATAGAGAACCACTAGGGAACAATGAAAGTGACATTGAATCTAATACAACACCTAGGAGTCTTTCTTGAACATTTTGCATCATCCTATTTAGAACCAGAAAAACCTTTAGAAATGGGAGACAACGGGATAATGAAAACTGGCCCTTGGGTAGAACCTTTACCTATCCCATTTTACTAGAAAATATGAGGATGCACCCATGAAAAATATCTCTCCATCCATATTCCCTATATTTCTAGGAATGACTACAAAATACCCATACCATATCTTATTCAAATTCAAATTTTTTTGCTAGACATATGACTATAGAACATATAATCAAAAACTTAAACTTTTTCCTTCCACCCTCAAATAATTTTCTATAAGGTGGTTCATGGGATTAGCCCCTAACTCTATTCATACATGGGATAACATGGAAACGACCGTTTTCGAAAAATATCAAGACTACTACTGGGGAAGAGATAGGAGAGAAGAGTTCTTCTAGATAAAAAAAAAGGAAGATGAAAATTTGGAATATTATCTGGATAGATTTCTCTTTCTCCATCGAAGGAGTGGTTATGAGTTACATGCAAAAATCACTAAGAAAAATTTCCTTAAAGGACTTGATGAGGAAACCAAGGACTCCCTCCATCTTATGGGAAGAGGTGATGTGCAAAAACTTAGCATGGCAGAGATCACTAATTTATGTAAAAGTTACTCTAGAACAAGAGGGGGTATAAGGAAGAGAAAAACATCCAAGAATTCCCTAGTTACCTCATAACTTCTCGAGGAAATGGATAAAATGAAAATGTACATATTTTTTCAATTAACATCAACCATAGATGGGTTGAAATCCAAGACCAATGTTGTGAAATAACCTCTAGACATATACTATCCTAAATGTAGGAAGAAACATTCTTTAAGAGAGTGCCCTTTGTATATCATAGACATGTGTTTGATTTGTGATGTCCTTGATCCTAATACTAACCATTGTGATTTCTTACCTTAGTTGAAAGACAAATTGAATGCCATGTATTAAGTAAATATAAAGGAATTTTTTTTTCAAAGGACAAATAATCTAACTGTGTATGCCCCTGGTCCTGCTCAGAATCCCTAGATGATGTCATGGCCTAACAAGGCTCCTCAACCTACTTGGGGAAAACCTAAATGAACACCATCAAAGTGGGTTGCCTATCCACAGCCACCACCATGGGTACTCCCATATAATCAGCAAGGTTTTACACCTCTAGCTAATATACCACCATGGCAAAACCAACAATGGACACCTCAGCAAAATGCTAATTAGCAGAGGAAGTTTAAGTAACCACAACAAGATTTAATGGCCCCACCACAAAATTACCAACAAAAATGGCAGGAAGCACAAACTCAACTTCTAGCCAACCTGCAACGAACCCTAAAAATCAACAAAAATATTCAATTAATGAACCAAGACAAAGTGATACAATGCATGTTAGTGCTATCAATAATATGAGACTGAGGTTTGGGAGAACAATAAACAATCCTCCTATTATTATCATTGAAATACCTGAGGAAAATGTGAGAGAAGAGACACCTAAGGAAAATGAAGAAATTGAACATGTTCCACAAACATAGGCCACTAGGAATGGTCAAGAAAAAGATAAGAATGCACACGCAACTCCTTTACCCAAACAATTAAAAGAAATTCAAACTAGGGAAGAAAATGCACTAGTTCAGGAGTTGAAAAATATGAACATTCAGGTCCCACTCTTGAGAGCAATAAGGGACATTCCAAATTTAAACTAGGCCATTAGAGACCATTGCATAAAGACACTAGGAAGAAAGAAGAAATACCCAAAAATGGTCAAAGTGGAAGGAGAGCTGATCTTGTTGTTAGAAAGCTTATTTCACCAAAATATGGGGATCCTGAGAGTCTAGTCATCACTATTTTTGTAAATGGTTAGTCAATATCGAACATTTTGGTGGATCTTGGTGTTTCCATTAATTTTATGACTACAAATATGTTCAATATGTTGTCTCTAACATGATTGCAACCAACCAATACCATTCTCCAATTGGTAGATCAATCTATTGCTATACCAGAAGGAGTAATTGAGGATGTAATGGTCACAATTGAATCTTGGGAGTATCCTGTGGATTTTTTGGTCTTACAGCCTAAATCTCAGAATTTAGGATACCCAGTCATCTTGGGAAGGCCCTAGTTAGCTACTGTTGCATGACATACATTGATAGCAAATCAGGAAAAATGACTATTTTAAACGGGAAAAAAAGAAAAGAATATTTCATTGTATCCTCCTGCTTAGCCATATGTGGATGTTTGTGAACATGTATGGGTAGATTTTTTAGATACTAACAATATGAGTTCTTCTTATCTATGCACCATTGTAGTGAAAAATCACATGGAAGAAATTGTTCAGTCATATACCATGTCTGATGAAGAGGATACCATGGCTACGGAAAGTGGAATTGTGGCTACAGAAATTGGAACTAAGGATACAGAAACATCAGTTTTGAACTTAGTAGATAATATTACCTTAGTAAGTGATATTTCTAATGAAAATTGTACAAAAACCTATGCTTATCATGAAGAATGTACAGTCACTGATTTCCATTTTCCTTTAGCTAAGGTTATGTCTCTTGAAAATATGACTATTTTGCAATGCTTCAACCTTATGTTTATCCCTTGAATTCTTTAATTTCTGATGTAGAGATCACTATTCTGAAAGATACCAAACATGTGACTGTTGACATAGGAAAAGAGCTGACCATTGGTAATAATTTAGAAGCCAACCAAGAGACTAGGGTTGTAGAAATTTTGAGGAAGCATTCCCAATATTTTGCTTGAGATTATACTGACATGAAAGAGATCCATCCAAGCATCTGCACTCACCATATTTATAATGAGGATGTTAAACCTATGAGACAGCCACAATGAAGAATTAATCTAGCACTTAGAGACAGTAAAAAATGAGATAGAATTTTTTTGAAGGTAGGGTTCATCTATCCTATATTTGATAGTCAGTGGGTATCACCACTAGTTATAGTTCCTAAGAAAAATGGTAAATGGATAATCTGTGTAGACTATAGGGAACTTAATAAAGCCACCAAGAAAGACTACTTTCCTTTTCCTTTTATTGATCGAGTCCCGGATAATCTGGCAAGAAATAAATATTTATCCTTCTTGGATGGATTTAGTGGGTATAATCAAATTAGTATTGCACCTGTTGATTAGGATAAAACCACTTTTAATTGTCCCTAGGGCACATTTGCATATAAAGTTCTACAATTTTGACTTTGTAACACACCTACTACCTTCCAGAGAGTAGTTTTGGCAATTTTTTCTGATCTTATAAATGATTGTGTCGAAGTTTACATGGATGATTTTACCATCCACTATTCCACTTTGATGAATCTTTGAGTAATATTGAAAAAGTGTTAACTAGATGTAAGCAAAACCAACTTTCCTTGAGTCATGAAAACTATTTGATAATGGTTGATCAAGGAATTATCTTAGGTCATCAAATTTCTGTCAAAGGAATACAGGTTGACCCCAAAAATATTGAGGTAATCACTAAGCTGCCTACACAATCAAGTCAGAATGACATCAAGAGTTTCCTTAGAAATGTAAGATATTATAGGCAGTTCATCAAATATTTTAGTAAAATTGCTGCACCTATGTTTTCTTTGCTGACAAAATATTGTGTTTTTGAATGGTCTCCTCAATGTCATCATGCTTTTGATTTTTTCAAGCAAAATTTAACCACTACTCTAGTTTTGAGAGGACCCAACTAAGGGTAGCCTTTCCATATTCATATTGATGCTTCTAACATAGAAATGGGAGTTATTGTTGGACAAAAGGATGAGGAAGATCGGATGTATGCCATCTATTTTATCAATAAGAATCTGACCCATACGGAGAGAAACTACACCACTACGGAAAAATAATTTCTAACTGTCGTTTATTCTCTGAATAAATTCATACATTACATTACTGGATACAAAATATTTTTTTATAGTGACCACTCGGCCATAAGATATTTGATGAATAAAAAAGTAGTAGGGAGTAGAATTATTAGATGGTTACTCTTGTTGCAAGAATTTAACCAAACTATTATTGATAATCCAAGGAAGGCTAATGTTGTTTCTAATTTTCTTTCAAGGTTGAATGTTCAAGGAGAAGAAGAATCAGTCCAGGATAATTTTCTAGATGAACACTTGTTTGTAATATCAACTCAACCTCCATGGTTTTCTGATCTTACAAACTACCTAGCTACATCCATCCTACTTTACCAATAAGGAATTAAAGAGATTAGTTAAAAGTAGCTCAACATATAAATGGTGTAATGGAATTTTATTTAAATGTTGTCTTGATATGGTTCTTCACAAATGTGTTTGTGAGGATGAAGTATATGACATATTGAGAGCTTGTCATGATGATCCTGGAGGAGGACATTATTAAGTGAAGAGGAAAATTCACAAGGTCCTTGGATTTGAATATTACTGGCCTTCTCTTCACAATTCTATCAAGAAGTAAATGTGGTAGTGTGATGCATATAAAATAATGGGGAAGCCTACGTTGTCCATGGAAATGCCTCTCAACCCTCAACTGGTCTTAGGACCATTTGAAAAGTGGGGAATTGTTTTCATTAGACCTTTTGATCCCCCATCCTTTGTAAATGAATATCTATTGGTGTGCACTAATTATGTCACGAAATGGGTCAAGGTTCAAGAATTGACATCTGCCAATGAAGATGTTGTAGCTAAATTTTTGTACAATAGGATTTTTGCCCCTAGAGCCATTTTATCTAATCAGGGACCTTAATTTGTGTCTAACATGATTGATGCTTTCCTGGAGATCTATTGAATCAAGCATATGAAATCATCACCATATCACCCGCAATCCAATGGGTAGGTGGAAGTCATAAACAGAGAGCTGGAAAATATCTTTACCAAAGTTGTCAATGAAGACAGAAAGAATTGAGTACCAAAACTCCCAGAAGTAGTTTGGGCCTACAATACAACATAGAAGACCACTACTGGTTTCTCCCCATATGAACTAGTGTATAGGAAGAAGCCACTATTACTAGTTGAATTTGAATTGTAGACTTGGAGGACAACAATGAAATTCGACATCGACCTGGACGAAGCAAAACATGAGAGAGTACTGCAATTGAATGAGTGAGATGAAATGAGGATGTAGGCACAACAATAAACTAAAATTCTTTAACACCAAAGGAAATATTGGAACGATGCTCGTATCAAACATAAGAAGTTTAATGAGGGATATTTTGGTCTTACTTTTTGACTCAAAATATCAACAATTCAAAGGTAAGCTGAGAACAAGATGATTGGGACCATACCAGATTGAAAAGGTGTTTGATAAAATCTTTGTGAGATTACTACTCATTTATGGAGGCAGAATAAATCTTCTAGTGAATGGACACAAATTAAGGATGTATCATCGTCCTCTGGATAAAAAAACCTTCAACAAAGATATGTTGTTATGTGAGGAAATAGATTCAGTGGAGGAGCCTGGCTCTTCCCATCGAGAGTAGTTGTTTTTGAATTTGAATAAAGGAAGATGATGAAGCTTTCAATCTTTTTCCCTTGGATGTAGTGGTTTTTTTTTTTTTCTTTCCATAGAGGTAGGAATGTTCATTTTTAGAATGTATACTAATCACATTTTCCCTATGAGCGCATGATGTGGAAATCTATGGATACCGGGAGGCTTAACTGGCAAGGTGTTGGCTAAATTTTCTACATAGCTGAAAACCTAGGCAATCATGAGATAAATCTCCTTCATTTACCAGTGAGGCTCCCATGTAATATTTTTCAATTAAATATTCTAGTATCTATGTGTGGGTTTTACTTTAAACATGCAGCTCATGAACCATAGTTGTATAGTTTTGCAAAAGTGAGCAACTGCTAAAGAAAGGATATATCTGATGAAGAAGAAAATAATAAAAACATAGGAAAGACAGAAAGAAAATGTGTGACCCAATCAATAGATTACAGAGTTAATTTCATGCACATAGACAGAACTAATAGATATTAACACACAAAAATATAAGCAAAGGCAGTTTTCAGATCTAGATCTAGAATAACACAAAGTTTATAAATAGATCTAAGACAAAACAAATCAGAAATAAAATGCACCGTCGACAAAAAGTTCTCTAGAAATATGCTCCTTTCTATTCCCATGCTTCAAATAGCTATAAGGGGTTTCAACATTGTTGACACTAAAATTTTCCTCCGTAATTTCTATTTCATTAATGTATGTATTAGGAATAGGATGTTGTTAAGTATAATTAGTAGTAGCATCTGATAGAAGATAACGACGCTACCGGTACGATGCCACCAATAATGTATAGTACGGTAATAGTCAAAAGTACAATAGGAATGTTGTGGTAAAAAATAAATATTTGTCGTAAGTGGTCCGGTAATGTTAAAATGTCAAAGTTAGGGTAAGTAGAGAAGTAGGGTCTATATGATTAGGAATTAGAAATATTATATTGGTAATAAGGACAAGGAGTGAGGTCATAAATATTTTGTGCATTTTATTTGTAAAAATTCTAAAAATGTGGAACCCATGTGAAATGATAAGGTTTATCTTATCTTAAAAGATAAGCTTACATGTACAACTAAAAGTTAAGGTATGGAATATGATTCGTTAGAGTAGATTTCTTATCCTATCTTAGAGATAAGATGGATAAGCCTGGAATTTCTATAAATAGAGAGGCCACCCCCCTCATTTAGCATAGAAGGAAGTAGTGAGAAATATTGTATGAGTAAGTGTGTAAAGGAAGCCATCATTTTGAAGGTGTGTTAAAGAAGCCATTAAGAGGTGTAATTGTGAAGTTTCTCCCATAGTTATGGTTGGAAGGCAAGTGAATTCAGTAACACTTGAAGTACCTCATGGGTGAGATTGTAACAATTTCATGTTGATATTATAATTTACACTTATATTTCAGATTTATCATCATTCCTTCTTATCATAGTCTATGGTATTCTTGTGTTATGTTTGTTGTTGTGTTTCCAGATTACATCCACCAAACTAAAAGCTATGCATTAGTAAATAATCATAGCACGAGGAGTTCTTGGTGAAGAATTATCATAGTACCAGATTGGTGATGACATTTTGGTTCTATTTCCAGGACCATTCCTCATTGGTGGATTTTCTGGAGAGATATTCCCACTTAGTCAGAAAACATTTGGAGGGTAACCTTGTTTTTACTGTGCATAGTAGTTACCATGGTAAAGTCACTTTTTACCGTGAATAGTATTTACTGCAGTAACTTCACTTTTTACTGTGAATAGTGTTTACCACAGTAAAGTCAGTTTTTACCGCAGTAAGTCAAGTTTTACCATAGTTTACCATGGTCATTTCTATTTTCTATTATAGTGATTCCAATTATTTGTGCACATAAGTCTTGTTGATTGTACTTGTGGGTTGGTATTTCACTGTGGTTACTTTTGAAAATGGGGAAGATTCCTATTTTTTCAGCCCAATCTAATGAAGATGCTTCCTCTTTCATTCAAGAGTTTAAACGATCTTGTATTTGTAATGGCCTTATAAGAAGGGAACAATGGACTGAATTTTTTCCTACCTTTTTGGATGGTTCAGCCCTTAGGTGGTTTGAAACACTAGGTGATAATGTGAAAAACTCATGGGATTTATTAACTGAAAGTTTTCTTGAAGAATTTGGTGAATAACAGAAATATGCAGATCTCATGATCGATATCACAAAGCTATCCCAAGGAGAGAAGGAGAAGATAAGGGATTATCATGCTCGTGTTCTAGAGCTAAGGAGGAAGCTCGATGCCCAGATCCGGAAGGAAGGATTAGTGGATGGGTTGATGAATGGCGTGGATAATCTCCTCTGTAAGCACTTCATTCTTGGGATGAAGCCAGAGATCAGACAACGAGTGAAGTATGACCGCCCAACTACCATTGAACAAGAAAAGGAGATTGCAAGAAGGCAAGAAGAAAGCATGGAAGAGGAGCCCAAAGAAATTGTTGCTAAAGTAGAGCCTACACCAGCACCTTTGGTCCAGAATCCACAACCACTCTCGGTGAGCACAAATCTTTCTCCTAGTACATCTACTGAGTATGAAGATCTGCTCAGGAAGATGAGCCAGTTAACTATTAATCTTCTTCAAGGAAAATAATTTAGTTCTCAGGGAGGAGATAGAGGTCCAAAAAGAAATATTTCTGAAGTTGTATGTTATGGTTGTCATAAAAAGGGTCATTATAAGTATAATTGTCCAGATAGAGCTTCTACATCCAGTACAAGAGATAATGATAAAGGAAAAACACCTGTGAATTATTTTGATGTAGTAGATAAGAGCATAAATAATGAAGTAGATGTGTTTGTAACAAAAATAAAGAAAGAAAAAGATAACCAAGATGGAAATGATCCTAAGAAGATGAAAGGAGAAACTAGTAAGAAACATAGGAGAAGAAAGTTGGGTGTGTAGGATTTTCTGATTTCACAGGGACAAGGACCATACTCCATCTTAGAAGATCTATCCAAAAGGCCTACAAATATTACATATGGTCAACTCCTGGCTATGTCTTTTGAGAAGAGGTGGGAGCTACGAAGTGGACTCAATGCTAGATGAAGGAAGGAGGTTGAGGTACCTGTTTTGGAGGCAGAGGTGGATCCCTACGATCGACAAACTAAGGTATTATGTAATGTTATTTCAATTCATGATGTCTTAGTTAATGGAGGTGCTACAGTTAATGTAATGACCGAGTCTGTAATGAATATGTTGGGTTTAAAAATTGATCGCCCCTCAACACTTATGTTAAGGTCATTAAATAAGAGAAAAACTAAACTAGAAGGTGTTGTTTCAAATGTGGCAATATCTGTTATGGGTGTTGTATGTGTGGTAGACTTTTAGGTGATGAAAAATGGTACTGTTGCATACCTAATGTTGTTGGGAAGACCATGGCTAAGGAGAGTTCATGCAAGAAACTACTGGAATGAAGGCTTCATGACACTTGGACGTGGTAGAGAGAGGGTGAAGATAAACGTGATTCCTCAGCATCATAAGACAGAACCTATGGATTCAAGTGATGAAACTGATGATTGGACATCCTCTGATTACTCTAGTACCAGTGAAGTGGACACAGAAGATGAAGAAAGTGAGGTTGATGTTTCAGTCATGGATATCCTTCCGGTCACACCGACTCATGAACCCATAAAATTATCTGAAGAAGAAATTGATGATCGTCTCCAACAAATAAAGATTGGTGATGCTGTGATGGAGAGTGAGAAGGAATCCTACCTCCAGCTCTTTCGAAGGTACATACACCTATTCACTTTTGATTACAAGGAACTCTGTCAAGTAAGTTGGGTAGAACATTCTATTGAGCTGGTAGATGGTGTTAAGCCCATAAAGTAAATGCCATATAGAATGAATCCTAATTTTTCCAAGACTGTAAAAGAAGAAATATATAAGTTGCTTGATGCAGGATTCATATTTGCTGTGGAGAATTCAGAATGGGTTTCTCCCATTATGATCTCAATAAAAAATAATGGGAAGCTACAAATTTGTTGTTGATTATAGGAAGCTTAATAAGGCAACAAAGAAGGATCATTACCCTCTTCCATTCTCAGATCAGATCTTGGACGAAGTAGCTGGCCAGGAGTGCTATAGTTTTGCTGATGGATATAGTGGATACAACCAAGTTCGTATAGTAGAGAAAGATCAGCTGAAGACCACGTTCACCACTCCTTGGGGAACATTTTCTTATAGAGTTATGCCTTTTGGGTTGTGTAATGCTCCGGCAACGTTCCAGCATTTGATGAATAGGGTGTTTGAACCCTACATTGGGAACTTCATCAGAGTATTTCTGGATTATTTTTACATCTATGGGAGCAAGATAGACCACCTGCACCAGATGGAGACAACATTTTAAAGGTTAGATGAAGCACAAGCCTCACTAAACCCTACAAAGTGTGTCTTTGGATGTTCTAAAGGTGTTTTGTTAGGGCATGTTCTATCCAGAGATGGTATTGGTACTGATCCTGATAAAGTTTCAAAAATCAAAGAGTTACCATTTCCTATGAATAGAAGTAAGTTGAGATCATTTTTAGGCCATGTGGGTTACTATAGAAGGTTCATCAAGAATTTCTCAAAGATTGCACAGCCACTAACCCAGTTCTTGAAGAAGGATGTTACTTATGAACCAGGAAATAAGGCGCATGAAGCTTTTAAACAACTGAAGGAAGCCCTAGTGTCTTCACCTGTTTTAAAGAATCTAGATTGGAGCAAGCCATTCATTGTGTATACTAATGCCTCAGATGTAGCACTAGGAAGTACTCTGAGCCAAAAGGATGAAAATGGGAATGATCATCTAGTTTACTTTGGGAGCAGACAAATGAGCAGTGCTGAGGTAAATTATACTGTAACTGAAAAAGAGGCTCTAGATATCATTTTTTCTGTAAAGAAGTTTAGAAATTACTTGTTAGGGTAGAAATTTATAGTTGCAATAAATCATCAGGCTCTAAAATATATTATAAATAAGCCTAACCCATCAAGGAGGATAACAAGATGGATAATTTTGCTACAAGAATTTGAATTTGATATTATAGATAGGCCAGGAAAGAAGCATGTCAATGCAGATGCACTCTCTCGAGCCTATGATGGTTTAGGTTCATCTTGTGATGATGATGATTTCCCAGATGCAGCATTGTTATCCCTTGACACAATCCCTAGTGAATACATAGATATTTGGAATTATCTGAATGAATTCAAGTTTCCTGATGGTGCCAATGCAAAGACTAAGAGGAAGATTACTCAAGCCAGTCAATCCATATTCTATTCTGCATGGAGTATTATTTCGAATAGGACCTGATGGACAGTACAAGAGGGCAGTTGGACGTGATCAAGGGAAGGAGATGATAGAAGAATTCCACAATGGTACATGTGGAGGACAATTCTCTGGACAACTTACAGCAAGAAGGATCTTGGATGCAGGTTATCACTGGCCCACTCTTTTTAGAGATTATTATAATTATTGTAAGACATGTGATATTTTTCAAACACATGGTAACCGTAAGACTTCATCAGCTCCATTATGCCCTATTCTTCCACTTGGTCCCTTTGAAAAGTGGGGAATAGACATTGTAGCTCCACTACCAACTACCCCACGCCAAAATAAGTATATTGTAGTTGCCACAAATTATTTAACCAAATGGGTTGAAGCTAGGCCATTGAAAACAACTTCCATGGATGAAGTGGCAAGGTTCATATATGAACGCATTGTCACCAGATTTGGTTGTCCATTAGAAATTGTAACAGATCAAGGAAGCCACTTCATTAATGAGGTAGTAGAAGCCCTAGTCAATAAGTTTTCTAGTAAGCACAAGAAGGCAACAACATACAAGCCAAGCACAAATGGACATGTGGAATGAACAAATTTTGTGTTGTGTCAAATTCTAGCAAAAGATGCAGCCTTGCAGGTACATAAGTGGGATAAAAGGATTCATGTAACATTGTGGGCATATAGGGCAACATCAAAGTCAGCAACAGGATACTCCCCATTTAAGTTGGCTTATGGCATTGATCCAGTTCTTCCTATTGAGTTTGATATTCCCACTGTGAGAGTTATGAAAAATGAAAGGATGGATGAAAGTGATTCAGTAAAAGAAAGGTTGGTACATCTTCATTTGCTAGAGGAAATGAGGGAAATAGCAAAGGATACAAGCTATAAGAAGAAAATGAAGCAGAAGGAATACTTTGATCAAAAGATCCGTTGGTCTCCATTTCATGTGAATGACTTGGTTCTAGTATATGATTCCAGATACAAAAAAAGAAGACAGAGAAATTTCTTCCAAAATGGATGGGGCCCTACAAAATAGAAGCTGTGCATGAAAATGGTACATACTCAACTGGAGGAATTGGATGGCACTCCCATTACAAAATGGGTCAACCACGACAAGTTAAAGATTTTTCAAGCACCGGAATAGTCTACTCCGAGGACAGAGTAGAAACTAGGAAGGGGAAGATGTCAACACTAAAATTTTCCTCCGTAATTTCTATTTCATTAATGTATGTATTAGGAATAGGATGTTGTTAAGTATAATTAGTAGTAGCGTCTGATAGAAGATAACGATGCTGTCGGTACGACGCCACTAATAATGTATAGTACAGTAATAGTCAAAAGTACAATATGAATGTTGTGGTAAAAAGTAAATATTTGTCGTAAGTGGTCCGGTAATGTTAAAATGTCAAAGTTAGGGTAAGTAGAGAAGTAGGGTCTACATGATTAGGAATTAGAAATATTATATTGGTAATAAGGACAAGGAGTGAGGTCATAAATATTTTGTGTATTTTATTTGTAAAAAGTCTAAAAATGTGGAACCCATGTGAAATGATAAGGTTTATCTTATCTTAAAAGATAAGCTTACATGTACAGATAAAAGTTAAGGTATGGAATATGATTCGTCAGAGTAGATTTCTTATCCGATCTTAGAGATAAGATGGATAAGCCTGGAAGTTCTATAAATAGAGAGGCCACCGCCCTCATTTAGCATAGAAGGAAGTAGTGAGAAATATTGTATGAGTAAGTGTGTAAAGGAAGCCATTATTTTGAAGGTGTGTTAAAGAAGCCATTAAGAGGTGTAATTGTGAAGTTTCTCCCATAGTTATGGTTGGAAGGCAAGTGAATTCAGTAACACTTGAAGTACCTCATGGGTGAGATTGTAACAATTTCATGTTGATATTATAATTTACACTTATATTTCAAATTTATCATCATTCATTCTTATCATAGTCTATGGTATTATTGTGTTATATTTGTTGTTATGTTTCCAAATTACATCCACCAAACTAAAAGCTGTGCATTAGTAAATAATCATAGCACGAGGAGTTCCCAGTGAAGAATTATCATAGTGCCGGATTGGTGATGACATGACCGATATTGTTTTTGCGGTTGATTTGATTTTTTATTGGTGTTTTTGAAGGATAATAAGAGAGGGAAGTAGAGAGGAAAAAAATTGATGGAGGAACATTTATGTGATAGAGAAACACCCAATGTGACATAGATGTAGTGACTACAAGGTTATATATGACACATGGATAAAATTGAGAAAAATTTCATAAATCTTATCCAATGAGATAAGAGAACAATTTAAGAGGGATGACCCACTTGAGGCCATACTAGTGGTGTATCTTAGTTTTTAGAATCCTAATAGTGGTAAATAAGGCATAAGAAATTTATTTTACAAATTTATGGAAACTCTCATTAAGCATTCTATTAAACTTGTATGGTTGTATAGTTCTAAGGAGTTGAAATTAAAGGCCTTCTGTATGAAGGAATTATTGACATCTCAGTCATCTCATTTCGCACTCACAATGATTGATCAATATAATTGTCTAATTGAACCAAAAGAAAATGATGTTATTACACAACTATGGAGAACTTTGTATCCTAGTAGCCTATAGGAAATATTTAGTGAATATTTCCAATTATATTAATTGTGTCAAACAATGATATTGGGATTAGTGGAAGATGAAAGGGTTTTTAGTGTACTAACATTTGTTAAGTCAAAAATCTAAAACATTTTGGATAAAAATATAGATACTTAATTAAGATTGCATGTTTCACGATATTCTGTGGAGACATTCCTATATGAAAGAGAACCTGAAATATGGAGTTCTCTTATAGATGCGAGAGGGGTCTTTAATAAAAACACTAGAAGAGAATATATGAATATTCACACGGAATATGCCTCTAAGATGTTAGATACAAAAACGAGTTACGAAGAATGAGTTAGTGAAGGTCAAAGAATGTTTCAACTACCTGATTTTAACTAATGATTTAAGAACACCGTATTTCTAGAACTAAAATTTCATATAACATTGTTATATAGTTGACATGTTGTGTTTTTAATTGAAATACAATTTCAATATCATTGTTTACTACTTTTATTTATTAACCTATGAAGTATTTAATTTTTTCCTATTAGAGTTTTAACTGTTACAACTTACTATATGAATTTTTTGACTCTTGAGGTGTGTTAAAAATAGTAATCCATCATAGCACTCATTAGTGGACATAATAAATATTAAAATGCCACTACATAAAGAACTAAATCATAATGATCATAAAATAGTTTTTCCATAAACCTTAAGCACAGAAAGAATAATACAGATAATATTCGTATAAAATGCGAATTTATTTATACAATCATATACAAATAAAATAAAAAATAACAATTTCTCCATGTACAAAAGAAATCATTTTCTTGATTTCATTTCTTACAACAAAGTTTCTCCAATAATTTCTCCAAGCTACAAAAGAAATCATTTTTCTCAATTTATATCAATACTATTAGTTTTTAATTCTTTCTCTTCTACAAAAGATACCTCCTTTCCTTAGGCTTAACTGGAATCTTCACTTAATATTCCTTATTGAATCATATCCTTCATAGCAGAATTAAATTGACAATTATTTCACATTCTACTTTTGTTGCATCCCCTGGTGAAGGTAAACTAGGATCTAAATCAGTTTTCTGCTTCAATAAAATATATGGGTCCATTCCATGCTCCTTAATAATTCTTTGTAAAGTATTATTCTGATTGTTCAAAAGAACAACCTTTTATTTCAACCCAACAAATCCATTTAAACTTTTCTTCACATTTTTCAACAACAAATTAAGCACATGCACCTCATTCTTCATATTCTAATACTTGGACTGTATATAGAAAATAAACAATAGTAAGACAAAAAATTAAAAATAACCATGATAAGTTATTATTAACATTCTAAATAGTATTGTGAATTAGAACAACTTTTTATTTTTCTACATTCACAAGCACAAAAAGGATCTTAACTCCGGATCATTGATAATAGTAGTCCTCGGATTTTGCATTTAAATGTTTTATTCTATTTAACATTGTATACACTTTAATTTTACAACCCTTTTAATAAATTTATTTCCTCACAACATTAACACAGAAAACTCCATGAAAATTAATTGACATTGGTCAATTAATTATTCTTGTTCACCATTTAATTAAATCTTCCACCTCATCCTCCACATCACATGACACATCTACTTTCTACCATGAACCACTTTGGAATTAAATATTTGGGTCAAACATTCCACTATCCCCCCATGTTCCCCATTTATGAATAAAATATTCATGTTTAATTTTCATCCATTATCCATGTACCCAACTCACAAAATCCCAATTACTTTTTCAAAACGTGATTAATTAAATCTACTTCACCCCCCTTTCAACAACAAATGATAACTTAAACCATTTTAGCTCTTGAATTTTCCTTGCATAAAGCATCCCCATTGCACCTCATCCTAATGCCACCATAAGTTCCTAAGTCACCCACCCCCAAATTCATTATATTTCCTTAACTAGTGCAAAGAAAAGTTGTCGGATTGTTTGTGTGGTGAAGACACCTTACGTTGAGCAGCACCTACATTCCAATCCATTTTAGGCTCATCTAAGTCCTTCACCCAATATGAGGTTCAAAAGGAAAAGATGGATGATAAGGTTTGCTTATGATTTTTTTATCTTTGTGTTGTGCGTTAGTTTTATGTGCTTACAAATATTATATCTAACACACCATCATGATAAGGATTAGCAATAATAATATAACTAGATACATCTTGATTCAATAATATATCAATATTTTCCATTTCATTTTGAGCTAAAGAAAATAAAGAATGTCTTTGGAAGAGGTTATGAAAATGAACACTAATTTATTTCATCAAATATTTTTCCTTGAACTCCTAATTTTTTAATGTTTCAATATATTTCAAAATAATTTATTTAATAGTGGTTAAACAATTATCACCTAAAATACTTCCCAATGAAAACATTGTTATCTCATCACCAGTTAATGGTGTTTGCCTTGGAGATGGTGTATTACATGTTTATTATCATTTTAGGGAATCTTGTGTTGGATAATGAATCAGATGTTGAGGATTGAAATTTGTAGGGGGTGTGTCTCTGCTTTCAAAACCAAATATTCCTCATCTTAATCAATTTGATTTAGAATTTAAATTCCACCCATGCTATCTATACCACCAAAATAAAAAGTGGGGAACTTAGAGATAGACCAATGGAAAATTCCCACACTAGAAAATGGTAATATAATATGTTTACCCCTTGTGTGAACATTGGGGAGAGGCAGTCACGAGGGTGGCAACAACTGTGGTCTAATAGTAACACTATGAGTATGAGATGGTGGAGGCACTGCAATATGAAATCAAACCATAAATGAAGAACATATAATGAATAAAA
Organism: Taxus chinensis; assembly: GCA_019776745.2. Taxonomy (NCBI): domain Eukaryota; kingdom Viridiplantae; phylum Streptophyta; class Pinopsida; order Cupressales; family Taxaceae; genus Taxus; species Taxus chinensis. The sequence continues at coordinate 80,525,375 of CM034152.1, read as the reverse complement.
TGTTTGAAATATTAAAGGTTAAATAATTGTGTAGTTTGTGTCTCTATTTTTATAGTTGGCTTAATATGCTACCCTTATTGAACAATATTAAAAGTAACACCATGAGGACCAAATCCTATTAACCATAAAATTAATCAGTAACTTGATTTTAGAAATAAATAAAACTAAAATATATTAAAATGTAAAAGGTAATTGGAAACATACCTTGGGATTGATGAGGAGACACGTTTTGTAGATACTACACATCTTCAAATTCATATACATATATTTGGGGAACTAGAGGAAGTCAATGATAGCCTACACTTCCCAAGGAGGCTTCAAAATTGAACGCATACATTACAAAATTGAAAAAAAACTAACATTTCTAAATAATATTTAATTTACTACATATTGAAATGTAAAATACCTGCAAATGCCTCAAGTTATTGAGGTGTTAGAGAACTCCTCATGCATTTTCTAGATCTTCTTGATGAGGTGCTGGTAAATTCCTTTGACAGACTTTCCCCAATACTATCTCTAATTCCCTCAGGTGATAAGATTCATCTTATAATGGTGTCTTTTCGAGTGATAGCTATAGCCACAATGCCCTGTTAAATTTAAATAGAATAGTAATATTTAATATTACACTATAACAAAATAGGATAATTATTAATGTAAAAAATTAATTTGAATTAAAGAAATGTAAATTTTAAACTCATCTCACCTCCATATTTTCAATGGAAAAGTATAATGTCTTCATATTTTGGTGGCATACATTTGGAATTGGGGTGTTGCAAATTGTGATAAGTCTCAAAATATAATAAATGTATATAATTTCTAGTTGTAATTATAAAATATTATTTCCCAAGATCATTATTGATGTCATTCCTTATCTTGGTAGATAATTAGGTGCACCAATCATATTGGTGACTGTTAAAGGCATGTATAATGTAAACCAAGGCCCAGTGAGGAATGTCAATATATCTTCCCTGTAAAATAATCTTGCTCAAGAAAAATGCCACCATGGCATGCATAAACCATTGGAATGTGGATGTTGAGTTTTCATTGATGTAAAATTCATATTAATGAAAAATAATAATGTATGATAGCTAGAGGGATCTTTAAATGAGGTTGACAAGGCCATGAAAATTCATGATCATGAGAACACCTGATCAAACAATGACTTCTTGAGTATCTAGTGATTAGTACAGGAAAGGGGATGATGTGATATCATACCAAGATGATGTAATACATGTTCTAACATGTATATTATGTGGAAAAAAGATCAGAATGATGGTTACACATGTACATGAGTGGGATTGGTGAGACTAGCTTTGTTTAGTAGGCCTAACCCTTAGGCCTAGCTAGCGAAGTGACCTGAAAATGTGGAGTGAAGGCATGTGGACGATCGAAAATCATGGTAAAGTTATGAGACACATGATAGGATATTTTTAATGGGATACATGATAAATATCGGATTTGATGAGTTATGGTTCAAACTAGCTCATTTAGGTCTATTTCAAGGACCTAGAATGGGTGTATGAAGCAAATCAAGCCATAACAAGGAATTGACAGCATGGTAAGTGTGTAGGGACATTTCCAATAGTCATCATATGAGGATTTAGGTCATAAATTGACACTCAGAGGCATATTTAGGGTCATTTGTATTATAGCCTTAAGGACGAACAAGTTTAACATGCCAAAATGAGACGGGGTTAAAAGTTTAAGGGTGAACCATGAAAATGTATCTATTTTATATCATTTAGGATGTAGTAATGAAGGAATGGATATAATTTTAGGACAAGAGGATGATTTTTGGGCAAAAAATTACATTTATTTCAAAACCGGATTAAGGTATGTTAAAATAGTGCCATGACTTCTTAACATTCAATATAAATTTACAAGAATTCTTAAGATAAATCATAAGAGACGATTTTTAATATCATAGAAAGAAAGATATGTTTTAAAAATTATGAATTCAAAAGGATGAAGGACAATAAAGTTCTATCCATTTTTCTAGCACTATTCAAAACCCTCATAAACCCCAGTTGAAAGCGGTATGGAGAAAATTTCTTGGTTATGTCTCCAAATGGAATTGTTTTTCCTTGAAACTAATTTGTGTGTATATATAACTAATCATATTTCATGTTCATGGTGGTTTTAGCTTATGAATCATGGAGGATCCCACAAGAAAATAACTATTTTGTGAAGGATTCAGTGTACAGACACAATTTATAAAGGAGCTCATGCTCAAAATTTTGGTGAAATATGTTGGGGATGTGATCTTGATTTTCATGAAGTCATATGATTTGGTATTTTGGATAGATGTGATGATACAAGTGCATTTTCAGTCCTACCTCTTGAGAATGCTAAATAAGGAAAAAAACAATCTTTGTCTTTGAAAGGTAAATGTGTTTTTTCTCCATATAATCCTTGCAAGTGATGGTTTGAAAGTGAAGTATAGGTCCTTTGAGAAGTGTTTCATTCATTTTTTTAGCATGAAAGTGTAATTGAAGTGCTTGAAGCCATACAAATCAAGACCATTCTTTGGGTGTTTTGAAACCAGATTTATATGTCTTTAAAATGCAATCTTGTTGTTAGTATGTTGAGTTGGATAAGAATGAATACCTTAAATAAAATTGGTTTATAAGCCATGACTAGGTGAAGTGAAGAGAGAAAAAACTCACCATGTAAATGTAAAATTTCTGATTTTTAAGGTATTTGAATTTCATACTCAAATCATCGTGTTCTTGCTTGAATGAGAGTGATGAAGCTTCCCTTTGCATATGAAGGTTTTCTATACATCATAGTATACCTTCTTAAAGATTTAGAATGGTTCAAAATTGCAAGCATCATTGATTAGAAGAGCATCTCTATGACTTTAATTTTCAACCCTCCATGACTAAGTTTTGAAGCTCCTACACCAAGCATGAAGTTTCCTAAAGAGAGTTGAATAAATAACGACGAGTTAAGAAGGATTTGAAGAGTTTATAGAGAAAAAATGAAAATCCTTGTAATGTGCATGCATGCATAATACACTTGGTAAACATTTTCTAAGCTAGAATACAAAACCTATACATTGGAGGAAAAGACAAAATAGTGGCTAGTAGTTACAAATCATATTTACATGTGTAAGAAAAAATATTTTCTAAATTAATTAGATGTTTAGTCAGTTTAGAACTCCTCCTTGGTCCTCATGTGCATGAGGAGAATCCTAACAAGACATGAAAAGGAAACATGTATAACTGATCCTATGATAGAGATAATCTTTTCAAAATGGCAATTTTTGTTAGTTTACATTCTTCATTCCCAATTTGAGTTGTAGAGCTGAAGTTTAAAAGTTCTCTTAAAAGGATAAGTGCAAGAGGCATTGGAGAATTTTTTTGACTTGATGATATAAGAATCTAGTTGTTCATATAGACCTATTTTTGAAACTATGAGAGAAATAATGTATGAAGACTAGCTTATTAAAGTGAAAGTGTATGAAAGAGTGTGAATGATCATATTTTGTTGATGAGGTCATGTTTTTGAAGGAGCTGGGTGACATGAAAAATCTGATGTAATGTCTTCATGACAGATCTTGTTGTAGCAACATGAACCCATAAGAGTGTGAGTGCTTGAGAGGGCGATTCAAGGAGAGACTCATGGCAAGAATGAGTGTGTAAAGAGGCTTTGCATGACAAAGTTTTTGCACTAGATGAAGAGGATGAGAAGAGAGATGAAATAGGGGTAAAAAAGGATACATATGAGCTGAAGATGTGATCATAATTTGTTGTAAGATAAAACATAAGGATAATGATAAAAAAATTGGAAGAAGTCTAAGTGGATGCTTAACACACAGGGAGTTGATGTTTCCTTGTAAGTGGCAGCTTACAGAAGATCAAGTTGAAGCTTGTTTAAAATGTTGGGAGTTGAAGCTACCATGCAAGTAGAAGCTTGGTAAATTTCAAGTAGTAGCTTGACTAAAGTATTTGATTTGATACTCCAAGTAGAGAGGATGCTCAATAATGAAATCATAGTAACATTTATAAGACATTTTTTTCAAAACTAGTTCTTTGGTTTGAGTGGATTTTTCTCCCTTGAAGGGTTTCCCACATTAAATCTTGTCTCTTTGTATTTATTATCATGTTTATTTCTTGTGAATGATTTTGTGGTTTCATCATAAAAAAAATTAGAAAATTTATTTGTCTGTCAAATTTTGTATAAGCACTTATTCACGCCCCTCTAAGTGCCTAGAATTTAAAACTAAAATAGGTGTGTGAAAGCCTGAAGTGAAATCCTCCTTTTGACATATTTTCCAATGCTAGATTAATTTTCAAGCCAAATTGAAACTCCAAGTACTTGAAATATTTTTCAATCAAGGTCTTCGATGTGACAAGATCAATATTTTAAAGTGGAAGTCTTGTTAAACAATGAATATCTATAGGGGATATTCCAAAAAAAAAGTTTGTGCGATGTGAGTTGTACTTGAAAAGTATAATCCTAACTCTTGAAATTTGATACCAGATAGTTAAGTAACTTGTACTTGTAGTCTATTTCAATTTTTTTGACCATATCCAAGACAAGTAAAATTTCTTTGTTCAATCCACATAGAAAAACAATCTAGATCCTCCAGTATCCTCAGAATTTGAGGAAACATCATGATCATGTATGTGAATCTGGGAACGAGTGGTGTTTTGTTTTCATTTCCCTACTTCCTAGGTCAAACCATGGTAGTATATTTGAATTTGTAGACGAAATCAAACAATATGGATTGTTGGTTTGACTTTGTAAATGTATGGTGAGTGGCACATATGAGAAGGGTTTGTTCTTGTTTTCTTGTGATATTTTGGCAAGAGGGATTACTAAAAGTGAAAAAATAATAAAAATGGACTATTTATAGAGGATGAGACCATGTGGCACATATCGGTTAGCTCGATAACATGCTACATACTACCGATAGGTAACATTCTAAATGCTATTGGTTGATAGCATGTTGCATGTTAGTGGTTGGTAGCATGCTACATGTTATCATCTTGTAACATTCATCATGCTACCGACCAGTAGCATTCAACATGCTACTAACTGGTAGATTTTAGAAATGCTACCAGTTGGTAGCCTTCATAAATGTTATTGGCATTCAACATTATGAAATAATTTTCCAAATGTTTGAAACCAATTTTGTTCTAATTTTCCATGATTTCGAAATCCTCTTTCAAATATTCACCAAGTAATATCTATAGGTTGTTTTGGGGGGGTCTTAATTTTTTTTGTGAGTTTAAGAATTCAGAAATGAATGATTTGGCCTAAATTATGACAACGTGAATGTCAAAATACAATACTTAAATGTGAAATAGATTAAATAATGTTTGAAAAAGTGAATTCCAAGGTAGATGACTCAATCAAAATGATTGAGCTAAAAATTTGGCAAAGTGAATGTCAAAATATAAGACATGGAGATAAAATGAATTTAAGGAGAACGATTTTGCTTACACTTGGACAAAATGAATGTAAAAAAAAAGATGCACAGATTAAATGAAGTGCTCAGACTTTGACAAAGTGAATGTCAAAATAGAATACCTAGAAATGAAAGAGATTACTCAAAGTTTAACAAAGTGAATGTTAAACTATAAGACTTAGATATGAAAAGGCATTACTTAAATTTTAACCAAGTGAATGTTAAAATATAAGACTTGAAGAAATAAAGGAAGTGCTTCAATTTTACCAAAGTGAATGGTAAAATAGAAGAATTAAGGAATTAAAAGGAATTTGATTAACTTTTAACACAATGAATGTTAAAATAGAATACTTAGACATGAAAGAGATTAATTACAGTTTAATAAAGTGAACATTAAACTATAAGACTTGGAGATGATAGAAATTGCGGATTTAAGAAGCTTGGATAAAGTAGGTACCCAAAGCAAAGACTTTTGATTAAATTTTGATCATGCTTAACCACATGATAAAGTGAATACCAATAGATAAGACTTGGATGTAAATGGAGTGCTTAAATTAGGGTATGGGTATCCAAAATTTAAGACTTAAACTTTGATTGGAATAGAATGATATACTTAAATTTTGGAAAGTGAATCTGAAGATTAAGGATTAGACACGATAAATTCATCTTGAAATGGGTATTTGAAAGAAGAGTATTTTTAAATTTTTAGAAGGGATTTAGATGTAGTAAAGTAAACAAAAATAAATATAAGTGTGTAATTCTTGTTCTAGATTTATATTAATGAGTCATTGTTGAGTATGTAAGGTATTGCACATGTTTTTGATCTTTAATTCCATATTTGTTATTTTAGTCACCCAAAAAGTGTCGTGAATAATTTGATTTTGGAAGGTGGATTGATTTTGGACTGGCATGACTTAGGAGATAGCTTCAGTTAACTCAAATGCATGGTTTGAGTTAATGAACACATCCTCTTGATTATAATAATGATTTTTAGCTTTAGTCAACTTGAGTTGAGGAGGTGAGGATATTTAATTAATTTAAATATGGAAGTGGATATATGGATTTTTTTAATAATTTGATATTAAATTAGCTAAGGGGTGATATGGTGTAATATAATGAATTAAATTAATTCTAGAGAAGGACAATCATTTAAAATTATTTATAACATTTATAATGCATAGTCATTATTTTGGGGTGTCTACAAATATATCTCCTTCTTGAATTCATTTACTCTTCTACTTGCATCTGCAAATTCTTTATATTTTACATTACTATCTTTCATATTCTCCCTCACTTATTCCTGCAATTGTAGCATGTGTTTTGTAAATGCTTTTGAATCATCACTAGTTTGATCTTCACTAGGAAGCACAATCATATATAACACTCTTTTGGGGTTCCTAGACCATAGATACTATGGAAATTATGAGACCTCATCATTGACCTAATTACTGATATATTATAAGAAAAATCATCTTGTGGCAAAGCCAAATCCCATTGTTTTGGATTTTCTTCAACTGTACATTATAGAAGATTTATCAAGATATTGTTTACTACTTTTGTCTTTCCATCAGTATGGGGGTGATATGCACTATTGAACTATAGTTTTGTTCCCATTTTCCACCACATTCTTCGAAAAGTGACTGAAAAACTTTATGTTATGATTTGAAGTAATCATTCTTGGAACTCCATAAAACCTAACCACTTCTAAAAAATAAATCTATAACTCTAAAAAAATCATTAGTTTTCCTACAAGTAATAAAATTATCCATTTTCGATAATCTATCTACCACAACAAAGATATAATCTTTTCCTCCTTGTGTGTTAGGAAGTCCTAACATGAAATCCATTCTCAAATCAACCCATTGACCTTTAGGGACATGTAATGACATATGTATCCCAGTATTATGTGCATGTATATTATCCATTTGACACACTCTACATCTTGATACGATCCTACTTATGCCCCTCTTTACCTTTGCCTAATAATACTTCTATACCACAAGAGAAGGTGTCTTACTTATACTGAATTGTTCAACCAAACCCCCACAATGTAATTCTATTTTAATATTTTCTTTACTTGAACAAACAATGTTGCATAAGTTATTTCCTCTGAATAAATAGTCATCCTCCATAAAATAATCACAAGAAGCACTACCTAATTTAGGGTCCTTACATTGTCTCAAAACATCACCAAACTATGATTTACTTTCATACATTTCCTTAACTACCTCAAACCCTACAACTTCATTTTCCATACTCAAGGCATCCATAACTTGATTTTTCTTACCCGATTTATGCTTTAAGACAAAATTATATTCTTGTAAAAATGAAACCCACTTTACAAGCATACTATTTATTTTCTTCTATGTGTTTACAGACCGCAATGCTTCATGGTCAGTAAAGAATAAATATTTCTTAGCTAAAAAGTAATGTCTCCAATTCCTTAATGTTTGAACAATAACGTAAAATTCCACATCATGTGTCAAATATTTCCTCCTTAACTCATTCATTTTTCACTGAATAATGTTATAGGTTGTCCTTCTTGACTTAGTACTGCTCAAATCCTGACATGTGAGGCATCAAAATCAACCTCAAGGACCTTTCTAAAATATGGAAATAAAAAAATAATTACACACTTTATTATTTAACATTTTAAAACTATCTTTTGCTACCTTTTTCCATACAAACTCATTTCCCTTCATGCACTCTGTTATGGGTGTAACAATGCTACTAAAATTATTGATGAACTTTCTATATAAAAAATTCAATCCATAAAAACAACAAACCTCTATCACATTTCTTGAAATAGGTCATTCCAAAATTGCCCTCGCTTTTTCCTCATCCATCCTCACCCCATCCTCTAAGATGAAAAAACTCAAATAAACTAGTCTTTTCTGAAGAAATATACACTTCTTTAAGTTTTCATTCAAACTCTCTTTTCGTAACAATCCTAACACTAATCTCAAATGCAACAAACTTACCATTGTATTCTCACAATACTCTATTCATCAACCTCATAAATTTACTAGGTATATTAGATAACCTAGATGACATAACCATCAACTTGTATGACCCATATCTTATTTTTAAATTCATTTTCTATCATCCCCTTCATGGATTAGGACTTAGTAGTACCCACTATGCAGATCAATATTACTAAAATATTGAGCTCCCACTAGCATATCCATCATATCATCCAATATTGGAATTGGAAACTAATACTTAATTATGCTTTCATTTATTTCTCTATTACCCACACACATTCTCTAGTATTAATCCTTTTTGAGATTCAATAGTACTTTATTTGCACATTGATTCATGATTTCTCCCACTAACCCTTTCTTTATTAGATCTGTCACTTACATGTTCAACTCCTCACTTCGTGTCATGATATTCCTATAGGATTCCTGATTTAGAAGGGCCGATCCTAGGATCATATCAATATGGTGTTGTATATCCTTATCTGGAGGTAACCCATCTAGTAGCTCATCTGTAATGGCATCTATGTATTCTTTTAGTACCTCTCCTGCCATAGTGAGTATACCAAAGGCCTTTATTTCCACCTTTTTTCCATCAATGCATAACAACAAACAACTTCTTCAATTTTGTAAAAAAATTATTCGTAGCCAACAAGCCATTACTCTTATCTTCTTCTTTGGAGGGTAACAAGACCACCTTTACACCATCCTTCGAAAAACTATGAGTATTCTTCCCTCCATCATATGTAACCTTCCTATCATGTTGCCAAGGCCTCCCAATAATATATGGTACACATCTATAAGGATAACATCACACCACACATTGTCCTTGTAGGTATTCCTAATCATTAACTTTATTAGGAATATTTTATCTTTGGTTACCTCATTCCCTTTCTTGGAAAATTATATGCAATAGGGATATGGGTGCTTCTTACAGTTCAGAATGAGTTTATCAACCATTAGAGTTGAGACCATTTTTTCACAATTACCACCATCAATAATAGTTTTACATACCTTCCCTCTAAAGGTGTATCTTGTTCAAAAGATATTTATCCACAGAAAAGAATCACCAATGACATCATCTTGTTCTTTCTCCTTCCTCAGGAAAATCATCATCCTCCCTATCACGATCATTTCACCCAAATCTATAGAAACCTCCATTTCCTCTTCTTCTTTAGTTTCAACCAGGTTTACTCACTATTGTTCCACTGTTCGTCTATCCTATGTAGAATATTGCAGACAATCAAAACCTTTGTTCCCTTCTTTACCACATAAGTAATAAGTATGCTTCCTTTGGGTAATATTCCAACCCCATCCTCCACCATATCCTCTTCATATCTGGAACCCCTCCCTCTTTAGTAGTTATTGTGACCTTAACTATAATCATCCTTCTCTTTTATATTAGAGGATTCACCTTATAGGGAATCAAATCTACCTTTCCTCTCATTGGAGATGATGATGCTCCACTCTTCACTCCTATGCTAAAATTAATCCTCTTTTTCTTTTGTTCCTCTTTCAATGTGTGTTGATAATCATCATCTACGTGATCGATCTAGAACATACTCAATTGATCTTGTATGGTATAACTCAACCAATTTACATACCTTATAGCCTTGCATTTTTCAGACTCTCCATTTTCCAACCAAATTAATATCTAGTAAAATTCATTAGTATACTATTCAATGATGAGATCCTTCTATCTTATGTTTTACAACCTTTGAAATAGAGTTTGGGCATAATCTACAGGAAGAAAATTTTCTTTCAAATTCTTCACCATTATATTCCAATTTTGGGTCTTCTCCTTTCCTTTCCTTCATCTTTCATTTTGAGGGTGATGTCACTAGATCAATGCATGTATGACCAACTTAGTGCATGCAAAATTAGAATTCTTCTCGTCTAAAAGGGTTTTCTACTCAAATAATTTTTCCATGCAATTTAGCCAATCAATCAAATCATCTAGTCATAACCCTCCACCATAATCAAGAACATTAATCTTAATGTCATCATTCTTTCCCTTTAAAGCTTGGATCAGTCTCTCCTCAAATGGCCATTCATTCAATTCTTCTTCACGTCTCTCATTTTATTTTTAATTGTCTCCTTCATTCCTTAACATAGGTAATTATTCAATATCACTATCTAGGTCTGCATCCCTAATTACATGTCCCCATCTAAGCTGGGTAACTTCTCTTTTGATCTCAATAACTTGTCCATATATCTCCTATATATTCCTATTCATATGGCATAACCTCCTCTCTCGCATTTATCCATGTTTATATAAAATCGAGGTAATAAATCACAAACAAATTTAATTTATATTACCTTCACCATTCCCACAAGATCCAAATCATGTTCTGATACCAATTGGTGTTGATCCAAATGCAAGAGGTCAAAATGCCTCCAAAACACACACGCCCACACACACACACACACACACACACACACACACACACACACAATTTGTAAAAACTCTAAAAGCTTAAAAAATAGTTTCCTTATTATTCCTAAATCCACACTAATATTTTAAAAAATTATAATCTACCTTTTATTTCCCACCATATCTAAGAAAAACCCTAAAATGTCAAAAACCCTAAAACATAAAAAAATCCTTAAAAGTGAAACACCTAAAATGGGCCCTAAATTTTGCATAAAAAATATGCCTTCATAAATGAAGGCTTACAAAAAATATTGGTTTATTCCATAAAGCAGTGAAATATATATTAAAACTCTAAGTTCTTGATAAATCTAAAAAAGTTCTAAGCCAATTTTCGATCACTAGATGAAGGAATTTGGCCCCAAAAAATATGCCAAAATGATACCTAATTTTTTTGAAAAATATGATCATGGCATATTACTAATCAAGATCTAACTCCCTGGAAAATTTCAAAATTATCCAACTGTTGGATCAAAATTTATGGTCTCTGAAATTTATTCTCCCACACCAAACTTCGACCAAGTCCATCCTCGTAACATTTTTTTCTAATAGCTAACTATTTGATGTATATGAAAATACATATCTATGTATTTGATTTTTATAAACATGTTCACTCAAAAATTAATTCATAATAAAATATCTCAAAATTTTAATGCTAAATTTTTTTAGTTAATTTCATAAGTGTATACTATGCATAATTATAATCTCCTAACACACTTTATCTAGAGGAAGGATACTCTCGGGTGGGGTTTCTTTAACTATAAAATATTTCCTACACTATTCAAAAATATTGTGGGCATCAATCAATTGGTCCCCATCATATACAAAGATTTTTTTCTTTAATTTTTTTTTTGTGCATCTACCAACACCATCAAGTTTTCACTTCCTATGACCACTCTCAAAAATATCCACATACAAGGTATTTTGATATGACGTTGATATTGAATAAGTGATCAAATGACATGAGGATTTTAAATGTAGCACAAAACCATCATACTAAACAGAATTTTGATCCAATTATACACCTCACTGAAAAATATATTGGAAAACTGAATTAAAACAATGTTTCATAAAGTGGGTTTCATGTTCCTTATCATCACTAATATAGAAGTGGTACTCTTTAACCACTCACTTCTTAATTATACTTTCAACACCATCCAAATCCAATCATGCATGCATATATCATACATGAACCATGATGGTAATATTTTCAATATGATAGAATTGTGTTTAAATATCCATTTGATGATAAAATGAGTAATTCTCAACAAAATAAATATGAACAATACAAAACCGAGAGGTAATGTGTCACTATTGGTATTAAATTGAGTTTAATTCAAATTTTTGTACTGAGAATGTTTTATGTAAGGATTATTCAAACTTTGGAAATCCATAAATGTTATAATAGGAATTTCATCGTCTGCCAATTCCAACCTCATAACATTTATTTCCAATAGTTGAGTATTTGATGTATATAAACATACATATCTATGTATTTGAGTGTTATAAACATGTTCACTTAAAATATAAGTCACAATAAAATATATCAAAATTTAAAATATAATGCTGTGAAATGATCACCTCTTACAAGTCAACATTTGAAATGTGTTTGATTCTTCAGCTACTTTTGGAAATCTTTTCAAGTCCCCACACGTGTCACAAACACCTTTGATGCATAAAAATTATCATTATACATAGTGAAAATAATGGAAGCTAAGGATGAACTCACATGTATCTGTTATATGTTTCTCTTAACTTTTTATACACTTGAAAACATACGTCTCGATTACATATTAAATCACATCAAATTACATGTGATAATGTAAGAGCTAGAAATGAAATTACACTTCAATTTATATAATTTTTTTTATAGTGATAATCAAACTTGACATGATATAAGAAATAATAAGTTTAAAGGAATGTATCTACCCTCACATACCAGGGATACAAAATCTCATACATCTATTTCCCAATCTTAACATGTGGATGTTAGTTTTTAAATATGATGTACACCTTGTGTTGATTTATTTAAATCTAATGTTTACATGTTCTTCATTCTTATCATGACCAAACCTACATTTCAAAACATCCCTTTTATTTGGAGAAGCATGATTCCTCTCACTTTAAATATAAACATTACTTTCATGATAATTTTCTCAGTATTATTAGAAATAGGATTCCTACACATTAGCTCCCAATTTCCTTCCATAGTAGAATCATGTTAGATATTTCTTATCTTAATATATATGTTAATATTATTTGTAGAAACACCCAAGGATTAACACTAACATTGACATGTTGATTATTTTCCATATCTTCACTTTAAAAAGAATTTAATATCACCTTGTGAGAAAGGCTCTTATCAATGAACCTAGTTTTTGTGCCCCCTATACGTATTCCTTTGGACAAAACAAAAACAAACTCTTAATCCAACTGTTTTAAATTTCACTATTCAAAATTGACAATTAAGTTTTATAATGTGTCCTTCATATTACATGATTCAAGAATGAAACCAACAAATGTGCTCTAGCAATTATATTCAAATTATGAATTCACTATACATTATATCAAAATTACTTTTTTATGTCTTAAAATTATTTCTTGTTGGGAACATTCTTTTAATTTATTAGAATCCATCACTATTGAGAGTTACATTTTTTTCTTAAGAATTGATTTCATAATTTATGTTATGAAATTTGTATATGATTTAAGAGAGGGGTGCTTTCATTTCTACATCACATATGTCCATAACACTAAAATTTGTAAGAACTATTTCAAGTATCCTTAGGAATGTCTATGAAATATTTACATATATTTTAAAATAATCTGATGAAAGGGTGAAGAAAATATCAATTAGTATGTAATATTTTGGTATGTGTTTTAAATTTTTTGCATCTCATCATGGTTTATTGTGATGTCATATCTAACAGGGCAGAAAACAAGGATTTTTTTTTAAATATTAGATACTGAAAAAATACACCACTACACCATTCATGAACTTTTCTCTATTCTAGTTTTCAAAAAGCCTAATTGCGATTGGTTTTGTATTTATACACAAGTTTACTATACCATTCTACATTCCTACTAGATTTTGATATTGATAAATCCATTTCTATGTATGGAATCCTACAATATTTTATAGTTCATTATGTTAGAACAAGTTAATTAAGATTAAACTAGCTATATTTTACATGTTTATAAGGCCATGTTGTATGTACCTCTTAGAATTAGAGCTATATTGTTCATAATTTTGTACATCAAATTTTTTATTTTTTCCTAAGGATTATTATATTACATCTAAAATTAATTAGCTCCTATTGTTCTTTTAATGTCTCATTATAAGATCTAGGCTACATATTTATAACATATTCAAATAAGAACAAAAAATCTAGTCTGCAAATATATGGTATGAAAGATTCAAGTCTAATTGTCATTTTATAGAAATTAAACTATATTTTTTGTGTGCATGGTTGGAACAAAGAATATTGTAATGCTTAATCATTGTTTTTAGCTATATAACTTATACTGTACATGACGAGAATGATGTTTCTTTTCCAAATAAAATAATGTAATTTATCCTTGGATCGTAATATTAAGTGTGTGTGTGTGTGGGGGTGGTCATATCAAGACTAATATATATTTTACAAGCTACCACATAAATTTAGATATATGAATGCTTATAATATTGGTCATATTTCTAAAGAGATATAATAAATTTCAATTTATCCTAGCCAACTTACGCCTTCCCCAAATTTTCTATAGTCATTTCTCAAATTTATTATAATCTCAGCAATATTTAAGTTTCTCATGGACCTTACCCTTAGGAAAACACTATTTTTTGTTATAAGATAATTGAGTTATATAAACGGAAAACATATTTCCTACTAAAATATTTTGGACAAATATATATTAAGTACACTCAATTAATGGCAGTCTTACCAATGTATAAGGAAATTAATTAATTATTTAGATTCTCACCTTTTTATAGAGGGAATGCTAGTTTAATTATATATCATGATGGATGGGAATGCTTCTTTCTTTCACCTATTTTATTATTTAACTAACTTTGATCCTAAAATTTAATAGTATTCAACTAGATTGAGATTTTAAAGATTTAATATGTATCAAAAACTAAATTTTGATTTCAAGGGTTTCACACATTATTTTGAAATTGTATTAAAATACAAAACAATGCATATTAATGTTTGATTATTCAAAAATATCTTTTGCTTCCTTCTTTGCCTCTTTTTCTTTCTCTACCTCTTTTTTATTTGTCCTGCTACTTAATCTTTTGACATTGAATGCTTTTAGTTGTGCATCATTATATTTTTTGCTTGTTAATCTTTTTTTGTTATGATTCTTCCCCTTCCATAATTTTCACCTGTATAAAAACTTGCTCTCTCTCACATGTCTAAAACAAAGAAAGATTAAAACTACACTATACACATACTCTTATATAAAATTCTTGGTAAGTTATTTGTATTTAGTTTTTGGTTTTTCTAGTTTAAACAAAATGTTTTTCTTACATGTTTTAATTAAATAGCTATATAACCTCTTTTAATTTTTAGATATAAATTTTTTTACAATTAAACATTTCTTTAAAACTTATTTAATAGTATACATTTTATATTATAAAAAATATTATTTATGGTTTACAATTAAATTTAGAAAATTATTTTTTACAATATATTAAAAATGAATATTTAAATTATTCGTGTAATACATAAAAATAACTTATACAATTATTTACAATTGAACTAAATATTAAAAACTATACCTAAAATATTTTGGTTAACAATTAAACATATTTGGTGGTGTTTGGGTGGTAGAGGTGGCATGACATTGAAATTAAGGAGGTTTTCCCAAAGAGGTGTTCTCCCAAAGGGGTGTTCTCCCAAAGGGGTGTTCACTTGAAGTTTTCCTATAATCTATTTGGAGAGAAATCACAGGCTTAAAGATGTCACATATTTAGGTCTAATTTGTAAATAAATTTATGAAGAATTATACTTAAATTCAATTTTTATGAGCTTTCAAAATTAATTTAAAAAATTGAAAATAAGTTTTAGCTTATATATCTTTTTTTTTATATTTAAGGCGGGTTGAAGGGACCCGTTCCCTATTTACAGAAGGAGGCATAGCCTCAAATAATTCCATACAGAAACCACAAAAAAACCAGGTGGCATACTAGCAAAAACCACATTTTATTCTATACCTATACATAGTCCTAATTTATGCTTACGGGCTTATAAGATAGACAGATTAATACCCGAGTCGGGCATATCCACCACCAGCTCGGGTGAGCCGACAGACCCTTCTTCAATCGAGCAAGAGTTGATCTAGCTGCGCCATAGGTATCCAAAGTCACCACCCCCCGAGGAACGTAACTCATCCCACCAAAACGGAATAGGAACCAACGGAGAACCTAGAGCTTTGATATTAGGCAGATGAATATGAATACGACCTGACTTCTTGTCCTTGGCATAAGAAGAGAGGGACTCAGAAAATTCCATCAGCACATTGAAACGGTGCTCAAGATCCAGGAAAATCGAGGCAACACTAGACGACGAACCCAAGGAGACATCCTAAGCAGACCATGAAACCATGTTTAAATCAGCCACCTCCAAAGCGAGGTTTCCGTAGAAGGTTGAGCATAACCAGTGGGTCAAAAAATTAACCATGTTCACCTTCGAGGGATGCAGAGCCAAAATATTTTCCACAAATAGGGAGGCAATGCCATTGTTTACCCTCGACCATCCCTCCGAATTTAAAAAATCCTGCCCCAAGACCGATTTAATCACCTCCATGTCCTCCATGCACAAGATGAGGAATATCTTCTTCAGAATGCCATCAGTGACCTTGTTTCTAAAGGCCATTTCCCTCACATCACAAGAAAGAGACATCACAAGAGCCCGAGGGGATGCCATCTCAAATAGCAAAAAAGGAGGATGCGTAAAACTGCCACCCAAACAGACTTAAATAATCTCCTTACACTTCACACGTGGGGAAGTTGTCTTCGAAATCATGTTGGGCAGAGTCCCTCGTGGTAATCAAATGAAATCCCTCCCACGTTGAGCAATTATTTTCCACCGTTTCCTCCCATGCCTGATTGACCCCTTTATTTGCTAACCAATCAACACACTGATTACCTTCTCAGTAGATGTACTTAATACTCCAATTTTTGAATTTTGACAACCATAGAATCTTATGAACATCAATATCCAGCTTCCATGACAGAGCTCTTTTTTTAATGACGGTGTTAATAATTATCAAGGAGTCCCCTTCAATTTCTAGATTTTTGATTTTAAGGGAGGTAGCGAGAAGTAAGCCTAAACCAAGGGCTTGCACCTCAACATCATTATATGCACCCACCTTGAGTTTGTAAGAAGCAGCCATAATCAACTTCCTAGTAGAGTTGTGAATGATACACCTTGCACTTGAGACCCCCGGATTTCCCCTAGAAGACCCGTCAAAATTTAATTTTTAAAAACCACAGGAAGGGGGTGCCCAAATAGTGTTTCTTCTAGCCAAGGAGAAAGACACTTTAGAATTCATATCACCATCCGTAGGCTTGATTATCATCAGCCAGCTTCTTTCCAACAGTCTTTCATGGGAAGTAAAAGGGCAGGAGCTCGACCAATTCGTAGACACAACTTTTGAGATAGCTCTTTCCAACCAAAGGAGAACCGAATTTATTGAACCATATTCCTCCCTAAAAATTCTTTTGTTTCTTTCCCACCAAAGGTGCCACAACAGAAGAACCAAACTACAAAACCAAATAGAAGAAAGGGCCCCCGAGTGAGAATTAATAGGCCAGGCTAGAATAGCATCTGTGAGGGATTTAGGTTGGACCCACGGAAGATTTAGCTCAGTGCATAACCAATTCTAGCATTCAACTGCAAAGGAGAAATGCAACAGTAAATTATCCCTATCTTCCACATCCTTTTCACATAGAAGGCATCTAGTTGGACCTTGAAAACCAAATTTTTTTCTTCTTTCTTGAGTTAATATCTTGCCTTTAAAGGCCATTCAGGTGAAAATACCAGCTTTAGGGGGGCAATGGGATTTCCAACAATCTTTCCACACTGGTTTTTCAGGGGCAATATCCTCATGAAGAAGAATATACCCAAGATGAGGGGAATAGGATCCCGAGGGAAATGTAGTCCAAATAATTTCATCCTACTTGTTTGAGATCAGAATTTTCCTTTCCTGCAAAATAGATAAAAAATTAGCTTCTAAATCAGGAGAGAGGTTCATATGGTCCACTTTTTTCCATTGCAACATGGAGGGGAGGGAATCGATTAGTTCCCCATAACTGGACACAAAAGGGCCCCAGTCAGCAAGCAACCTCCTCTTAATATCTAAGAAAGCAAGAGAGTCTCCAAGGGCAGGGTATCCATTCCATGGATCATCCCAAAAGAGAGATTTCTTTCCATTTCCCACTTTCCAGTCCACATTAAAAATAAACATAGATCTACATTCAATCATTAAATTCCATATGTGCGATCCTTTGGGGGGGTTTTCCACTCGGAGGATGGACTCAGGAAGGGAGGCACCCAAATATTTATTTTCGAAGACCATGCTGAGAAGACATTTGGGGTTGGAGATAAGCTTCCAAACCAATTTAGCTCCAAGGGCCATATTTAGCATACCCAAATTTAGAAAACCCACACCACCAAGCTCTTTAGGCTTAGTAAGGGTATCCTAACTAATTAAGGGGATCTTCTTTTCCTCGGATAAACCTTTCCATAGGAATTTTTACAAAATGCACTTAATCTTACCAAGAATACCCTTAGGGATTTTAAGGACCAAAAGGAGATACATAGGGGCAGCACAAAGGATTGATTTTACCAGCAAAATTCTCCCAGGAAGGGAGAGCCATTTACCATTCTAGGCATTTACTTTAACAGATAGAGAACTGAGGAGATCAATCTATAGAGAGTTCTTGTCTGCACCTTTAAACAAAGGAATACCAAGATACTTGACAGGAAGGAGCCGTTTTTTAACTTGAAAATATTTAGGATTATTTCTTCTGTTTGCAAAGTAACATTGAAGAAAAAAATTCAAGATTTAGCCACACTTACATCTTGCCCAACCGCCTTGGAGTATATTCCCAAAGAATCCTTTAGCTCCTTAGCCTCCCAGATGGAGGCCCTTCCAAACAAAAAGGTGTCATCAACAAATTGCTGATGAGTGAGAGGAGGAATACCATCCGCAATCTTTAACCCAAAAATCTTACCTTCCCCTAATTTATGTTTGATGGACCTACCAAGGGATTCAGCCACCAAAATATATAAGAAAGAGGACAGGGGATCCCCTTGCCTAGTACCATGATTACTTTTAAAGAATCCTTCAGCACTCCCATTAATAAGAACGAAGAAAGAGAGGCCAGAGATGAAATTGAAGATCCATTCACAAAAATGCTTGGAGAAGCCAAACTTCAGAAGGACCCTATTGAGAAACCTCCAGTTAAGCTTATCATAAGCTTTATTGATGTGTAATTTTAGCATCATGCCAGGGGTTTTAGAAGAAGAGAGAGAGTGAACAAGCTCATGTGACAAGATGACACCATCCAGAATAAAATGACCAGGCATGAAACCAGTTCTCTTAGAAGAGATGAGGGGATCTAGAATAGATTTCAACCAAAGGGAAATGGCTTTGGAGATGATTTTTTAGGACGTATTACAAAGGGAAATATTATTGAAATCCCCGAAGGAGGAAGGTTGAAACATTTTAGGGAAAAGGTAGATGAAGGTGTTATTCAGCATTCCGAGCACCGAGCGGGACCTCCGAGAAGCCTCCATAACTGCCCATACATCATAACCTACAATACCCCAAAATTTCTGAAAACAATCTATGGGAAATCCATCCGGGCCGAGAGCTCTATTCTTCTCCATGGAGAAAACCACATTCTCAATTTCTAGGAAGGAGAAAGGCTTCCAAAGCATAGAGTTTTGATTTTCAGAGATAAGAGTGGGAATAGCATTCAGAAGGGAGGTTTGATCAGCCTCGAAGGAGGCAACATCCCCGATTAACAAGGAGGAGAAGAAATTAATCCTTCAGAAATTATGTCCTACTAATCCACCAAGCTGACCCCCTCACTGTTTTTGATTTCTAAAATGAAATTAGAATTCTTTTTTGCTTTCATAAAGGCATGAAAGAATTTAATATTCTGATCATCGCCCTTCAGCCAGAGTTCCCTAGATTTTTGCTTCTAATAGATTTCCTCCCTAAGAAGCAGTCCACCTAGCTCACTTAAGAGATATTTTTCACGAGCATAATCTTCCTGGAACATCCCATCACTAAAAACTTTTAAATTAAGGTCATACATTCAGCTTCAACTCTGGCCTTTTCCTGAAAGATGTTTTTGAAATTCTTGATGTTCTAATCCTGTAAGTCCTTTTTTAATCTTTTTAGTTTCTGAGCCAACACAAACATCTTGGAACCCTCAATGTTATAAGATTTCCACCAGGGATCAATCCATCCCTCAAGAGAGGCATCTCTCATCCACATTAGCTCAAATTTGAACGGGGATCAAGGAGGGGAGACATCGAGATCAATAGACAGGGACGCCAGGAAATTATCTGACCCAAACCAAGGTAGAACAAAAAATTCAATCACAATGTCATTTAAATTCAAACTGGGACTGGCCAGAAATCTATCCAGTCTTTCTGTTATATTACTAAAGCCCTTACACTTATTACTCCAAGTAAACCAGACCTGCTTAGGTCCAATATCCACAAGGGAACCTTCCCTAATAAATGAGCAGAAATATTTTTAGGATTGAAGGTTTCTAGTGATCCCCCCTTTCTTATCTCTGCAATCTGAGATGGCATTAAAGTCCCCACCAAGGATGAACATCTGATCACCCATAACGGAGACTGCTTATAACAACTCCCCCCAAAGATTTTTTTTTACCCAGAATGCTAGGAGGGGCATAGATATTAAATAAAAGAAAATTGAGTTGAGAGCGTCGAAAAATTACTTTAATAGATTGCCAGCTGAGAGCTTGGGCATGCAGTTCCACCATTACATCGCCTTCCTTCCAGACAATCCCGAGCCCCCCAGAGGCACCCAACGAATCTGCAAAGACCCCTTTCTAGCCTCTAGAAGACTTATTCCAAAGGCATTTAGCTTCAACAATAGGTAACTTAGTTTCTTGAAGAAGAACCAGATAAACCTCTGAGGAGAGGATTTAATGCTTAAGCAAGCGTTGTTTGTCAGAGGAATTAAGTCATCTGACATTCTAGGAGAGGATCTTCATTGAACACAAGGAAGGGTTTTCACCTTCTCAAAATCAACAAGATCAAATTTTAGGGTTTTTTGCTTCCCTGCATCGACCTCTAATTGGGCCAATTCTTGCTTAGATTTTCTCCCCCTTTTTCCTGAGGAGCCAAAAATAGCAGTCCCCATACCATCTTGGCATGGAGCTAATTTAGAAGGGACCAAGCAACTAAACATTTCAGGGAAATCTCTCCCTCTTCCAAGGTCCCAACTTCGGAGATGGGCAGTTCCACATCCCAGGAGAGGTTGTTCAAAATTCACCCGCTAAGAGTTACCATCGAGGAAGCTTGCCCCTGCACAATACATTCCTTAATCAGGGAAATAAGAGCACCTGAATCTCTATGAACATCCTCTGTTTCTTGTAGCAACGAGCGAGGACTTAAGCTATCCGGAAAGCCAGCAAGGGGCAAAAGGGGGACAACCAAATCATTCAAACCATCGACAACAACTAGAGATTCAGAAAGGGAAGGGGCAGAGGATTTGATCAGAGCCAAATTCAAACCATCAGAATGAGGGGAAGAGAGGGATCCAACCTTTTGATCAGGAACCTGGCAATCCTTCTTCAGATGTCCTAATGCCCCACAAGAAAAGCACTTGATACTCAGCCCCTCATAAATTATTTCAGACGTTCTAGAGCCATTATGGGAAGGCAGCAAGACAGAACTCAACAAGGGGGAAAACAAGTCCATATCCACACATATGTGAGCCGAAGAGTTTCTCCATTTAAGAAGAGATGGGTTGGAAATAGGCACCCAAGAGCCAAGTGATCTGGCTGTAGATTTAAGAGAGGTAGAGTTCCGGAACTCCGCAGGAAGTTTCAGGAAATTTAACCAGAGTGGAGCTCTGTGGATAATTTCCATCCTTGGATCAAAATCAGAGGACCAAAGTCTCATGTATAAACTGGAGGAGTTTAGAAACCAGGGACCACTCTTAAATAAATTTTCCACTGAGGACACAGAGTGAAACAGGACTTGAAAGAAACTGTTCTGCAAAAAGAGTATCTTGAGATTTCCTTCCCTGCCCTAGAACCAGTATAGCCATTTCCTGATTTTTCTCTTGGAGAACTTGGCACCAACGAATTTACAACAAATTTCTCTCTTTTCACGGATATCAACAAATCCCTTTTTCCTCTCATGCAACATATCGAATGGAACTGAATCCTTGGAAAGTTTGAATTCAGTCCCGCCCTCCTTGAAATATTTTGGAGGGCATGAACTGCGTACCCCCAAACTGCCAGCAGAAGAGGGGATCTCCTTCTCCGCTTGTTTGGAAGTAGAGGACCCTTTTCCTAGATCACTTTCCTTGAGCAAGTTTTTAACCACCGAAAACCCTAACTGCGAGACCAAAAGTTTAACGACTTCCCTAAGGCCAAAAGACCTAACTAAAGTAGTCACCCCATCCTTCACAGAGCATCCACACTAGGCTCGATCCATTCCTCACCACTATTGAATCCAAGTGGTACCCTATTCGTGCCAAAGGTGACCTCCTTCTTCTTAGGTGCTAAAAACGAATCCCGCTCAACAGTCACTTTAGGCAGCAAAAAGTTTGAATTTTTACAGGATTCACATTTTTTCGCTCTCCTCACACATTCACCTCATTTAGCTTATATATCTTATTGTTAAAGTTTTAAGAAATTAGTACTGGCCATTAAGATACAACAAAAAATAGTAAAATATTTCCAAAAAAATAACACAAATATTTTACTATGTTTTAATATTTCTATTAGACTCATGGAAACAATCAATGTCAACACAAATATATAGATATATCACCATAAGCCTTTATACATACTTGAATAAAAAATGATATTCACTAATAAATTAATAGAATAATATTTATAAATAAAAAATTCTTAAAAAACATGCACTTGATAGTTGAGTCTAGAACATATACCTAAAATTTCATGGTAAAAAAAGATTGACTATTTTACAGCACATCATACAAATGTCGCTCTACTATAAAATAAGAAACACATTTTGAACAAAATTGAGAAAAAGCCAAAACATCACTTAAAAAAATAAAAACTCACATGCATTCTACACTCAAAACACAACATTTCATCACTTCACATCATTCTAAGATTCTATACAATTTTTTCGCAATTGCCTCCACAATTTCAATGATATAAAAAATTCATGTGTTTAGGTACAAAAAGTGAAAACAAGTGGGACACACTTATCTTATTTGACAATTTGAATATATATATACTCTTTGGAAACCCCACTCACCATTTTTGTGTGATGTGATGCAACAATGTAAAAAAAATCCTTGTTCAAACCCTAAAAACGCAATAAAGGACATGAGAAAGAAACCCTAGACTTGGCTTGAGATGACCTCCCACTCCCACTGAGTGAAAGTGTTGCACTATATATTAGCATTATCAATGCCATGTAATACTCCACATGTTTAAATGAATTCTATATTCTTCATTCACGATCTTATATATTCCCAATCAATAAAACTACATTCAAACAATTGTAATTGCAACGATTCTTCTCTTTTGCACAAGACACTTGGATGACATGCAACTTTAGACTTAATTGTACTTCCAAATGAAATTAAATGTCTATGGAATTCTCATAGCAGATATAGGATATGTATAACCTCTATAATAGTGATCTCTAATGTATAGGATATATTTCCTTCCATGTCTATAAATGACCTCTAAGGGTTTCATTTATATATGACAATCTGCATTGAATTTCTCACGCAAGTCGACAAGAAATTCACGTCTAGGACAACTTAAGAAAATTACCAAATTTTAAAATATGGTAGTTCCAAAAGAGAAGGATATGTTTCTTTTCTAACTATAGGTTTGGCCACAAACCTATCCAATGCCTTCAAATTTTTCCAAAGGTCAGAATTAAGTCAAAAGGAAGAGGATAGATGTTTGTAGAGGTGTAAAAGGAGTCTAGAGTAAAATGGTAATGATCTTGGGAGTATGAACATGACAAATAGAGTCGACCAAGGCAATTCAAGGGAAATTGGAATAGGGAAAGTATGACAATTAGATTCAAATATGTGTTATCGTCTAAATGTCTTAAGAGATGTTAATATTCATGTAATTTCCACATGCATTGTACCAAATGTTGGTTACTACAACTAATACCCAATAGGGTATTTGTTAAGTTTTCAATAAGTCTTAACTTTTTTTGGTCTACACAGTTGTTTAACTAACCTTTTTTAACTTTTATCCTAAATTTAGGGCACTTGATTTGTCTCATCCCATTTAATTGATGTGAACGATAAGAGAAAAGTTGTTTAACTAACCTTTTTTAACTTGAGAATTTTAATTTCATCCACACTTTTTTTAAATGAATAACAAGATTTTAGTATTATTATAAAATAAATAATTTTCAATCAAAAAAACATATTATTTATACCAAAACAAACATTTCATCAATTCCATATTTATTTTCACCATTATTATTTTAGCTGCATAATCTTATTAGCTTAAACACACCTTACATATGTTCCGAATTGCCCTCCATTATTATCAAACACTGACCTTATCACAGCCCTCCATTATTATCAAACACTGACCTTATGACAGCCCTTTCACAATAATTTATTCGTGATATCTTGAAAATATAAAATACAAATCTTGAATATGTCCCATGTTTCTTCAAACGAATTACTAAATAACCACACGCTTTGGAATAATATATATTTTACTAGTTTAAAATGCTTTCTGCTTTTAAAATGGAACCATTCTCAAAAATGAAACATCCAATCGTTTCTACAAATCAAGTTACACCTTAAAAAAATGAAGGTGGTATAGAAAAATCAGTTATGACTTTCACACTTCCTTTGTTGGGAATAAAGTGTTTAAATCTCCATGATGTAATGATTATTTTTATGATAGCACGATTAACATCACATGCCTCAACCTCATAAAATTAAAATTTAATGAGATGGTCATACAGAGATTTAGTGAGAAAAGCATACGTAAAGGTGAGTGTATATGATTCAAAGAAAATCCACTTCAAAAGATCTCTACGATTTAAAAAAAAAATTCAATCACATTCTCGAGTGGTCGGTGAATTGTGGCCGCTTTATGGGCATTAATAACTGAATGTACAATATTATGGAGTTTTTAATATCTTATTGTTGTGGCAACTTACAATTTTGTTTTCCTTAATTTATAAAAAATGAAAGGTCTTGGCAGTCTTTCTTGGAGACCTGTTTAATTATATATGATCAATCGTTTTCTAGCTTTCTAGAATTCACAGACCTTTTATATCATTCATTCCATTTATAATATTGAAGCTGTCAAATTATATGGTTTATAATATTGGAGCTGACAAATTATACTGTTGGTTGACAGATAGTATTGGAGCTAACAAATTATTTGGTTAGTTGGGCATTTGTAGAAATATTTTCAAATTTTGCATTAAACGTAAATGGTCTGAGTTTAGAGAGTCGATTTCATCAAAATTTAACATTACTCAAATATATATGCTCATTTGAGTGGTTTGGGGTTTTCTCTTTCTCATCTTCAACTATATTTTTTAAGAGCACTGTATTTGTCAATTTTTATATTTAATCTCAAATCAAGAATTATTTTTCACCTTTAGAGATTCATTGCGAGGGTCCTTAGAAATATTAATGATTTATGAAGATGAGAGATTCTAAGTCTTCTTCTTCAAGAAGATATTCGACCTTTGTCAATGAATTTCTAGAGCCAAATCCTCTAAAGGAGCACTTGCATTAGGGTAATTACATCTTATTTCAAATCCTGTCACACCATCAATAAGAAGAGGCTCTGTGTCAAGCTTCTATCGTCATATTATAAACCCACAAGACACCATAGA
The DNA here is from genome assembly GCA_019776745.2 of Taxus chinensis. NCBI lineage: Eukaryota > Viridiplantae > Streptophyta > Pinopsida > Cupressales > Taxaceae > Taxus > Taxus chinensis. The sequence continues at coordinate 80,499,455 of CM034152.1, read as the reverse complement.
TCAAGTGATTCATATGCTTGAGACTAAACCATCAGCATATTCTTATCATTGATTTGTCCAAGATGTGAACCCACAAACTCTGAATTAACTCTGCAAAAACTGTTAGATATGTGCCAACAAAGTTAAATTTTGGATCCCTTTGGAGTGCGGTTTGTACCTCACTTATTAAAGGGGGAGTGTGGGGGGATTGCCCCCCCCACTCTTGTCGTAGGGGGGTCCAGGGGGGGTGGCGACATGTTATGGAGCCCCCAAAGCAAAAATTAAGGAGTCAATCCCTTGTTTCTAGAAAGACGAATTCTATTTTTAGAAAGGAAAATCCTAATTGCGTTTTTCCACTCTATTTTTAGGAGGAGGAATCCTAACTGTACTTCGCCAATTAGGTGTATATATTTTTGTGTAGATCTAAAGTTTCTCATAACGAGTTCACATGTAATCAATTCATCTTGAGTTAATAAAGCTTGATATCTTGCACCGTGGATGTTTCCCTAAGCACTCACCCAGAGTTTTACCACGTAAATCTGGTGTTAGTCTCTTGCATGTTTGGTATTTTGTATATTTGATTTATCTCTATCTCTGTAAATTGTTATTTTGTTATTCACATTTTTATGTATTCATTGCTGCATAGTCTGTAATTTCCTAACAAAAGCCTAATCGGTTACTATGTCACTATGCATATATATTAAATAATCACCCCAAAAAATATGAACTAATTATTGTTTATTTCACAACATACCAACAAAATATTAATATACTCCAATTCACATGACCTCGCACCAATCACATAATTTTTTATTTTTGGTCTTTGATATTTTGTTCTATTGAATAGGTACTCTTTAAGTGACTCTTTTTTCCTTTTAAGTTGTTCACGTTTGGGTATTCATTGAGATGTTCCTATGGGAGACGGGCCCAATCTTGACCTTTACCTGTCACCATGGGAGGCGACTTGATTATTAATTTTAGAATAGAAGACTGGTTTTCGCTTTTGTCACTCAAAAAAATAATTGTTTGATTCACCTCAAATGCTCTGGTTGCATGAGGCCCTGGTATGCAGTTGGCCAGAAATACCAAAATCTAGAGGTGGAAGTAATCTCATTGAGGAAACTAAAAAACACATCATTGCAAGATTAAAAAGTTCTAAATTTTTTTAATGTTCCACATTTTAAAAGAAACTGAAGAAATCCCAATACCATAGTGACAGCTTTTCAAATTGTGTGTAAATTGAGAAAGCACGTGAGTGACCATGGCAACAATGACAACATCTATACTGCCTCCACAGATTTATCCAAAATATACAACTAGAGACTTTTTACCAGAATGCATGACAATAATAATTAGCAAAACACTAACACACAATGTCACTCACAACTGTTATATTATATGTTACTACACATGAAATTTCTCTGACTGGTAGGTAATTATAATAATTTGATATCATGTAAAAGCTTTTGTACAGTTGTAAGGATCTTTGGGACAGTCACTGTAAGGCCCAGGGGTCCATTAAATTCTGCTAGAGGACCCCCTCTTATGATAGAGCCACTCCAGCTGTTTTGGAAGTACAATGTAAGAGTTGGAGGAATGAAGATAACAAATGTTGTTAAGATATTTATGCTTTTGTTCATCACTCTACCATGTATAAGTGAGAATAACATATCATTCTCTTATTATACGATCTGCATTTATTTCAGAACATACAAAATATTAAGATACTTGATATGTATATTTAAATGGATAGAGTGAAGATTGTTTTTTAAGTGATTTTGACAGATTGGATGTTCCTTAGTCATCATTAATTAATGAGAAAAAAGGTTTGGATACATCTGATATAGATGTACGTACACTCAACAAATATAATTGGCTATATATAAACTCCATTTGTTATGGAGTAGAGATGCCAATATCTACATAAATAATTGGTTTCCCAATTTTAAAAAAATATCACTTCACTTTACCTACATTCATCATGCATACAAAAATATATCACATCTTCAACCCACAAAGGTTTAATTTATCAATAAATAAATAAAAAAAACTAATCTCTAACAGCGTTATCATTATTAATTTGGGCAGCCTGTTTAATCTTAAGTAATAATGTAACCCTCAATCAAAACAGAATATTATTTGAGATATAATAATCTATTTTGACTACCATATTGGAACATTAAAACATGAAAAAGCAGACATTTCCTAAATGAACGGGTGTGTGTTGTGGTGGAGGCACCTATAATTAGGATTTGACCTAATTTACCGACCACTGGGAATGGATTGCAAGGCCTATCACCATCATTTAAAGCAGTGTACAAGTTCTTCTGCTGACAACATTATTGTGCCCCCACTATCCAATGATGTTGAAGAAAATGTTCCTTTTCAAAAGAGTCTCTTATTACTATGTTTATGATATGGTTATACGTAACAAAATTAATGGAAATGGAAATGGAATTGAAACATTTGGACTTTGGAATTTGCTTAAGAAGCCAGTTTAATTATTCTACTCGCTAAAATGAATATAATTGTTGTTACTCTCACTTCCTTTGCATATATCAAACACACTGATTTTACGAAGTTCACTGATTATACATAGGTTTGGGTTTCCCCAAGATTTTAGATTTTTTTGGTGTGTTTTTTTGGCATAGCATGTGTGTTGAAAATTGGTTAATTTGAATTTAATGATTTATATATTAATTCAAAGTCATCAGTTCATTTAGAAAAATAACAATTATATTCAACCAAGGAAACCAAAAACAGATCGCAGAATTTAATTGTTGCATTGAGCCATTGAATGCATGATATGGGTTGTATTTTTGGATGCAAACAACAGTTTGCTTTATTTCATGAGTCAGTTATTTAATTAAGTCTTGTTCCTATTTTTAAGAAAGCATAAATAAAACAATTAAAGATTTGCATGCTCTGTATTAAATAGCTTTAAAACAATTGTTTATTTTTAGGAGAATCTATGTTTAAATAAAAGCCTTCTATATATGAGGTGTATGTAATAGCTTTTGATAAGTAAGAAAGCAAGCAATGTAAGGCAACACATCCAGAAGGAATTGATTAATATAATTAATGCACAGCAGTGATGATTTCTGAGTTTTCTGTTTTATTTGTTTTATTATAGAAATTGGTATCAGAGCGTTTTTTAATTTGACAATAATTTAATGGCTTCCACATCAGGGGCATCCCTTTCAAGTTTGCAGCCTCCTTATAGGTAAAAATTATGACTATTGGTCTCTAACAATGAAGGCTTTATTTAGATCCTAGGGTATTTGGAAAATCGTTGAAAACTGTTACATAAAACCAGCTAATTCAACAACATATAATGGACTCTCACAAGTAGAGAAGGATATCTTGAAGGAGTAGAGAAAGAAAGATGAAAAAGCCTCTTTTTGATACATCAAGCTATGCATGAAAACATTCTTCCTAGAGTGGTAACATCCAACCAAATAAAAGAAGTATGTGATATTCTCCAGGGTGCATTTCAAGGTAAGGAGAAAGTTAAAAGTGCCAAGCTACAATTATCTAGAAGAGATTTTGAGAATATGTTTATGAAAGAATCAGACTCTGTAGAGTCATTCTTTACGCATGTTGTTGGCCTAGTAAATCAGGGTAAATATCATGGAGAAAAAATGGACGGTAAAAGAATAATTAAAAAGATGCTTAGGAGTCTACCTTCAAAATTTGATCCTTTGGTTGTAGCCATAAAAGAAACTAAGGATTTTAGTTAGATTTCAATTGATGAATTGCAATCATCTTTAATAAATCATGACAAAGTGTTCAGAGATATTTTTACTTTTCTACTCAAATTAATGCAGCGAAACAATAAAAACAAAACCGACCTCGGAAGACGTGGGGTTTACCGATACCCGTAGAAATGGATGTTAGAGCTAGTGTTCGATAAAAGTTGATCAAGTCTAAATGTATGTGTACGTCCTCCTGTCCTGCAAAGCAATCTGCACTCAAAGACACTAAACAAAAAGGATTAGATAAATGGATAGACGAGCTGCCCAGTAAAAGCCCGTTCTAGGAGTCCAGAAGGCTTCCTTGGAGGATGTCAACTTGTCTGTAACAATTACGTGAGCAGACAATAATGATATGGATGAAAATAAATATATACAATCGATATAGATATATGGATAAAAGAAGGGAAGCCCTAGAACTCCAGATGAATGGCAAGGTCTTGTGCGGCTTCGAAAGTGGCCCAAGTGAGGGAAGATTCAATCTAGACACGTTCAAAGTACTCGTACCAAAAATCCTCAGTCTCTTGTTTGATCTTCTAAAGGAATTCAAATTGATCTTCAATGTCTTGGTCGATGTCAACAAACTGTATTGCGCAAAGTGTGAGCTCGTGCAAGATATTGTATTGTTCCTAGAAAAAGGGGTGTTGGACTATCAGAAGGATGTAAATGCTGGTAATTTCATGTGATTGACTAGATATTGTCATCTAATAGAGAGCCATTCTTAAAGACATGTTAGAAGAAACAAATATGATGAAAACTGATTAATAAAGTTGACAGAAAGATGATAAATTTGATAAAAGCCATATTTGACATAAATCACCAGTGATTATTCCAATCGTTGGCGTTTTCAGATAATCATATCAGTTTGATAAAAATGAGTGTTTTGATGATGCAGAATGATGTTCCAAACTATTTTAAAGTTAAAATATGATTGATAAAGACAAGTGAAGATTTCAAGAATACCTTGAAAGTGTAGTAGAGCTAAAATATACCTCAAACCTTGTTGGAAGATGACTTGTGTTGGTTGAATGAGCTCTGGTGTAGTCTACAATTCAGGTGATGAAGATTGATCTCCAGATGTTTGAAAGCTTGAAGGCAAGACTTGATGATGTTTGATAACTTTGATAGCTTTTTGCTAGATGACAAGGTGTGAGATGCAAATGACTGAAGCAAAAGATGGGGCTTGAGATTCAAAATTGAGGATCCTGGAAGAAGGCCTGAAACCTTCTATTTATAATCGCTGGTGATTCAACAGAATCATCGGCGATCTGGATTATTCAGGATTTGAGTGGTAAAGTGGTTAAAACCACTTCTAAATGAAGTTGTTTTGTTTTATAGGTCAGGTAAATGTTGAAGGATGTTTTTCACATTCAAAGTGTAGGGGATCAAAAATGGTTATGAGATAGTTTGTTTTATTTCTCTTTTGGTTTTTAAAGTGGTTTTAAGTGGTTAGGTATAGACTTATGGATTTTACAGCTGTGAAAAGGTGACATTTATGCCAGGTAAATATGATGGAGGTTTTGGACTTAGGATAAGGAGTGTATAAATTAAATTATGGATTTCACTAATATATTGTAAATGATAGAGGAGTGTAAATGTTAAGTGTGAACATTTGCTCCTTTTGTCGAGTAGCTTGATGTAGGCAACGTGTGAGACAAAAATGATGATGGATTGATTTGTAAGGGTAATCCCCCCTCGAAATGGAGTGACTGCAATGCAGTGTAAGGAACACCAGTTTGACATGTTGGCTAGATAGGTTTGATGTACGTTTCGTTAAAATTTGCCCCAAGAAGGGGTACCGAAACGAGGATTGTTGTTGTTGAATCAAGTGATAGGGGATACCAAAGGGTCCTGTTACCTATAGACATATGATCCATGAAGGTAGGATGAAATAATGGGGAAGTCAAGTGACGGGTGGCCAAAGGGCTTGTATCCCATAAACATACGATGTATCCTGAGATGATTTGTTTGTTTAATTTTTAATATTTCAAGGATTGGGGTCTTTTTATCATAAGACAAGGTGTTGAAAGATGGGATGAGATGATGTTGATTTTTTCAAAAAAAGGTAATGTGATAGACAAGGTGGAATCGCTAGTGACATGGAAAATCACATGTGATATGGGGATGAATCGTCGGCAATTCAAAGGATCATTGGCGATTGGCGTGATAATAATTTGGGGGCTATAAAAGCCACATAAAAGCTCAAGGGAAATGTTATCCCAAATTCACCCCCAGGAAAATTTGGTCAAGACAACTCCTGCACATAAGGAAATTATGAAGGAAACGACTCATACCCAAATGAGCTCGAGTTTGTATAACCAGGAAAAGTGAAAACAGAGGCCCGAGAAAGTCAAAATTTGACCCTTCACAAGAAGAAATAGAAGAAACGGTTCTTCTCAATGTTTCCATATCTTAAATCTATTTAAAGGGTCTAGGGAGGACTAGAACAATGGAATTGTATGCGGTTAGAGAAGAAGGGGCAGTGCCACAGAGGAACCAAGCGAAAAAGGGGAAGACCAAACTTCGCTGTCCCACACTGATGCTCATCCCAGAGGAAAGGTTGGGGCGGAGTTTGTTTTTCTCGGGCTCGAAAAGTTGATTCTTTGCCCCTTGTTATCACAAAAAGGGTAAAAGTTTCAAAATGGCCTGCAACTCCGTTGAGGAAAAATTCAGCGTTAGAACTCGAGTCAAAGCCAAGGCAGGGAGTCAGAGGGAAAAGTGAAAATTTTCCTTTCGTTCAAAGGGAAAAAGATAAATTGCGGACCCACAAGACCAATTTTTTGTTCTAATATGGCTACCACATGTCCCAAACCAAAAGGAGGCCCATTTTTCAAACTATTTTCCCCATCCATTCGTACGGACCCGATACAAACTTCGAAGGGGCATATCTTTCAACTCAGGGAAGACTCAAAATATTACAGATATGACACCATTGAAAGATCTCAGCCTCACCCATACTTGCCATGCTTTGTCTGAGAATTTATTTTTTAGGATGTTAGGTGAAGGAAATGGAGGAAACGTATTTGGGCCTTCAATGCAGGATCCATCTTTCTCAACAACCAAATCAGATTCGATCTATTTCCGTTGTTTCCTTTTCTTTCAAGGTGCCGAATCAAGGAATCATGCAGTAAAGACGGATTTGGGGCATATTTTATTAGAAGCATTAACAACAATGGTTGAGTTTCAACCCACTTCTCCCGCTTCCCTCTCTCCTTCTTCTCTCGGATCAAATCTATAAATACAGGGGCAGGATTCATTGTAAAGGTTGTTCATTCTTCTTCCCTGACCCCTCTCTCCTTCTTCTCCAGGGTCGAATGTGGAGTTTAAGCCTCCTCCATTGGCTTTGTAATGGAATTTTCCTGTGTCTTTCCCATTAATGGTTTACTTTGTGAAATCTTGGAGCAATAAAATTTGTTTCGATGGTTTGTATTTGTCCATCCTTTGGAGTCATTTTGTTGTCTTTTCTCACCTCTCACCATTTTGATGTAGGTATATTGTGCATATATCTGATGTCCATTGCAGGTTTTGGGAGCTGTGTTTAAGGGGTTTGAAATGGTGTTCACCAGTGTGAACTTTATTCTTGGTTTGTGATGCATCTGTCCATCCTCTCCATTTCTCACCTCTCTTCATTTCAGGAAGTTGGGTTTGTAATTAGCAGTTCCCTTTTCTCGGTGCTATCACCTCTGTAGTGTAGGGTTTCTTTATTTTTATGCTCTCTCTCTCTCCCTGGTCCCTTGGAATTGTTAGATTAGGAGTAGATAGTCACATTTCCTTCCTTGGAAGTAGTTTAGTGTAGGATTAGGAAGGGGAACAAAAGACTTCTCTAGAGGATCATTCCCATTTGCAAGTCCCACAGCTTGGGGAATGATCCAATGTTATGAAAATCACACCAAATGACCCTACCTTAGAAAAGAAGATCCATAACTCATTTGGGGGTGTTGTGATTTCACACTAACAAGGTGGTGATGAATAGTACATTTTTTGTGATTGAGTTTGTGCTATTGGGACAGGAAATCGAGTGAAAAAATAGTGTTTGAGATTCGATTTGATCAAAAAAGGAGCAATGGCATCATCTAGCAGACACATGAGGCCCACTCATGCAGAGGCAAGTCCTCGATTTTTCAGTTTTTTATGATTTTTTGTTTGTTTTGGGATTCGGTTTCTATTTTATCATGTACTGAGGTATGTTTCATGAAAATACAGGAATCATCAGTGATTCCTAGAGATCACCGGTGATTCATTGAATCGTCAGCGACTCAAGTGAATCATTAGCAATTAGTATGATTTACATGCTTTGATTAAAAAATAGATGTTTTAGATAGAATTTTGGGATGTTTTTTTGATAATGATTTAATGTTTGTGTTTTTTGTGTATAGCTGGATGCGAAGTTCACACTTCGAGATCAGATACTGATCATTTTAGATGAGGTACAGACGGATATGACAGATGAGGATTGGGAACATGTAGAGGTTGTGGGTTTTGTGGTGATGAGGTATTACAGGTGGATCCATAGATGTCAGGGATTGATGTTAGCATTGATGGAGAGATGGAATCCAGCCACCTATAATTTTTGGTTACCTACAGAAGAGGTGACTATTACAGTGGAGGATATTCACAGGATTATGAGATTACTAGTGCTTGGAGAGGGGATTTATATGATTAAAGAGTCTAAGAGGGAGGATTTCATGAGGAGGTTATATGGAAATGAGGCGGATGATGTGAAGTATCTATCAGTAGCTTTTGGTTATCATGATTTATATTTTCCATCAAGAGACAGGTGCACATGGATGACTATTTTGTGTTTTTCCCTACTTGATTCTGGTGGAGGTAGGTTTCCTTGGATGATGAAAGGAGTGGTGGGAGGAGATGATGGAGCATCAGGCCATTTCTGAGTGGGCACCAAAAACTATTAACATAGATATATATAGATATTTGTGGGCTTGGAAGGCCCACAAGAGGTTTGGTATTGATGTGGCTTTTGCATTACATTATTGGGCATACAAGCACATATCTATTGTTCATTTGTAGGGTTTTCCATGGAGTAGTTTTATAGATAGACATGTTGGATTTATGAGGTGGAGAGAGGATATGTGTCGAGTGAAGAGGACAAAGAAGGTGGGTTTTAATATAGATCTTCTAACTAGATTACAGGTGGGTGACATGGTATGGAGGCCTTACTTGGAGTATCCTGAGTGGCCGGATTATGCTCATGAGCTTGTTGGGACATAATAAGACTTATGGGTACATGCTAGGTGAGGAGGAGAGTACGAGATGGTGAGATTTAGCCATGTCACATGGAAATTTGGTCTTATATAGGACGTGCCTAAGGAGCCAGTGTTGTATAGACGGGAGGATAAAGATACCAAGAATCCTAAGGAAGTTGTGGATCAAAGGTTTGTGATAATGGAGGAGGAGGGGTATATGGGCTTAGATGAGGAGGGGAATTAGTTCCTATTAATGATGCAGGAGTGGTAATTGATTATACTCCATGGTGGACCAGGGTTTATTCTAAGTTTGAGACAACATGATTGAATAGGAGAGGGAGATGGGTACGTGCCAAGGTGGAAGAGGGTTAGGAGGTTGTAGATGTGAGTGATGATGATGAGGGTGATGAGAGGGTTTTAGCAGTTGTAGTGACACATTTGATAGCCAAGAAGGCTTTAATGGAGGCTAAGAGGGATACCTTGAGGAGATACAAAGATGATTTAGTTGGGGTGAGAGATACTCTGATTAGGGAGAGATATGGTGTGATAGTTGATCGAGATGGAATCAGAGTGCAATTGGCACATACAGTGGTTGATTGAGATTGGTACCATCATCAACGAGATAATTTGAGGAAGGCCCTGGGTATTGCGAGGTCTTCTATATCTGGTGCAAAGTTTGACAGCTCGTGCACAAGCTAGTAACCAGATGGGAGCACCGGGTATGATCAGTGCAGCTTCACTATCATTATTTATGTATAGAGTTTGCATATTACAAGGATATGGTGATACACAAATTTCCTAATGTTGTATTGTATGTGGATCATCTAACAGTGAGGGGAAGTTCCCAGTGTGAGTGCAAGGAGCGTAGGGCAGCCACCCAAGGGACCATATAGAGGAGCCAGTGGTGATCAGGGTGTTCAGGGGGGTGGTGGAGGTGATGGGAGAGATATCTATGTTAGTGAGTTTCTGAGAGATATCCATTTTATTGGAGAGTGATTATATGTATTTGGATTGTGGGTTTTGATATGTATACGGGTCTTTGTGAAGCCTTTGATGATATACGGAGACTCTTTTGATGATGTATTTTGGAATTATTTATATATATCGATGATGATGATTGTGATTGTGTTTTGACTTATGTGATTTATACATGTTGATGATGATACATGTGTTTTAATGTTTCCTTTATGAGTTTTTAAATGTGGAAAATTTTAATTCGTGATTAAATGTTAAAATGTGATGATGTTATAAAAACAATTTTTCTAAATTTTTGAAGTAGGAATAAAAAAATGGAATGATTGCTTAAATGTTTTGATTTGATACATACGCGATGGGTATGAAGATGTGAAATCACTTGCACTTTTATCCTTTAATAAAGTTAATGCAAGACTATAAGTTGGTAGTGAGACATAAAACCTTAGTTATAGAGATAAAGTGATTAGATGTACCTTCCTAGGACATGAAAGAGGTTTGTTGTGTATAGGTCATGTGGGAAAGAGGGTTCTCCTTTTCAATGGGTTCATAGAGGAATGCCCCAACTTTACATATTTTTATTTTTGATGAAAATTGATCAATGCGGGAAGTTTACTTTGATGGGAAAATTGATCGATGTGGGAAGCTTTCCTAGGATGCTTTTGATATTTGAATTTTTTAAAGGTTGATCAATGCAGGAACCATTTTTACATACAGATAGCCACTACTTCAAGGGAGTGGTCTACAAATTTTGAATTTTTACTTTATTTACAAGATAGTCCATCCTTCGAGGGATTGGTCTATAATTTTATGGGTAGTTGTTCTTCTAGGGATTAGTCTATATTTTCTTTGTATGATTTTGATATATTTTTTGAATAGTTTACCTTCGAGGGATCAATCTATTATTTTTGATAAAGAGCATCCATTGATAATTTTTTGAATTTTTGAGCTAAGGGCAAGACCTACAAGACTGTTTCAAGGAGGAGAATAGATGTGTACAAGACCTACACATATGTGCCCTCCGTGTCATGTTTTTAATAGGTACAAGGTGAGATGGATGTAATGATTTTGGGGTTCCTGCTGAGGAGGACCTTGTCCATGTGAAAGATACAATGAAAATATATGTGGTGTTCATATTTAAGGATGCAAGGATAGTGACGTAAAACCACATTCTTTCAAATCATTACGATGAAAAAACATGATTGGTTTGATGGTGGAATGAGGTTTTAAGTTTAACTATTGTCATGATGTCCAAGGGTTAACAGTAGAAAGGCCATAAGTGCAAGGAATTTAAAGGTTCCTTTTCAGGTTCACCATCAAGGGAGGTAAAATGATAAGCTCCCAACCCATACTTATGAGTGATAACGTATGGACCGATCCAATTAGGGGGAAAATTTCCACATTTACTCCATTCTAAAGTAGTGAAATTTTGATTTTCCTTGAGAACGAGATCACCAATTTTGAAGTCATGTTCTTTAACATGTTTATTGTAGGCACGTTTGACACGTTCTTGATAGACTTGATGATGTTCAAGGGCCATTAAACATTTTTCGTCTAATAATTTTAGTTGTGCAAGATGGTCTTGTAGATATTCTTCATCAGGGATAAATTATTTGAGTGATACATGGAGTGATGGGATTTTAAACTTCAAAGGGTAGAACCGCCTCGAAGCCGTAGACTAGAGAGAAGGGTGTAGTGCCTATAGGGATATGGATGTTAGCTCGATAAGCCTACACAAAGAAAATGATATTTGGAGATGTCAATTCATGCCTGCTTCATCTAAAATTTTCATGAGAATTTTAGTAAGTGTCTTGTTAGAGGCTTCTGCCTATCCATTTGATTGGGGATAGTATGGTGATGAAAAAATGAGTTTAATGTTGAAAGCATTGAAGAGATTCTTAACATCCTTGTTCTTAAAGGATTTCCCATTATCTGTGACAAGTTTATGAAGAACACCAAAACAACATGATGTATTGATAAATGAAATTGAACAATTTGATTTACTTTAATTGAATTCAAGGGAATAACCTTGATCCATTTTGTGAAATATTCAGTGGCTATGATAATTGAATGGTGTTGTTGCAATGATTTTGGATTGATGGTGCCAATGAGGTCTAACCCCCATTGTGAGAAAGGCCATAGATCATGAGAAAGTTGCAAAGCTTGACTTGGGGCATGGATGAGGTCTGAGTGTTGTTGGCATTTGACTCATTTATTAATGTAAGCACAACAATATTGATTGATAGTAGGCCAGTAGTATCTGAGTCGTAAGAAACGTTTAGCGACGATGTTACCATTGAAATGTCCACCACATATACCATCATGGACTTCTTGGATTGCTTTGACAGATTCGTGAAACTTGAGACATCTTAATAGAAGACCATCAAAGCCATGTTTATATAAGATATTGTCTATGATGATGTAACGAGAGGTGCATTGAAGAAATGATCATTTAACATTTCATGATAAGTCAGAGGGGATTTTAGATTCAAAAAGATAGTCAAATTTTTGAGAATACCATAGATAAGTTGGATGATTGTCAACAATATCAATAGGAGGGAGTTCATTTTGATGTGAGGGGTGATCTAATCTTCGAACGACCACATATAGTTGGGGATTATTTGTTCATTCATTAGTTTGTAATGGGACGAGGACTCCTAAAGAAGACATTGTATCCACAAATTTTTTGGAAGATCATGGGATTGTTTGGATAGTGTAATGATCGAAGGCTCCAATGAGGAAATCAACGTTGGATTTATATTTTTGTAAGATTTCATTTTTACATTGATATTCTCCTTTGAATTGATTAATGACAAGTTGCGAGTCTCCATAGATTTCTAAGATATGAACACCCAATAGGATAGCGTTGGTGAGACCCATGATTAAATTTTTGTATTCTACCATGTTATTAGTACACTCGAAGTTAATTTTGAATGATAACGAGATAGGAATCCCCCAGGGGGTATGATAACAACACCGACTCTCCCCTTGCTAGCATTTAGATCCATCAAATAAGAGATTCATTTTGATAGGGATCAATTCATATTCATCGGTAGTGTTGATAGATTCATTAGGAAACTATTCATGAGGAAGATGAGTGACCGGGAAGGGGTGCTTCAACAAGATGGTTTGCGATGGCTTGGCCTTTAATGGATTTTTAGGATATGAACTCAAGGTTAAAATTGGTCATAAGCATGAGCCACCGAGCTATACGGTCATTGTGGTATGGTTTAGAGTGTATGGTTTTTAAGTGGCTTAAATCTGGTGACAACAAAATTTTTGTGATTGAGTAGGTAGTGTCATAGTTTAGAGGTAGCGAAGTATAAAGCACAACATAATTTTTCAACCTTGGTATAGAGGGTATCGTATTCATGAAGGACACAAATTATGTAATAAACGGATTGTTCACGACCTTTCTCATCTCAATGAGAAAGCATAGTTCCTAAAACATGATTTTTGGTAAATATGTAGAGATAAAAAGGCTCCCCCTCATAAGGAGGTGTAAGCATAGGTGGTGATAGGAGATATTTCTTGAGTTCTTCAAAATCCTTTTGATAATTAATATCCCATATGAAGTCAACATATTTACGAAGAAGGTGGTGAGCCTTTACTATCTTCGGTGTTCCTCTTCTTCCTCGTCTATCTGTATGGGCATAGTAGGCTTTAGAGATGGAACATTTTCCACTGCATGTTTTCCCTTAGGCAACCCTGGGAGCATGAAATCATTCTCCACATTTTTATTATTCTCTAGCCTAGGCTTGAGCTGAAGGTATCTGATCACAACTCCACTATCCCCAATAGCCAAAGTTACTAGCTTCATATTTATAACGTTTGAAATGAGCCTCTCAATGTAGGTATACCAACCCGGATATGCATATGTTTTCCTGGGAGTGTGGTAGTCACAATCTACCTTTTCTTGGTTAAATTTCAAATGCCGCGCATCAATAAATCTATGAATTGAGGCCTAGAAGTAGCACAATTTGAATACATAGGACAATTTTCACCATGGGCTCCATGTCCCATCCTTCATAGGAAACTGTGTGATGCAAAAGTGTTGATACACCACGAACTGTACTGCCTTTCCTTCTAACAAAGGTAGTTCCTTTGGAATGCACCACTCTTCCTCAAATGTTGTGCGAAGTCAGTCATACCACATTTTTGCCCTCTACTTAAACGGCTTACTCATTGATCCTTCACATAAATATTTTTCAAACCTCTCCGCGAGGGACTTCTTTTCTAAGGGGTATTCCCAAATCTTGTTCTTTAGCCCATCAGGAACTCCAATTTCTACAAATACAAGCAATAAGAGGATGGGGCCAAAAATTATCTTTTCTCCTATGCACGCTTCCTCAAAAATGGTTTCTATAATATAGGTTGCTAAGTTGTATACTTATCCCTGAGACATTTTCTTTGCAATATGAAGCCACATGGTGTTTACCTGTGACCATCTCTCTCGATCATTTAACTTTGTGATAAAATGTGTGGCTTCCTGCACTATAGGAAATTTTTGTATTTTATATATGTCCATTTTGTGTAGACCTTTGGTATACCCAAATCCTTTCTTGTGGCTATAACGGTTGCTTTATCAATCAAATCACTAACAATGTCTATCCTTGTGCCCTTCAATCCCATTAATGTCATAACTAAGACCGTTGTGATCTTAACCCTCCGTTCGGTGAAATAGAAGAAGTCCTCATAGACTCTACTCATAAGCCATTGGTATAAAGGTTCATATTTTCCAAAATAGGGGAGATCATACAGTTGATAAATTCCTACCTGCTTAAGAAATTTTTCCCCAGCGTCGTCATACAATGGAATAACTTCCACTGTGCACTTATTAGTCTTCTTATTTAGCAAAGTGTCCAAATATCCCTTGTTGTCAGTGGTGCGGTGGTTATAATCACTTATTTTGCATCTATGGATGTGGGAATGCCACTCTTTTCTAACTATTACTCCTTCTGGGTACTGCATCTCTGTAAAATTACTCTCGGAAGAAATTTCAACCTCAAATTCCACCTTTTTCTTCCCAAAAATATCTGAAAAATCTCTCCTTTTTTCGTATGTATCGAGTAATCCCAAACATTAGCTCAAAACTGCATGCTCTAGCTTCTTCTCAATGCTTCTACTTCTCTCAAACCCTTCACCAATGGGGACGTAATCCTTTTCCACACACAAATCTACTCTCCATGTCTAGTTTCGCCACTCTCTGCACCTTAATATGATTCATTTGGCTCAGTTGCACTTAGCTCACTCGAATACTTGTGATGGAAAAGGTAAAAATGACCTCACATCACATCCTTATATAGATTTTTAAAAATTTAGTGCATTTATTGCTCCTTCACCTACCAACAATCTTCTCATTAATTGACCAATTTCCTAATTTCCACATGGTACATCTTCACGCCCTAGCTATAACCTTCTAGTGCACCTTCCTACCTTCTAGCTACAGACTTCTCTTCAGTACACTTCCATGCACCTGAGTACCTTGCCACTGTGCCTTCCCCTAGTAGTTTCTATGGCCACTACTTACCTCGTGTTATATTGTTCATTTATTTGTTTGCATCCATGGTCTTCTTTTAGATGCAATCTCCTTTCTAACAACTTATTTCCATACTTGAATAACACCTGTAACAGTTTGTTCTCCTATGTACCCTGTTGTGAATTAATAACAACCACCCCACACCAATGGTATGTGTAATCCTCTGTGCATAAAAATAATTTAGATTATAATTAGCTTCCAACGCACAAATGCACTTATTACATAAAACATAAAACTAAATTAACAAAACATATCGACGAAGAAGGAAATATAGAAAATGAAACCTATACTAAATGGAAATACTTCCTTATTACAAACACCAAGAAGACTTATTTATAGTAGGGTTTCAACCTACTCCCATTAAAATAACTAGGTAACTGTATTCCATCAAGTGTTTCTAGATGACATGTTCCTGATTCAAGTATATGAGTGATAGCATACGGTCCCAACCAATACACCTTAAGCTTTTTTAGATGGCACAAAAACTTAGAATCATAAAGAATCACAATCTTTCTAACCTCAAGCTTCTTGTCCTTGATGTGTCTGTCATGACATACCTTCTGTCTGGCCTTTTCCTACTTCTGACTCCAATGTGTTATGGTTTGTCTCTCATCCAACTCTATTAACCTGTCAATTCTTTCTTTTAATGCTTTCTCATCAGCTAGATATCCAACGCACACAATACGCAAAGAAGGTAACTTGAACTCCATAGGAAGAACTAATTCTACGCCAAACACCAACTAAAAGGGTGTGGTTTTATTCAACCTCTTGTAGGTTGTTCTATATGCCCAAAGCACAACAAAAACTTTATCATCCCAATATTTCCTTCCAACATTAAATTTTTTTGTCAAATTCTAGTTCAATACATTGTTGAAGGCCTGAGAAGTACCATTTTCCTGAGGATGATATGGTGTAGTCTTGTGGTGTGCAACCATAAATTCATCCAATAATATCTTGATTGTTTCATTCAAGAAGTGTGTTCCCCTATCACTTGTCAAACTCAACAAACATCCATACCTCATTAGAATATTTTCCCATAAGAACCTTGTTGTTATAGCTATTGTACAATCCTTTATAGGCGCTACTTCTACCCACCTTGTAAGATAATTTGTGCAAGTGATGATATAACGTGATCCAATTCTACACGCAGCTGGTGAAATAGGACCCAAAAATTTTATAGCCCATTTCTCAAATGGCTCTACATTTGTAATAGGCCTCAAAAGAATCTCATCTATTTGCCCAAGTTTTCCAAGGCGCTAACAATGATCACATGCCTTACACTACTCTTTACAATCCTTGTATAAGGTCTCCCACCATAATCCAATGAGTAGAATCTTGTGCACGGTGGTGTCACCTACAATACCACCATGAGCCTCTTCCTTGATATTTGTGTGCTCGTGTTCCAGTACACACTGGTGCAATATCATCTCGTCCTAGTTTGTAAAAATCTCCACTGACCAACATAAAGGGTGTCATGTGAATTGCAAGTTGTATCTTATCTAATTCTTTCATTCTTTTTGGTGCCATACTCATGCATAAAAAGACAACAAAATCCTCCGATTCTGAAGGCGCATGTTGTAACTTGTACAACTATGCATCTGACATTATTTCTTCAATTGTCTGTGTGTCCTCCCCTGACTGAATTCTGGATAAGTGGTCTGGGCCAGAATTACTTTTACCTGGTTTTACCACAACTGTGAAATCAAATTCCTGGAATAAGAGCACCCATTGACATATGCGCCCCTATAACATGGGCTTATTAACCAAGTATTTTAATGTCATGTGATCAGTATAAAACAAAAAATGTGTTGCTAGCAAGTACTTTCTGAATTTATGTAACATATAGATCATTGATAATGACTCACGCTCAGTAGTTGTGTAATTATACTCTGCAGGAGTCAACTCTATACTAGAAAAATAGATAGGATGATCTATAATACCCTCTCTATGTTGAGATAACACCACACCAATGGATGTTCTAGAGGCATCCACATGTACATGAAATGGTTGGTTCCATGAAGGAAAACGCAGGATAGGCATTGTTGTAAGTCTCTTCTTAAAGCCTCAAATGTGTGTTGCTGCGGCTCTCCCCAATAGAACGTTCCTTTTCCTTTTAGTAACTCTTCCAGGGGTGTGGAAATCTTTGCATATCCCTTGATAAATTTTTTGTAATAGCCTGTGTGACCTAAGAATCTATGCACTTCACTCTAACTACTAGGCTCTTTTATGCCTACAATAATTGCAACTTTAGTTGGATCCACTAATAAACCTTCCTTGCAGATGATGTGCCCTAACAGAGTTCCAAAAGGTGGAGCAAATGTGTGCTTCTTGATGTTTAAAGAGATGATTAACTATCTACATCTTTCAAACATTAAGTGCAAATTGTCACAATGATCCTTAACAAGTCCATACACCATCCAATCATCCAAGTAAACCTGCAAGAATTTGTGAATAAAATCCCGGAATGCTCGGATAACTATGCGCAAAAATATAGCAGGTGCATTATTTAGACCAAAGGGCATCACTGTATATGTGAAACTTCCTCATTCGGAGGTGGAAGTCATCTTATCTTGATCCTCATGTGCAATTCTAACCTTATGATACCTAGAGAATCCATCTGTAGACACTAAAATTAGGTCACACTCCCCTTTGGTTCCTCGACAAATAAGGATGTGATGTGAGGTCATTTTTACCTTTTCCATCACAAGTATTTGAGCGAGCTAAGTGCAACTGAGCCAATAAATGAGAAATTGGGAAATTGGTCAATTAATGAGAAGATTGTTAGTAGGTGTAGGATCAATAAATGCACTAAATTTTTAAAAACCTATATAAGGATGTGATGCGAGGTCATTTTTACCTTTTCCATCACAAGTATTTGAGTGAGCTAAGTGTAACTGAGCCAAATGAATCATATTAAGGTGTGGAGAGTTACGAAACTAGACGTGGAGAGTAGATTTGTGTGCGGAAAAGGATTATGTCCCCATTGGTGAAGGGTTTGAGAGAAGCAGAAGCATTGAGAAGAAGCTAGGGCATGCAATTTTGAGCTAGGGTTTGGGATTACTCAATACATATGACAAAAGGAGAGATACATAAAATTAGGTCACACTCCCCTTTGGTTCCTCGACGAATAAGGATATGATGTGAGGTCATTTTTACCTTTTCCATCACAAGTATTCGAGTGTGCTAAGTGTAGCTAAGCCAATAAATGAGAAATTGGGAAATTGGGATATTAATTGACCAATTTCCCAATTTCTCATGTATTAGCTCAGTTGCACTTAGCTCGCTCGAATACTTGTGATGGAAAAGTTAAAAATGACCTCGCATCACATCCTTATTCATCAAGGAACCAAAGGGGAGTGTGACCTAATTTTATGTATTGAGTAATCCCAAACCCTTTGGTTCCTCAACGATTAAGCACCCTTCATCACATTCACCTAGCCATAGCCCCTTTCACCCCACTAATATTAATTTAATTAATTTAATTAAATTAATGCATTATCCTCACTATATTTATTATTTAAATATCTTATTTTAAATAATATCCACACATATAGTTCACTTAGAAACCTCACCAAGCCAACTCAACCTAAGACCTATTCTTAGTAAGTTGTCATAACTAACTAAGACTTACCCAAACCCTAAAAATCAATGCCTACATTCCCTCTAACCACATTCCCGCATGCTTACAAGAAGCTCCTAGTCTAATCCACGGATGAACGACATGAGATCTGAGGAAATCAAGAGGATCTCCCTAGTTTAGTAAACCTAGGAAATCCCACCTTGACTGACGCCGGTTACCCCTAACCATCGCCGGTTAAGCTGTAACCTCTGTCGATTACCCTTTTAACCCCAAAACAACCTTATTCTCAAGGTTGAAAAACATTGGCAAAAGGTTGGTGAGCATTAACACATCTTTAGAGAGTGAATTCCAATGAGAACCCGCATGCAAGGAAGGAGATCAAACATTTTCTCTTGTACATCCATCCCAGCCATGATCTGATCTAACCAAGCCAAGAGGAATGTACATGCAGCCCATACAGAAGATTTCCTTCAGTTGGTGATCACTTGCTACCTTCAAACCTCTCATCAACACCTCCATCCCTCACTCACAGGCATCCAGGATCAGAAATTCAAGTAAGTATAGCATCATTCTTCTCTGGTTTATTTCATTTTATCATTATTTTATCCTCTATTGTTTACCTACCTACCTATTGACCTTCTCCAACACTTCCACCTCCATATACCCATTAAAATCTCACCAAATCCTACCCAAGTCACCCAATACCTCATCCTGACCAACAAAATCCTTTGTACAATCACAAAGGAGACCCAAAGCTTGTTTTGTGGTATTCCCAGATTTCCACAGTAACCGGTACTGGTTATACCTAACCGTCGTCAATCACCCTTAACTGACATTGGTATCTATATTTACTCATACAACCCAGAACAGAGACCTACCCACCTAATTTCACCTCACCCTCATTCACCTGTGATCTACCTAAGACCTCTGTCAAACCTGCAGAACCCAGAACCAGTCACTTGACCTTTGGATCCTATTCTAACTTAGCATGTTAGATTAGATCTATTTCTTATTGTGTTTTAAGTGAGATACCTAAATCATTTCGAATTATAATAGGATTTACTTTGTTTACCGCATTAAATTTTTTAAAACAGTGGACTAACAGCCATCTAGGAAGTATCACACTTCTGAGATCTAGCATACGCTAGGCAGTTCACTACCCATATTGTTTCAATCCTTATGGTGGTCTTGCTTTGCATTACAAGTAGTTCCTCCTAGCCAAAAGGAAGCTCTCATGGTCATCTGTGGATTCAGAATTCATACGCTAGCAATAATCCATCAACCAGCATTTGAACAGGTATTCCTCCTATGCCCGTTACCCTCTATGTCTCGTCAACACTTCAAAGAAACGATCTAAGAATCAGGTGAAGCATTTTGGCACGCCCGGTAGGACCCATCCAAGGTTCCTTGCATTTCATTCATTCCTAGGAAAAATTGTGTGTTTTTTTCCCTTCTGAAAAGCATATACATTAATCTTCTTCCTTGGTAACCCACCTTTTCTTTCTATTTACTCTAAAGGAAACCTTTATTTTGTGTAATTAAAAGGAAACATTTCTTCATGTTTTCTGCATTATAGTGAAAGAGCATCCCTCTTCCTCTTCATCTTATTGTGTCATCCAACTTTACACTTTGATTTGGGCTTAAAAATAAGTGCATTGCATTTTTATTTATCGCATTAGCTCACATTAATTGAGGGCAACCTATATGTTGGAAGTCATGACCAGCTGATGGTTGACAAACGAATCATAGAAAAGCACTTTTTCCTTTTCTCTTTCTTTGAGTCTTACCAAACCTCACAAAAAATTTAAAATACACACATTATTAAACAACATCTTACCTGGAAGAAGTTGTAGGTGATCACACAATCACGACATAGTGGGCACCCAGCTCGCTGCTCTGTCAAGTCATACTTCAGAGCGAAGCCCGCCCCCACCATAACATACCTAAAACCTCACCTTTTAGATCTCCTTCTTTGTAGGAAGCCATCCTCACCAAATAACTTTATTTCACAATTCATGTGTAAGTCCTTAAAGAGCATAAGCTAAACAAACATAATAGAAAAGGCACTCCTAGGATAGCATTTTTCTTAGTGTTTCTGCTTGGCTTGCGTTTTGAGGTGAGAGATCATGTTCTTCACTTTTTTGTTCATATTTGCACACTCCTCATCATAGCTGGTGTATTCCAGCTTCACCTGAGTGTGCCTGGGCCATATCATCATCATTCTTAGAATTGTGGGTCTGATTCTACATCAGATTTTAATTCACAACCACTTTTTTCATCATTGTTTCAATTTCACAGTAACCATCGTCGGTTATCCTCTGACTGTCATTGGTTATACCCAACCAACATCAGTTCCAGGTCCTTTTGTTAACCTACCCAAAAGGACATTTTATTTCACTTTCTTCCACTTTTCACAGTCCCTATCACTGCCATCATTCTCATTGACATTGTAAAACACCATTAGATTTAGCGTACCTATCAGATTTGACTTTCTACCTAGTTTTTCACTCACTGACCATTTTCTACAGTGACTGGAAACAATTACCCCTAACCGGCGTCAGTTTTCCTTAACCGGCATCAGTTAGCCTGTTTCACTTTCCAACCACCATTTGGTACCTAATCTACTTTTTGCCTCTAGATTCACCTATTCCTACTGTTCTCTATGTCATTTACAGAAAAGCATCCCTACCTGATCAATACTGGTTCACATGGTGCTGACCCAAAGACAAGCAAGTGCACTCATATTTCATGCTAGTTGTTAACCACTCCCACCTTATCCTTCACAATCTTCCATTTTATCACCAGTCATGGATCCCATCCAACATATCACTATCGCTACCAGAGATGTGGAGTTCGCATGACTCCTTGACCAAAACCCTGTTGCTTTATAGTTTTACCTTTCCCACTCATCCACTCAATATGCCTCAAGTCAGTTCATATACGGCATGCCCCTATCTATCCCCCCAAATCTCGCACCCACTCCCGCATCAGCCCCATCTGGCTCCATGCTTCCCGCATCTACTTTACCGCTAGTCATTTTGCAGCTAGGTCCTATACCCGCTATGACTACCGTGTCTGTTACCACCATGACACTAGTTACATCCACCGTACCCTCGAAAACTACCCCAAACACAACCTCATCCACCCCTAATGTCTCACACATACCCATAGCTACATTACCACCTCCAGTGTCGATGACCCCTACCCCATTTCAAAATGTGGTCCTTTCCATTCCACAAGTGTTAGCCCCTATTGCCACTAGGGTTACCACAACCCTTCCACCCCCATAAACATACTACCAATAACCTCTCCTTTCATCCATTATACATTCCAGGTATGTACCCCTTGTTTCACTGCCTTCTTCTCAACCAACCTACATGGCATCCCCATACACTAGAGTGCCACCCCTGTTATATGCCCAAAACCAACCCTCTCATGCTATAGGAGGCACCTAATCATCACAACCCACCAATGACCTAATTAAATTGATGTTGGACAAGATGCAAACATTGGAGGCATCGGTTTTCGGCTCCCATAACACTCTCAGCTATGATGAGATTTGCAATGAGCCCATCCACCCATGCATTCCTATCCGCTCATACCTCGTGCATTGGGAAATGCCTAAATTCAATTGTTTCAATAGCAAAGAAGACCCGCAGCAGCATTTGTGGTCATTCAAACATGGGTGTTATCTGATCGCTCATGATGATGCCTTTCTCTTGAGAACCTTTCCCATGTCTCTCACTAGACCTGTATTAGATTGGGATAGTGGGTTACCTAGACACTCTATATTCTCATTCAATCAGGTAGCACAAGCCTTCTTGGATCATTTCTCTATTAATATCATCAAGAAGGTTACCATGACCGATCTATACTCCACACGTTAGTATGAGGATGAAGCTATCGCAGATTTTTTCACTCGCTGGCGTATCCTGATCAATCAACTTACCTTACAACTGCCACAAACAGAACTCATTGAGCTCTTCACATGGGCTTGTGCTAGACATATCTCACCAACCTTGCAGGTCCAAACCTTCCAAACATTTGATGAAGCATTCCCCATGGCATGAAAGTTAGAGATCCTGACCATCGAAGAGAAGAAAATCCAATTACGCAATAAAAATTTGGCATTCAAGTCGAATGATACCTCTTCTTCTTCCAAACCAAAAAACAATTATTCAAAAGCTAAGGGCATCACTAATGCAGTGGTACTCAAGGCTGGCCTAGTACATCTGCCAAATCAGGTTACCCCCTCATCTAATCTCTCACCTGTCCAAACTTTTCAATTCAGATGAGAGCAGCAGAAATATACCCCAATTGGGGAACCTTACTCTTTTGTCTTAGAAAAGCTTATCAAATCTGAAGCCATCACCCTTCCATCTATAAAACCACACACTGGTTTTGACCCTACTCGCCCCATGTCTGCATGGTATAAAGAACATGACTTCTCTAACTATCATCAAGTAAAGGGTTATAGTGATGGCAACTACATCACTTTCAAAAATATTTTCCAAGAAATGCTTGAGAAAGGCGAGTTAACCATGGATAATGCTAATGTACCTGCCAACCAAAACCTGCACATCTTCAAGAAACCATTTCACAACCATGCCCCTTTATCTGATCAAACCGGTGAGACCTCAACTCACGATACCCATACCCACAAGGTTCACGCTATCTTTAATGACGTACCTGCCGCCTCCCAATTACCCCATATTCCCTCCATAGAGGAGATCCTAGCCTAAAATCCTCCTTCCACATCGGAACCAACCTCCCCTATTCCTTCACCAACAAAGGAACACCTTTCATCTCCTTCATCACCTATGGAGGAGTCTTTCGCCAACATTGAGACCATCTCACCCCTGGCTTCACCACATAGAGAGCCTTTACCTATAGTACCCCCTCCACCCATAGAGGAGCACCCATTACCTCTTCCACCCACAGAGGAGCACCTATCTATTCCTCCACTTATAGAGGAGCTCCCATCATCTCCTCCACCCATCATAGACCCAATTGAGATACCTTTGCCTCTTGGCGAGTATTCTCCATCAGCTACCCAAAATCTTGCAAACCTACTTTTAGCTCTCTTACCCATGGAAGCTAAAGCTAGCCAATTTCCTGTCTCTAAGAAACATTTTACTGGAATTTCCATTAGGTCCTCATCAACTCCACCTACAGACATGTTGTTCTCACTTTTGGCCAATCACTTAGATTATGTGGATAGGGCTTTACTATGGGGGCACCTTTTACTTCCTGTCTCAACACAAATGCAAAGATCCCTTGCTGATACCTCCACTATCTACCCAAAAATATTTTGACCAATCAAACCAAACACAACCACCTCTATCACAACCCCTTCCATAACACCTGTTATAGTTCAAACCACACCCTTACCCATAACCCGACCTACATCTAAACCCAAATCCACACCTACAACATCTTCCTCAACTAAACCTATTACCATTTTAGGGGTCACCCCGACCACCATCCTTACTCATCCACCTATCAAATTGGATTTAGCTACATCCTCCAAAGTCAACACCATATCTACTCCTACACCCAAACAAAAGAACCAAACCCATCGACCTCATACCCCGGCTGTGCCAATCACACCAGCACCTGTCTCATCTATCTTAGGACCTCAGCTTCCTAATATGGTCAAGCAACCTCCACCTAGCAATAAGCCAAAAACACAATAGCCCATTCCTTCCTCATAAACCTCTAACTTACCTCGACACCCAACATGACTTACACCCACACATGTAGTATCGCTACCACCAATACCTCCAATACCATCAACTATTGCTTCACTACCCACTACACTTCAGTCTCTATCCCTCACACCCCGAGCATGACCTGCGTCATCTACCTTCACAACACCTCTGTTATCCCCATGGGTAACTCGCCCTCTTCCCCCATCTAATTTTCCTTCTAGACCTTGTACACCAATATCACCTTTACCAAAGAAGGTGTAACGCAAAAGAAAAACTCCACTACCCCATGATAAGGTAGTCAAAATGACCACACACCCTCCTACCCGTCCATCTACTATACCCCTACCTAAACAAGCATGACAGACACCTAAAACCACACCAGCACCCAAACCCATAGCTCGATCTGCTCATCCTCTTCCAAAGACCGTTCCTTGACAATCAACCACACCTACACCCAAACCCACGTTCACTTCCCATTGCGATCCACTAACAAATTCCTATGCTAAAATTTTAAATAACCTCCTTGAGACTTCTGTCATCACATTACCGCCACTCAGACCTTATGACCCCCTCAAACCCAAGCCAATAGGGTTTGAGGATACTAAAATTTGCACATACCATCATGTGTCAGGGCACAATGTGGAGAACTGTAAGGCCTTGAAAACCATCCTTATCCAGTTGTGTCCTCGAAAGGCCAACTTTGACGATGATGGCCTTCTCAACAAGGATCCTACTTCATCAACACCCATTCCCACACTTCCCACTCAACAACCACAACCTCCACCCTCACAACTCCTAGAACCACCCCCAAGATTTGAAATTAACATGGTTCACATCAGAGAACTTTCCATGCCACCACCCCAATATCGTTGCACCTAGCTCACCTCACAAGGATTTTCTCCTCCGGTAAGGTTTTGCCCTTCATGTCATTATACCACTCATCCTACACCTTCTCCATTTAACAACTTTCCTCAGATCAACATGATACACGTCACTACACGTGTGTAGAAGGATAAGGGAAAAGAAAAAGCAACTAACCCACCAACCAATCCTATACCCAACATACCATCTGCACCCATACCTAAAATCACTATTAGCAGCCCCACGTACCCCATTTCTAATGGCATCACACATCGCACCATGTTCAAACAATTACATCAGTCTCCCCTCAAAATGTCCTTATATGACCTCATTCAAACTTCAGAATCCCATCGTCAAGATCTCATGGAGGTTCTTCAATCTATTGAGATTTTACCCAATGACCCTACACCCGTAGCCTCCATTATCACACCCCATCATGTAGCGTCTCTCACCAAATTACCACCTTCATCTTCACCCCACCCTGTTCACCAAGTGGCCTCCCTTAGCTTCTCAGAGGAAGAGATTGCACTACACCAAAATGATGACCCAGACCCAGCCCTCTTCATTTCTATCCACATCGATGACATATGGGTATGCCATGTGATGATTGATGGGGGCGATAGCATTAATATCATTTCATCCCATGCATTCTCTCAAATGCGCATACTTGACAATTGCATGCATAAACACCCGGTCATGTTGCTTTCATTCAATGACCCTATTACCTCTACACTAGGCACCGTAATCCTCCACATTTGTGTGGGCCCCCGTACTATTCTAGGATTGTTTTACGTTTTGGAGGGGGAATTTCAATATAACCTATTG
Source organism: Taxus chinensis (assembly GCA_019776745.2). Lineage (NCBI taxonomy): Eukaryota > Viridiplantae > Streptophyta > Pinopsida > Cupressales > Taxaceae > Taxus > Taxus chinensis. Next base: position 80,473,032 of record CM034152.1, on the reverse strand, counting down.
CTTGGCAGACCCTGGATCCATGTCATGGGTTGCGTTCCTTCCACTTTGCATCGTTGTGTAAAGTTTGAACATGAGGGACACACTTATACCATTCTAGTGGACCCCTCACCTTTCAAAACATGCAACATGTTTTACCAACCCAATGATGTGCTCATACCTATCAAGCCATCTACTTCTGTGACCACTACCGCTTCACCTACACCTCCACCTACTAGTACAACCACTGCTTCCACTGCACATACCTCCTCCATTCCTACTGCTGCCATAACCTCCATGGCTGACCCATCAGCTTCCCAATCCATTAACTCCACCTCCGCATCGACCTCCGACACATTATCCATGCCAGCTACCTACATACCAACCATTGATCCCTTGTAAGGTGTTTTTCAATGCCTCACTCTGGGGAGTACCACCTATGTAGTATCAACACATTTATTACTCCACAAGAGTATGGAAGCCTTCACCAACACCCTTGCTTCGATCACTGTATAGGAGAACATCTCCTTTATGGTCCTCCTCACCTTCATACTAGTCTTACCTATGGGGGACTTGATAATACCACTTACACACCCCAACCACCATCACAAACCCGCCCATTTTCCGTTGGCTTCCAATGACTTACCAATCGCCATTTCACCCACACCTTCCTACACCGATGTGCGTGGAAGGCTTTTGGTTTTAGATTTTATGAGTAAGGCCACCATACCATTATTCCATGTGTCACCCGCAAACATAATGACCGTAGTGGTATCGGCTTTCCCAAACCACCTACCAAATAGGCCCGCATTGAACTCATTAAGGACACTAGCCCTTCTCCACCTTCTTCACCGGCTCCACCTTCATCACCACCTTCACCGACAAAGTTGATGGATCCTGAATCTATCCCTCCTAACTTTATTTTTCATAAACACCATTTCTTTGGGGCCTCTGACTTATCAACGCGAGGTTGAGGCCCCTTCCACTCTTCCCTTCCTATATCCTAAAATGATCGATGATGATACACCTTCAATTAACGTTGTTTAATGTTAAGATGATGAATCCATACTCACCTACCTTGGTACAGAAGACTCATATATTCATCAGTCGTTACCCTCTGAGACATAAACCATGTTGAATGAATTGAATATCGAGATCAACATTCACACTTAGGACGACCCGTACATCCTAAAGATCGGACAATCTTTAGATGCTGCTAAATAGGAAGCCATCACTTCTTTTCTCAGAGATCATAACCATGCTTTCACTTGGTCTTACGTAGACATGCCTAGTATTGACCCCACCATAGTGGTCCACAATATCGTAACAGTTCCCGAGGCCAAACCCATCAAACAAAAGCTAAGGAAAATGCACCCTCGCATTGCTCTTATCGTCAAAGAAGAACTTTAGCACCTTATTTCCATTTCCTTCATCTTACCCATTAATTATCCTCATTGGATTTCTAACATTTTCGTTGTCACTAAAGCGACAGGGGGACTCCGCATTTACACAGACTTCCGTGACCTCAACCTAGCCTACCCGAAAGCTTACTTTCCCTTGCCCGGTATTGATCAACTTGTTGACCTCACCGCTGGTCACGATATGTTATCACTCATGGATGGCTTCTCGGGTTACAACCAAATCTTGTTTTCCCCATAAGATCAACACAATACCTTGTTCATCACCACTTAGGGGACCTTCTACTATCGAGTCATGGCTTTTGGCCTTAAAAACACTGGTGCCACGTATCAGTGAGCTATGACTTACATCTTCCATGACATCATGCATCGTATATTGGAAGATTACATGGATGATCTCTTGGCCCAATCTAAACGTCACTCCGAGCACCTTGTCGTCCTCAAAATGATCTTTGACCACCTCATTAAATATTGTGTCCACCTTCAACCTAAGAAGTGTGTCTTCGCAGTTCTTTCAGGAAAGCTACTCAGATTTATCGTTTCCCTCCATGATATAGAAGTTGACCCTGTTAAAGTCAAGGCCATTCTTGAAATGTCTCCACCTACTAAACTTCGACAACTCCGTAGCTTGTAAGGTAAATTGTAGTCCATTCTCCATTTCATCTCACAATTATCTAATCGATGTCTACCATTTCATCATTTTCTCATGAAGGATGTATCCTTTCAATGGGATGATGACTATCACAAAGCTTTTGACGCCTTAAAAAAATACCTTCTCTAACCACCCATGCCTATATTGGTCACCTATTTGGTGACCAATACCGGTTCCACCGAACCAACACCAGCCAAACTTGACCGACACCGGTTACTATCGCAGAAAAACCCGTGACTTCCCAAAACCCCCTTTTCTAAAAACCTCCCCTGCCCCTTTTACCCCACCTGCAATGACCTAAACTCCCCTTGGACCTCTACCCACCCCACCTATACCATTTACTACCCTCGCCCTTCCTCTTTTTTCCTGCTATTCCCCCCATACCCCACTTTAATTTTTACCCACCCACAAAAAACAAAAAAAAAAACCACAAAAACCTAAAAATAACAATAATCTACTCCTTTAATCTATCAAATCAATAATGTAGAGTAGGGCACTTACCTCATCACACTGTTGCCATCTCGGTGGCACGTCTGGTTGCTGTACCAGTGGCCCATCCAATCCCTCTCCAGCCTCTACCATCACCGAATAGCTACTTGCAACCTCCAACCAATCAAATCTCTCACCCTGATCCCATGGACCAGTTGCTCACCAACCAAACCCTCGTCTAATCACACTACCTGCTCACTGTCCCGTTTCATCTGGACACTTTTCTCTCTTTTCTCTCTTTTTTTTCGTTTTCTCACTTCGCAAATAAAAAATGAATAACAAAAAAAAAGGATTTTTTGTTTTTATAAACCAACCCGACCTAACCGACATCGGTTATCCATGACCAACAATGGTCGTGTGCCTACCTAACCATCGTTGGTTAACCTATACCAACGCTGGTTATCCATGACTGGCATTGGTCACCCTCACTTACACATTGCCCTAAATTTTACCCTTTTACCCTACCCCTACCTCCCTTTGTGCCCCACCCAACCTTTACCCTGATCATTTACCCCACCCCACCTTTACCCTACCCATTTACCTCACCTTTCCTAACAAAATCATTTACTCCCTCCCTTCGTCTTCCTTTGGGGACTCATTATTTTACTCCTACCTTGGCCTTACCTATGTCATGACCTAGATATTTGGACCTAGACCATCACTAGTGACCTTTGACCTCATGTGTTCGCTATACCTTGCGGTATTGTTACCTGTGTTGATGACCTGATGACCTTACCTAGTCTACTATTGTGATTGTTTATCCTAACCCTACCTTTGTTGTACCAGAACATACCTAAAAGTTTCTACACCTAACCTATGTTGTGTTTCCTGATCATATCCTATACCTTAGATACCGGAATCACTTCAGCCTTATTTGGATAAACCTATCAACATTATACGATGTAGAGTTTTCTTGCTCTTCAACCTGGTAGCGTGTTGTATTTTATACGTGTGCATGTGTTTGAATACTACTACCTTTGACCCAGACCCATTACCTAGATTGCCCGAGTAGACCTTTAACCCTTTCTCCCTCGTGCCCACCTGCCTTTTCCTCCCATTTACCTTTTATCAAACCACTCACCCTCATCAGTTCCTCATTTGAGGGGGATCATCTTCACTCACACATGGGGCAACCACATCTTATTTTTATTAGTGTCGCTTACCAATACAATCTACGCAACAAAAAGGGGAAAAATGTAGACAATAAAATTAGGTCACACTCCCCTTTAGTTCCTTGACGAATAAGCACCCTTCATCACATTCACCTAGCCATGGCCCCTTTCACCCCACTAATATTAATTTAATTAAATTAATGTATTATTCTCACTATATTAATTATTTAAATATCTTATTTCAAATAATGTCCACACATACAGTTCACTTAGACACCTCACCAAGCCAACTCAACCTAAGACCTATTCTTAGTAAGTTGCCATAAATAACTAAGACTTACCCAAACCCTAAAAATCAATGCCTACATTCCCTCTAACCACATTTCCCCATGCTTACAAGAAGCTCCCAGTCTAATCCACAAGTGAACGACATGAGATTTGAGGAAATCAAGAGGATCTCCCTAGTTTAGTAAACGTAGGAAATCCCACCTTGACTGATGCCGGTTACCCCTAACCGTCATCGGTTAAGCCATAACCGCCGTTGGTTACCCTTTTAACCCCAAAACAAACTTATTCTCAAGGTTGGAAAACATTGGCAGAAGGTTGGTGAGCATTAACACATCTTTAGGGAGCGAATTCCAATGAGAACCCACATGCAAGGAAGGAGATCAAACATTTTCTCTTGCACAACCATCCCAACCATGATCTAATCCAACCAAGTTAAGAGGAATGTACATGCAGCCCATGCAAAAGATTTCCTTCATTTGATGATCACTTGTTACCTTCAAACCTATCATCAGCACCTCCATCCCTCACTCACAAGCATCCAAGATTAGAAATTCAAGTAAGTATAACGTCATACTTCTCTAGTTTATTTCATTTCATCATTATTTTATCCTCTATTATTTACCTACCTACCTATTGACCTTCTCCAACACTTCCACCTTCAAATACCCATTAAAATCTCACCAAATCCTACCCAAGTCACCCAATACCTCATCCCGACCAACAAAATCCTTTGTGCAATCACAAAGGAGACCCAAAGCTTGTTCTGTGGCATTCCCAGATTTCCACAGTAACTAGTACCAGTTATACCTAACCGTTGTCGGTCACCCTTAACCGACATCGGTCTCTGTATTTACCCATACAGCCTAGAACAGAGACCTACCCACCTAATTTCAAATCACCCTCATTCACCTGTGATCTACCAGAGACCTCTGTCAAACCTGCAGAACCCAGAACCAGTCACTTGACCTTTGGATCCTATTCTGACTTAGCCTGTTAGATTAGATATATTTCTTATTGTGTTTTAAGTGAGATACCGAAATCATTTCGAATTACAATAGGATTTACTTTGTTTACCGCATTAAATTATTTAAAACAGTGGACTGGTAACCATCTAGGAAGTATCACGCTTCCCAGTAGCATACACTAGGTAGTTCACTGCCCATGTTGTTTAATTCCTTCTAGTCATGTTGCTTTGCATTATAGGTAGTTCCTCCTAGCCAAAAGGAAGCTTTCACAGTCAGCTGTGGATTTAGAAGTCATACGCACGCAACAACCCATCAACTAGAATTTGAACAAGTATTCCTCCTATGCTCGTTACCATATCTGTTTTGTCAACACTTCAAAGAAACGATCTAAGAATCAGGTGAAACACCATCTGTAAAAGAATGAAGTTCGTGCCCTATAACACCTTCTAATATTTCCTCTGTGAAAGGTGTAGGAAAAGGATCAATCACACATGCAGCATTCAGTTCCTTATAATCAACACAAATCCTAATCCAACCATCCTTCTTTATACTGATCACCATGGGGCTAACCCATTCTGATTCCTCTAGGGGCTTAATGATGTCAAATTTTAACATGTTGTCAATTTATTCCTTAACTTTTATATGTAGGTTAGGGTTCATCATGTAGTGTATCTTCCTGACCAGGCACGCACCTTCCTTTAGATTAATCTTCATTTCTCCTAATGACTCATGCACTCATTTTAATTCATGATAGATCCTATGAAATAATTATTGGAAATACTTAGTAACTCAATTATTTTTGCCACTTCAGAGTCAGACCAATAATCCCCAATGATTGCCTCCTTAGGTTTGTCATCTGTGCCAATGTTCACTTTCTCTATCTTCATAGGTTCATGATAGGTGCGCACATTGCTATCCACACTATCTAACTATCTATATCCATATTTTATACTTCTTCATCATACACTATGTACACCATATTACCTTTTTCCTTCTCAAAGAAAGCGTGATTAAGTAGTGTGGCATCTATCTCATCTACTTCATCAAAATGTGCTCCTAAGTCTACCTCACCAAATAAATCCTAAATGAGTTTGTCAACCTTTGCACTTTCTTTCATAGTTAAGCACTTTGTAACCATAGTTCCTCTTCCACTGGAGGTTTAGTAGAGAAGTAATCAAAAGTCTAAGTCATTCCTACAACCAAGTCCTGCCAATTTCCAATATCCCTATGCAATTCCGCATAAACATACCAAGCTCGTGCATAGCCTTATAAAGTGGAATAAAGTTTATGCTTCCAAAGTGAAGGGGATAAAGCTTCCTTCCCCTCTATTTAGAGTATCTTACACTGTTAAACGTGGTGTTGAATAGATGTATTACCACTATATATACAAATTTGAGTAGGTGCATTCCTCCTAAAAAATTGATTAGTTAGAGAAACTTTGATTTCATTCCATTCTATGAGATTATCCCTATGAACCATGCACTAGCGCGTTGCTATCCCACACAGGGTATATACTAGCATACTTCTTCTTTCCACTTGGTTTTTCCACTACTCCATGGTGCGCATGAATACCGTAGGGTCTCCCTCTCCAATGTACCGAGGTACAGGGTTGTTGCTTAACCTCTGAATACAACGAGGTTTGTTTCTCCATGTAAATGTGCTCCTTACTTCACTCCCAACCATATCATAAGTTTCATGAGCCAAGTTGTCACAAGAAATACTTGTGGTATCACTAATACTTTGTGCATCTTCCCACTGGAGGATTCCTTCCTTAGATGACTCAATTACTTCCAGGTCCCAAATGGCGCATACATAAATCTTGTTCAAGTCTTCCTCACTCAAAGGCTCAACATAAGGCACAGATTTCTCATATTTTAAAGGGATAATAACTCTTTCTTCCTTGTTCTCAAAACTGATATACCCCTTGTTGAATCAAAGATCAACATTATTTGCATAGCACCAAGGGCACCCAAGTAGAGCTGAGAATTTGTCCGGTTCTGCAAGTGCTAAGACCTCAAAGTTCCCATTGAACTTGGCCCCTTTTATAGTAATGGATACATATTTCAAGACTCTGATGGGAGTAGCCTTAGTTCAATTAGCCATAAACAACACATTAGAGGATGGCTGCAATTGTGGTTTGCCCATCTGTACCCATGCATCCAAAGTAAGTACATTTACTTCTACGCCTATGTCAACAAATATATTACTCAAGAGTCATCCATCTACAATAGCATTGAAAGTTATTTCCTTGTCAAAATCCAAGCTATGAGGGGGAATATTAACATGTAGGATTTTTCATCCATTTTCAATACCTGTGTGTGGAGTGTTCCCCTTTAGCCAATTTCCAAGTAATGGAATGATATTCTCCTAGCGTAACATTTTGCATACCTCTTTTAAGTCATCAATATTCAATTGGACCGTCTATATTGCCTTCTTCTATTTCATCTTCCCTGATTTCTCCTTTAAACATTGTATTTCACCCTGAAGATTTCTGAGTACCTCCATGGTTTCCTGATAAACCTCTTTATGATGTGCAAGATATGGGTACCTTGCATGGAGAACCTCCTCCTTAGTGATTGTAGGCTTCTATTGTAACGCCTCCCTGTCATGCATAGCTTCAACATGTCTAGTAGTCTTCATAGGTAATACCTCAGATTCTGGTGCTAACTTTGACATCCATTGATTCTCCACAGCGTGTTGTATTCTAACCATCCCCATGCCCTTGTTCTCTTGTTTATGTTGCTTGTTAATATTCTCATATAAGTTTGGGCATTCCTCATAGTTGTGATTCTTCCCACAAAAATAACAAGTAATATTCTAAGGACATTCACGTCTGTATTTTTCCAAAGATCCACATGTAAAACATATTCCGTGAGGGAACTCACCTCATCCACCACCATGGCCTTGGTCCCCAAATCCATCATGGTATCCTTGACCTCTGCCACGACCTCCTTCAAAGCATCCTTCGTTCCAATCATAGTGCACTTGATTTTGATCATGATCATGGTGCTCACTTTTACCTTTATATTTCTTTGCTACTCTTGTCTTTCACACACTAATGTCTATAACATCATGGATTTGACCAATCAACTTGCAGTATTCTATATTGTGAGTCATAGACTAGAAAATTTTACAATAGAAAGATACATTCTTCCTTATTACGCATTTTAATAATGGATAGTGGTTGGCATCATGGTCCAAATGACATATCTCACATTCTAACAATAATGAATGCACTGATCTAGGAGGACAAGTATCCGTGGTGTGCCCTTCCACTTCACAATCTTTACTCGAAATCCCAGTGCATGTCTCATGTGCTGAATTTTCTAATAGTTTATTTAACTACTTTATCATAGCTGCAATCTGAGCTTCCAGGAATGGGCTTACCCCAGTGTCTATACTTCTTGTTAGGATATAAGGGATAAAATATGTGGAATAATCCCTCACAGAATCGCAACAGTAGAAACTAATATGTAGAAAATATTACAGATCTCAAATAAATTTATAGAATAAAATAACATAACACAAAGAGACAGTATTTAATGTGGTTCACCCAATTCGGGCTACGTCCACCAAGAATCACTTGCTTAGATTTTATTACAAGCCACATCTCTCTCAATACAATACCCAGATCTGTATGGAGCTATGCTCAACAAAATCTTCAGAATTCACACCCGAATTCAAAACACATCTACAATGTTTTTATGTTACCTACCATATGCACAAAACCATATAAATAGACAACTACTTAAGCAGTTTTACAAAACCATGGGTATCACAACCATGGTCCAAAACCGTCCCATAAACCTATGGGTCAAAATCCCGCCCATATGAGAAAATCATGTTTCCTGGTATATCGGGCACGTTTTAAGGCCAAAAAAAATTTCCCGAACCCCAGCGAAACAACTGTGGAAAGTGTATAGTAATCTTAGTGTATGGTACTCTTAGTGTACAAACTTCAACACTTTCTCACATGAAAACAAGCTCCACAACCTAACACTTCTAACTGCTTCAACGCGTAAAGTTTCTTCAAGTGCTTCGTGCAGATAAGTGTATGTCTTATGTGATAATTCCCTCCTAAAAGGTGTGATTAAAACCCCAACAAATCATTGTTCATGTTGGATTGCATGAACATCATAGGAGAGTTTAGAAAATAGCATTTTAAAATAGGCATCATACTCCCAGACACTCTCAGTATTACCCTGCTAAATATCCTTGAGCGCACTTATACTCTTCTGCTCAAATTCAGGGATATAGAACTCTTCAAGGAAAGCATCTTTTAATGTTACATAATATATACAAGTCTGATCATGGTCAAACTTCTTGTACCAACTATGTGCGTCCTTATAATGTAGTTTCAAATTAAATTTCCTTACGCTCAGAATTCATGATCCCTTTTGCACGTCACAGTATCTCACACATGTACACGTGTTCAAAATAATCTTCTATGCCCTTATACTCCAAAAGATGGAGAGACATTTCCATGTAAATATGATGGGGTTAGTGCAGACCCTATCCACCTGATCCAAAACCTCTTGTGTTACCTCTACCTCTAAAACCACTAGATCCACAAGAACTAGAACCACCTATACCCCCTTATCCTCCACCTATAGATGGAAGCAAACTAGTGGACGCACTACCTGTTAGAGTTGGTATTTACCTTAGCTCATGTTCACCTATGTACTTTATTTACCTTTATTGTATTTATCCTCACTACTTATGTGTGTGGATATTTCTTTTATCTTATTTAGATATTAGGAGATATTATCTAGTTGTTAGGTATAGTTCTTTCCTTGATCTATGGTATTGACTAGATCCTTGATGTCTAGTTCTCTCCTAAATCTATGGTCTTGAATAATTCTTTGATGACTAGTTATTTCCTTGATTTATGGCTTGATCTACGACCTTGACTGGTTCTTAGATTGTTATTCCTTGCCTATTTAAGCAAGGCCCATTCTCAATGTATTGCATTGAGTTCCATAATAATATATGATATTGCTTCTCATTTATTTGCAAAGGTTTTATGTAAAGTTATTCTGGTGAATTGCTTTCATCTTATAGATTGTGGTGTTTGATTAGTATCTATGTTCTTGGCTTGGTATGATCTGGTTATCATTCCTTTTATGGTATCAGAGCAGGAGATTTCTATTGACATCCGTCTGTAAGTTTTATTTTGCAAATAAATTATTTGTGTATTCATATATTTTGGATTTGGTCATTTTTTTGCTGCATGTATTTTTATGCAAAACAGAGGCTTCCATTGGATCCGGAAGGTGTGAAAACCCTAAGATCGAATGTAAACTCGGCCAATTCTGGAGGCAGTCATTTTTTTTTGGTTTTTTTTTTGCAGAGAAGCACACAAGTGCGCCCCATTAAAATCCTTAGCCCTTGGTCATATGGTATGGTCATATGAGGGCTTAAAGCTTGTTATTCCTACTAGTATGTGCTTAACTTTATCCCCCTTTAATCTTATTTGTGTGGTGAAGGCAACAACAATTTATTTTGTTTTAGTGGCAACTAAAATAAATAGCAGAGCATTATATTGAAAAGTTTGTATCTTTAGTTCAGTAACTTGGTTTTGAGTGCCGTTTTTTGTAGAAGTGCTTGTTTTTTCATGCTCTTTCCATTAGAAATATTTATTTTAGGAGTGTTGTAATCAATTGTGGATGTAATTTCAGCTGAGCCCGACGTCCTAAACTTATGGGAGTTGCAGTTTGTACCTATCATGGATTTTGAGAATGATATGCTTTTCTCTAAAGTGTGTGGACTTCAAGAGGATATTGTAAAATTTGTGGAAGAAAATAGATCACTCAAAAAGTGAAATTCTCTTCTACAATCACTCATTCATGATAAGGATACAATAATACACTCCCTGTAGAAAAAACTTGCTAGCCTATAGCATCATCATCATATTGTGAACAACCATATCCATGCTCCTAGTCCACTTGCAGCTATTGCTCTTGTGCTTACTGACATTGATCTTCCAGTCTTTGAGTCTGAACCTGCTTTTGATGCTTCTAAACCTATGAAGGTTGTTACTACATGCTCTTCCACATCTGTGCCTATTATAGTACCACATGTTGTGTATCCTACTTCTGCTCAGTTGCATGGATTTTTTAAGAAACATACAACTGCATTCAGTTCTCGCATGCTCCGTTCTATGGGTCTCACTAGCGGAGTCATTGGAAGACATTCATAGGGTATTGTTTCCTTGATTCCACATGTTAAGTGGAATTCTCTCCATGACATTGGTTTTCAAGCAGATACTTCATTGGGATCACACATTGATAGAGCTCCTTTGTTTGTTCACACGACTCTTTTTGAGGATCATGAGCAACACATGAGTTCTGCACCTTCACTCAGGCTTGAGAAACCTGAGATTTCATTTGTCAAACATGATCAACCTGACACACATTTTGATGTTCTTTTGTATGCACCCATTGTGCATTTTACACCAAGTCATATGCAGGCATCTTCTCCATCCATCTGTGTTGATTTGGGGTGGATATCTGATCACTCATGGCGGTGACATAGGCATTCATTGAGAGGACTCTACAGGCATGGATCCACCATTTGGCCTCTTGCTCCACTTTATATACCTTCTACATTGTGATGCTTCTTGTTTTGAGCATTTTTCTTTAACAGGTGTAATGTATCTCTCTTGTTTGTTGAGAGATTTTGTATCTATTTTTTCGACACTTTTGGCATGTTGACAGTCTCTCTTATGGGGGAGCTATTCTGGTGGAGCCCAGTGTTATTTTTTCAGTGTTCAAATAGTTGTTTTGACAAATCATACATATTTGTAGCACCACTCCACCCATTCAGCAGTATGGGAGGGTTTAGTGCTGATCTTGCTTCTTCGGGTTTTGGGTCCTTGCCTTATTACCTTGGATTTTCTTGGATCATGACACTTTGGATTTTGTGTCCTTACCTTGGTACTTTGGTTATTGTTCTTGGATCGTGGCATGCCTATTTGTAGCACTTGATCGAATTATGTTTGGTGTTTTTGTTGCACTTTCAACATCACTCCGTTGACAGTCTCCTTGTATAGAGCTATTCTGATAGAGCCCAGTGTCAGTTGTTTTTGAGTTTTGTGATCAAGCAGTGGATTCAGACCATAGTGCACACCAAACTTCTTCAGCATTGTACGAGTTTTTTGAGCCAAGATTCTTGGGATGCCTTGGAGCGGGTCTTTACTCTCTTTACTTTGTTATTACTAGTTTTGGGTACCTTGTGGTGTCCCTTTTTTCCTAGTTATTGTACATGAGTACCTCATCAGGCCTAGTTGCCGGGACTCATACTATGGACATGCCACATCTATTTTGGCCCCTAGCTTCACTTGAGGGAGGTGTTAGAGTAGGCGTTTACCTTAGCTCATGTTCACCTAGGTACTTTATTTACCTTTATTGTATTTATCCTCACTACTTATGTGTGTGGATATTTCTTTTATCTTATTTAGATATTAGGAGATATTATCTAGTTGTTAGGTATAGTTCTTTCCTTGATCTATGATATTGACTAGATCCTTGATGTCTAGTTCTCTCCTAAATCTATGGTCTTTACTAGTTCTTTGATGACTAGTTATTTCCTTGATTTATGGCTTGATCTATGACCTTGACTGGTTCTTAGATTGTTATCCTTGCCTATTTAAGCAAGGTTCATTCTCAATGTATTGCATTGAGTTTCATAATAATATATGATATTGCTTCTCATTTATTTGCAAAGGTTTTATGTAAATTTATTCTGGTGAATTGCTTTCATCTTATAGATCATGGTGTTTGATTAGCATTTGTGTTCTTGGCTTGGTACGATCTGGTTATCATTCCTTTCACTACCCTATGGCCCAATAATGGTATTAAACTAAACTCCTACAGTCTACAGAGTGGTACTACTCCCAAAAATGAGTCCAAACCTTTGCGCACTTGAGTTCTATGCCGAAGATGCACCCAAAAAGTTACTTCCAAACAACAAAGAAGATGCTTTCCCTACCATATAAGTACTTGCTATTTAACTTACTCCTACTTTCCTACTACCCAAACTAGCTTGCTAATTACTGGATGTACTAGATACTAGAAAACCAAGCACAAGGGCTAGTTTACTAGGTAGATTCATATGCAAGCCCACGACCAATGTCATCTCTACTGGCGCGCTCCTATGTGAGGCCGAAGACCGTTCCCTATCATGTTTTCCCAAATGGGGGAGTTCCAAATGCTTTGGCTCCACACCTCCTACGTGAGCTCTAAATCCTTCACGAGCCATATCTCTCCTTAATGTCATCCGCTCTACAATATCATGTTTCTTCTCTATCTCCCTCTCGTGCTCCTCAATATACTTAAGTCGCATTTCTTCTCTCTACCTCTCTATTGCTAGGTCTGCCATCTTTCACCACACCTGTTCCTACCCCTGCACATGGTAGGGTTTAGCTAGCCTTAGGTTTTTCTTCCAAGTTGAGGGTTACTATCAAGATTTTGATCGGTAGTGGAATAAGTGGAAATTGAGTACTCCAAAATATAGCTTTTCAAAACACCACGGAACCAAGTATCCATAGTGCGCATCCAAATCAGATCAAAATCATAGAGGGCCTGAAATTCTTCTTACGTCCAAAAAAATGTGTGATACCTCTAATTCCTTTTAGATGCATAAGCAACCAGCCACTCATACAACTCTACCAGAAAGATAGCAAAGAAGATCTCATACAAATAGTCATATAAATTCTGCTCCACCCACATGTGTATGTCAAATTCAGATCCAATGTTGAACCTTTAAGCATAATCTTCTTCCATATCCTTTATCCACTCCTCAACACTTGCTAAGGTCAATTGGTATTTTTTCATCACAAACCATCTTGAAAAAAACTGAAAAAGAGATCCTGGAAACAGAACCAATGATGTAGCCTAGAATTTACTATGAATGACCCAGGCGTGCTAACACATCATCCATCCTAAGATGAGCACTCACCTGAAGTGCGCAAAGGTACCAAGTGCCTATTCAAGGTTGCTTATGCAAGATGTTAGTGCGATGAAGATAAAGCATATTCATAACCATAAATAAGCAATGACATTCCACAGAGCCTAACCAGATCTATATCTTAGCGAATCATGAATTAAACAATAACCATGATAAGATTAACCATAAAAGAACCAGTTATAGTCATGTTTAACACCATTATCCATCTAATATACTCCATTACATTAAACACAAGAAACATAGAAACTTCTTACATTACAAAGTATCTCCATAAGTAATGCACACATTAGATCCAGTAACATAACTCTATAATAACTCAATCTTAGTATTACTTCTAAACTACACAGATCAATACACATTTATAGGGGTGGGTATTTCCCTTCATTTCCTACACACTCCCCAAAATAGGTCGCGTGCTAATAATATCCATGTGCCTTTACAATAACATGTAAACATGCAAGTGCACTATTAATAGACATCATATAACTAATTAAAAGTAGACATCCTATTATGATCTCAAACTCATACATGTCACTTATAAAACACTTGTTCTGAAAATATAATTTGTGTTTCGCACAAGTATCTAGCCCAATTTATGCTCCACACACTATCTCTAAAAATAGCCCGCATCCATGAAAATGGATAAGTCCCGAATCAACTTGTCCTGATGCACATTTCCTTTCCTATCCTTCCACGCCTTCAAATACACCTTGTTCCCATGCATGAATCCAATGTGTGTATTCTACTTAGTGCAATACTATATCTTCTCAACATACACCTTCAATCATTTTCCTTTCTATGTGTAGCCACAATGTATTTACTTGTGACCACCGTTCTAGGTTATTTAACTTTATGAGGAGGTGCGCTGCTACCTGGACCACTGGGTACTTCTGTAGTCTATCAATAACCATTATGTGCCCTCCCTTAAGGTAACCCAACACCTTCCTTGTTACCATTATTGTCTCTTTATTAGTAAGGTCACTACTCACTTTAGTGCGTAAACTCCTAATTCTTGTCAAAATCCCAATTAAGGGCACAATGATCTTATTCCATTGCTCGAAAAAATAGAAGAAGTCATCATGGACTCTATTCATTAACCAATGGTATAATTTTTCTGGTTTCCCAAAATAAGGGAGTTCATACAACTGTAAAATCCCCACCTTTTCCAACAAATTTTTGTCGGTGCCATTGTACATAAACATTTCATCCATTGTTCTCTTATTTGTCTTCACAACCAGCAACTTATCCAATTCATCCTTGGTATCCCTTGTTCTATGATTGTAATCACTCACCTTGCACTAACAAACATGTGAGTCCTAATCGCGACCTAGGTAAACCCCTTCTAGGTATTGCATTTCAGAAAACTAGCTCTTGGGAGCGTCTTTGACTTCGATTTCAACCTCATTTTGCTTCTTCCCCCTTGTCCCTACTCCAGGTGCTCTTTTTGGTGTCATTTCAACTCTAAAGGTGTGTTCTTTTAACTGACTTGAGCTCTTCAACCCAAATTCACATTCCCTAGCTTGAAAACATGTGCCCTAGCTCAAATCCATACCCTAATTGTTAATGTTCTTCCTCTCATGCCTCTTCTTCACTCAAACACGTCTCTAAATGGAGCGGCAATCAACCTGGTGTGTAAATCTAAAAAATTCAAATGGTTTGTAGCTTTCTGCACTTCACATCTCATTCGCTAGCTCACTCGTCAAAAACTCGCTCGAATTATCTTGATCACAAGGGTGAAAATGACTTCACGACACCACCTTATATATATTTTCAAAAAAAATCTGCATTTATTGCTCACCAACTACCACCATACTTCACATTAACTTGACATTTCTTTAATTTCCCATGCTGAATTTTCCACACCATAGTCATAATTTTCTAGCACACATACTACTCCTTGGCCACATACCTCCTTCTGCCCACCTCCATGCATCAAAGTACTCCACCATTGCGTTTTTTACTAAGTAGTTTCCAATGTTGTAGCCTACCTCTCGTTACACCGTGTGTCCATCTAGACGTGGTCTTCATTCATGAGAAATCTTCCTCAATCCACACCATTACTTCAAACACCTGCACAAAATCTCTTTAGGTGTATCCATCCTCAAATAACATTAAAACTTAGTCCATGTACCTTGTATATACTCCACCCCACACTAAGGGAATGTGCGGTCCTCTACGTATGATAACACTTAGATGGTAATCAGCTTCTAGCGTGCAAGTGAGATTATTACACAAAATACTGAATTGAAATTGACAAAGCATAAAACCAATGAAGGAAGAACATATAAAGGGAATGCATTAAGGAAATATAATCTAGGTGGTAATACTACCTTATTACAAACACCAAGAAGACTTATTTATAGTAGGGCTTCAAACTACTCCCGTTGAAGTAATCGGGAAACCATGTTCTATCCAATGCCTCTAACTGGAAACCACCTAAATAAAGTATATAAAATATAACATATGGTCCCAACCAATGTAATTTATGCTTTCCAAGGTGGTGCAACAACTTGGAGTCATAAAGAAGAACCATATGCTCAACTTCAAGATTTTTATCCTTAATATGTTTATTATGCCATGCCTTTTTTCTGGCATTTTCTTGCTTCTGAATCCATCTGGTTATAACACGCCTTTCATCCAACTTCATTAGTTTTTCAATACACTCTTCAAGGTATTTCTCATCAGCCAAATGTCTTGCGCATGTAATACATAGAGAAGGTAGCATGAACTCCACTGGTAGAACAACCTCTACGCCAAACACCAATTGAAAAGGTTTTGTTATATTCAACTTCTTATAGGTTATTCTGTATGAAAAAATTATATCAGATACTTTATCATCCTAGTCCTTTCTCCCAACATCACATATTTTAGTCAAGTTATGGCTCAATATCTTGTTGAAAGCCTCTGTAGTTCCATTTTTCTAAGGGTGATAGGGTGTTGTTTTATGGTGTGCAACCATAAATTCTACCAATATTATACTGATGGTCTCATTAAGAAAATGAGTACCCCTTGTTGGTACCCAAATCAATCCTCCCTTTGTGGTTGAGTGACATCAACAAAATGAGAAGGATGCTTAGAGGATGATGGATCTATATTTGTGTCATTTTGTAGCCAGGGAAGGATCTCATCATCTCATTATCACTTGAGTTCAGAGGAGTCAGGTAACACCATGTTGAGGGTATGACCTACCCTCCTAGTTTAGGCTCTACCTTTAGCCAGGGTGAGAGGAACCGTTCTGTAGTCTGTATTTGTGAGTGGGATGTATATATCAGCAATATTTGGAACTCCATTGTAAAGTAATTGAAAACAGCTCTGTGAAGACATGGTCGAATTCAAAAAAGGATAAATCTCACGAGTTGTTACTTCTAGATAGTGCATATGTCTTCCAAACAAAGCTCAGACTACTAAAGACAGTATGGAACCAACTTGCTTCGGCATATTTTAGCTTTAATGAGGAAAACATGGGTAATTCTAGTACGATTAGTTTGTTTGGTTGTATTTGATTGGGGAACTAAGAAGGATAAAGTTGATCATACCATATTTCAAGGAGCTTCTCACAAATGTTGGGAGATCTACCAAGTGCAAGTCAAATACACCTCAAATAGCTCACAATGAACCTTCAACCAAAAGATGTACACTCATGGAATCCCAAGAATGCACGATTTCACACAATCTTTAAGGATTCAATTACAAAAGCTCATGTTGAAGACTTAATAAAACATTATAGGTTCACAATTTATCATGCCTAAGATACACTCAAAGGATTATAAGAAACATTTAACAAAGTGGAGACATAATGACTTATAAAAAATTTATTATACAAATGAAATGAAAGCTCTTCTCAACAGTGCAATTGCAATTTCCATAATGCTAACAGAATGATAAAGTAATGTGTCACTTAAAGGATCTCTAAAATAAGATTGCAATGGGAGCATGAATAACTATTTTAATATATTTCATCTTGATAGCAGATACAAAAATGCTCATGATTAACACAATTAATTCAAGGCTCGTCAAATTTATCAACAAGGGAATGTAAATCTACAGTCTCATTGCTTTTTAATGGTTATACACTTGCAACATTTTTAACATGATTTAATTTGAAGGCTCAAAGAAAGTAACAGGTTTCTTAGATGAGTTCTTGGGAAATTGGTTTTTCTCTAAGCTTTCCTTTCTCTTTGAAAATATCTCAGAAAATTTTAACCCCCTTCTGCGAGAGTATTCTCATCACATTTATACAATTCAATTCACTCATTCACTTTCCAATTTTTCCCCACAAACATGAATCTTCAAGGGAATATTCCCTTTTACATCATATAATTTAATCTATGTTATTATCATGAAGATGCCTCATTAAATGTTGTCAGGTGTGATAACTATGTGCCTTTCATGTATTTTCTCTATTTACATATGATTGGATGTCATGTCATCACTTTTAGCCATTTATTTAATTATTATTTTTCACTCGGTGACTAGATATCCACTTTTGATGATTTTTGAGTGCCTCTCGGTGATTTGATTTGACAGATGCTCTCATTTGCTTTTCAAGAATCCATCTTATATTTTGTGTATTTCTTTTCATGCCTTTCTAGGTTAGTTATCACACATAATTCTTGTCAAATCAAGTCAATTCACCATTTTCGCTCAATGCCAATTCATTTCAACTTTTAATTTCCTCATGCAGATATCTTATTTGGATCTCAGAGGTAGTTTTACCATAATTATATTCAACTCAAATCATGTGTCTTGGGCTTCCTATAAAAGCACGCCATCTGCTTCACTAATTCATACTTTCTTTTCTGAGTAGAGGCATTTTGAGGGAATTCATCTGCATTATGGTAAAAACACCAATAGCATCTAGCTTGAAGGAGATATCCTATGAATATTTGCATTCTATTTTTGATTTATCGAGTCCAGATGAAACATTTGTGAGAATGTTATTTAAGATTGATGACCCTGAGGACTATAGTGGGCCTTTAACAGTTGTAGTTGTTTGATTTGCACTAGTTAGAAGGCTTGTCAAGATAAATCCCATGTTTTCTTCCTTTCAGATGATGTATTTTCATCTATTCCGGCTTGAGTATCAAATACTTCTTGACAATTTGAGGATATTATGGGTGGTGATCAGGCCTAGTGTGCATGGTATAAGCAATCGTGTATACCCATTAATTTCTAATGAAGCATTTTTTGTAAAAGAGATCCCCCTAGGATCATATATGCTAGATGGAGATATCTCACTAAATACAGTTCCTTCCCTTTACCGCAATCTAAATGCACTGCAACAACATGTTTCAATTTTGGAGGCAAAACAACCAATGATGAAACCCCCTCCAACTCCTAAACCATCATTTCCTTTTGTGAAAAATCATAAGGGTGAGTCTAGTTCTAGGTCTTCTTCTCCAGTTACTACCTCCATGCCTTCTACTCCAGTTACTACCTCCATGCCTTCTGCTCCATTTACTACCTTCATGCCTTCTACTACAGTTGTTCTAAAGTCAGTTGTGGTTTCCTCTCCAGTTTAAGCTTCTAAACCAACTTATTCTACCAAAACCAAAGGAAAAAGGTTATTTTCTAAAGGTGGTTTGGATGTGGGTGAATGGGTCTCTTCTTACAAGAGGCTTTCAGAATTGCTTAGTTTTTAGATGGTCCCTTGTCTAGTATGGATGACCTTTTGTTAATGGGCATGTCTCGCACACTGGAAGGAGCCATTATTTTTTTTTCAAATGGCACTAGGGATGGAATAACATGGGTTTAGGAAATTTTAGGAATTCATAAATATTATTGTGAACATTAGAGTTGTGATAGTTATATTTATATTAGATAAATATAATGGGAGATATTTAGGGAATAACAACTCACGTATATGTGATTATTTGTAAGAGAAATAATAGGGATTATAAGAGAGGATCATGGAGAGATAAGATGATTTGTTGATAGGATTTGACTCCACCATTGTAGGGAGAAAATCCTCATAAATAATTATAATCTCTCACTTATAATATATCCCAAATTAATTCAAGTTTTATTATTATTATTCAATGTTTTATGTAATTATGCAGTGTTTAATTGTGGTATCAGAGCAGGTTAGAATAATGGAGGCTTGATTTTTAATGGGAAAATATCTTTTGATTTTCCTGAAACATGAGAAAATATAGTGTTGTTTTTTGTTGTGAATTTCTATGCATTGTTCTACAGTAATAAATCTTTCTATGTTCATGCTCGACTCAACAAAGACTCACATCCAAACTTCTATCTCTGCGTTGGAGTACGAAATCGGTATTTGCTTTGGTGAAGTGATACGGCCTGCACATTCTTCATTCTCTCACCTATGTGGACAGGCAGAAAACCTGAATATTGGAGCATTCTGCCCACAAATTGAATCCTTCTGCCTGTGCATTGTATCAAGTGTCCTATGTATTGCATCACCATTCTGGTAACTTTGATCGGCTTGTGTATTGTATCACCGTTGTGGTAAATCTGCGTGTTTTATTTTATTTTATTTCCATTTTTGGACATACTGTAGAAAAAAATGCAAGGATAAAAAGTAAATTTTCCATTTTTGGAAAGGGTCCAGAAAGAAGTTGAATTTAGAACTTGTAAGCACGATAACTTTCAGCTGATAACTCGGATTGAGGTATCATTTTTTTAAAATGCGTATCTTTTCAAGTTCTACGCATTGATCCTATTCTTTTTACTATTGGATTAAAAAAAAATTATTTTTCCATTTTTGGCAAATTAAAAAAAAATTGTTTGGACGCACTTTCGCTTGTACGCGGCGTCCATAGTGAGGGGGTGCATTATCGGTTGAAAATGACACCCGAGAGAATTGTAATATGAGCCTCCAACATATAGTTTCTAACTAAGTAGCAACTAATGGAGGTTGAAGGCAACGGAGGAAGGATGTTGATCATCGACCTCTTGTCGGGCACCATGAATGATGATAAAAATAGATAATACATTCCTGTTATTGTAATGTGTGAGAAATTCCTATATGTAACCTCCTAGAAGAAAACATTGTAGAGGATGTCTCTAAGTTTATTGTAACACTCATAGATTTGGAAAGGGTTGGTGGTAGATCCAGAAAACCACATATGTAAAAAGGTAGATAAACTTTTATTGATGTAGCGGTCCTCTTACTACCTTCCTTCTTTATGAAGATGATCCGCCAATGGAATACCAAGTGCCTTTTTTCATGGAATAAATGTGGGATGCATTCCTTCACATAGTTGTGGTCATGTGCAGTAAGACAGTCAACCAGTTGGAAGTTTACATGCCTTTCTTTGATACAGATTATGAGGCCAGCCTATGTAGCACATTGTAGAAAAAGGAGTTATGTTATACCATGTACATTAGGGGAGTGTATATTAGGAATTTATAAATATTATTGTGAACATTAGAGTTGTGAGAGTTATATTTATATTAGATAAATATAATGGGAGAGATTTAGGGAATAAGAACTCACGTATATGTGATTGTTTGTAAGAGAAATAATAGGGATTATAAGAGAGGATCATGGAGAGATAAGATGAGTTGTTGATAGGATTTGACTCCACCATTGTAGGGAGAAAATCCTTATAAATAATTGTAATCTCTCACTTATAATATATCCCAAATTAATTCAAGTTGTTGTATTATTATTCGGTGTTTTATGTAATTCTGTAGTGTTTAATAGGAAAAACAAATTAGTGAAAAAACTTCCTCTTTGCAGAGAGGATTTTGTGGAAAAGGAGTTTGTGGTATTGGATGCTTAAAGTTTCTTGTTATTGTCCCCTTTTTTGTGATACAACTCTTAAGGATATATGTAATCTTTCTTTTCATGGGCTAGAGCCCCTATAGATCCTCATTTTCCCTTTTTTAAAATACAAAAAGTACAAACATCTCATTAGTTTCTATGCTTTTATAATGGACATAAAATTTCATCCAAGCAATATAAAAATCTAATGCATTATATCGAGTTACAATTTATATAAGAGAATAACAAGTTTTAAAAGTAATGTTCATCCTTCATGAAGCAACAATATCAAATGAAACAACAGTTACAAATGGAATATGAAAATAAGATAAAGTTTTAAGAATGACAATCCTAAGCTTGTTTATCATCTTTCCTATTTGCATCCTTTTCTTCTTCAATTTCTTCTCTTGTTTCTTCTTCTTCTTCTAGTAGCCTTGCCACATATGCATCATACCTTCGAAAGAGCTCGTTGATTTCTTCTTCATCTGGCCCTGTATGGTGTTGGAAAATCAATATCTATCTTGTTATTGCATTCACACAGTATCCCATTTTCTACTTGTATTCCAATGGCCTAGCTCTTAACTCTATAATTTTGTTCTCAATTTTACTCATTGTTTTAATAATTTCATAAGAAAAGTCATATTTTTGAATGTTTCTCTCAAAATAACTAAACAAAAAGTCAGCCTTTAGATCACCATATATTTTCTTGGATTTTTCAAAAACTATACCTTCAATTTTATAATCAATAACATCTAAGGTATCATCAACACATTTCATGTTGGCTTCTATCTTTTCTTTGATTCCATTATAAACTTCCACCCTGATCCTTATTAACTCCATAGCATGTTGAGTTCCCCTATAATTATGTGGCACAATCTTTTCTTTTTCAACCAATTCATCAATGAGTTGAGTTATAGGGTTTAACTTGGGAAAGAATCCTTCAAAGTAGAAGATTTCATTATCACACTACTTGATTAGTTCATCAATTTCATTAAGCCTATTCTTGACCTCTTCATACTTTTTCCTAGCTTATTAAATTGCTTCTTTTCCACTTTTTGTAAACTTCTCAACCCATGTGTCCACATCCTAAACTTTTTTAATAGCCTTATCAATATTTTTCATTCCTTCAGGGGTATTGACAGAGGTACTTGTTTGAGTTTGACTAGACTGCCCAATTAATTGTTGTAGACTAGAACTCAAAGCTTTAACTTGTTCGTTTAATTGTTTCTTAGTTATTCTATCCTCATCAACATTTTTCAACAAATAATTTACGGCCTCTGAGACTCCCTATTTCAATTGGTCTTGTTGAAGGCTTTCCTAAGGGAATACATTGGACACTATAATCATTGGCTATTATATTTTCTCTTATCTTTCCCTCATGAGGTATTGCCACTTCTAAATTTTTAGATCCCAATGGGTCAGTATGATTTTTGGTGAGAACTATAGCCCTTTTGAAGGTTCTTAGTGTTTTTGGAAAAGATGTGTTGTCAGATCTATAGCCTTCAAAGGGACAATTTCCTCTTCTTCCTTTGAGATCATCTCTCCTATCC
This sequence comes from Taxus chinensis, assembly GCA_019776745.2. Lineage (NCBI taxonomy): Eukaryota > Viridiplantae > Streptophyta > Pinopsida > Cupressales > Taxaceae > Taxus > Taxus chinensis. The sequence continues at coordinate 80,449,883 of CM034152.1, read as the reverse complement.
ATCCTTTTGTAAGAGTGGTCCTGAAATTTGTTTCCTACAGTTCTTGTTGGGGTTTTTCGAGGATAACCACCAACTTCTTGGCCCCCTCCTGCATGTTTTGTACTGATGGTTCTTCACACTTTTCTATTTGAACTACCAATGTTGTCTCTTTGTTCTCACTATGTACTAGAAATTCCCCTAATTGTCTTCCTTCTCGGTCTTGAGTTTGGGGTTGGCCAGTCTCTTTTTGAGTTACATCAGTAATTAAGATTTGTTCTTTCTTTATTTATTTAGCTGATGCAATCTTAACTTCACCCTTTTCCTTGGGAGTTTCTTTAGCTAGTACCTCTCTTGCAGAAATTCCTTTTCCTTCCATTATTTCCAACTCTTTTGGAGGTTGTTGAGATGATACATTATCCTATTTTTTCCATGTTGATAATTCATGTTCTAACATGGTGGGTTGGATTTCCATTACTGGCTCATTATCCTTACCAAAATCTTGTGCATTCACATTATTAACAACCTTATCCTTAACAGTTACATCGTGTGCAACCTATGTTATCTTTTCATATGCACACCTCTTTGTTTGAGATGGTTCACTATCCTTAGTGACCTTGACTTCATGGGAAATATCCTTCTCAATTGACACCTTTGTGTCTACACTCTTTCCACTAGGAACTTTTTGTTTGTTCAACTTTAGATCTTCCTGATCTGTATAAAATACCTCTGATGTTTGAACTCTAATTTCAATGGTAAGCATATGAGTAGTTTTTTCTACTTCTTCACTTATTTGAAGATCACTTCCATTCTTTACTTTTTCTCATCAATAAACATGTCAAATGCATCTAAAGTGGTAAAATCCTAACCTGTATCAACATCCACTATCTCTACCCGACTCTTTGTTGACTCTTGCAATTGTTCAAATTAAGGTACACTAACACTTTCAAATCATATGGCTTCAGAACTTTTCACACCTTGATTCAAGACATCACTATCTATTGGATCAGATAAGACATAACCTTGAGTTGTTTATTCCTAAGTACTCCCAATTGTCACTCCCTCTGAAGACAAAGATGAAAATAAAGTCACTAATTTTACATGTTGTATTTGGGAAACATCATTACTTTCATGTTCTAAGGGATCAATCACTACAATCTTGTGCTTATGTCTTGAGCGTGTGAGCACCTTCTCCTACCAGAATTGTCTTATACACAACTTTGTGTCTCTTGTGTGCCCTTTCAAATTTATTAATATCTGGTGGCACCTTTCTTTCAACACTCTGCGATTTAGATTGGATGTTATAACTAGTTCCGGCTCCTGTCATTAGCTTTTTAGTGTTCTGAGATTCTAGCAACACTTCTGGAGGTGCTCTTTATGTAGTTGGACCCTTTCCTTTTGATTGTAGTGGAATTGTAAAATTGATAGTAGCATTTTGCATTGATTTTCGGATCATTTCTTTAGTCTTCTACTTTAGATCAGATATGGAAGTACTAGTTCCACTGGTAGTATAAGTTCATTCATCCATTATTCCTATGGTAGGCCTTTAAGGAAATTGAGGGACCTTTCCTCCCAAGGGATCCATTTTATTAGCTTCTTCTTTCAAGGGAGGGAGGTCATCTTTCAATTTTCCCAAATCCCTGAATTTATTAAGAACTCTTTTGCTTTGAATTGATAAATCAATGTTTTTCTGGGCTAACCAATTCAATGTTCTTCTCATTACATCAGATATTTAGGTATATGTGTCATCTAACTCCTCTTCATTCCAATTCAAGGGGACCATTGGTTGTCCCTCCACCTTTTGATTAAGATAGTATTGACTCGCAATATTTGGATCATCTGTGACTCCCTCAGGGATAACAAAAATATTGAAGTCTATAATTTGGGTGAGGGTCATTCTTGAGAAGTATCTTAGCCTAACCTCCTCCCCATCTCTAGAATTCATCCAATAATCATCAAATCGAGGCTCATGTTCAAAATTGTTTGCAAGATTATTGAATACCCACCTGATGTCATAATTTTTCCTTGTCTCAAACCATTCCATCTCAAACCTTTTCATCTCATCTTCCATTAATCTGGACTTTATAATTGAAGGGCAAGATTACCTTCCAATCTTGATGGGGAACTTGATATTTGTCTTGTATTTTCTAGTAATTAGTTTTTGAACTAGTTTCAACTATCTTGCCAATTCACAGAAGGCCATTTTTTCATCTAAATATATGGGTAACTTACATGGTTGGCCTTCAAATCCACTAACCCTGATGTATGTAAATTTCATGTACTAAATAAAATAACATCCATACTCCATGATTACTTGCCTAGCCTCCTTAGAAATAATGTTCTATTCCCATTATGGCTTGAATAAGCATATGATTGGTGCAAAGAAGGCATCATTAACCAATATCACATTCTCTTTCCAATTACCCAACTATAATTGAGGGAAGATCTTATGTATTTGGCATTTTTAAATTCAACACATGGCACAAGGCCAAGGAAAATCATGTGGCCTGCAATATTATAAATCAAGTAGGTCATCATGTAAAATTATAATTCTCTAGTGCCACCCATCTCCATTTTTGCTGTTAGTGTTATCATGTGGTCATGAAGTGCTTCTGCAATGAAGGTCACCTAAAAAATGTTCCCCTTCTTCTCCTAAACTATCCACATATATGTGCACATCCACTCCTTGAATTCATTTGTTGTTTCTAATCCAGCAATTTGGCTCAACAATACAATCAAATCTTCTACTTCCTCAATGAATCATTCCCTAACAAGTCTTTTAGGGATTCGAGTGGTTTCTTTCTTCTTTGTTAAAATCCATTTGGTATTTATAAGCCTAGCATAGTCCTTTTTCTTAGTTTCATAATCATGTAGGGCTAAGTCAATACCTAGGGTTATTAGATTTCTAATCATTGGTAATTTTAGCATTATCCTGATGGCTATGGATGTCAAAGTTAATACTATTTTACCACTTCTATGCAATACTTCCCTCTTCTCTGGATCATAGTTCATGGCATGGAGTCTTACCAGTTCTGGGAAGTGTACTAACGGTGAAATATCACCAGCTAAAGCAATATCACTGGCTTGAATCACTTTCATCAATTCACTCTTGTTTGGTCTATTGACTCTTTGTGGGAATTCATCTAGGTCAGCATTCATCAAATTTGTATCTGTGATTTTTTCTAGATTACTAGTGATTTCGGAAGTAACATGAAAACATGATGACATGGTCCTCATATTTAATGCCCTAGTTTTACTTCAAATTTCCTTGAAAATGAATAAGAGTACGTGAGTATCTTAATTCTTACTACTTTTTTAGTGAATATTTGTGCAATTCGGCTCTATTTTGAAGTATTTTCAATCTCTCGTTCTCTATTCGTGTTCTGTAATCAATCTCACGTTGTTCTCTAATAAATTTTGCTAACAATGATGTCCAGATCTCATAAAACGATAGCAAAAATCTCAATGCATTTGAAGAATTCAAAAGTCCTCCTTAATTCATGTGAAAATGCATTAATGGCAGCAATTATTTATGTATTACATCGTGGCCCTCCATTTCACCTTTCCCAATTTTAAATATGAATCGTCCACGTGGAATAGTCTTATACAATGCGGGATCGGGGAAAATTTTTGCACTTTTGCATTGTGTTTCAAATGCAGAAATGTTTAAATATTATACCTAATTTACCGCCCTTTCTTTCCATCCCACGTTTGACACATGGTTGCATCCTAACAGTAGTGGATTTGCGGGTTATATCTGAATTTTTGTTCTCTTTCTTAATTGAAATCAAAGTTACCAGTTTTCTCCGATGACCTGCTTCCTCACTCTTTGCATGAGAAAGGGCCATGTGTCGTTGGCAAGTCTCAGGAGCTTCATTATACTTTTATACTTTATCACCTTAGTGTTAAGAAATGCAATCAGGCCCTAATCCCCCACATTTAACCAACTTGTGATGCGCTTACTTCTTCAGAGGTGGAGTCAAATTCTATTTTTGCATTTTTTGACTGCAAATATTTGAAGGAATATTCGGTAGGCCTCAGGGCCAAGTTAGAAAATTGTGGATGTTATACAAATTTTGTAACTTTGCAACTTAAATCCACCATATCACAACCAATAGGAGAATGCCACGTATCATCGAGTGATGGAGATAAACATGAAATTTACAACACAACCAGGGAATGGTATACAAAGGCATTTTTCATGGTTTAAAACCGATTCACGATCATTTTTTTTAGTGATCTTCAAGAACAACATGTCTAACATGATCCTCGACTGAAAAAAGAGGAATAACATCCTAAACACTGTATTTTCATATGGATTTAGCATGACTATAACGTTTGAACTAACATTTTCACGTGGGAAAACCAAACAACATAAAAAATTTGAAGGCATGTTCAAGACAAAGGGGCGAGATTATTTTAAGCACCAACACCCTTATCACTTTTCAAACTCAGTGGGAATCCATACCTGCTGATAATTTTTTCCCATAGAAATCTTGTTGTTGTAGCTTCCATACATTCCTTTGTAGGCGTTGCTTCTACCCTCTTTGTAAGATAATCTATACAAGTTATAATATAGTGTGATCCTGAAAGAGGGTTTAAAACCCGCAAGCGAGGATCATGAGGGATGACGTGCACATCAACAGATGTGCGAATGGTAGCGTGAAAAGATCTTGGGAGGAGCGAGCATCAACCGAATGTGCATGCAAAGATTTGAAACATGGGTAGAACCTAGTTAAGCCATAAAACTCTCCTCTATCTCATAGATCAAATGGGATGTACATATAGGAGGTGCTGAGTAACCCCCAGTGCTACAACCATGACAACTCGAGTAGAGAGGGGGAGTTACATTCCTAGAATAGAAGTGTAACTCCCAATGACACACTGACGCGTTGACGCACTGACGCGTAAGAGAATATCATAATGACCCCTAAATGACACATGGACCTACGATCTCACCTAAGTGAGATGACTCACCTAATGATGTGGAAAATAATACACACCAACACCCCCCTTCATCGTAACTTAGGATGAGGTGGCAAGTCAAAAACGAGAAATGGTTCTCGGCACAAATCCTGATGAGGTACCCACGCACAAGAAAAAGGTCTCAAGCAGTGAAGGGAAACCCAATGGGAAAAACATCCACAATTAGAGAAAAAAACACTCTCTAATCTAAGAAAGATGCCAAATATGGGTCCCAGCTCTAGACAAGCCTGAAAAGGCACCCATGTACAAAGAGGCAATCTCTCAGAAAGAAGAAGAAGAGAGAAGAAGAGGGAGATGAGAGGAATGTAGAAGATGCCATGGACGGAGCTGAACTCTGCAGCTCTAGGAGATCTCCCAAAAGAATGTCAATGACGAGATCCTCTGCCTTTGGACTGAAGAAGAGCCACCCGTAACTAATTGTGTGCCTGCCCTTAGGAAGGACAGAAATGATGTGCTGGAAGTTTGCCCACCCCATAAAGGAAACTGAAGGTAGCAACATGAAGAACTCTGAGTCTGGTTCACAGAAGTGCGACATAGGTCTAGCGAGTGAGTACCAAGGAACCGAAGGTAATGCCACATGCGTAGAATTGTCAGAGTAAAAAAGAGGAACACCCGCAGAAAGGATGTCCAACAGATGTGAAGGAAACAAAACATCCCCCACAACAGAAAATGGATCCATAGCTGAGGGTGGATCAATGAAGGTCTCCAGAAAAGTTGAAGTGGTATGATTCCAAAAAGGGGAACTCCCAACAACAGAGATGATGAAATCCTCTGAAACACCTATGGATGGATGAGGGACCTGTACTGCATCACAAGTGGACTCTGTGAAAAGACAACTAAGGTCAGGCAGATACTCGTCCTAATGAGGGGGCTCAACAAACAGAAGAGTGACGTGAGATACGTATGAGTCATCCAATGAAGGTAGAGGAGTGAAGTGGGCCTCGCACACTGGAAGTGGAAAGGAGGCTGGTGTGATGACTGTATGAGGCTGAGTAGGAGACTGCTCGATATCTAATGAGATGTGGGATGTGTCAAAACTCTCTAGAAAAGTGAGAGAAAGAGGAGAAGAGTCCTTTGTATTACTCTCAACATCAAAACTGGGTACATAATCCTCGTCATAAAAAGTAGAACCAAATGAGTTTATGTCAACGGAACTACCATCACATGAAGAAATGGAGGAGACAACTGAATTAGCAGCAACAACAACGAATGCAATATGTGAAGGGTCTCCATAGAGGGACTAAAGAATGCTCCAGACACGGTGAGGTGGATCTGAGTCTACCACGTGAAACTAGAGAGATCAAGAGACATGCATCATCATGTGACCAAAGACATGGTCACAAGTGTCAAGGAAGTCCTCCAGATGATGATGATCAATGGGTGCAGGAACAGGCCCAAGTAAGAAGGGTGAAAGACCCTCGTGAGCAAAGTAACATTCCATGGAATCATGCCAAGCTAAATAGTTCCCTCTCCCGGTGAGAAGTGGCAGAGGCTATAAGGTGATCCTACGACACTCAAGTCTAGAAAAATCACTCTCCATGATGTGGAATCAAAAGTGCAGGGTGCACAAAAGTAAGACGTCAGACTCGGCTAATAATGCATCTGCGTGTGAAAGCCCAAGAGTACTAGTCAACCCCCCAAAATGTGGCACTTTATAAAGTAGTGCATTTACAAATCTGACAATGTCATTATGTAATGTGTGAGAAATCATGCAACTTTGACTGAAGAAGTGCTAAAAAACGAGCTACAAGTCAAAAGTTATGGCATTAAAATGATTCCCGTAACTAATGGAAAATGTCAATAAACGTTGCAAACACATTAAAAAAGTGCCCGAAATGGGTGCAAAGGGTGTCGTGTGGGTACTCGTTGGAAATAACATCAAATTTTAGGTAGGGTGTGTTTTTATTGCAAGGGGGGATTAGCCTCCTACCAACCCCAGACCTCGCCCTCCATTTTCGACACTCGAAGGAAGGATGAGTAATACAAGCCAATAACCCAAATTTTTACAATGCCAATAAAAATGAATGTTTTTTTTTTACCTCAAAACATTAAAAAAGAGGAATGAAGAGGGGCCCACGTGTGGGATGGAGAGAAGCTGAGAATGGAAGAGAGCTGACACGTGTGGGAAGAGAGTTGTTTGAAATGGTCACTGTAGAGTTGAAACGTGGCAAGGTGGATAGTGACTGACCTATTGGAGAGACTGGAAAAATGACCGAGGGAGGTGCTGCAAGTGTGGATGTGTTTTGGGGTGAAACCAATGCAACAGCAACCTGAAGACTAGGTAACAGATGTGTTGGGATTCCACCACAGAATCGATGGCTACACAGAGATCTGCACATGTGTTGAGGAGGAACTACCCCCAAGAACTTTCAACTGTTTCTGTGTGTTAATTTTTTCTCACTTGATCATCCCAACAAAATTATCATCTTAGTTGTGCCCTCATACTACAATCACAACATGATCAATGACGTGTTTGGCATGCCTGATATCTCGACAATCAAAGCTTGATTTACTTCGCAAGCCAAGAATTACCAAAAATCTCCACACAAACACAGTCCGTTCTTGAAATGATGGAAGTGAATGGAATCCCTTACAATGATTTCATGACCCACAAACTTGGAATGAATTTTGTAACAGTGTGGCAATCCCCACATGCACGCATGTTCTTGAATTTTGTAGAGGGTGAAGAACCAGGCACGAGAATGGGATGTTATTGTAACATGCAGTGAGAGCATTCACGGTAACCACCACTCAATGCAGCACAATGTAAGGCTTGACATAAAGGCCAAAAATAATCCCCTACCAACACGATGTACAGATAATGATAAACCACAACGATGACCACAAAGCTCCGTTTGAGAAATAATGCACGTAAATGCTGACAAAGGCACAAATGAAGCACCCAATGTTGAATCCAAACACGAACATGTAAGAAAAATGGATCTGCAACCTCTGAAATGTAGCCTCAAACTGTAATAGACCTGAAAAAACACTCATGTAAAACCGGAACACCCAAAAACACCCATGATCACATGAACAACAGTAAAAGAGGTATTAAACCTGAATCAGTGCAAGTAGAGCACGATAAATGGAATAACCATTATGACACACACACGAGAATCTGAAGATCACACCGGAAGCTAGGAAATGCACAAGAAATGCCAAGGAGTGCATGGATCCACAAGATCCACTTTGATACCATGAAAGAGGTTTTAAAACCCGCAAACAAGGATCACGAGGGATGACGTGCACATCAACAGACATGCGAATGGTAGCGTGAAGAGATCTTGAGAGGAGCAAGCATCAACTGAATGTGCATGCAAAGATTTGAAACATGGACAGAACTTGGTTAAGCCATAAAAATCTCCTCTATCTCATAGATCAAATGGGGTGTACATATAGGAGGTGCTAAGTAACCCCCAGTGCTGCAATCATGAAAATTCAAGTAGAGAGGTGGAGTTACATTCCCAGAATAGATGTGTAACTCCCAATGATGTATATGATGCACTAACGTGTAAGAGAATCTCATAATGACCCCTAAATGAAACATGGACCTACGATCTCACCTAAGTGAGATGAATCACCTAATGATGTGGAAAATAATACACACCAACATATCCAATCCTGCGCATGGGTGGGGAAATAAGACCCACAAAGTCAATGGCCCATTTCTCAAAAGGTTTTGCACTAGAAATAGGCATCAAAGGCATATCATCTCTATAGCCAGGCTTTCAAAGCCACTATTAATGGTCACATGCCTTACAATATTCTTTGCAATCCTTATACAATGTTTCACACAACAAACTAGCCAAGAAAATCTTGTGCGTGGTGGCATCTCTGACATAATGTCCACCTGCGATATCGTCATGGGCCTCCTCCACAATAGCTTCATGTTCATGCTCAAGTACACACCGATGTAAAAATTCATCCTGGACTAGTTTGTATAAGTCTCCATTGATCAACATATAAGGTGCGGTGCATATAGGAAGTTATTTATTTTTGAAGGCCTTAATTCCTTCAGGTGTCCCACCTCATCGGAAAAAGACAACAATATCCTCTAAGTTAGAGGGCGTACACACGGTTCAATCTGAACAGTTGTGCATCTGGCATTGTGTCCTCAATTCTCTACACATCCTCATTTATATTAATTCTTGATAAGTGATCTGGTCCACAATTACTCTTGCATAGCTTTACTAACACTGTGAAAGTCAAAATTCCTACAATAATAGAATCTAACGTGGCATAGGCGCCCCTGTAAGACGGGATTGTTTACCAAGTACCTTAATGTCATGTGATTTATATAGAATATAAAATGTTGTTTCCAGTAAGTACTATTGAAACTTATGTAACATGTACATCATGGACAATGCCTTACGCATTTTGTAGTCAGTGTAATTTTTTTCTGCTGGAGTTAACTTCTTGCTTGCAAAGAAAAATAGGATGATCAACAGATCCATTCTCCAGGTTGGGCTAATACCGCACCAATAGTCAATGCCAGAATGCTTCCACATGCAGCATGAAGGGGCTTATTCCATGAAGGAAATCACAAAATAGGTGTTGTAGTAATCCTTTCTTTCAATGTCTCAAATGCTCGTTGTTACACCTCACCCCAATATAACTTGCCTTTACCCTTCAATAATTCCTTCAAGGGTGCGAGTAATCTGGGTGTAACCTTTGATGAAATTCCTGTAATATCCTGTGTGCCCCAAGATTGAGTGCACCTCACTCTGGTTAGTAGGATCCTCTAAGGCCCAAGATAACAACAACCTTAGCATGATAACAACAACTAACAAGCTTTCCTTATAGATGATGTGTCCTAGCAAAGTCCCAAAGGGTGTAGTAAACATGCACTTCTTAACGTTTAAAGAGATGCTCAACTACCATACATCTCTCAAACATAATCCTTAAATTATCACAGTGTTCCTTCATGAGCCCATAGACTATCCAAATCGTCCAAGATAAAACTATAAGAACTTATGTATAAAGTCTTGGAATGCCTACACAAAAATGCGCAAAAATATTGCAGGCACATTCTTTAATCCAAAGGGCATAACCATGTATGAAAAAATTCCCCCACTTAGTGGTGAAATTTGTCTTCTCTTGATCCTCTTTAACTATCCTTACCTGATGATATCTAGAAAATCCCTCAGTGAAGGAGTATATCTCATGGGCCCTACAACACCTTCCAATGATTTCTTCAATAAATGGTGTGGAAAGGGATCAATTCCACATGCATCATTTAACTCCCTGTAATCCACACAAAATACTAATTATGCCATCTTTATTTATATTGATAACTATAGGGATAACCCACTTATGACTCCTAAATGGGCTCAATGATTCCAGAAATTTAGACATCTTGTCAATTTCTTCTTTCACCTTGACGTGTAGGTTAGGATTCATCCTATAAGGCCTCTTCCTAAACTAGGCATGCACCTTCCTTTAGCTTGACTATCATCTTTCCCAAAGATTCATGTACCCCTTTCAATTTATGATAGCCCCTAGGGAACAGGTCCTAGAAAGTCGCACGTAATAGCTCAATTATCTTAGCAACCTCAGAGTTAGATAGATAATCTCTAATGATGGCCTCTTTAGGTTCAGCATCTATTCCAATGTTGAGATTTTTATTTTTCATCAGCTCATGGTAGGCATGTGTGCCTTCTCATCTACACTATCTAAGACTTTTTCATGCGTACCTTTTGTATGCTAAAAATCTAGATTCTCCACTTCTTCATCATCAATGACATAGACCATCTTTCCCTTTTCTTTTTCTAAGAAAGCACACCCAAGTTATTATGCATCTATATCTTCTTCTTTAAAGAGCATACTTCCAAATCCAACTCACCTAGTAATTCTTGAATAATTTCCTCAACCTTTGCACTATCTCCCATTGTCAAGCACTTCATAACCCATAACACCCCATTCACCAAATTTTTAGTGGAAAAATAGTCAAAGGTCTGAATCATACATGCAATTAGTTCTTACCGATTTCCACTCTCTCTATTTAACTCTGCATAGACATACCATGTGTGTGCACGCAACCTCAATAAGGTGTATTAGAACTTGTGAACCTGCAACAGAAGGTGGTAAAGCTTCATGCTCATTTGTCCAGAGTCTCTCACACTATTGAAATGTGGTGTTGAATAGGATCCTTCCCTTGAAATTCATATATCTAATTAGGCACATTACTCCAGAGAAATCTAGCAAAGAAGGTGATTCTCACTTCTCACCATTTCAAAATATTATCCCTATGAACCATCCACTAGCGTGTTGATATACCGCACAGAGTATAAACTAGCATATTCCTTCTTTCCACTTGATCTATCCCCACTGAACTTCCATAGCAAGCACAGGAATACTTCAGATTCTCTTCACCAGTGTACCTTAGTACCTGGCTACTACCTAAACGCCTAACACATGTGGCCTACTTACACGTGTAACTGCACTCCTTACTTCTTTCCCAAACATTTCATAAGTTTCATGTGCCTAATTGTCACATACAACACTTGTAGTATCACTCATGGACTGTACATCATCCCATTGAAGAACTCCTTCCTTCGATGGCTCAAGAACTTCCGGATCTCTAATGGTGCACACATAAATTCTATTTAAATATTCTTCACTTAAAGGACTCTACATAAGGTGCAGACTTTCCCATCTATCCAAAGGAATAATGATATCACTCTTCCTTGTTCTTAACACATATGTAACCCTTATTAAAGCACAGGTCAACATTGTTTGCATAACACCAAGGGTACCCAAGTAATGTTGGAAAATTGTCTACTTTTGCAAGCACCAAGACCTCAAAGTCCCCAATGAACTTGGCCCCTTGAATAGTAATACTATCATCCTTCAAAACTCCAATGGGCATGGCTTTAGTCCTATTTTTCTGTAAATAACACATTTGAAGATGGCTGCAATGGTGGCATGCCCATCTGAATCCATGCATTCCAAAGTGAGTACATTCACTTCTGCACTGCCTGTATCAATCAAAATATTACTCAAAAGCCAGCCATCAACAACAACATTCAGAGTGATCTCCTTGTCATAATACTAGACTATGAGGAGGAAGGTTAGCATGTAAAATCTATGTCTCTCATGCTCAATTCTAGCGCATGTGAAAGTGTTTCCCTTTAACCAGTTCCCCAATAAAGGAATAATGTTTTCTTGGCGCAACATCTTGTAAACCTCCTTTAAATCATCAACATCTATCTGATGGAGCTCAGTTGCCTTCTTTTGTTCTAACTTCCACGACTATTCTTTCAAACATTGTATCTCACCCTGTAAATTCCTAATCACCTCCATGGTTTCTTTATAAACCTCCTTCTAATGCATAGGTTTTGGATACTTTGCATGTAGTACCTCCTCATTTGTAATGGAAGGATTCTATTTTGGAACTTCTCTAGCATGCTCGGCCTTAGCGCATGTAGTAATTTTCACAAGTACCAACTCAGGATCCGGTGCTAACTTTGGCATCCACTAATCTTCCACAGCTCGTTGTACTCTAACCATCCCCATGTCCTTATCTTACCTATGTTTCTTACTCAATTGTTTATACAAGTCCAGACATTCTTCATAGTTATGGTTCTTTCTGCAAAAAGAACAAACAATGTTATGAGGGAATTCGCTCCTGTAATGATCAGGGGATCCACATGTATAACATGTTCCATGAGGGAAATCACTCCTTCCATTGTTATGACCTCAGCCTCTAAATCCTCCACATTATCCTCGACCTCTACCACGACCTCCATCAGAGAACCCTTCATTTTGATCATGATCATGATGCTCACCTTTTTCCTTTGAATTATTTGCAACACTATGGTTGACGTACACCAATATCTAATGGCATCTTGAATTTGATCAATCAACCTATAATTCTCTATGTTATGAGTGGTAGAACTACAAATATTGCAGTAACAGACACATTCTTCTTTATCGCATGTTATAGCAATAGGCACATACTTACATCATGATCCAAGTGAAAAATATCACATTTCAACAACATGGTGTGCACCGATTTCGAAGGAAAATTATCCTTAGTATGCCCTTCTACTTCACAATTTGAGTGCACCAATTCCCACTGTGTGTCTCATGCGCTGAGTTAACTGATAATTTTTCTAACTGTTTCACCATTATTGCAACCTGGGCTTCCAAAAATGGCTCACTCCTATGTCTACACTTCTCACTACCTCAATGTGCAACACTGCTTCAAGTGTCTCACATGGATCCATATAATTCTTGTGTGAAAGTGCTCTTATAAAATGCATGATAAGTCTTTTGACGAACCATTGAGAATGCTAACTCAAGTGTATATCATAAGATAACTTAGAAAAAAGGGTTTTGAAACAAGCATCATACTCCCGAACACTCTTAGTAGTTCCTTTCTTGATGTCCTTAAGTGCGCTTATACTTTTTTGCTCAAATTCAGGGATATAAAACTCTTTAAAGAAATCATCCTGTAGAGTGGTATAATCTACACAATTCTTGTTCTAGATCAAATTTTTTATACCAACTATGTGCGACCCCTTGCAAGTGTAGTTACAAACTAGTTTGCCTTACACTTAAGAGCAGTAATCCCCTTCACGTGCCATAGTATCTCACACATATGCACGTGCTCAGATGCATCTTCTATCCCTCTCTATTCTGGAAGACGAAAGAGACATCTCCATATAAATATTATGGGGCTGGTGTGAGACCGTTCCCACCAGATCTAGAACCTGTATTTCCTCTTATGTTTCCTCTGCCCCCAGAACTACAAGATCCACTAGATCCTAAGCCACCTGATCCTTTTGATCCTCCTCCTATAATAGGTAATGGACCAGAGGATGCACTTGCCTTGTGCTCCAACATTTGTGTTAAACTAGACTCCCAAATTCTACAAAGTTGTGCTACTTCCAGACGTTATGCCAACATTTTGCATGCCTATGTTCTGTGTTCATGACGTGCCAAAAAATATACCTCCAACCAGTCCTCCAAATAACATAGAAGACAGATTGCACGTCACCATAGATGAATAAACTACCTGATTAACTCCTGAACTTGACTCAAAATTAACTCTATCTACTGTAACTCTACTTCCCACACTAGCTTACTTACTGTTAACTATCGTAGAATCTTTAAAACTAAGTGCAAAGGCTAGGTCACCAGGTAGGATCAGATGCACGCCCACAGTTCTCAATCTTTCTTCAGACGTGCCTTCATCCAAATTCAAAGAGGGTTCTTTGCCATGCTTTCCCAAATGGGGGAGTTCCAGATGCTCTAGCTCCATGTCCTCTACGTGAGCTCCAAATCCTTTAAAAGCCATCTCCCTCCACAAAACCATTATTTCCGTAATCTCTCACTGCTTCTCCAAGTCCCTCTCATGCTCTTCATTAAACTTAAATCATTTTTCTTCTCTTTGTCTCTCTGGCACTAGATCCGACATCTTTCACCATACCTTCTCTTTCCCCCATGTGTGGTGGACTTTAGCTAGCCATAGGTTTCTCTTCCAAATCCAGGGTCAAAATCAAGATCTTAATTTCCAAAGGAATACCGTGTAAATTCCTCTGGGTTCACACAAAAAATGGAACCCAGCATCCTCAAGACAAGAGTAAGTAGAAATTGCATACTCCAGAATATAACTATTCAAAGCACCACATAACCAATGATCCACAACATGTGTCCATGTTAGATCTGCATCATACAAGGCCTATAATTCTTCATGCATCCAAACAAGTGTGTGAAACCTCCAATTCCTCTTTGATTCATAAGCAACTAGACACTTGTATAAATCTCCAAGGAAGAAGGAGAAGAATGTCTCATACAATTCATCATACAGATTCTGTTCAACCCACGCATGCCCATTAAATTCAACTCTAGTGCTAAATTTGTGAGCATACTCTTCTTCTAAATTTTCTAACCACTCTTTAATATTATCCAAGGTCAACCAATACATCTTCATCATGCAACATCCTGACCAAATAACTGAAAAAGAGGTCCCAGCAACGGAACCAAAATGTAGCCTAGTATTTTACCTACCAAAATCCCAAAGTGTGATTGGCACATCACTCATCCTGAATAGCACTCACCCAAATTGTGACAAGGGTAATAGGTCCCTATTTTATGATAGCTTGTTCAAGGAGTTAGCATAATTAAAAAGATATTCCAGATCCATAAATAGATAACTAAATATATAACACGTGTATAAACCAGATCTAGATCTTAACCATATGCAAGAACAATTAAACAGAACCATAGATAATATTTACCATACAAGATCCATGTTTATTTATGTCGAACATCAATATCCAGCCACAAAGATCCATTATATTATTATTTGTAAAACACAGAAGCTTCTTACATACATAGCAAAGTCATCATAGTCATGCACACTCATAAACTCGCAGCATAACTCTACAAAACATAGAACTATCTAAACCATGCAAATCAATACATATTTATAGGGGTGGGGACTTTCCCTTCACCGCCCATGCACCTTTCAAAAATAGGCTACATGTTAATAATATTCATGCGCCTTTACATAATAAATACGAGAGCATGCAAGCTCACTAATAATAGATTATCTAATAATACAACTGTTGTATAATACTATTATTATCTCCAAAAAATTGCATGGCGCTTGATCTTCTACTTGTCCAAAATATCCTTTGCATGTGCTCCCTAAGTCTTCTTCAAAATGTGCACTACACTCCATGTCCATAATTAGCCCCAATCTATGAAAATGACTAAGTCTTGATTTCAAACCTTCCTGGGCACGCCCTATTCCATTATAGTTCCACACATGTTCATGCACCCTATGCCCACACGCCCAATCCTTATGCACCTTCATACTTAAGTTTTATTTCATCAGCTCAACATAGATACCTTACACCTCCCATATATTATGACATCATCCAGGGTATTGAAAATTTTCCCCAACATTTTTGTCTAACATGACTCTACTATGATGATATATTTTGGACCTCATGATAGGATAGGATTAGGGGAAACCTATGATAAATCAATATATGTGACGCACTAAAGTTAGAAACAACCATATAGGTATGACCCGTAAAAAACCAATACAATCTCACTCATATGAAGAGGCTATAAATACTACAACTACTTATGACCCGTGGCTTCATAACATTACTATTCCCGAATTGTATTACTTATTGCACATAATTTTTTTTTAGATTGCGAGCATGATCATATATGGTAATTTATCTTCTATGATGAAATCCATACACTTATGAACATTGATCCTCCACTTGAGCCACATACTAAGCAGTATGCATACTAAAGTAGTACATAACAACTTGAACACATATAATTTGGCATTAGTATTTATTATTTCACATTGAATTCCCTATTTCTAGATTAGGTATTTATTTATTGATGAAACACATTTCATGTGTCTGATGTCATACCTTACCTTTTTTACTATTTAAAGCCAATGACATAGGGCCATGATCATCGCATTTACCTTTAAAATATACTATTTTAAAAACAAAAAATAATATAACATTATGACAATTAGAAAATTGGGACATGTGACATGCTCATTATTTTCTTGGTTATGATCCTTATGGTCATTTTAATTAATTACTATACCATAGAACAAATCAACTAGTTGAAACCCATGAATATTTTACAATTATGTATCCTATAACCTAGTACCCAAGGGGTATTTCTACGATTGGGGGAATCCCACATACTAAGGCTACTTTGACTACATATTTTTTTACTTTATGACTTAGTACAACCTTATATATCAAGGGATGCCTACTTTTGTCACTTTGAAATGCACCCTTTGGAGAATGGTGTAATAACTCTCCTTTCAATTGAAAAAATGGAAACACTCCTAGGTTGTGGATGACCTGTATGTTGGAGTCAGTCTTTGGAGAGGTCTGGTTCCCCTAGTGGAACACCTAAACTATTTATCTCTAATACTACTCTAACTTACCAAAACCAACAAGGAAAAATGAGAATGGAAAAACAAAAAAACTCAAAATATGGTGATACACCATAATTTTTTGAGGATCATAAGATTTTTAGAATCACACAGATAGACCATGGGAGATATACACACCATACACTAAATACAAGTGATTGTGTCAAAGGAAAAGCATCTCATAAAAGGGTTATGATTTGAGTTGTGATAGGATAAGAAGGGGAAATGAATGAATTCACCACAAAATATTACATACAACATGTTAAACACAATCTATGACCTCCAAATTGACACAAAATTGCCTGAAGGCATGAATATTAAACTGTTAAATCAAGGATAAATATGTATCACAAAGATAAACTCAATTTAAAAGAGTATGCACTAAACACATACTGCAGAAAGGTAAAAAAATAGTTCCTTTAATTCTCTAAGACATGGAATAAGCTCATAGAATCACTCATGACCCTTGCTTTCTCACCTAGAAAATTGAATTGCTTCAGAGAACATGAATGAAGAAGAAGAAAAAAATTTACAATGCATTTTGAAGTTTTATAGAAAATATGGGAGAGAGAATGAAGGAAAAGCATGGACATGCAAGTCTGGGTTGGAAAAAATAGAAAACAACGTGTGTCTTACTTTTTTGTCTTTTCTCATACTCTATAAATAGCATTTGTAGTTTTCTTTTATCCAATTATGCATTAAAAATAAAATTTGTGTCCCCAAAAATAAGAGAAATAAATTTTCTTTTGTTTTTACATGTTATGCTCTATTATTAGAACTTTTAGATGATGAGATAAAAAGGGCCTGCATGTTTTCATCTATTTTTAAATTTCCACACACTACTTTGAATTTTTTTGCTAAAAATAGAATTCTAAACTTGTAAAAAGCATAAAGAAAGCATTTCATGATTTGTTTTTGGGTCACGCGAAAACCTCTTTTATTTTGATTTCCTTTTTTCATGCTTCCTTTCACACGTGTTTTGTTTTATGTTTATGTATTTATGTTTCTCTCCCTTCGTACAGCCTTGTGCCATTATAGTGCAAAAATGTATTCCTTCATCTTTCACTTAATGCGAGACTTCACCTCTTTTCCTTGTGTCGATTTCTACGCATTTTTTCTCCATTCTTTTGTCATGTAAATTTTCACATGAGTTTAGTTCCCTTGTTATGCAAACTTGGCATTTTGTTATTTGTTCCATGGACTTTATTATTTTTTCATGCGGAATCCCACGTGGGTTTTACTCTATGGCACATGGCCTTACATGTGGCCTTGTCTTATATTTGGCTATTCTTTACACGTAACACTTTCATACTTCCATGCATCATAGGTGACCTTTTGTGTCTTCTCCACAAATTTCATCCTTTTGTGGATTCTCCTATGGAATTTCTTTGTAGGTTGCACATGGTATTTTCATTGAGTGCCACACGCATTCCTACAAGTTTTATTCTTTATCACCTGCTTCTGCATGGTCTTGTGTAACTATTTTCTTTAATTGTCTCGTGGACTTCTCTACGGGTTATCTTTTTCTCTTATGTAGATTTCCCCATAGAATCTTACGTGGCTTGGCACAATTGCATGGATGGGAGATGATGGATCCAAACATGGCCACCACGTGCATAAGGAAACTATTATCCTAGTCCATGCAGACCCATATGGACGAGCCATATTTTGACATATGCAAGGAATCTTATGTATTAAGGAGAGTAAAGAAGGCAGTCCAAAGCAGACACATGACAGTAAAGCCTACTCTAATATCTGATGAGCAGGTGATAAAATCCTTGGTTAAGGTATTTTTGGAGGTGGCACGGAGAAAAATTGATAAGGTTTCCACCATTAGAGCACTACTTGAAGACAATAAGGCAAAAATTGCAGAAATAACGCATTTAAAAGGCTATGCATTATGTGTGTACATTGGTTGATTTGGTGTTAGAAGCTGGATCGGTTCGAATGCCAACGTAATAGGATGTTACACAAGAAGTAGAAAGAGCAAGGGCCTTTGTGGTTAGGAAAATTTCAACTTATGAGTCATTACTCTAGACTTTATAGGATGAGCTACAGAAAGCAGATGAAGCTCTGAACATATGTACATCACCAGAAGCGGTAATCAGAACTATAACTATAACTAAATTAAACAAATTTCTGAAAGCAATGAAGGATGAGACTTTAGGGTGCATGAAAATATTGGTATTAGTGAAACAAAAGTGTGAAGCCCTTGCAACAGCCCAAAACCCACATAAGGAGAGACTAGATGAGATTGGAATTCTCATAGCGTAGAAGATGGATCTTCTAGAGGGAATGATGTTTGCTATGGCCAATGTTGTCCTAGCACTGTAGAATGAAAAGGAAGAGATTACCTAGGATGAGTTGGAATTCATTTCCATAGACATTCCAGAGATGACAAGGACCACACTGGATGATTGTTAGACACTGGAGGCTGAGATTAAAAAAAATATCCAGAGTTACTCCTCACGGTTGAAGAAGAGGGTGTTGTAGAGTAAAGATCAATTATTTTGTACAGTGATTCTCTACATTCTTTCCATTCTTATTCTTTATTATATGGGAACATCAGAGAGAAGCCCCATTGTTGGGATGGTAATGTACTTTAGTGTGTGGTAATGTTGAGCATATGTAGTATTGCACTCAGGAGAAGACACACATTAGATTCATGTGTGGGAACAAGGCGTATTTGAAGGTGCAGAAGGATAGGAAAGGAAACACACTCCAGGACAAGTTGATTTGGGACTTATCCATTTTCATGGATGCATGCTATTTTTGGAGATAGAGTTCAGAGCACACATTGGGATGGAGACTTGCATGACACTCAAATTTTATTTTTGGAATAATGTTTTGATAAGCACCATGCATGAGTTTGATATCATAATAGGATGAATACTTTTAGTTAGTTATAGGATGTCTATTATTAGCACACTTACATGTGTGCATGTTATTGTAAAGGTGCATGGCTATTATCAGCATGTGACCTATTTTGAGGAGTGTGTAGGCGGTGAAGAGATAGACCCCACCCCTATAAATATATATTGATCTATGTAGTTTAGAAGTAGTACTGAGATTGAGTTATTGTAGAGTTATGTTGTTGGATCTAACGCACACATTACTTTTGGAGATAATTTGTAATGTAATAAGATTCTATGTTTATTGTGTTTAATGTAATGGATTATATTGGATGGATAATGGTGTTAAACATGACTCTAATTGGTTCTTGTATGGTTAATATTATCATGGTTATTGTTTAATTCATGATTCACTAATATATAGATCTGGTTATGCACTATGGAATGTCATTACTTATTTATGAAACTGAATATGCTTTATCTTCATCATGCTACCATCCTGCATAAGCAACCCTAAAGAGAGGCCTAGTACATGTGCCCACTTCAGTTGTGCACTCATCTCAGGCTAGGTTATGTACTAGTGCACCTGGGTCATTCGTAGTAAATTCTAGGTTTCATCAGTGTAGTTTACAACATGTAGGGTTTGATTGTTGAAACCATAATTGCGGAAGCACACAAAGGTGATAAAATAAGTTTTGGCATGATCCTGTTAGCTCTTTATTTTTTAGAAATTAGAGTGTCCAATGGGCCTAAGGATAAATTTTGGCAATATCCTAAAGAAAATAATTATCTTACAGAGAGATTTAAGAAGAATACTTGTGATGGGACCATGAGTGGCCCCTTTAAACAAAGGGTAGAATTGTGGTATGAGCAACTTCGTGCCGCGTTTGAGGAAGAATGGAGAATACCCAAGGAGTTACCTTATGTATTATATAAATAGGTACAGTTTGCAGTATACCAAAATTTTTGTATTGCACACTTTGGGATGAAGGAAGAGAAGTGGAGCCCTTGGTGTAAGCTCCCTTATGCCTTCACTACAGGTTATTTCCAAGCATCTGTACATAGGTTTTCAGACACGCACCAGTTTATTTTCAATGCAGATAAGGTAGACTATGACTACCACACATTGAGGAAGACTTACGTTTATCTAGGTAAGTCTGTGGATATTGACATATTAAATTCTGATGATATTAATATGAAGGCAATGAGTCTAGCTGTTGGGAAAATTTGAGCAGCCCTTGTATATATCCAACTCAAACCTAGATTGTAAAATGGAAGATATGTGGAGAATGAGTTCAAGCTCCCTAGACCACCTAAGGGGAAACATACAGTTGGCAATTTGGAAGATGAGGAACCATTCTCACCCCTTGTTGAAGAAGGAGAGGAAGAATAACTGTAGGAAGAAAGTTGTGGTTTGGAGCATAGGGGCAAAAAACACCCAACTATAGGTGAGAAAAGAGAGAGCGGGGTAACCCCTCCATTGCAAGAGTTAGTTGATGAAGTGTTGGATACAGACACTATGGAGATAAATGTGGAGAAGACTACTGAAGAGCCACAATTTAAGAGAGTGCTAAGGAAAAAAAATGTTCAAAGCGTGGGAACTTCACAGCCCCTTCAGAGGTCACCTAGGAATTCACCTGTGAAGGTAGAGTAAAAAAGAAGAAAAAGAGTAGGTATGTCCCCCGAAAAGATGATTAAGATGAGAAGTCTGAGGAAAGTGCACCAAATACTCTACTACATATTAAGGATATGGTTGATCCTTGGGAATAGGAGATACAAAATGATGAAGAGGAGTTGAAGGAAATAGATTTAGAATCAGATAAGGGTGAGCATTAAGGCACGCCCCATACTACTCAAACGGGTAAGGGATCGATGTTGGATTCAAGAGTAAGTACCCCTAAGGGTAAGTACTCCAGAAAGGAGAAGGAGGATGAGACATATGAGACTCCATTTTTTGGGTATATTGATGACCCAAGCAAGATCATACGTGTGTGGTTCTAAAGCACTCTGGAGCCCAAGGACTTATATGGATGGGAGCTCATGGATGCGGAGATGGCAACCACTAACATAAGGAAACAATTATAATGGATGATGCAGACTCACATGGATGAGTCTGAATTCGATGTATGTGAGGAATCTTATGTGTCACACATATTGAAGAAGGTGCACGATTCACACCATGTAGCTGTTAAGCCCACTATCATGTCTGATGAACAAGTAAATAATTTTTTGGTAAAGGTATCTACTGAGGTTGTGGTCAGAAAAATGCTAAAGTGGTAACCATTAGAGCGTTTTTGGAAGATAAAAAGGATAAGGACACTGAAATCAAGCACCTCACAAAGCAACGAGATAAGGTTGAGGTAGAGGAACATAAATTCCTTAAAATGACAGACTAAATTGGGGATGAGATTATTGAAAAGAGGCCATATCTGTAGGAAAAGGTTACAAAACAGTTCCCATCTGCCTTACACTATTTGTGCACGACAGTTCATTTACTACTGGAGGAGGGACCCCTACGCATGCCAAAACCATAGAATATTTCAGAGGAGGCAGCAAGGGCCAAGGCCACAATTGCAAGAAAAATTGCAAGGTATGAGTCCATTTTGCATACTTTAAAGGATGAGATAATGAAATCAGATCTAGTATTGACTATGTGCACAACACCAGATGTGATAATAAAAACAAGGACTGTGGTAGAAGAAGATGAATTCCTTCAAGAAGAAAAGAATGAAACACTTGGGTGCATAGAGAGACTTATTCTAGTAGAACTAAAGCATAATGCGCTTGAAGCTTCCCGAGTCTCGCACAAGGAAATAATTAAATAAATTAGGAAACTCATCATGGAAAGGATGGATATAATGGAGGAAATGGTCTCAAGCATGGATAATGTTCTCAGAGTCTTGCAGAATGAAGGTGAAAAGATGAATCTTGATGAGATGGAAGCTGTAGTTATAGACATTTCAGACAAGACAAATAAAGTGTTGAGTGATTGGAATGCATTGGAGGCAAAGATTAAGATTGAATATCAAGAGTTGATCTCATCGGTAGAAGAGCAAAGTGCCAAATAGTTTCTCATTCTTTATGTGTAGCAATTACTTTATTCTTTCATTCATTATTCCTTATTCTTTATTTATGGAGAGATAAGTTTTGATTACCCATTGTCGGGGGCGGTAATGAAATTAGTGTGGGGTAATGTTAAGATGATGAAATATAGCTTAAGTATGAAGGCGCAGAAGGATTGGGTGTGTTGGCATAGGGTGCTTGAATGTGCGTGGAACTATAATGGTACAGGGTGTGCTCATGAAGGTTTGAAATCATGACAACTATTTTTGTAGATTGGGGCTAAATATGGACATAGAGTGTAGTGCATGTTTTGAAGAAAACTTAGGGAGCACAGAAAGTCTATTTTGGATGAGTAGAATATAAAGTGCCATGCAGTTTTTTTGAGCTAATAATAGGATTATACTGTAGTTGTATTATTAGATAATCTATTATTAGCGAGCTTTCATGCTCTCATATTTATTATGTAAATTTGCACAATTATTATGAGCATGTAGCCTATTTTTGAAAGGTTCATAAGCGATGAAGGGAAAGTCCATACCCCTATAAATATGTATTGATTTACATGGTTTAGAAATTTCTATGTTTTCTAGAGTTATGTTGCAAGTTTATGAGCGTGTAAGTTATGTTGTAGAGTTATGTAAGTTATGTATGTAAGAATCTTCCATGTTTTGCAGTAATTAATATAATGGATGTTTTTGGCTGGATATTGATGTTTGACATAACTGAACATGGATCTTCTATGGTAAATCTTATTATAGTTCTTTTTTAAGTTTTCTTACATATGGTTGAGATCTAGATATGGTTTATGCAATTTTATATATTTGGTTAACTGTTATGGATCTAAAATATATGTTTAATCATGCTAACTCCTTAAACAAGCTGACATAAAAGAGGGACCTGGTACCCTTGCGTGCTTCAGGTGACCGCTCAGTTCAGGTTGAGTGATGTGCTAGCATGCCTTGGGATTTTTTGGGTAAAATATAGGCTAAAATCTATGACAAACCTGAGATACAAATACTATATGAGCACTATGAAGTATCATGATTTGGAGGGAAGGGTATTGATATGATCTAATAGGTACCATGGGCATGTTTTTATTACTAAAATCCAAGAATGTGTTTTTTTCATGGTGTGCATCTCATACTTGTATTGTATTTGAAAAATATCCAATGGAATAACACTAAAGAATATTGAAAGTAATGTGTATTGGTATATGCATGATTGTACAAGGGCCTATCTAACTATGGATTAGGAAACCAATGAATTACCCAAATAAAGGTTTGATATGAATCGAAGGACTGGAAGTATGAGAAAATTAGGTGTGATGATTATATGTATTTATATATCTCCATAAAAATTTACTAATGACCTATGGATGTTAGAGGATTAAGGGATGATATCACATGGTGTAAGAATAGGATCTAGGGAATGAAGATATGTGATATCATGGAAATGGGAAGGAGGTGTATCAATGTCTTGATAAGGGTGTGTAGCAAAGGTAAGTATATGATATGGCATATGTATGTCATTTGTAGGAGTGCAAGTATTTTGGGCTATCGATAGGTAAAACTCCATGTATATAGCACAAGACTCATTAATGAAGGAAATAATGTAATCATTGATGATGTCTTGGATCTTTGTGCAGGATGTGAAACAATATTCTGTATCATGTCCGAGATATTTTTAGTAAGTGAAAAAATTATTAAGATTAAATTGGCAAATATGTTCCTTGATCATGTAAAATTGGGGAGGTTTTGGTAGTTGAATTAGATTTTTCTTAATAAATGTTGGTAGAAGTAGTAGATGATATATTAGGAATAAATGTATTTTTTTCTTAGGAACTCTCACAAGTTGAGAAGTAGGTTGTAGTGGAGGCATTATTATAGTTCTAAGAGAGGTATAAAGTGATAACATGGTCAATAGATATAATTTATAATCACATGTCATATTGTTAGGATCAAGTAGGGTGACTCATTTTTTAACTCTAACAATTATTTCATTTTCGTTATGAAAATTTTGTCTTTCATAGTAGTGTAAAAGACCCAAAAAACAAATTAGGTTTTGAAGAAATTGTAAAATAGGTATGAAACTAATTATATTTTCATAGATCTAAAACCGTATGTGTGATACATGAAGCAATAGTTTCCATGTAACGTTAGATAAGTGGGTTCACCAAAATGTAATATGAACACTAGGGTTTCCCTATTTAAGATTAATTACTATATGTAATTGTGAATATAGAATCAAAAATATAGAAATGATGGTAAATTACATACCATAATTTCTTGTATTGCAATTGCAAAGATATCATATAAACTCTATAAATACATGTCTAGAATTTAGGGTCAAATTTTGGAACATATTCACTCTAATATGTGCTTAGATGATGTGATAATGATCTATTTTTTCATACAAACTATATACAGTGTCTTAGAGATGTCTTAAAAAATATGGGGATATGAAATTAAAGGGAGGAAGAATTCACTCATGCATGGAAAGTTCACATGGATAGATTTTCCATCTTTAGGAAGTTTTTTCTTATGCGGAATTTTAATGGATTATTCCTTTGGCACTGTGATCTTTTATATCTTTAGATCTATTTCATGTGTTTAAAATTCCATGATCGAATATATGTAGTGGGTTAGGGATTCTCCTTCTTAAAACCCCAACTCTCTCCTTAAATACCTAAAAATAGGTTATTCCACTTGAGCACGACTCACATGGTTAACCCTCCTAGCAAATGTTTGAAAATGTAAAATATAAATTGTATTTGTGAGATCCTAAAGAGGACCTCTGAGACTGGGAAATTATCTTTCATATAGGATATATCTCTACAAAATGGACTAGGGAAATTATATAGAATGTATGTAGAATTAGTGACACCTAAAATTAATAGGTGGCTTTTTGTGATCTCTTACGTAGTCCCAAATATGTGAGATAAGACACCCTTTGAATTGGTGGGGTAAGTGTAATATTTTATGTTAATATTTGGAAAAAATTTACCATTTAATTAACACTAGGCTAAAAGGGCTAACTTGTGCATCTGAACAAGTGATTGTTAAAAGATTATATGAGAAATTATAATCCTTAGGAAAAGACTACTAGTTAGTTTTATCCATAATTAGTGACTTTGTCATTTTAAGGTGCAAACTAAATTCTATTAGCTTGATAAGGTTTTGATACGTCAAAATATGTGTTCTATACTTAGAAAGTGGTTTTTGACTAGTCAAGAATGAGTACCACATGTGATTTAGTGGGAAAGGAAAGTTTAATTTAGTGAGATACATGTGTATGAACTAATCATTAAAGTGCACATTTATTAATGTAGTGAGATAAATGCCAAAAATAATTTACAAATTTCATTGGTCCAAATTTAAGGTACTACAATAACAAACTTTATATTGGTGATGTTTATGTTAATTTTGGTCTTAATAAACCATATTATACTTTAGCTGGGGATTTAGAATCTATTGAGAATGTTTCTTTTTTTATTTGTGTTTGTTATGGGGAAGAATTATAATAATGCTTAGTCTATGTTGATTTCTTATGATATTACAAGGACTAATATTACCTTTGTGTATGTATATTTGACAACACGGTGTATATATTATTTAATAAGTTATCACTTGGGTTCTTCATCAAAATATTATGGTTTATATGGAAACAAATAAACCTTAATTTATTTCAATTTAAGAGCACGATGCTTACTAACTTCTCAAGAGATGTTATAGTGTGCAGTGTACATATGCACATATTTCTATAGCTTAGGGTTGTACAGTACCAAATGGAAACTTTTCTTGAGGATTGGTATGTTAAAGATAACTTTGAATTTTCTCTTTGACTTTGGTGGATACCTAAAAACACGTCCATTCTCTGGATTGGAAGACTAGAAAACCTTGTGTAGGTTGGATTTTTCACACTTTTGGATGTGGTTTTGGTCATTTTCAAACCACTCAATGTTGTTTGTGTTAACACTCATTTGATTTTATTCTTATCTTTGGAGTTTGCTATTTATTCTTAGAGTAATCCCTATATGTACTTGATTTTTTTTATCCAATTTATTACAGGATTCTCCAATTTTAAGGGGTTCACGACAATCACTTAGTTGTGCAACCACCTCTGTAGCATATTTAGAGGCACTCCCATTGTATTTTACAAGGTTTAGCATATGTTATATACATTATAAGCTGAATAATATGGATATTTTATTATGGTCCATTATTTTTGCATAGTTGTTATGTTGGTTCAATGTCTTTATAGTGCATTGTATTTTGATGTGCATGTGTTTTTCATGGTTGTGGTATTATGTTGCATGTTGGAGAGATCCGGATGAGAGATTTTTGTCCACTACTATATGGTATCAAATTGATCTCCACCACCAGATGAGAGAGTGTTGTCCATAAGTATATGATATCAAAGTGATCTCCACCAGCCATTACTCATCATGGTTTCATTGATCTAATCTAAGAAGCTACTATTCCATTTACAGTCCTAGGAGCTTTCATGTATAGAAGGTAAAGTCATTGTATTGCTGGAAATATTCTACATTCTTCTCAAAAAATGGTTTTGGCCGATGTCTAGTGGTTCAAATCTAAAGGTTTTTATTCTGCAGAGGTTGTTTTATCTCCTTATTATGTACCGAGATCTTACTTTCTCATCTCGATCTCTATTTTTCCTAACTTGGCTTGATTTTAGAGCTCTTTATTTTCTTATCTCAATCTTATACTCTCAAGTTTTAAGTATACATGTGGTTTTCCCCCTATTTGGCTTAGGTTTTTCTTTGCACAAGTTCATTTCCATCTTGTTGGAGTTGTGGAGCCTGATTGCAAGTTAAAGTGGCAATTTGGTTTTTTTTGTTCTATTTTTTAGGAGGAAATCATGGCCTTGGATAAAAATAGAATTGTATTATTAATAGATTTGAGTTTTTATTTTTATAAGCATATGATATTTAGGTTGTTTGTGGTTGAAGAAAATTTTTATAAGCATGTGTTATTTAGGTTGCTTATGGTTGAAGCAAACTTTTACAAAGAGGTGCACAAGTTATATATATGTGCATGTATTTAATCTTTGTAATATGAAAAAGAGATAGAATTTTATTGTATTCCTCATGACTGAATAAAGGAGAAGGTTGACTTGTTTCTAGTGGATGTAGCCCAAATTGGGTGAACCGCGTTAAATCTTGGGTTTATCTTGTGATTGCATGCTTCTTTTATTTATGTTTTAATATTGTTTTATTTCTCATCTATGTTTCGATCCTAACAACTAGCATCAGAGTAGGATTTTGTTTTGGCATAAAAATCTCATAGAAGAGTTTCTTGTTTGAGTGGAAGCAATGACAAAAGATAGCAAGTTCAGGGTTGAGAAGTTTAATGGACATAACTTATAGCTATGGAAGATGCAAGTGGAGGACTACCTATATCATAAGGATATTTATCTACCATTGAAAGGGAAAGCTTTGAAGCCGTCAACTATGAAATATGAATAATGGGATGTTCTTGATTGGAAGGAACTGGGAACCATACGGTTGTGTATGGTAGCAACGGTAGCTTTAAATATTTCTAAGGAAAAGACAATGGTGCATCTAATGGAAAAATTGGGTAAATTGTATGAAAAACCCTCAGCCTCCAATAAGGTATTTCTCATGAAAAGTTTGTTTAATATGAAGATGTCAGAAGGTGATTCAGTAAATAGTCATTTGAATGAATTCAACATGGTTAATAATCAATTAAGATTTGTAGGAGTAAGTTTTGATGATGAAGTTAGGGCTCTTTTGATTTTGTGCTCATTGCCTAAAAGTTGGAATACTTTGGTTATAGATGTGAGTAATTATGTTTCTGGTTCAAACACTTTAAATTTTGATGATGTTATTGGTGTGATTCTTAATGAAGAGATGAGAAGAAAAAGCACAGGTGAGTCATCTGGTAATCCTTTAAATGTAGAGAACAAAGGAATACAGAAGGAAAAAGAAAAAGGTCTTGGACATCGTGGAAGGTATTGTTGATGATTCGCTTTACAGATGAATCATCAGAGTTGTAGGAAACCTTAGATTAGTGAGACATGCACTCTAAGGTCACCTCCATTTTTTAAAGAAGCTTACTCTTCTCTAGTTTTTAGGAATATGTTTAGAAAAAGCATTTAAATGACTGAAATAAACAAGTGATGCACTAAATTCTAGAAAGAAATGACAAAATATCTGAGATCTTTATCAAGAATAGTTGAAGGGCTAAATAGCACGATCTACTACTTTGATAATGTAAAAACCTGAGGAACTGAAACAAATAATAATAAACAAAACAAAGAAATTCTAAGGGCATCTAGCACGATGAATTTCCTGACTCATTTATGACTACCTTTCATAAGAGAAACAAAAGTTCAAAACATATGAAAATACAATTTGCACAGAATAAGAACTCTTTATTCATATAGAGAAAGGGTACATAAGGCCCATGAAATCACATATTACACTTCTCTTTTATGATAGAGGCTTGTTAAGGCTAGCTAAAACATACAGAACTCTCCGCTTTTCTTCTTCCTCTTTTGGCTCAGAATTTGCTCCTCTTTTTTCTTTGTTGTATCTCGCCCCCTTTTATAGGAAACGTTTCTTTCTCTGTCACTCTTAGCTACCACCCCTGCCTTCAATTTTGATAAGGCCTTACACTTATCCTTCTAGCTCCTGCCCCTAGTATTTTAAATGCAACGTCGCCACTGTCTTTCCTATTAATTCAAATATTTGACCTTCATGGTTTTGGAATAAATATTTCATCCCTTTATAGAAATTCGTGCATCTACTTCCTTATTGGTATTGTCACTGAGTCCCTGTCTGATTAGACTCCTCATTTGGACCATGTGGAGGGATCTTACTTGCCTAGGGTCTGTCATCACCAATCCGGCACTATGATAATTCTTCACCGGGAACTCCTCGTGCTATGATTATTTACTAATGCACAGCCTTTAGTTTGGTGGACGTAATCTGGAAACAAAACAACAACCAAACACAAGAATACCATTGACTATGATAAGACGGAATGATGACAAATCTGAAATATCAAAGTAAATTATAATATTAACATGAAATTGTTACAATCTCACCCATGAGGTACTTCAACAAGACTATGGGAGAAACTTTACAATTACACCTCTTGATGGCTTCTTCAACACACCTTTAACTGATGGCTTCCTTTGCACACTTCCTACAATATTTCTCACTACTTCTTTCTATGCTAAATGAGGGGGGTGGCCTCTCTATTTATAGAACTTCCAGGCTTATCCATCCTATCTCTAAGATAGGATAAGAAATCCACTCTGACGAATCATATTCCATACCTTAACTCTTATCTGTACATGTAAGCTTATCTCTTAAGATAAGATAAACCTTATCATTTTACATGGGTTCCACATTTTTAGACTTTTTACAAATAAAATACACAAAATATTTATGACCTCACTCCTTGTCCTTATTACCAATATAATATTTCTAATTCCTAATCATGTAGACCCTACTTCTCTAATTACCCAAACTTTGACATTTTAACATTACCGGACCACTTATGACAAATATTTACTTTTTACAACATTCCTATTGTACTTTGACTGTTACCGTACTCCACATTATTGGTGACACCGTACTGATGGCGACGTTATCTTCTATCAGACGCTACTACTAATTATACTTAACAACATCCTATTCCTAATACATACATTAATGAAATAGAAATTATGGAGGAAAATTTTAGTGTCGACATCTTCCCCCTTCCTAGCTTCTACTCCGTCCTCGGAGTAGACTATTCTGGTGCTTGGAAAATCTTCAACTTGTCATGGTTGACCCATTTCGTAATGGGAGTGCCATCCAATTCCTCCAGTCGGTACGTACCATTTTCATGCACAGCTGCTATTTTGTAGGGCCCCATCCATTTTGGAAGAAATTTTCTCTGTCTTCTTTTTTTGTATCTGGAATCATATACTAGGACCAAGTCATTCACATGAAATGGAGACCATCTGATCTTTTGATCAAAGTATTCCTTCTGCTTCATTTTCTTCTTATGGCTTGTATCCTTTGCTATTTCCCTCATTTCCTCTAGCAAATGAAGATGTACCAACCTTTCTTTTACTGAATCACTTTCATCCATCCTTTCATTTTTCATAACTCTCACAGTGGGAATATCAAACTCAATAGGAAGAACTGGATCAATGCCATAGGCCAACTGAAATGGGGAGTATCCTATTGCTGACTTTGATGTTGCCCTATATGCCCACAATGCTGCATGAATCCTTTTATCCCATTTATGTACCTGCAAGGCTGCATCTTTTGCTAGAATTTGACACAGCACAAAATTTGTTCGTTCCACCTGTCCATTTGTGCTTGGCTTGTATGTTGTTGCCTTCCTGTGCTTAATAGAAAACTTATTGACTATGGTTTCTACCACCTCATTAATGAAGTGGCTTCCTTGATTTGTTACAATTTCTAATGGACAACCAAATCTGGTGACAATGCGTTCATATATGAACCTTGCCACTTCATCCATGGAAGCTGTTTTCAATGGCCTAGCTTCATCCCACTTGGTTAAATAATCTGTGGCAACTACAATATACTTATTTTGGTGTGATGTAGTTGGAAGTGGACCTACAATGTCTATTCCCCACTTTTCAAAGGGACCAAGTGGAAGAATAGGACATAATGGAGCTGATGAAGTCTTACGGTTACCATGTGTTTGACAAATATCACATGTCTTACAATAATTATAACAATCTTTAAAAAGAGTGGGTCAGTGATAACCTGCATCCAAGATCCTTCTTGCTGTAAGTTGTCCAGAGAAGTGCCCTCCACATGTACCATTATGGAATTCTTCTAGCAGCTCCTTTCCTCGATCACGTCTAACTGCCCTCTTATACTCTCCATCAGGTCCTATTCGAAATAATGCTCCATGCAGAATAGAATATGGACGACTGGCTTGAGTAATCTTTCTCTTAGTCTTTGCATTGGCACCATCAGGAAACTTGAATTCATTCAGATAATTCCAAATATCTATGTATTCACTAGGGATTGTGTCAAAGGAGAACAATGCTGCATCGGGAAAATCATCATCATCACAAGATGATCCTAAACCATCATAGGCTCGAGAGAGTGCATCTGCATTGACATGCTTCTTTCCTGGCCTATCTATAATATCAAATTAAAATTCTTGTAGCAAAATTATCCATCTTGCTATCCTCCCTGATGGGTTAGGCTTATTCACAATATATTTTAGAGCCTGATGATCTGTTACAACTAGAAATTTTTGCCCTAACAAGTAATTTCTAAGCTTCTTTATAGCAAAAATGATAGCCAGAGCCTCTTTTTCAGTTACAGTATAATTTACCTCAGCACTGCTCATTTATATGCTCCCAAAGTAAATTGGATGTTCATTCCCATTTTCATCCTTTTGGCTCAAAGTAATTCCTAGTGCTGCATCTGAGGCATCAGTGTACACAATGAATGGCTTGCTCCAATCTGGATTCTTCAAAATAGGTGAAGACACCATGGCTTCCTTCAGTTGTCAAAAAGCTTCATGCGCCTTATTTCCTGGTTCATAAGTAACATCCTTCTTCAAGAACTGGGTTAGTGGCTGTGCAATCTTTGAGAAATTCTTGATGAACCTTCTATAGTAACCCACATGGCCTAAAAATGATCTTAACTTACTTCTATTCATAGGAAATGGTAAATATTTGATTTTTGAAACTTTATCAGGATCAGTACCAATACCATCTTTGGATACAACATGCCCTAACAAAACACCTTTAGAACATCCAAAGACACACTTTGTAGGGTTTAGTGAGGCTTGTGCTTCATCTAACCTTTGAAATGTTGTCTCCATTTGGTGCAGGTGGTCCAACTTTCTCCCATAGATGTAAAAATCATCCAGAAATACTCTGATGAAGGTCCCAATATAGGGTTCGAACACCCTATTCATCAAACACTGGAATGTTGCTGGAGCATTACACAACCCAAAAGGCATAACTCTATAAGCAAACGTTCCCCAAGGAGTGGTGAACGTGGTCTTCAGCTGATCTTTCTCTGCTATACAAACTTGGTTGTAGCCACTATATCCATCAGCAAAACTATAGCACTCCTGGCCAGCTACTTCGTCCAAGATCTGATCTGAAAATGGAAGAGGGTAATGATCCTTCTTTGTTGCCTTATTGAGATTCCTGTAATCAACACAAATGTGTAGCTTCCCATTCTTTTTTATTGAGATCACAATGGGAGAAACCCATTCTGAATTCTCCACAGCAAATATGAATCCTACATCAAGCAACTTATCTATTTCTTCTTTTACAGTCTTGGAAAAATTAGGATTCATTCTATATGGCATTTGCTTTATGGGTTTAGCACCATCTACCAGCTCAATACAATGTTCTACCCAACTTACTTGATGGAGTTCCTTGTAATCAAAAGTGAATAGGTGTATATACCTTCGAAAGAGCTGGAGGTAGGATTCCTTCTCACTCTCCATCACAGCATCACCAATCTTTATTTGTTGGAGACAATCATCAACTTCTTCTTCAGATAATTTTATGGGGTCATGAGTTGGTGTGACTGGCAGAATATCGATGACTTAAACATCCACCTCGCTTTCTTCATCTTCAGTGTCCACTTCACTGGTACTAGAGTAATCAGAGGATGTCCAATCATCAGTTTCATCACTTGAATCCACAGGTTCTGCCTTATGATGTCGAGGGATCACATTTATCTTCACCCTCTCTCTACCCCCCCCCCCCACGTCCAAGTGTCATGAAACCTTCATTCCAGTAGTTTCTTGCATGAACTCTCCTTACCCATGGTCTTCCCAGCAGCATTGGGTACGCAGCAGTACCATTTTTCATCACCTGAAAGTCTACCACACATACCACACCCATAACAGATATTGCCACATTTGAAACTACACCTTCTGGTTTAGTTTTTCCCTTATTTAATGACCTTAACATAAGTGTTGAAGGGCGATCAATTTTTAAACCCAACATATTCATTACAGACTCGGTCATTACATTAACTGCAGCACCTCCATCAACTAAGATATCATGAATTGAAATACCATTACATAATACCTCAGCTTATGGAGCATAGGGATTTGCCTCTGCCTCCAAAATAGGGACCTCAACCTCCTTCCTTCTTCGAGCATTGAGTCCACCTCGCAACTCCCGCCTCTTCTCAGAAGACATAGCCAAGAGTTGACCATATGTAATATTTGCAGGCCTTTTGGAAAGATCTTCCAAGATGGAGTATGGTCCTTGCCCCTGTGAAATCAGAAAATCTTGCACACCCAACTTTATTCTCCTATGTTTCTTACTAGTTTCTTCTTTCATCTTCTTAGGATCATTTCCATCTTGATTATCTTTTTCTTTCTTTCTTTTTGTTACAAACACATCTACTTCATTATTTCTGCTCTTATCTACTACATCAAAAGAATTCATAGGTGCTTTTCCTTTATCATTATCTCCTTTACCAGATGTAGAAGCTCTACTTAGACAATTATACTTATAATGACCTTTTTTATAACAACCATAACAAACAACTTCAGAAATATTTCTTTTTGAACCTCTATCTCCTCCCTGAGAACTAAATTTCTTTCCTTGAAGAAGATTAATAGTTAACTGACCCATCTTTTTGAGCAGATCTTCATACTCAGTAGATGTACTAGGAGAAATATTTGTGCTCACCAAGAGTGGTTGTGGATTCTGGACCAAAGGTGCTGGTGTAGGCTCTACTTTAGCAACAATTTATTTGGGCTCCTCTTCCATGCTTTCTTCTTGCCTTCTTGCTATCTCCTTTGCTTGTTCAATGGTAGCTGGGGCGGTCATACTTCACTCGTTGTCTGATCTCTTGCTTCATCCCAAGAATGAAGTGCTTACAGAGGAGATTATCCATGCCATTCATCAACCCATCCGCTAGTCCTTTCTTCCGGATCTAGGCATCGAGCTTCCTCCTTAGCTCTAGAACACGAGCATGATAATCCCTTATCTTCTCCTTCTCTCCTTGGGATAACTTTGTGATCTCGATCATGAGATCTGCATATTTTTGTTGTTCACCAAATTCTTCAAGAAAACTTTCAGTTAATAAATCCCATGAATTTTTCACATTATCACCTAGTGTTTCAAACCACCTAAGTGCTGAACCATCCAAAAAGGTAGGAAAAAATTTAGTCCATTGTTCCCTTCTTATGAGGTCATTACAAATACAAGATCGTTTAAACTCTTGAATGAAAGAAGAAGCATCTTCATTAGATTGAGCTGAAAAAACATGAATCTTTCCCATTTTCAAAAGTAACCACCATGAAATACTAACCCACAAGTACAATCAACAAGACTTATGTGCACAAATAATTGGAATCACTATACTAGAAAGTGACTTTACACCTTTCTACAGTAAAATAGAAATGACCACGGTAAACTATGGTAAAACTTGACTTACTGCAGTAAAAAATGACTTTACTGTGGTAAACACTATTCACGGTAAAAAAATGAAGTTACTGCAGTAAATACTATTCACGGTAAAAAGTGAAGTTACTGCGGTAAATACTATTCACAGTAAAAAGTGACTTTACTGCGGTAAATACTATTCCAGCAAAAATGAATTTACCATGGTAACTACTATTCATGGCAAAAATGACTTTACCATGGTAACTACTATGCACAGTAAAAACAAGGTTACCCTCTAATTGATTTTTGACTAACTGGGAATATCTCTCCAGAAAATCCACCAACGAGGAATGGTCCCGGCAACAGGAACCAAAATGTCATCACCAATCTGGCACTATGATAATTCTTCACCGGGAACTCCTCATGCTATGATTATTTACTAATGCACAGCCTTTAGTTTGGTGGATGTAATCTGGAAACAAAACAACAACCGAACACAAGAATACCATTGACTATGATAAGACGGAATGATGACAAATCTGAAATATCAAAGTAAATTATAATATTAACATGAAATTGTTACAATCTCACCCATGAGGTACTTCAACAAGACTATGGGAGAAACTTTACAATTACGCCTCTTGATGGCTTCTTCAACACACCTTTAACTGATGGCTTCCTTTGCACACTTCCTACAATATTTCTCACTACTTCTTTCTATGCTAAATGAGGGGGGTGGCCTCTCTATTTATATAACTTCCAAGCTTATCCATCCTATCTCTAAGATAGGATAAGAAATCCACTCTGACGAATCATATTTTATACCTTAACTCTTATCTGTACATGTAAGCTTATCTCTTAAGATAAGATAAACCTTATCAGTTTACATGGGTTCCACATTTTTAGACTTTTTACAAATAAAATACACAAAATATTTATGACCTCACTCCTTGTCCTTATTACCAATATAATATTTCTAATTCCTAATCATGTAGACCCTACTTCTCTAATTACCCAAACTTTGACATTTTAACATTACCGGACCATTTACGACAAATATTTACTTTTTACAACATTCCTATTGTACTTTGACTATTACCGTACTCCACATTATTGGCGACACCGTACTGACGGCGCCGTTATCTTCTATCAGACGCTACTACTAATTATACTTAAGAACATCCTATTCCTAATACATATATTAATGAAATAGAAATTATGGAGGAAAATTTTAGTGTCGACAGGTCCTCCTCCCTTTTGGGCTTTATCAAATATGTGTCGGATAGACACATGGAGTGTCTACACGAGTTTGAGAACCCACTTGAATGCCCAAAGTTGGGGATGCACCTATGAGACACGTGGAGATCGTTGCAAGCATTTTACACTTAGTCGTTACTAGCTTTTAATCAACCGAAGGCATCTAGAGTCTGGGTACAAAATACTTAACAAAAGAGTCATAAAAAAATAATATAACCAATTTGGTGACTCACTAAGGGACTCCATGTTTGCCAAGGAAGAATCTGATATCTCATGCCTTTCCAAAATTTCAAAATTTACAACTAACCGTGGGCCTTCTATAGCATTTACAAAGAAGCCTGATACCCAAGCTATTCTTCCTCTGTTGGGTAGGTTCTTCGCTGCAAGGGTTTAAAATCTCGGTCCAAATCGATTATCTCCCTGTGGGAGAAACCTTGAAGGTTTTGCATGACCACATGCAAGCGAAACTCTAGCTATATGATAGGATTAATAATGGCCTTGACCTCAGTGAGACTCGAGTCTTCCTTCAAAGACTAGAAGATCATCTTGTCTTGGCGCTTAGTGATAAGAAGCTACTGAATTTTATCTTTGGACAAGACCGTAGACTCGTCTGGGAAGGGAGAGGGGAAACCACGCCGTACTAATTCATGATATTTTATTTTCCTTCCCTTATACCATGACGAAGCTATGTTAAGAGATTCTGACATTTGATAGAAGCTTTGTCACAACTTAGAATCTCATTGATCTTTATCGTTGTCAACTGCCTGTCGATGAATCCTACATTCTGAAGAGTGAGATCTGAGGCATCGTATAGCTTCTAAATTAGGATTTTGGACTCCTAGACCTTGGTGGATAGGGCATTATTGATGGTAGATACTGTACTTTCCACCCTAGAGCATAACTCATGTGTATTTGATATAAATCTGAGCTTTGGGGCTAGATTTTCTGCAGTGGTGGCAATCCTGTCACAATAAGAGGCATATGGACCTTCTACCAATGATACAATTCCATCTTTCTGAGATTCTTGACCCAATTGGTTGGTCAAGTCCTTGACCGTTTTATCAGAATATTTTAACATGGCCTGAAGGTGATCCTTTTCATGTGAAAGTGAATTGATCAGGGCCTCAGTAGTGGAGAGCTTAGCTGCCAAAGATTTTTCCTTTACTTGAGAAGTAGCAAGGGATTGCTTGGTTGATGTGTCCCTTAACTCCCTCTTGAGCCGGTCTATCTCTCTATCCTTGGCCTTAAGCTCAGCCATATGGCATGTTGCCATAGCTTCTACCTTTTGAAGGCTGGCTTGCACCTTTTTCAGTTGATTACTGAGCTTCAAATAGTTGGTAATGACTACTGCTGTTGTTTCATTCATCAATTTGACTTTGTCCTGAGGCTAGAATTCAGCAAGGTCCACTGCGATAATGTTAATGGAATAGTCATCATGACGCATTTTTTCTACAAGCTTAGATACGTAAGGGACAAGGTGAGCGATGGTTAAGGAGCCTTGTTGATGATCATACAAGGATCGAACCTGCTTGGTGGATTGAGCCACCATATCCTTCTTTCTTTGCTTTGATTTCCTTTGATCTTGGGCTACCTTAGCGGCCTCTGCTTGACTCTAAAACTCATAAGGAGAAGATATCATCCCTCCTGCAAATGGGAAACTAGGTGGCAGGTCATATGGAATAGTCACAGATGATTGGGATACAGCAGAAACCAGAGCTGAAGAAGAGGGTGTGATGATGCGAGGTGAGAATCTTAGAATGGCTATAGTGTACCACGGAAGTAGAGGGGCACTAGGTGGAGGAAGGGGTTGGGATGTAGTGATAGACTGAAGGATTCCTTCCGAATAGGTTGGTGGAGGTAGAAGCATTACAGAGAGTGAAGCCTTAAGCGGTGGGCTTCCAGGAGCTGTAATTGATTTTAGCTTCTTGTGGGTCATGCTAGAGGGAGGCTCTCCCTCTACTATAACTTCTAAAACTCATGGGATGGAGAAATTTGAGGAGTATAGAAAGGAGTGGCTAATGAAGGTACCCCAAGTATCTGCTACTGTAGCTCGGAGGACCCCGCAATTGACCTGAGAGGTTGCTTAGAAGTGAGGACAAGTACATCCTCGCTGTCTTCATCGGAGAAATGCTCTACGTCCCACTTTTCCTCCCATGGCTCATCAGTGTGAACTTCCTCATAGTTCTATGTGGTTTGGCTGATTTCCTTCCTGTATTTCAAAAATCCCTCTATCTTCCTGGGACTCCAGTCCTTTCTTTTTAACGTTGCATTCAACCCTTTCCCAATCGTTAGAGTAGGGTTAAATACCTTTTTCACTAGATGAAATGACTCTCATTCTAGAGTGGGGATATCTTGGATTTTGATGAAGATCTCAGGTGCTTTAGCCTTGGGGCTTCACCATGAATCGAAAAATGATCTTGATTCATACTTGCAAGGGACTTTTATTTTATTTGTAGACAGGATCTCAATTATTTTTCCTTCTAGATCATACCTTCATGAGTCCTAGATCAAGGCGAAGCCATAGGAAGAAAACTTTTGAGACAGACAATGGTCCACTTACCTTTTGATTATGGTAATCCCTCCCCTACTAAAAGGGAGGTCATAAATTGCTTTCTTTTTTTGGTTGATCTGACCTCCAAGTCTAACACGACGAGCTACCAGGTGACTTTGAGACCTGTTAACCGAGGCGTGAGGACCCTTGGGAGCATGAAGGATTCACCTTTGAATCCATGAACTCAAATTATAGAATAACCTCTAGAAAAGAAGTAGTCAATGGGTTGCAAGGGGTCTGAGAAGATAGACCATGCAGAGTCATTCATTCTGTTATAGATCCCTTCACGGTCAAGTTGTATCAAAAGAGGCTCCACAAAAGCATTGAAAACTAGTATATATCATAGGAATGAGACAGTATATGGGTCCATGCATATGTCGGGATAATATTTGTGGAATTTACCTCTATATCCCACAAGGTCAAGGGCATGGATTGACCAAAATACTGAGCATTTTGGTACAACATGAGGTGAAAAAGGAAAAACGAATACCTAGAGGTGGACGTCATTGAGAAATTCTTGAGATATTCATAGATTAACCCTGCTATGAATTCTGCAAATTCTAATTTATATCTTTGCTTCATGCTGACGGTCCTCATTTGTAATATAACCACCATCTGTCAGACCTCAACATCTTTGTCACATTCCTTCCCAAAAATAAAAGTTAACATAGAGCAGACATCATGAGCATCAGGCTTGAGGGATTTTAAGGGGATGGGGAAGTTTGGGTCGAGGAATTCATTTGACACTCGACCCATATGTTCCAGAGCTTAGCTATATCATAGAAACTAGTCGACTGATCATATTTCAGGGCTAACATGTCTTGATGCCCTGTGGTGTGACTGTAACAACTAAATTCCGACCCTTTATGGTATGGTTTCCTGGGTTGAAAATTGTTGTGCACATTTGTATAAGCTCTAGGCATGGGTGCATGAGAGGAAACATGTATTGGGAAAGAGTAGTGCTCCAAGTCCTGACACCAAATGACTTTGAGTCTCCCAGAGAATTAAACCTAGCACATGCCACTTATCTCAAAGCTTTAGGCCTTTTGTTGAGACTAGGCTCAAATATATCGTCGGTGGGGTCGATGACCAGCGAAGGATCATTATACCGAGATAATGAGTTTGGGTATTTTAACTTTGGATCATGCTGTCGGGGAGGAATGGGTTTTCCTGCATAGGAATTCATTACTTGAGTAGAGCTGGAGGTGGTGCCGACCATGGTGATCAGAATTTCTTCGAATCACTCTGGAGCTTTTGGAAACTTTGATATTCGTCGATAAAAATCTAAAAGCTTTAGAATGATCCTACCGAACAGAGCTCAAGGGGCCTTTAATAGTCATTTCAACCCCAGGAGTAAAGGGTCATACGTACCCATATGCACTTCTCATAATGCTTCCTTTAAGCGAGAGATCCGAGGCGCCGAACTTGGTGCTCTTGATAGATCTAGCATTGATTGTGGATCTTTTATTAAGGAAAGAGATCTTATTCTTTGATGGCGATTTTAATATGAGAAGATAGCAGGGGAACTTTTTGATATATCAAAAATGACGTGGACATGGGTAGTGAAGCATGTGGCTAAAACATCTAATGAAAATAGAGGCTCAAAACAAAACCAAAACTACAAAACAAGCAACACTATATACATATGATATAATTTAGAAGATATTTAAATGTATGGCTTCAGATGGATCCCATTTACTGGGATTTCCAAAGGATCTCCCGCCATGGTTTTGAGCTCAAATGAGTTATGTTGCTTGCATGCACTGATTATAAATGGCTCGGTCCATAAAGGGTCAAACTTTCCATGGTTCCCAGGTTTAGTTGCTCTAACATCCCACTTTAAAATGATAGTTCCGATTTGGAAGTTTGGCTTCGACATCTTTCCATCGAACCATGTCTTAACTATTTGTTGGTGATTAATCATGGCCTCATGGGCAAGTTCATTCTTTTCCTGGAGTTATACCAATTCGGTAAGCCTTACTGACATGGATCCATTTTTCTCTATTTTAAATCCTTCCAGCAATGGTAATGTAGGAATCTCCAAATAAATTAACATCACAACACTTTTCTCATAGACCATTTCATATGGTGAAGTTTTTAGGATCTACTTTAGAGCAATCTGATCAGCCCATAAGGTTGTTTTAATATGCTCATGCCACAACCTTTTATGCTCATGTCCCATCTTTTTAATGAGTCTTATCAGATTCTTATTTGTAGACTCCGTCAGGCTGTTCCCTTGGGGGTAATAGTTAGAGGATTTCTTTAAATATATCCCGTGTTTGACCGTAAAATCAGACACCTTAGCTCCCAAGAAATATTTAGCATTGTTGGATATAATGGTGTGGGGGGAACCAAAATGGGTAGTGATATCCCACAAGAGTCCTAGGATCACATCTTCAATAGACTCTTTAAGTTGGATTGCCTCCGTCCACCGAGTGAAGTAATACATTGCCGTGAGAATCCACCAGTGTTTGGTACTTGAAGTTGGATTAACCATTCTAATGAAATAAAAACCCCATTGTGTGAAAGGTTCCTCAATTAAAATGGGATTGAGGGGCAACATTGCATTTCTTCAGAAACCCGCATAAACTTCATAAACCTTACATTTGTTTGTTTCTACCTAACTATCGGTGAACAAGCTAGGCCAGAAATATCCTTCCTGTAAAATATTTATAGCAGTGGTTTGAGCCAATAAATGACTGCCCGAGTCTTTGTGATGTAACTCTCTTAAGAATCTTTTGGCCTCTTCATATTCAAAGCATCTCAACATCAACCCATTAAAATTCCTTTTAAAAAGGAAACCATTAATTATAGCGAAATGAGTCCCTTATTTCATGTAATATCTTCTCTTTTTCAAGGGGAGATGGCTAGGATACTCTCTAGTTTGAATAAAATGAATTATTTTAGAGACCCACCCTTTGGGACTATCCTCCTACAAGTACATTATCTTTTCTGACTCGTCAATTGTTTCAAGGACCAGTTCCTGTGTCAAGTATTGACACAGTCCCCTGCCTCTTACGAGCTTTGTGGGCTTTATATTTATGTCATATTCTAGGATTTTGGTTATCCAATTTGCCATTTTTTTAGTTATCTCACCCTCCATTATATACTCTTTGACACTGGGGTGAGCCACAATGACCAGAATTTTGTTGTGTGTGACCAAGTGTCTGAATTTATTCAAACCTTTGACTATAGTATAGGCCTGCCTTTCCAAAAAATTGTACCTTGTTTCATAGTCATGAAGTGTCTTTGAAAATAAGGCGATGGGTTGTTCCTCCCCCTGTCGCTCTCTCTTTTGGGTTAACACATATGTTATGTTATTTTTCCCCCCGTATACATACATGATGAAATATTTTGAAAAGTCAGGGTTGTGGAGTATGAGGGCCAATGCAATAGTCTCTTTGATCAATTCAAAATACTGCCAACCTTTCTTAGTCCATTTGAAAACTAGATCTTTCTTCAGCATGAGAGTAATGGGGCAGACAGTCCCCGTAAAGTCTGATATAAACCTGTCGATGAAGTTGATATTTCCTAAGAAGGATTGAACAGCCTTCTTGTTGACTGGTAGGGGCA
This sequence comes from Taxus chinensis, assembly GCA_019776745.2. Taxonomy (NCBI): domain Eukaryota; kingdom Viridiplantae; phylum Streptophyta; class Pinopsida; order Cupressales; family Taxaceae; genus Taxus; species Taxus chinensis. The sequence continues at coordinate 80,407,300 of CM034152.1, read as the reverse complement.
GCTCCAAGATGGCTCTGACTCTCTCATGATCAATGGAAACGCCTTCCTTTGACACCACATGCCCCAGAATTTTCCCCTGGGGAATGCTGAAAATACATTTCTTGGGATTCAAAGAGATCCCGAACTCTTGACATTTTTTAAACACGGCTTCTAAAGCATCAAAATGCTCCTCTTCCATTTTGGTGAACATAGTCAGATCATCAAGGTATATGAGGATTACATTGTTTATCAACACCCCAAATGCGGTGTCCATGGCTCTTTGAAAAGTAGTCCATGCATTTGTGAGTCTAAAAGGCATTTTTGCATAGGCGAAAGTTCCCCATTTAGTCGTGAAAGTAGTTTTATATTGATTCCCTTCTGCGAGCCATATTTGGTTATAACCCAAGAAGTCGTCCAACAGGGAAAAAATATCATATTCTGCAACCATCTGTAAAATATGTTCCATAGAGGGCATGGGGTAATGGTCTTTTTGGGAGGCTCTATTCAAATCTTTGAAATCTACGCAGAGTCATATTTCACCATTTTTCTTTCTTACTGGAACTATGTTGGAGACCCACGTTGTGTGCTTGATTGGAAAAATGATGTGAGCTTCTAACAATTTTCTCAACTCTTCGGCCATGAGGGCCTCCACCTTAGGATTCACAGGTCTTTGTTTCTGTTGCATAGGCTTAGACCCTTCCTCCAGATCAATGGTGTGCTGGATAATATCTTTATCATAGCCGTGAAGATCATCATATGTCTAGGACATCACCTTGTCATACTTGTGACACAAAGCCATGAGTTGGTCTATATCCTTTTGGGTTACTAACTTGCTAACTTTCAGTCGTTTTTCCTTGGCTATTTCCAGATCTACATAATCCTCTATTACTGCTTCAAACCTCCTTCAATCCGAGCTAGCATCATCTGATTCAAAAAGGTTTTCAGGCATAATTAGTCCTCTTGGGAGCTTGTTGTCTTTAACTATATTACATGGTCTTCATATGCTTCTTCAACCTTGGACTGGAGTTGATTCGCAAACTAATCCAACTATTAGAGGAAATGTATGACTTTTCGGTCATTATCAAACACCTGCTAATGATGGAGGTTGTCAGGGATCGAGGGGTGAATGGTTACCTTTATGGATTCTTTATTTTCTAGAATGTCCTGGGATGCGTCAAACTGATACCTAATGGTAGCTATTCTGTCAGCCTCTGTATTCTTCTCATGGGGAACTACCTTAATGTTGAAAGCTTCAAAATCATCTATTAGATCCCAGACCTAGTGCTGGTAGGATCTCATCCTGGGGTTCTTGGTGGCGGTGTTATTCCTTACTTGCGTGACCACTAATTCTGAGTCACTGAATACCCTTAGCTACCTGATACCTTCCTTCTGGGCGGTGCATAAACCATACACCAAGGCCTCATATTCTGCTTCATTACTAGTACACAAGAACTGGAAACGTACCAACTGGAGAATCTTCCTATCGGTTGGAGAGGTGAGGAAAACTCCAGATCCTGATCTGTTCTTACTTCTAGCCTCGTCAAAATATAAGCTCCATATTATAGGGTTGCTAGGAGAGTCTGTTCCTGGTGCATCACCCACACTTTTTTACCTTTGGGATTGTGGGGTTTTCGTTAGAAAAGACGTAAGTGTCCAGGCCAATTGAATCAAAGTTTCCAAACAGATCTCCAGGGGGAAGATTAGATAAATGGTCATCCTCCTAGGGTTCTCTGCCCTCTATATATATCCCTTCTTCTCTTGTGATCATAGCATGGGAGGCCTCACAACCAGAAGGTACTTGGTATGTTATATGTTCCTCGGAGAGTGGTTCGGACAAGACCTTCATCTTTGATCCATACTTGGTGCGTAAGATTAAGTGGGACCAATCTAAAGACATGTACCTGCTGATTTTAGCTATGAAGTCTCGGGAGAGGCAGAGCCCAAAAATCGGGGGACATTAACTACCACGATATCTTGGTGAATAGTTATATTTGGACAGGAATAGAGCTATAATGGGAGTCCCTTGATAATTCCTATGGTTGGCACAAACTTCCCATCCAATTGTATAACCCCCTTCTTCAAGGGCTCATACTAGAATCCTAAAGTGTCTGCTATTACCTAAGGCGTGATAGTAGTGCTTGCACCAGAATCTATCATGGAATTATGTAGTAACTTCTTTTGTATAATAAGAGTAAAAAAGAATGGGTTGGGCCTTGGTTTACTAACTTCTTCATTTTGATTTAGCAATATGGCTTTTGAAGGAACCCATGCATCTTTGACTTGTTCCTTCATGGGACCTACCACGGTCACATCCTCCTCCAATCTTAATTCCCCTTGGATTAGCTCTTTATTCTCATGAATGCTTAAGAGAACCCATAAGGATGCACTGGCTGGCACCTTTTTCATTTGTTAGACTACGTTGATGGGTCCAGCCAGTGATAGTTTAAGAGGTGGGTGTTGCTTCATTCTCTCCCTCTCAAGGTGATGGACCTCTTTCTCCTGTATAGTTGGTTAAGGAACTTCTTTCACTTTTGGCAATGACATACTTATAATAGTTGGAGACTCTTTGTACACTTTTTCGACCAAACCGGAATATGGTGTGTCTACTTCAATGATCCTTTTATTGAAATGAGTATTGTAGTTGAACTGCACAAGTTTTGAAATAGATACCTCATTTATATAAATGAACTCATCCCCATATACCCAAGAGAAAAGGTAATGCTCTGGTGCAATCTTAGCCTCTTGTTCTAGAGACATTCCTTGCATTTGGGAGGTGAAAGCAACACTTTACGCTCCCTCATATTGATGAGGTCCAACCACGCATGCGTCATAACCCTCCCTTACTCGTTTCTCAACTATCCTTAGTTATAAAATCCCTTGAGGACAGTATTTTGGCATATGAGGATTATTGCTAAAGGAAACACCAGGCATTGGGTTCCTCCAGTCAGATGATTATGTCTAGGGAAGAGCTCTCTATTGCTATTTGGGGGAGCGGTTTGAAGTAGTGCATGGATATGGGAAATATTTGATTCGATGGATAAGAATTTGGTGGCCTCTGAGAATTATGGTATGTAGACGGGTTAACGTGGGTCAGCTACTTTGGACATTCTAATATTTTTTCTTTGGATAAGCGGCTTGATTTCTCTTAAGGTTTACTATCTCAGTTTGAGAGACCTCTCGGGATGTTTCTCATCTCGTCCATCTCAGGGAACGGAGAAGAGGCGGAAGTAGTGGGAATGGGGACCACAGCTGCCAGAGGGGTAATTATATAGAGAATCAAGGCTTGAGGTTAAAATTTGGGCATGTATACCTTCACGATAGAGGGTTTATCCTAGGATTTATGAGAAAAAGAGTTCTGGGAGGGAGCTTCCTTGCATCTATTAGATTGTTCTCAGCTTAGACCACAAGGCTACAGGCTTGCGGAAAGGAATCCCATCCTAATGACTGAATCATTACCAAAATATTTAAATGTAAAGATTTTAAGTAGAAAAAAGTAGCCATACCTTGCAGGTGGTCCAGCCAAGACTGGAATCCTTTGCCAAGCTTTGTGGAACCAGGCGTTGACATCTGTCATCAACTCTTGCCGACTCTTTTTTATACCAATTAATTACTGTAGGAGTGATGATCGGTCTCCTTTCTCGCTAAACCTTGCCACAAATGGTGTCCCTAATTGGTTTGAAGTACCGATAGTGTTAGGGGTCAAAGTCTCAGTACCATTCCAGGGCCTTCCCTTTGAAAGAGGTGGCCAATAATTGTAAGGCAGACATCCTGCTCCCTTATATAATGTACTACACATATCTCTCGCTACATCTTGGAGATGTTCCTTGGGGGTTTTGAAGTATTCACCACTGAATTTGGGCAACGCTTTCAATGCATTGGCTGGAATAGAATTCCATACTACTAAGTGTGTAGCAAAAATGAGTGGGCTTCCTTGATCCCATGAAACAAATGATCTCGGAAATGGAGGTTAAAGGTGTGCCATGGTGATAGGCCTAAGGGTCCTTATTGAATGAGTGAAGGGCCTACCTAGTGGATGAGTTGAGAGAGTCTGGTCTAGGGGGGATGAGGACCTTTGAACATGTCTTCCCCTTGTATGTAATGGAGGGGATAGCTGCAAATAGTCGATGAGACCCCTCTTCCCTCTCTTTTGATCTCGTTCGCATTTGTTGATAAATCTTGGGTGATGCTTTAACCTATAGGAAAGATGCGTCCCACTGGATGTACTAGGAAAACTGTTGATGATTTTCTTTACAGATGAACCGTCATAGTCTTATGAAACCTTAGGTTGGTGATACGATGTGCCCTAAGGTGACCTCCAACTTTTAAAGAAGTTAGCTCTTCTCTAGTTTTTAGGAGTAAGTTTAGAAAAAAGCATGTAAACGACTGAAACAAAAAGGGCGATGTGCCAAATTTTTAGAAATAAATGACAGAATATCTTAGATCTTTATCATGAATATTTTGAAGGGATAAACAACATGATTTACTAATTTGATAATGCAAAAACCTGAGGAACTGAAACAAATAATAATAAATGAGACAAAGAAACTATAAGGGCATCAAACACGATGGATTTCCTGGCTCATTTATAACTATCTTTCTATAAAAGAAATGAATGTTTAGAACATATGAAAATCCAATTTGTCATAGAATAAGAAATCTTTATTCATATAGAGAAAGGGTACATAAGGCTCATGAAAGCAAAGATTACACTTCTCTTTTATGACATAGGCTTACTAAGGTTAGATAAAACATACAGAAACTTTCCACTTTTTTTCTCCCTCTTTTTGGCTCAGAATTCTCTCCTCTTTTTTCCTCCTTCGTTTGTTGTTATAACTCACCTCCTTTTATAGGAAATGTTTCTTTCTCTATCACTTTCAGCTACCACCCCTTTTCCTTCAATTCTGATAAGGCCTTGCACTTATCCTTTTGGCTCCTGCCCTTAGTATTTTAAATGCAATGCCACCACTGTCTTTCCTATTAATTTCAGATATTTGACCTTCATGATTTTGGAATAAATATTATCATCCATTTATAGAAATCCATGTGCATCTACTCCCTTCTTTGGTATTACCACTGAGGTCCCTATCTTATTAAACTCCTCCTCCGGGCCATGTGGAGGGATCGCACTTGCTTAGAGTCCTCCTCTCTTTTGGGATATATTAAATATACGTTGGATAGAGACGTGGAGTGTCTGTGTGAGTTTGAGAACCCGCTTGAATGCCCAAAGTTGGGGATGTGCCTATGAGACACATGGAGATCACCGTGATAATTTTATACTTAGTTATTACAATAGCTTTTAATCAACCGAAGGTCATCTAGAGTCAGGGGACAAAATACTTAACAAAAGAGTCATAACAAAATAATATAAGGTATAAGAAGGGCATATTTAAATCTAGAAGTAGGATGGTATGCTGGAATTATGGAAAAGTAGGACATGCAAAGAAATATTGTTGGTCTTTAAAATCATGGAAAGATCAACAAGAAGGGAGCAAACAGGAAAATGTAGCAAGTGATGTGTTACAAGATGATCTTATTCTTTCTTTTCACAATAAATCATAATCTTGGGTTTTAGATTTTGGTGCTTCATTTCATGTAACTCCTCATAAATAGTATTTTCAATATTATGTTCAACGGAGTTTTGGGCAAGTATATCTTAGTGATGATGAGCCATGTAACATTGTTGGAAAAGGTAGTGTTCAAGCTAAATTGTAGAATGCTAACACTTTGGTGTTGAAGAATATCATGCATGTTCCTAGCCTAAGGAGAAATCTAATTTTTGCATGGCAATCAGGAGATGAGGGTTGTATGGTTATATTTATAGTAGATTCTTGGAAAGTTACTAAGGGTGCTCTTGTAGTTGCAAGAGGTAAGAAAGTAGGTACTTTGTATTTATCCATTGTTAGTATTGATCCCTCGTCTATTTTAATTACTACATGTATAGAAAAAACTCTATGACATCGCATACTTGGCCATATGAGTGAGAAGGAGATGAAGATTTTACATTCACAAGGAAAGTTGTCAGATTTGAAAAACATAGACTTGGACTTTTGTGAGTATTGTGTGTATGGGAAACAAAAACATGTAAGATTTCTTAGGTTTGGATCAACCACGAAGGAGCACAAGTTAGAGCTTGTTCATACAGATGTTTGGGGGCTGAATCAGGTGTCTTCTCTTGGTGGTTAACGGTATTATGTTACTTTTATTGATGATGTTAATAGGAAGGTTTGGGTTTATTGTATAAAGAAGAAATATGATGTATTTAATACTTTTAAGAAGTGGAAAGCTTTGGTTAAGAATGAAACAAGTTTGAATTTGAAGTGTCTCAGATCAGATAATGGTGGAGAGTACTATAGGAATGAATTTAATAACTATTGCTCATATAATGGAATCCGTAGGGTAAAGACAGTTCCTAGAACACCAGAGTAGAATGGTGTGTCAGAAAGAATGAACAGGACTATCATGGAGCGTGCAAAGAGCATGAGATTACATGTTGGATTTCCCTTACAGCTTTGGGTAGATGTTGTAGATATTTTTGTTTACTTGATAAATAGAGGACCTTCAACTACTTTGGAAGGTGGAGTACCAGAGGAGGATTAGACCGGTAAGGATCTAAATTATTCTTTTCTAAAAAAAATTGGTTATGAAGCATTTATTCACATTGATAAATAAAATAGGACTAAGCTAGAAGATCATTCAAATAAATGTACTTTCATTGGGTATGGCACTAATGATTTTGGATTCTAGTTGTGGAGTTTGGATGAGAAGAAAATAATTAGGAGTAGGGATGTTATTTTCAATGGAAGGGCTATGTACATGGAACAACTACATGATAAGAAGCTGGAAAAGTCTGAGTATGTAGCACTTGATGAGATAAAAGATAGAGAAGTGCTCAAAGGGCTGGAAAGTCAACAAGTTGGCATCAATCCTGGCATAGTTGGTGTTGATTTTGTAGATAATAGTCAGTGTTGATTATGTAGATAAAAATCAGAAAGAACAACAAGAGCCTTTAACTCCAGAAAATCTAGAGAGACATTCTACTATGATAAGTAGACCTCCTGCAATATTATCTTCATATGAGCTTTACTATTTTTTATTAACGGATGGTGGAGAACCAAAAAAATTTGAAGAAAAAATACATGTAAAAACATGGGAAAAGTGGGAGCACGGCATGGATGAGGAGATGGAATCCTTGGAACACAACCAAAATTGGGATTTGGTTCAGTTGCTTGCAAGAAAGAGAGTATTGTAGAACAAGTGGGTTTATATGTTAAAGGAAGAAGAAGGTGGAAAAAATAGGTACAAGGAAAGACTTATTATGAAGGGATTTGCACAAGAAAAATGTATAGAATTTAATGAAGTTTTATCTATTGTTGTTAAAATGACTTCCATTAGAACTATTTTAAGTTTGGTAGATGTGGAAGATTTGCATCTTGAATAATTAGATGTAAAAAATGCTTTTCTTCATGGTGGTTTGGAGGAAAAAATTTATATAGAGAAGCCACAATGATATGAAGTCAGGGGGAAGGAGAAATTGGTGTGCATATTGAAGAAGAGCTTGTATGGCCTTAAACAAGCTCCAAGACAGTGGTATTTGAGATTTGACATGTTCATGATAGAAGAAGGTTACTCTAGATGTCATTCTGATTTGTGTGGTTATTTTAAAAGACTAGATAATGACACCTATATTATCTTGTTGTTGTATTTGGATGACAAGCTTGTAGCAGGGTCAAACATGCAAGATATAAATGAGCTAAAGAGATAGTTAGCCAATACATTTTCCATGAAGGATTTAGGTGCAATAAAGAAAATTCTTGGCATGAGAATCAATAGAGACAGAAAGATTAGAATATTGAATTTTTCTCAAGAAGAGTATGTGAAAAAGGTGTTGGACAGGTTTAGGATGCATGATGCAAAATCAATAAGTACACCATTAGAAGGGCACTTCAAGTTAAGTAAATAATAGTGTCCTAAAACACATGAAGAGATTGAATATATGTCTAGAGTTTCATATGATTTAGTAGTTGGAAGTTGGATGTATGTTATAGTATGCACAAGACCAGACACTTCCCATATACTGGGAGTCATCAACAAATACATGAGTAATCTAGGAAAGGAGCACTGGAATGTAGTCCAGTGGATTCTCAAATACTTGAGAGGGACCAGTAGTATAAATTTTGCTATGAAGGGTCAGAGGTTTCCATAGACGGATATGATGATGCAAACATGGCTGGAGATTTGTATGGTAGGAGGAGCACCACAAGTTATGTATTCACTGTTGATGGTATGATAGTTAGTTGGATTTCTAAACTGTAGAAGGTTATTGCCTTATCTACTATAGAGGAAGAGTATTACATCATCTATGCTTGTATCTACTACATCCTCTATGTATTACATCCTATAACATACATCCATAGTAGATATACATACAACATACGGAAGTTGGATCTATGTTATAGTATGCATTTGAAATTTGGAAGTTGAAATTTGGTTTTTTCCCTATCTACTATGGCAGAGTATTACATCCTCTATGTATGTATATACTACAGAAGCAAATAAGGAGATGATATGGATGCAGTGGTTCATGGAAGAGTTGGGAAAGAAGCGGGAGGATTACAGGTTATTCAGTGATAGCTAGAGTCCAATTCATCTTGCAAATAACTCATCATTCCATTCAAGAACCAAACATATATAACTTAGGTATCACTTTATTAGATCAGTTTTGGAGGATGGACAACTAAAGTTGGAGAAGATCCATACAAGTCAGAATCTTGTTCATATGTTGACAAAGGCGGTGAAAAAAGAGAAGCTGGAAGGTTTTTCATCTTTTTTAGGTCTTCAAGATTGACCTTGAAGAAGAGAAACAAGTCAGAGAAGAGTCTGAGGGTGAGTTGTAACAATGGGTTGTAATATTCAATCTCCAAGTGGGAGATTGTTGGAGATGTGGAGCCTGATTGCAAGTTAAAGTGGCAGTTTGGTTTTCTTTGTTCTATTTTTTGGGAGGAAATCATGGCCATGGATTAAACTATCATTGTCTTATTAATATACTAGAGTTGTTATTAATAGACTGGAGTTGTTATTTTTACAAGCATGTGATATTTAGGTTTCTTGTGGCTGAAGAAAATTTTTATAAGCATTTGCTATTTAGGTTGCTTGTGGTTACAGAAAACTTTTACAAAGAGGTGCATAAGTTATATATATGTGCATATATTTACTCTTTGTAATATGAAAAAGAGATAGAATTGTAGTGTATTCCTCAGGACTGAATAAAGGAGAAGGATGGTTTGTTTCTGGTGGATGTAGCCCGAATTGTGTGAAACACGTTAAATCTTGGGTTTATCTTGTGATTGCATGCTTCTTTTATTTTTGTTTTAATTCCATTTTATTTTTCATCTGTGTTTCGATCCTAACACAACTCTACTTGACCTTTGCATGTTGGTTTGACCCTAGCTACTCAGGTTGGGTTTACTCCACTTCTGAGATATGTGGGTTGGCCCTAATCAAAGGGCTCGAATTTTTTTTCTCCACTTCTCAAATATGAACAATTTTTTTTTTTATGTGTTTTATCCACATCATACTCATGCCTAGCTCTTTTTTTCTTAGCTTGAGATCATTCCACCATCATCTTAGTGACTTCAACACTCACAGGTTATTCTTGCATGACACATTTCCCTTCTCAACTATTCTTATTACATCCTTTGGTCATCTTGTCTCTACAGGAATTTGTACATTGTTTCCTACTCAAATCATTCCCATCCTTTCTTGGCTTGATCATAGAGGCCCATCTTTTTTCCATGGTATTTTGACATATGTTTGGTCAGCTTCACTTATTTTTTATATGTCTATTTTGAATTATTTAATAGCTTGGATATCATACCCTAATCAATCGTAATTTGTTCATCCTATTATCCATTTTTAATATCCTCACATTCTCTCCTAGATTCTCTTCACCCTCTAGATCAATCTTAGTTTTAATTTTCCTTGCATAACCATAAATCATTTTGATCAGATCATGCTCTTCATTATCCAAGATCTAGTTTTGCCTCACGTAGTCGAGTTGTTTTTATTTGATTTGGCTTGGTCTTCCTCTCCTGGATCAGTCTACCTCTACCTACTTGGAAATTTTGTGAAGGCACAGATCAGTTGTCTTTTTATCTCATACTATAAAGGCATTGCTTTGGCCTCTTATCATGAATATTTGTGTGGAGGTAGCAGATGTGCTTTGTAGAGGTCAGCTTCCTACTAAGGAAGAATAAAAAATTGTGGCACATTTTATTTTTCATTTGGGGCCAACTCCAAGATAATTTAGGGTTTAAATCCTATTAAAATCCAAGTCCTCTTTGATCTTTCTAACTCGACAGGTATTTTTGATTTTTTTCCTCCTAAATCAAAAACTATAAATTATTTTCCTCCATGTTATATCACACCAATGTGGTGCAGAATTTTTGGTTGCTGTGAAAGTATTAAACCATCAATATCATGGGTTCAAGGCTATTGATAAGTGGATTAGTGTATACCTCGTCATGGACTCTATTTCCTATCTTATTGATCTTTACTCACTACTCTCCAAGCTTATATCTTGGATCGAGTTCCTCTTACGGATAAATTATATTTTTTTAAAGGGATAAAAAATATTATAAAGAGGGCAGATATTTTTTTGAATAGGGGAAAAAATATTGTAAAAAGGGGGTGTAATTATTGTAAAGTAGGAGTTACTTTTTAAAAAAAAAATTGGGCCATTTAAAAAAAAACTCATGTGTTGAACCAGAAGGTGGTGCCCCTCAACTCCTCTAGGGATTTCCCCCTAGACCCCCACTTTATGGTTCATTATTCAGTATTTCTGAGGTACCCTCCCTACTTGGAGGCATATTACTCTCATGTGTCAAACTGTCATCACCAATCCGGCACTATGATAATTCTTCACCGGGAACTCCTTGTGCTATGATTATTTACTAATGCATAGCCTTTAGTTTGGTGGATGTAATCTGGAAACAAAACAACAACAGAACACAAGAATACCATCGACTATGATAAGACGGAATGATGACAAATCTGAAATATCAAAGTAAATTATAATATTAACATGAAATTGTTACAATCTCACCCATGAGGTACTTCAAGTGTTATTGACTTCACTTGCCTTTCACCAAGACTATGGGAGAAACTTTACAATTACACCTCTTAATGGCTTCTTCAACACACCTTTAACTGATGGCTTCCTTCGCACACTTCCTACAATATTTCTCACTACTTCTTTCTATGCTAAATGAGGGGGGTAGCCTCTCTATTTATAGAACTTACAGGCTTATCCATCTTATCTCTAAGATAGGATAAGAAATCCACTCTGACGAATCATATTCCATACCTTAACTCTTATCTGTACATGTAAGCTTATCTTTTAAGATAAGATAAACCTTATCATTTTACATGGGTTCCACATTTTTAGACTTTTTACAAATAAAATACACAAAATATTTATGACCTCACTCCTTGTCCTTATTACCAATATAATATTTCTAATTCCTAATCATGTAGACCCTACTTCTCTAATTATCTAAACTTTGACATTTTCATATTACCAGACCACTTACGACAAATATTTACTTTTTACAACATTCCTATTGTACTTTGACTGTTACCGTACTCCACATTATTGGCGGCGTCGTACTGGCAGCGCCGTTATCTTCTATCGAACGCTACTACTAATTACACTTAACAACATCCTATTCCTAATACATACATTAATGAAATAGAAATTATGGAGGAAAATTTTAGTGTCGACAGAACCAGAAGGTAAGGTTCGATTTGACAGGTTGTCAAAGTGATGGTACATGGAATCTACTAGGTACTCTCCGAGCTTGTCATTTTCAGAGTCTAACACAGTGTATCAGGAACTATTTATGTTCCGTCTATTACTTATAATGGCCATACAAAATCTACAATATTTTCCCTCCAAGAAATATACAATTACTAGTGCCTCCTAAGGCTAACCAGACTTACTACTCACTTCAGATCTATAGCTGATCCCATCTTTTGTCTCTTGGCCCCTGTAACAACTAGGCCTCTCTTCTATAACCACAACCAACAACAACCTTCTCATTGGATATCTTCCTCCTATTTATAGTTGTGTGTGCCTGATCTTCCCACTTCTCTCTCCTCTTTGTTAGCTCCGCTAAAATTGCCACTCAAAATTTGAATTTTAATATGGTGTCTTTACTTCCCTAATCTATGTAATCTTCCTTTGACCAGTCCCCTCATGCCATGTCATTTGATGGTTGGTTCCACTTTACTAACCATTCCATCATCTGGTTGTCATCCACCATGTGTCCATGCAGATCCGTTGTGTATGTCCTTTCCTCTGCTAGTTGTCACTGCATTCTTAGCTTCTTGGGCTTCATTCTTCGTGCCTTGTCACTTTTATCTCCTAACACTTCCACTCACTTCCTTATAATTTCTTGCGCCTCTCTTATCCACTTGGCTTCATGCTTTGTCATCTCCTTTGCAATTGTTCTCATGATTTTTGGCACTTTAGTTCTCTCTTGTGCCCTTCTAGTCTTTCATGCACTTCCTACCTCGTGTTTGGTCCCCGCACCCTTCTTTCGACCTTTTTTTCTTGTGTGGTTTTCTCACCACCTTTTTTTTTCTATGCCCTTGGATTGCACTCTTCTTCTTTTGCTATTGGTTGTGCCCATATTTTTTTGCATCTCTCTTCCTCATTGTCCTTTCTTCCATTCCTTGATCTCTTTTATACTCTCTTGTTTATCCCTACTTTTTATGATTATGGATTTTCCTTGTCATGTGAACCCTAACTTCCTTCTGTGTATCCTTGTTTTTCCAAATCACTGCACCTTCTGAATGGCCAGAATGTGAACAAGATGTTTGGTTTGATTGGGAAACATGGAATCAACTCTCAATTTGTGGGACTTGGGCTTGAGGTGAACCTCCAGAGAATGTCGGATTCCTCTTCCTAAACTAAGTGTTGTACTACTCCTAGTGTAATAAAATGGTTATCTAGTCCTATGCTAAAATTTTCATGGGTTTTAGGGAAAGAGGTTTGCAGAAATGAAACTATACTAGGGATGGTGATGCACCAAATAAAGGGTGTTTCCAGAATCAGGAAGGGTTGATTTGAAGAGGGTGTGTGCACCACAAGTCAACTTCACCTACTACAACTTAGAGAGGGTAGCAGAATACCACAAGCTAGGACACATGCATTCCCTTTGTTAAAATTCAATCAGACAAAGATATATGTGTCTTCCAGTGAAGAAGGATTAACTTGAGAAGGGTGAACAAGAACCATAACAAAAATGCATGCAATGCTCCACCACTTGATAAGCACAAAACTTCAATAACCTGCAATAGAAACTTGAACTTGCACAATTTACCTGCAAGCATGAGAAAGACAGAAAGAAGTATAGAAGGATGAAAGGACCAAGATTAGTCACAAAACACATACTTTTATTACTTCAACAATGCATCATACATTTAGAAGAGGAAATGGTTGCCATTACAGTCTTGGAAAGGAGGCTTGAAAGTTTCCTCAACATACAAGAACAATTTGTAGAAGGAGGATTCCTTGAAAAATATGAACTTGCCTAAGATGTCTAACTATCTAACTTGTCTAACCCATTGGAGCCCCTTGGAATGAGCTTCTAACTTACATTTATAGAAGTTCAGAGAGAGGAGAGAAGGAGTCATAAATTTCTTCCTAAAATAAAGGCACATGATGTATTTATTACAGTTGGTTGAATCGCTTTGAGAAGCTTACATCATGTGCCATTAATGCCCAATTGACCTAGTTCTCCTTAATTAATTAAAAGAATATTTTAATAAAATATTTTAATAATAATAATAAATATTATTAATAAAATATTTAAATAAAAATATTAAATTAATTAAAGTTAATGGTGGGACCCCTCGTTGACCAGTTTGCATCGAAGAGGGAGGGATCCATGTGAATGAATTAAAAAAGAGACCTAACTTGGTGATTGGCTCATCGAGCCAACTCGCCGAGTTGGGTTCAAGCTCCTCTTTCCATCGCATTGTCTCGACTTCATGAGTCCATCGAGTCCCTCACCGTGTACTCGCCATCACCGAATAACTTGACGTCCTTCAATTTTCAAAAACCCATCGTGCTTTGACCGAACTCACTTGGTCTTAACTCAACGTTTATACACGAGTCACTCTGCATTATTTCCAATCGACCTCCTTCAACTCATCTTATTGACCGCGCCACCTTGCATATTTCATCGAGTATCGAGTTCCTATTCTGCATTGAGCTCCCTTTAGACTTATATCCCAATGTCGAGAAAGTTGGCCTCTCCATATAGCTCACTGTATGGTTTAACTCGGTTGAAACATAGCTCGACTCTTGAGTGGTTGTTGTTGTTGCAAATCAGCAGCACCCCTGGATGCAAATCAGGTTTCTAAATTGATGTTTTAGAGCATCCAGTGTGATTGCACAACATGGAAACCTCTCTCCAAGTGTGGGACTTGTGAAACTGAGAGAGGAATCTCCAGATTAGAGGCTGGTTCCTCAAACTCCTCTGATTAGACCTAATGCTTGCATAACTACAGAGGTTCAGATCCTAATCCTACTCTAAATTGCAAGGAGACAGGGGTAGAAATGCAAAAATGAAACTGAACTAAAGATGGTGATGCACCAAAGGAGTGGTGAAACAATTTTTACCATGTAGATAGACACAATTTCATGAAATGCAACAAGGGAGAACATACACAAGCTGATAGATGCAATTAGAGATCTTAAAATAAAGTAAAAAACAATACAAACAGAGGATTGAAAGCATTCACAGTGTTTGCACTATCGTTTCCAAATAAAATCTCTGCATTCCACCATCAAAGAGGTATAAACCTCTTACAAACTGTGAAAAAGGTATGATTCTTACAACTATCACTTGTTGGAGGTGAAAGAAGAAGTTTTTAATGCCAAAAAGTGTTCAACTCTGAAGAAATGAGCCAAATCTGGCTTTTACAGTGCATGGGTTGAGCCCATGAGAGAGAAAACGTAAAAAACATGGGAGCCCATTCCTCATTGATGGCAAACACATTAAAACAGCATGGAGGACCTTACAAACCCATACCCTGTCATTTTTTATCATATTGGAGAAGAATGCGACCCATTCTGTATTAAATTTGGTTGTTGAAATGTCATTTCTGGCCATGGACACGTACCAGAACCATTTTTGAATTTTCTCTCTCCATGCTGAACCAAAATTAAAATTTTACCATGGAATCATGTAGATAATTTCATAAGATTTCCGTTGATATAAAGAATGTGCAAATCCGAGCTCTGGATCAAAAGATATGATCATTTGAAGATTTAGGGCAAAAACGGCCCAAAAAACAGATCGGCAGTCAAAAATTTGAAATTTTGACCTTTTTGCATTTTTGGAAAATTTTCAAAAAAAAACCCCGGGCCCCGCCATCTAGGTGCCATGTGGCAAGATTTAATTGGGTGCGGGCCCCTCCTGGTTACTTTCCCTTTGTTTTTTGCCTTGGAAAAATTTTACAAAAAACTCCGTCGGGCCCGCAAGATGGACACGTAGCAGTGTTTCATTGGTTGCGTTGTAAGGGGGGCAGGCTTTCCTTTTAAAATTTTGACATTTTTGCTTTGGGAAAAAATTCCATTTTTCCCCCACACCCCGCCGGTCTGGGACACGTGGCGTTGCGGGATTAGCTGACAGGGGCGCGGGCTCTTCCTATCCTTTTGAAATTTTTGACAAAAACTTTGGCAAAAGTTTTTAAAAAACTTCCCCAAGCTCCGAACCCCCTTCCTCCTTAGGAAACGTGTGCTAATTCTATTTTTCATGGGCCTCCTGCTCCATTTCTTCCCTTTGAAAATTGTGCCAAACAGTTTGGTAAAAATCTTACCTTCTCCCCGCATCGCGAGCGCCCCTTACCTCCTGCCACCTATCGAGTTCCTATTGGCCGTGGGCCAAAATTCAAAAATTTTCCCTTCTCAAACACTTAGCAAAATTTTCATGCGCCTCCCCCTTGTGACACGTGTCACACTGTGATTGGTCCGTGGGCCCCGCGAGAAAAATTTTCCACTTGATCCTTTGACCAAAACTTGGAAAAAATTCCAATTTGCCTCCGACCCCCGAACTCCTCTGCCACGTGGCAGCTTCCTATTGGCTGCAGGCCTCCAATGGGAAAATTTCCCACAAAAACTCTGCCGAGCCATAACTTGAAAAATATAAGGAGTTAGGAGGCAAACTTTACCTTTCTGGAAAGCTGAGAGAGAGCTCTATCTGATGGTGCCATTTCCAGAAAGCCTTGAGTGCCTGAAAATCAAAAAATGTAGACTGAGGCACAAGAGAGGTAAGAACACAAGGAGTTAGCCACAAAAAATGAGCTGGGGCACATTTTGGATAACAATTTTGGCGACTCAGAGGGGTCATCTGCCTGCTAGATGAAAGTACTAGTTGCTTGAAGTATTCCATTGGGCATGGACTCATCAATTTTCTTTTTATAACCCCAATTGACTTAGAATGTTACAAGGAGGAAGATCGAATATCACCTGATGGAAGCAAGGACTGAAAAACATCTCCATGGACAGCAAGCTGTGCCAAAGCACTTAGGGAAAACAAACTAACCTACACCAAAACAATGTGCAAAGCACTTGGAGGAATGAAAATCTAATCTAATATTTACAAGGTGGAGAATTTCCTTGTAGAAGCAACGCTTGAGATAGATTCCATTGACTGGAATCTGCAGTTCTTCACCATTCAATGAGGCCAATTGGAAAGCATTGTTGTTTTTGCACTTCGTGACCATGTATGGGCCACTCCAAATGGCATCAAATTTTGAATGCCTTCCCGATTTTGCTCTATCCATATCCCATTTCAACACTAGATCTCCAACCTGAAAAGATCTATCCTTAGCCTTCCTATCAAAGGTATTCTTGATCAAAGCTTGATCCTTTTCCATTGCTTGGGATGCCTGATCTCTGACCTCCTACAGCTCCATCAACTCTGCATATCTCACCTCCATGGGCTCAAACTCTAGCAACTCTAATTGCTTCATGAGTTCCAATGTTGGCAACTCAAGTGACATGGGCAAGATTGCCTCTCTTCCATAGACAAGTTTGAATGGAGACTTACCTGTGGATCTCTTGGAAGTTATCCTATCAGCCCATAAGGCTGATTTCAGTTTGGTATGCCAAGACCTCTGATTCTCATCAAGAGTCCTCCTAATGATCCTCAACAAGTTCTTGTTTGTAGACTCGGCTTGGCCATTACCTTGAGGGTAATAGTTTGATGAAGTGCTTAGGTAGATCCCGTTTTTGACAGCCCACTCAGTCACCTTGGATCCAATGAATGCCAATGCATTATCTGAGATTATTGTAGCAGGTATACCAAATCTGGTCGCTATCCCCTCATAGAAGTCTAAGATGCTAGATTCATTTGCCTCTTTGAGCGCTACTGCTTCAGTCCACTTGGTGAAGTAGTCCGTGGCTGTCAAAATCCATTTGTGCCCTTGACTTGAATTGGGATTAATGACTCCAATGAAGTCCAAACCCCATTGCATGAATGGCTGGTCAACTAAGATTGGATGCAATGGAAGGGCAGCAAGTCCTCTCTTTTCCTATGAAGAATGCACAATTCTTACACCTCTTGATCCATGCATAGAAATCACTGAAAATTTTAGGCCAATAATAACCAGCCTTCATGATTTTTAGAGCTGTCACTCTCGGTGCAAAATGATCACCAGCTGGTCCACCATGGAACTCTTCCAACACCCTATGAATCTGATTTGTGCTAATACATCTCAGCAGCACTCCATTCACATCTTTCTTGAACAAAACTCCATCAATAATGGCATATGGGACAACCTGCAATCTAAAGTGTCTTCTTTGGGTCTTGTTCATCTCCGGAGGGCATAGGCCTGTGCTTAGGAAGTGCATTATACCTTGGGTCCAGTAAGGAGTGGGGGGTAACATTGTCTTCTTTTTGATTGCCACTTGGCTCAAGGCTATCCTGGACTATCAAAACAGCCTCTTCTTCGTTGCATACTTATTTTTTGCTTCCCCAAAACTAGCTGCTCACACAATCCTTTCCCTCTTACCAGCTTGGTGATCTTGATCTCAATGTCATACTCCATGACACGGGTGATCCAACTTGCCCTTTTATTGTTCAAATCTTTGTTGAGGAGGAAATCCTTAACCCCAGCATGTGAGACCAGCAACTAGACCTTGTTGTTCGAGACTAAATGCTTGAATTTCTTTAAGCTTCTGATTACTGCCAACACATGCTTCTCAATAAAAGAGTACTTCACCTCATAGTCATCTAGGATCTGGATAAAGAAGGTAATTGGCTTCTCATCATTATCCTTCTTCTGCTGTACCAAAATGGCAGAAATAGTGTCATTACCTCCAAATGCATAGAGGATGAAATCCTTGGAGAAGTCCGGGTTGATGAGAGTTGGTGCTTGAGAAATGGCTTCTTTGATTGCTTCAAAACTCTCCTTGCCTTTTGTTGTCCACTTGAAATCCATGCTCTTCTTTAAAATTTTGGTTATGGGCTTGAAAAGGGCTACGAACTCTGGGACAAACCTCCGAACAAAGTTTATCCTCCCCAAGAAACTGTGAAGGGCTTTCTTGTGGCTTGGCAATGGTAGTGATCTTATGGCTCCAACCCTCTTTGGATAAATTTCTAATCCTTCTTTGGAGAAAATATGGTCAAGGAGCTTTCTTTCATGTGTAAGAAAGATACACTTTCTAGGATTTAAAGACACTCTAAATCTCCCGCACCTCGTGAAAAGTTGTCTCAAATGAGAGAGGCGGTCTGCTATATTTTTGGAAAAAATAGTGATATCATCAAGGTAAATCAGCACCACATTGTTAATCAAACCTTTGAACGCCGTTTCCATTGCCCTTTGGAAGGTAGCATCAGTGTTGGACAGCCCAAATGGCATTTTCCTGTATGCAAAAGATCCCCATTTGGTTGTGAAGGCTGTCTTGAAATGGTCTTCTTCCTTCACCATAATCTGATTGTAGCCTGAGTAGCCATCAAGTAGTGAAAACCTCTCGGAGCCAGCCACAACTTGCAAGATTTGCTCCATGGAAGGGAGTGGGTAATGGTCTTTGAGAGATGCTCTATTTAAGTCTCTAAAATCAACACACAATCTGATCTCCCCACTCTTCTTTCTGACTGGAACTAAGTTGGCAACCCAGCTAGAATGCTTGATTGGGAATATGATCCTTGATTCAATCAGCTTGTCCAATTCTTTCCTCATGAGAGGCTCCATGTGTGGATCGACTGGTCTTTGTTTTTTCCTGACGGGCTTAGTATTTGGATCCAATTTAATGGTATGCTGAGCTAAATTGGGATTGAAACCTTTCAAATCTTCGTAGCTCCAAGAAAACACATCTGGGAATTATTGACATAGCTGCATGAATTCATACCTTTCTTGTTCAGTTGTCATCTTTCCAATTTGCAATGGTTTGTTCTCTTCTACCAAGATGGATACCGAATCCTCTCTCTTGACCTGAATGTTTGCTTTCTCCTTTCTAAACTGATCATTGGGATTAAAAATGGACTCCAAAGTGATAAGTCCCTTGGGCAGCTTGTTAGTTCTCAGCTGTACCACCTAGTCACCATACTGCTGTTCCAACTTTTCTTGATTCTTAGCTGAGAACTCAGCTTCTTCTTGTAAGAAATGGATGATTTGCTGGTCATTCTCAAACACTTGTGAACTGATATTGTTATCTGGCACTGAAGGCCTCATAATCACGTGGATGTTTGGCTGTACCTTATCTTTTTGAATGCTTTCCACAATCTCAAAGGCTGCCCCTACTACTGCAAGCTTGTCAGCAGCTTGATTCTCTTTCCTAGGAATGGATTTGATGCCAAAACCCTCAAAATCTTCCATGAGGTCCCATACTCTATTCTTGTAGCACTTGAGTAGATCATTCTTGGCAGCATGTTGTCCCTTGACCTAATTTACAATCAATTCACTATCACCAAAGACTTGCAAGTTCTTTATTTTCTTCCTGATTGCCCAATGCATCCCTTGCACCAAGGCTTCATATTCAGTAGTGTTATTAGAGCATGCAAACTGAAATCTAAAAGCTGAATAGTACTTTACTCCTTGAGGTGAAACAAGCATGGCTCCACCTCCTGCACCTTGTCTACTCCTTGATCCATCAAAAAACAGCTGCCATACCTCATTGTCATCTTCATGGTTTGGCTTGGTGATGCTAGGAATAGGATGATTTTCTTCATGTATACAATAGAACCCTAGCTCAGATTCTTCTACTTCTTGATAAGGATAAAATGCATGTACCTTGTTTTCCCATTCATCAAGAGTTAGATCCGGGATGCTTCCAACCTTGGTGTCAGCCTCATCAGTGCTTGGGTGGTCTTCTTGATCAAATGTTGAACAATTGGCGTTGATCTGACTTGGAGTGTAAGGCTCAATGTGGAAGTTTGCAATAGGTTCAGACCTGATTGTAGCCTTAGTTCCATACCTCGTTCTGAACAGCATGTGTTACCAATCAACAGACAAATATCCCCCAATCTTGGCTGTGAAGTCCCTTGACAAGCATAGGGCAAAGAGTGGTGGAAGGTCTATGACTGATACATCTTGTAAAACAACAACATTTGGACATGCATGCAAGATAAGACTCAAATTTCTAATCACTCAAACTGTTGTCACTGCTGTCCCATCCAACTGTACTACCCCTTTGGATATGGTCTCATACTGGAGCCCTAGTTGATCAGCTATTTGTTTAGGCATCACTGAGCTGCTTGCCCCGGAGTCTATCATGCAATTGTGCACTAGCATATTTCCAATGATTAATGAAACATAGAAAGGAGGGGGCTTCAACATTTTACCTTGTTGTCCTCCGTGATTCCCCTCAGGCTGGGCATCATTTGTGAGCACTTTCTCTTGCATCTGAACTTGCTAATTCGAAGTTGACCAGTCCTTCATGGCAGCTTGTAGCAAATCTCTTTGGCCTGGGATAGATAGGGATTCCCACATTGATATATTTACATTTTTCTTCTTCATCTGATCAATGATACTGAATGGTGATGAAGGATCTCTTTGATGTCCCTTGGTTGGCACATTCACTCCTTGCACGTGGGCAGCAACAACTGGTACTTGAGTTGGCCTAGGAGCTGTTCTTGGCTGTCCTTGTGCATTTACAATTGGATTTTGCTTTCCAACCATTTGTGGGGCCATGGAAGGTTGTGGATTGGTTGGAGCTAATGGTTTCTCTTCACCCAAATTCCTTCTTTTTGACCTTGTGTTGGCTGCAACAACTTGAGAGACTGTTTGATTCATGCCACAGAAATCTTCTGCTTGTCAGTTTACCAATGTGGTGTCATTTGGGGCTGATTGCTATTGGAATGTTTCTTGTTGTTGGTTGTTTCCTTGACTGCCTTCACCCTCCACACCAGTACTTGTCACCATTAATGCTTGATTCAAAGCACCATTGAAGCACATAGATTGGTTATGAGGTTCATTGCATGGAAAACACCAATCATACTCCTGAGCAACGTTGTTTTGTGTTGGCACCAATGCCTTAGAGGCAGATATGGCATTAGGATTATAGGGCTGAAATGGTCTATTGGCAGGAGGCCTTGTTTGATTTATATTTGCAGCTGGATGGGGTGGTCTTTGTGGTTGGTATGGCTGCCTGGTAGGCTGAGCTTGGGGCTGATAAGAAGGTCTAAAACCTTGGGCCTGCTGCCTTTTGAGAGTAACCAGCTCATTGCCTAGGTTTTGTAATTGCTTCATGACCTCTTGAAGCTCATTTGGGGCACTTGGAGATGAGGTAGAAGCTTCATTTGAAACTCTGATTTCTAGGAGTGGGAGAAGGAGCCGAATTAGGTGTTTGATTGGTGTTTGGACTCTCTAAACTTGGAAACAATTGCATGGGAGGTCTAGGGGCTAGTTTGCCAGCTTGGATCAAACAATTTTCAGCCCTAATGGCAATGTTATAAGCCATAGGGATAGTTATGCCTCCCATGGACTGAATCAACATAGAAATATCAGAATTTAGAGCTTTGAGATAGTAGAGAAAAGAACCTTCTGCTGTTGGCTTGACTGCCATTGGAATTCTCTCCCAAGTCTTTTGAAATCTGAAGTTGAAATCAGTTAGCTGCTCATTGGGAGCTCTCTTGATGGTTGTCAGCTGCTCCAAAAGAGACAAGTTGTCTCCCTTCTCTCCAAATTGCTCATGAAGTGCTATACACAGGTGATTCCAATTTTTGATAGAACCAGCTCCAAGGCTCCTGAACCATTGCAATGCTTTACCCTTGAATGAAGATGCCAGTAACTTGATAGCCACTTGCATCTCATTGATTTCATGAATTGCACAAAGGTTAGCAATATCTTTAACATGATCACCTGGAGTAGTTTGATTCTCTCCAGTGAAGTATGGGATGTTCTTCAAGACTGCAATTGGAATTGGATGTTGTGCATTGAGGGCAAGTAGGCTGCTGCCTGTGAAGTTGACATAGGGGTTGTTTTGTGCCATTCTAATTGGTCTTAAAACCCTTGTTGACTAAATGAAAGGCCTACCAGGTGGAGGAGTTGAAAGAGTTCTGTTTGGTGGAGATGGAGACCTTTGAATACTTCTTCCTCTTTGCCTTATTCTTGGAGATAATAGCAGGTATTCAAATAGCACCTCTTCTTCTCCAACTCTTGACCTTGTGGTGATTCTTCTCATGAGTTTTCAGGCCTGCACTGCTGAAACCAGTTGATTCTCCCCTTTAGAGTCGCCAGATATGCAAATTATAGCTCTTTTCAAGCAAGAAAATTACAACAGATGCACATCAACTTTGTTGTAATAAAAATGAGACCTCTAAGGTCCCACCGGGCGTGCCAAAACTGTTTTTGCAAATCATCAGCACCCCTTGATGCAAATCAGGTTTCTAAATTGATGTTTTAGAGCATCCAGTGTGATTGCACAACATGGAAACCTCTCCAAGTGTGGGACTTGTGAAATTGAGAGAGGAATCTCCAGATTGGAGGCTGGTTCCTCAAACTCCTCTGATTAGACCTAATGCTTGCACAACTACAGAGGTTCAGATCATAATCCTACTCTAAATTACAAGGAGACAGGGGTAGAAATGCAAAAATGAAACTAAACTAAAGATGGTGATGCACCAAAGGAGTGGTGAAACAATTTTTACCATGTAGATAGACACAATTTCATGAAATGCAACAAGGGAGAACATACACAAGCTGATAGATGCAATTAGAGATCTTAAAATGAAGTAAAAAACAATACAAACAGAGGATTGAAAGCATTCACAGAGTTTGCATTGTCGTTTCCAAATAAAATATCTGCATTCCACCATCAAAGAGGTATAAACCTGTTACAAACTGTGAAAAGGGTCTAATTCTTACAACTATCACTTGCTGGAGGTGAAAGAAGAAGTTTTTAATGCCAAAAGTGTTCAACTCTGAAGAAATGAGCCAAATCTGGCTTTTACAGTGCATGGGTCGAGCCTAGGAGAGAGAAAACGTAAAAAACGTGGGAGCCCATTCCTCATTGATGGAAAATGCATTAAAACAGCATGGAGGACCTTACAAACCCATACCCTGTCATTTTTTATAATATTGGAGAAGAATGCGACCCATTATGTATTAAATTTGGTTGTTGAAATGTCATTTCTGGCCATGGACACGTAGCATAACCGTTTTTGAATTTTCTCTCTCCAAAATGAACCAAAATTAAAAATTTACCATGGAATCATGTATATAATTTCATAAGCTTTCCGTTGATATAAATAACGTGCAAATCCGAGCTCTGGATCAAAAGATATGATCGTTTGAAGATTTAGGGTAAAAACGGCCCAAAAAACGGATTGGCGGGCAAAAATTTGAAATTTTGACCTTTTTGCATTTTGGAAAATTTTCAAAAAAAAACCCCGGGCCCCACCATCTAGGTGCCACGTGGCAAGATTTAATTGGGCGCGGGCCCCTCCTGGTTACTTTCCCTTTGTTTTTTGCCTTGGAAATTTTTTACAAAAAACTCCGCCGGCCCCCCAAAATGGACACGTGGTAGTGTTTCATTGGTTGCGTTGCAAGGGGGGTGAGCTTTCCTTTTAAAATTTTGACATTTTTACTTTGGGAAAAAATTCCATTTTTCCCTCGCACCCCGCCGGTCTGGGACACGTGGCGTTGCGGGATTGGCTGACAGGGGTGCGGGCTCTTCCTATCCTTTTGAAATTTTTGACAAAAACTTTGGCAAAGGTTTTTAAAAAACTTCCCCAAGCTCTGAACCCCCTTCCTCCTTAGGACACGTGTCCTAATTCTATTTTTCGCGGACCTCCTGCTCCATTTCTTCCCTTTGAAAATTGCGCCAAACACTTTGGTAAAAATCTTACCTTCTCCCCGCGCCACGAGCTCCCCTTACCTCCTGCCACCTGTCGAGTTCCTATTGGCCGTGGGCCAAAATTCAAAAAATTGCCCTTCTCAAACACTTAGCAAAAATTTCATGCACCTCCCCCCTGTGACACGTGTCACACTGTGATTGGTCCGCGGACCCTACGGGCAAAATTTTCCACTTGATCCTTTGACCAAAACTTGGAAAAATTTCCAATTTTCCTCCGACCCCCGAACTCCTCTACCACATGGCAGCTTCCTATTGGCTGCGGGCCTCCAATGGGAAAATTTCCCACAAAAACTCCGCCGAGCCATAACTTGACAAATATAAGGAGTTAGGAGGCAAACTTTACCTTTTTGGAAAGCTGAGAGAGAGCTCTATCTGATGGTGCCATTTTCAGAAAGCCTTGAGTGCCTGAAAATCAAAAAATGTGGACTGAGGCACAAGAGAGGCAAGAACACAAGGAGTTAGCCACAAAAAATGAGCTGGGGCACATTATGGATAACAGTGGTCTCAACTCAGAATTCATCCACGAGTCACTCCATATTACTTTTGATTGATCTCCTTGCCATACACCTGACTTAGACCGAGCTATTATCTTCACGAGCTACCGCCGAATCGTGTTGATGTATCTGAGCTCCCTATGCTTCACCATGTAGATCTTAGCTCATTTCTCTCTTCACACTCCTCAATAGTATTCTTACATTGGCGATCCCATTGTCTCACTTGCCAAGCTCAGTGCCAGGTACTTTGACTTGTCTGAGAATTCCATGCATGTATAGCTAGATGTTTCAAATAAACCACCACCTTCACGATCCCATTCTTTCTTTCAGATTGCTTCCTATGTGATGAGATCTTAATGGCTCATTAACTCTTCTTCCTTGCATCGAGTGGTTTACATGGTTCTAACGTGGTCACCAGAGTTGTCTCAAGTTCCTCTA
Organism: Taxus chinensis; assembly: GCA_019776745.2. Taxonomy (NCBI): domain Eukaryota; kingdom Viridiplantae; phylum Streptophyta; class Pinopsida; order Cupressales; family Taxaceae; genus Taxus; species Taxus chinensis. Next base: position 80,382,019 of record CM034152.1, on the reverse strand, counting down.
CCTGTGAGCATCATTTTGCATACGAGCTCTCAATCCATGTCCCTCACCTGGGATAGGCTTCCTTTGGTTGTCCTTGAGTCATTTACTCATGTCTCCGACTCGCGAGCCCCCTGTGTCAACCACCAGACCTCTTCTTACAATTTGACTCATTGATCTTCGGTCTAGGCTTGAGCTTCATCCACCCGAGCTCAATCAGAGTTTTATGCGAGTCACCTTCGACTAAGATTCACCACTAAGAGATCACATTCAAGCTCCTGTCATATCGAGTTTAAAAATTCTCCCTCCTCGAATGCATCATCACCGAGCTAGCCATGCAGGAGCTCGACTTTCAATGCATCACCTGCAATAATTTTTTCCTTCAATTTTTGACATGACCTAACTCAAGCTTGAAAATCTTGTATGAAGTTTATCTTCTTCCTCTTGACCTCCAAGCTTCAACCAAACTACCTCATGTTTTGGCATTTGAATAGTTCAACACGTCGTTCTAGGACGTCCTCCCATGTTCCCCAATTTCTCTACCTAGTTTTCGGCAACCATCTTGGACCTCTTCTTTGTGTGGAATTATTACAATGGATTTCCATTATGAAATCCTCACCTGGTAATTGATTTTAATTTCTCCAACTCACATAATTCCCATTATGGTTTTCAATGGTTTTATTTCGCTTGGCGATGATTTTCATGATCCCCGCAAAGTGGAAAGTTGGTATTGGTTTGCTATCTCAACGTTTCCACATGGAAATTATCACCTAGATTTCCCTGTTCATGCCTTAGCGTGGGTTTATGCATCCTTCCAGCCTACTTCACTGGCAATGGGCTAAAATATTCCTTGAATTTTCCTTGGTTGAGGTGTAATCTTTGCTCTAATTTCCCATCGAAACATCCTCCTCCCAACTCAAAACTTATCATTTGCAAGCTCCTTTATTATATGTTAAGCCATGGGTGGTTACTATGGGCCATTTTGGTTCTGATCGATTAATTTTCCTAACTCTATTGAAAAACCAAGCTAAATCCACCAAACTCTCATCTCAATCTTCCTTTATGACAAGCCAAAATCGGCTACCGAACTTGCCTTTCCGACTCACGAAAACATCTAAGGCCTATGATTTGAGTCATGACCGAGCTCCCCTTTCCTCATGCTCAATCAAGTGAGCTCTTCAACTCGACTCGCCTCAGCACCGAGTTTTCCACCAATTCTACCTACGAGTAGTGACCATCCTGGCTCACCGAGCCATTCTTGAGATTTCCCGAGCTAATACAACAACTCAACCTATGAGCTTGTCAATTTTGTACTTCCTTGGTTCTACCTGGCGAGTCATCCTTTGAGCTCATAGTGCAATGATGAGCCCAAGCCATCACGTTCTCCTACGAAGTGCCCTGCATCCTCAGTGAGTAACACGACTGTTCAAAAGCTAACATTTTATATGTTTTAAGCGTTGATCGACAGAGCTCCGAGCTTATATCAAACTTTAAAATTTTGATACGACACCATCAATTGATCTCGAGCTCACTGCCAAGTCACACACATTACCTTCTTCATTAAGCTATGTTATCTCGCTATTACACTTCAATGCTGAGTCATCCTGATTTCACCCTAAAGATCACATAACTCCTTTAACAAGCTAGCCTATGCACCCCATGTCGTGATCGATGAAATTCCTAAGTTCCTTCCTGAAGTTGAACTTTTACAGATCCCTTGAGCTTTCCATGTTCAGCGAAGCTTGCACTTGGTGAGACCCAATCCATATGATCGGGCTATTTGCTAGCCATTTGGATCTTGTGAGCCATCCTTCAGCTTGGTGTCGAGCTCGGTCTCGAGCTCCTTACCAATTCACCTAGTTTAGATTTGCTAACTGATGAGACTTCTACGTGCTTTCATTGAAACTCCTCATCCCACTTATGCTTCTTTGTGATGCTTGTCTCCCTAGTAACATGAGCCACTCTTCCTAATCGAACCGAGGTGTCCACCTTGTCAAGCATTTGTAATGTCAACCAAGCTATATACACTTGTGACCTTACTCTCCAGCCACTTAAAATCTCGTGTCAAGTTTCATTATATTAACTCGATGATTTGATTCCCAGTCCATTAAACACTAACTCGCCACTTATAGGTCAACTCACCTGAGTAGCTCATCGAGTTACTCAGCGAGTTGTTTTAAGCTCGATGCCTCCTTAGCTCACTGAATTGGTCTTTGCTCTAAGTTGTAACTTCATTATGTTTTATTGAAATTGAGGAGATAATAGGAGTATCATAGGACGTTTTAAACATGATTTCTCAATTTTAATGGATTTCTCGCAATCCTTGGTGGAAAGTGGGCCCACGGAGGCCAACCTCAACACTACGAGCAAACTCATTAACCCTTAAAACCTGAAATGGGGAAAACACTCTAAAACGATCCCAAAATTCCCCATAACGCCAAGATGTTCCTTCAACGCAAACTTTTGCCTATGATGTCCCCAAAATCTTTCATGAAGCGGTTTTCTGGTCTTAGGGTCCGATTGACCCATGTTGTCCATTTTTGCCATGTGTGCAAAATTGGATAACATATCCTTCGCTACTTCTCTTCGTGTGCATTGTTCTTCCTTCACTAGTTACTATTTTGCGGATTTTGGAAAGTATGTGGTACAAGACTTAGTGTTCTACAAATTTGGAAAAATCCACAACACAGAGATTTTAATGTCCCATAGGTTTTAAGAAAAACATGTCAAGGTACAAAGTTGTAGTGCTTCTTAGATTTTGGAAAAATTGGAGTACACTGCATAGTGTTGCGTAGGTTTTGAGGATCCGGGATTTTGAGGTAACATGGGATTGTCTCCAAGTGTGGGACTTGTGGATTGATACAGACCTCCAAAGAAGGTCATCTTCCATGTTGTGTGGATTTGGAAAACCTGCGCAACACAACCTACTTCTAATGCTATAATAATCTTATAGCTAATCCTATTCTAATAATTCTAAGGGACCACGGGGGTGGGGGGGGGGGGAGAGAGAGAGAGAGAGAGAGAGAGAGAGAGAGAGAGAGAGAGAGAGAGAGAGAGAGAGAGATGTAAGAAATCAAACTTAAGCTAACAAGGGTAGTGATAGCACCAAAAGAAGGTTGGACTTTCCCAAATCTAAATGACACAGATGCAAGTTTACGAGAATGGGATCGTGAAGATGCACGCAGTTTAGATGTAAACAAAAGGAAAAACATGAAATATGCGAGAGGGTGAAATATTCACATCAAACACAATGTATTCGAAGGAAAGAGCTAAAACACACTTACATTAACCAATGTTCAACATCTTACACACAGAGTCGAGGCAAGGAAATCACCAATCATGAGTTACAGAGGTTGACAACATGAAGTTTTGAGTTTCACATAGAAGAGCTCAAAAATATGCTAAGGAAAAGGGACCATAACCCTTATAAAGTGCGCAAGCACTTATATGTATACAAATTGTGGAATGGAGAAAGAGGAGGAGAAAGGAGAAAGGGTTGTCGAGCTAGAATTTGTCCCCTGAAGATGTGCTAAATGAGCATGGGCGTCATGGTTTCTTATACAATTTTCTTGTAATACATGCATGATCACCCCAGATAAATGCCAACAACCACAACATGACCCCTTGAGTATATCGCACACCATCAGACTGCACAGAATGACACCATACTTCATTAAATTCTCATGGTTGGGGTGGTTGGCTCTCTGGTTCAAAGATCGACGCGACTTTGGCATTTTCCCGTCTTTTGATATATCATGTAGTTGTTTCCTTAGTTTTGTGGGTTTGATGAAAGCTATGAAATGTTACAAATTAGTGAACCCGCAGAACACTAGGTTCATGTTTTGCAGCTTTGGAACTTAGCCAATTTCTTAACTACCCACAGATATGGAACTCTGCGGTACTCTGTTTGACTTCAACCCATAAGGAACTTAATTTTCTTAGTGTCACGAATGTTGAAAAGATGTCGTGTAACACTAATTTTACCAAATCCTACCTAAGTCCCCGCACCACTCATTCCTTTGTTATGCGGGTTTGGGAAAACCTATGGAACACTAAGTTCCTACATTCCGCGGTAAACCAAATTAGTCTCTCACAAATTTTCTAGAGCACAAAAATGGTTGAAATTCCTTTGATGGGTTGTTCAAAATTACATGCAGTATGATTTTGGACAACATAAGCCATCCAATCTGTTTCATTTACTGCAGTCTCCAAAGTCTACAATTCTCAGTAAGCTTGTTGTTTGCTTTCATTTTAGCTCGTGCCACTTTACAAACTCATTGGAGAATGAATCAAATTCCTTCTCACATGTTGCTTTAGTAATTAACAGTCATTACAACGAGGTTGCTTCTTGTAATTGCACTAGGAGGACATTGGCCATGTTGTCCTCTGTCTATTTCATTGGGTAGTGTGGGACATATGGTTGATAAAAAAACTTCAGGAAATTCAGTGTTATTCGGGGCAGGGATCAACAATTTTGATAAATGCAAATAAATACAAAGTTAGACCATTCAATTTATGTTGTTGTGATTTTCCCACCATTGGATTGTTGACTACAAGCTACAGTACCAACCTGCCTCCATCCACTATAAAGAACACCTGTCAGCGTAACTAGAGGTTACAATACCATGATAAAATAAAATATTTGATTAATTTTAAAATATAACACTAAAGTTAAAAGTGGTATATACATTCGCTATTCTTCTAACTTAGTGTTTGCATATTTTAAGTAGGTCTCTATGCCTTATAATTATTATCAAAAGTATATATAAATAAAAAATGGTTAAAGAAAACTGTGGTTGTATTTTAGACGCACGAAACTCTGACACAAGACAAATCCCTCTATAATTTTTAGGTAGGCAAAATCATGTCTTAATAAAAATATAAAAGAATATATTGTTAGAATGATACTTCTTCATATAATTCATTTAAATAGTTCTTAAAATATAAAATAAAATCCCACAAATATCAATATGTTTTCTAAAAGACATCTCTAAGAGGAGACACTTCCAAATAATCTTGTGTACACACACAATATATATAATCCCACATAAAAGAACCTCTCTAGAGTCTTAACATGGTACATCAAGCAAGGGGTGCCTCTAACCCCAAATGCTTCAAAAATAACAAAAGATTATCCATGTGGTGCTTGGCTTTACCGTGTAGGGTTTATCCATCAGCCTTTTCTTGACGTTTCCAGTAGAAATGCAAGGACATGGATAATATTGATTTGAAATGGGTATGGCGATGCAATTAAATCATCTGCAAGTATTTCTTCCTTATTCGACGAGGAAAAGATACATTTCTTCCCAGAATGCCATTCTTGTCAAGTTCACATCCCAAAAATGTTGTGCAGAGCGCAATCAATCTCAATCCGAAACCCAATCAGAGCAGCAGCAAGAAGAGAAGACAAATAACAATGCGGAGAGGAAAGAGAGCAGGCGAAGAATGCAAGCAGACTCCACAGACTGGATTGCCTCTTCTCTAACAAGGAGGTTTGGCATTGGTGCAGGGCTTGCTTGGTTCGCTTTTCTAGCCTTTGGTGTTATCTCTGAGCAAATTAAGACGCGCCTTGAGGTTTCTCAGGAACAACAAAATATCAGGTGCCTTCTTGTCTTTCTTATAATTTGTTCCCAATTTTAACTTATTCTTGGTTTCCCAAACCGAGAATAGGAGGAATCCCATCTGGAATTCAAAATCCTATTGGCCCCATATTCTTCGGATGACATTACAGCCTACAGGAGTGCTAGGACTATTCTCAGATAACCTTAAAGCTTAGAATACATTTTACCCATATGACAATTTGCCCTATTGAAGGCATCCAGAGATGAAAATTCAGCTCTGGCAAGTGTGTTTCTGTTTGGTCAGTGCAAAGAATGTGCTATTCAAGGGCTTTTGATTTACCATTAGAAAATCTTCTTAATGGAATCCACAGTGGAATAGATTAAGTGCAAAGAATGTGCTATTCAAGGGCTTTTGATTTACCATTAGAAAATCTTCTTAATGGAATCCACAGTGGAATAGATTATAGATTCTTCCTTGAATTTGCCCTAATTTATATAGCTCTGTGAAGTGGCCTCAAGATGCATATAAAGAATGTCCTATTCAAGGGCTTTTGATTTAACATTAGGTTCTAGATTGTTACTTGAATTTGCCCTAATTTTTATAGCTATGTAAAGTGGCCTCAGGATGCACATACTTTAGTTTTATGTTTGCATTGGGTGACAAAAGTTGAGACATTGCTCACCAAATTTTGCACTCACATGAAGAGGTCCAGTGAGCTGAATTTGGTCTAGTGTTAACTAGTAGAAATTTCATACTGCCATGATACTTGTCCAAGAAGGATCATCAATGGATCCATTACTTAAGGGGGGATGTAACTGGGCATAAACTTCCACCATCAAGTTGGCCTAAGACAGTTCCTTCTAGTTGAAAATTACGTAACTAGGTATGCCTGTACAGGCCTGTAATTATGTTATTAAATACGGTAAAATCATAAAGATTTTCATATTTTTTCATATTTTTTATTGAACTGTATAAAATTTCTTATTTTTCAGTTGTAAAATCTTAAAATATAGGATCTAGAAAATGTATATTATTTTATAAAATAAATGTTTAAATCATGAACACCTTCAAGATTTTATAGTCAACAGTTAAAAGGATTTTCATTTTTCAGTATTGTTTAGAAGGCTTTCAGCAGTTTGAGGAAGATTAATGAGACTGTATTTCTTTCCATATTTATCGTATTTTTTTGACTGACCGTCTTTTTTCCATATTTGAAATCCATCACTTAATACTCTCCATACGAAAGTTGCTACCTTAATTATGGGTATGGTGTGTACCCTGTTCAGCTATATCACTGGCTTTGTCACACAGGGTACGTGAGGGCATACCCGGGTATATCTTATGTCCTGCCATACCGAATGCAAACCCACAATATACCCCGCACAAATAAAAGTCAAATAAGACTTTTAAAATACTAAAAAAAAACTTAAAACTCTAAAAGACACTCCCAAACTCTTTTTAAACATCACTACATTTATCTCACATTGCATAATTTCCTCATTGTACATTTGTTCTTTCACCGTCAGATTTGCAGTTGTTTAGAACTGAACTCCATTCTTTTGCTAATACAGCGATATGCTTATTTGTGTTGATTTTTGTGTATGCATCATAACATTTGCACAATGTACTTCTTCTAAATTCAAGCAATGAATATCATGACATTTGTCAATGAATTATCAGTATGTTTTGTAGTTATTTAGCTTATTTTGTTTACTCTATCAATATTATATGGTTAATTTTGGTTATTTGATTATATAATTTATGAACACAGAATGTTTAGATAGAAAACTGTATAAAAAATCTTTTTGTTTATGTTTCATGTTAAAGAAAAACAAAAATATATTTTACACAGTTTTCTACCCAAAAATTCCATATCCGTCTATAAACTGTGAAAGCATTAAATGTCTTATATATTTTAATATTTTATATCATTTTGGTACTGGATACCTAGGTTGAAAATGTAAAATCAGTGCTTCCAAGACTTAATGTGGCTACATTAAAATGGTTTGCATTCATGGTTTCATGCATCACTGATAACAGTTTTATCAATTTTCAGAGATGTGGAGAACACCCAAGAAGTCGTACTTTCCAATGGGATCAAGTATGTGGATCTCCGTGTAGGTGGAGGTTCTTCACCAAAAACAGGGGATTTGGTTGTGATTGGTTTACAAGGGAAAGTTAAAAGCACTGGAAATGTGTTTGTGGACACATTCTCCGGCCGAAAGAGCTCTCTGGCCTTTCTGTTTGGTATTAGACCTTACACTAAAGGCATATGTGAGGGACTTGAATATGTTATAAAAACAATGAAAACTGGTGGAAAAAGAAAAGCTGTAATCCCACCAGAACTTGGATTCGGAAAGACAGGTGCTGATTTGGATGGTGATATTCTGATACCACCAGAAGCCACCCTTGAATATGTAGTGGAACTTCAGAAAGTTTCAATTCCACCTTCTTAATGTGTACAAAGACTCATTTTCTTCTATAAGTCTTTGCCCTCCAAAAGCTCTGGTAGTAATGTCTTTATATCAACAGAATCATTTTTTTTTTTCTCCCTGAGATGGGATATGCATGTGTTACAGCTCCGGATACTGTCTCCCATTTTTTCGTATCTGTTGTGTTTGTGTTTATTTCTGATTCAATCTTCTTATTTAATTTTTTGTTCATTTTGTTTCAAATCAATCCTAGTTTGTGGCATTCGTAGAGAGAATTTGGTCTGTTGATAGGTAAAATAAAGCTATTCTTGACAAACATACATACCAGTGCCCAAGGATATCTGTAGGAAGGATTTTCTTTCACTGTAAGAAAGATAAGTTCTTCTTGGCAAGAAAGTCTTTTGATGACTTTTGACATTACTTTGGCATAAGTTGTATGGGATTCATTTATGTTCAGAAAAAGTCATCTACATTCCAACAATTTCCAAATAATTCATCGGTCTGCAAAATTTAATTATGCTTCAGTTCATGTTAACTTATTAAGAGTATGTCATATGTTATAGTATGTTTTTCGCTCTTCTAGGGTTTTGTGCTTAGTACAGCTGCCACCACTCGGTGTTCGGCCCTTGTCATATCGCCTCCTGAGAATATTTTTTCCACATCGGCTTACATTTACTTTGGTTTTTTAAGGCATCCCTACCTTCAAATGACTCTTTTATAAATGGCCTACCACTCACATAGTTTGGTTATTTCAACCGCGAAAGACAATGATGGTGACTCCAGGGAAGCAACAAAGAAAGTTTGTGGTCAAAGTGATCCACGAGGTAATGTCACTGCCGCCGATATCTTATTAACAGTTGATGAATTTAATTTTGCATGTCATTGGCTTGAGTAGTTTTACATGATATACTATTTTGTTGGAAGGGTTCCTTATGAAAAGATGCTTCGCACTTGGGTTCAAAGAGATTGGTCCTAGTTTAGCATCAAGCTGGACTCCATCAAGAATACAACCAAAGGTTTTTTTTTTTTTTGAATTGTTGACCCAGCCAATGTGGTTACCGTGCTGCATAAATCCTCCACCTAGTATGTACTAAGTTCCCTACTCGTTGTTTCCCCATGGACTAATGAGTTTTGTGGTTTTCGAGCATGTACAATTCTTAAGGTTCTGGTTTGGGTGGAGTATCCAGGCCTGCCCATGCCCTATTACGATTTTTTGGACCTCATTGCTTCCTCAATAGGCCAGGGCATAACCAAAGAACCACTTCGGTTCTATGTTGTTAGACCACATCGACACATCTGTGTTGAGGTTGACCTTTCTTGGGAGCTCAAAGAAACCATTGATATCTAGGTGAGTGACTCTCGATACACTCAAAGAGTGATCTGCATTAACCTCCCCAACACATGTTTTCGATGCCAATTTGTGGACCATAAGATTCAAGACTATCCTTTGTTGGTTGGGCATAACAAGAATGTGTCAAAAACCAATGTAGCGCCCTCTTAGGCCTCTGGGAAAGATGGTTGGACCATTGCGGGTTGCAAGAATAGCTGTAATAAAGCCCCAGTTCTCCACCCTGCTCTTGGAGCTTCCAAGGCCATTAAACCACAAGCTAGCCAATTGCTAGTTGTGCAAACCCTTCTTAAGCTCATTGGAGCCACTATCTCGAAGCCTTATTTCTTTGGCTTCTACCTTGCCTTCTCAAGCAACGACGTCTACCATGGTGCTACAACCTTCTCCTCCTTTTGTGGCTTCCATGGGGTTAATGAGGTGTCAAATTGTTTTACAGGGTAAGGGTAGTCTTCCTTATATGTCTCATCTTCCAGTTTCTCCCCGTAAAACAGGATCACGACGCTCTCAGAGCCCTTCTCACCACATCAAGGAAGGCGAGTTTACACCTCCTACCAAACAAAAAGCAGTCTAGTGAATTTTTGTTTTCTAACCAACAACGGTTTTTGTAGAATAATTATGATGCCCTTTTGGGATAGAATTTGAATGATATGTCTATGGACGCTCATTTTCAATGAATTACTTCTCCTAGAATGTTAGGGGTCTAACAAACTTCGCTCACAAGTACATTGTGTGAGACTTTAGGAACCGGTTTCTAGATAATGATATTCTTTGTTTGCAAGATGTTAAGGTGGTAGATTTTTTGTTATCCACGATCACTAAAGTTATCTGGTCATATAGTTTAGCTCTGACTAGTAATCATGAGCCTGGCCGCAAAGAAATTATGACCTTTATCACCCCTAAATGGTGGCCCCATTATATTATTCATGGATATGACCGGACAAATCGTGTCCTATGGGTATTATTCAACATTGATAATCGCTCTTTTGGAGTAATTATTGTTTATGCATCCAATGACACAATTGAAAGGACGATGCTTTGATTTGGTGATAGATTGTCGACGAGCTCCCCGATGTTCATTGGGTGTTGTGCAGAGACTTTAATATGGTTGAGATGCCTTTTGATAAGATTGGTCATCTACCCATGCAATGGATTGCAGGCAAATCAACAGCCTAGATGTATATGCGCACTAAATTTGGGTTTTATGACCACAATGTTTCTTGTCATTCAAACTCCATTGTTTGGTATGCTTTGTCTAATTTCCACCAAGGATCCGATTGTGTATTTAAGCACCTCAATCATGTCATGCTATCAGCGCAACCTTTTTTTCTTCATTGGTGATTTTCAGTTATCGGTCGAAGTTTTGATGGATATGGTACTTTCTAACCACTGTCATATCCCCTTTTGGCTCGAATGGAACTTCTGATGGCCACGTGTTCACACCACGTAGTTTTCTCTTAATACCACTCGTTTACATCGCGCGCCCACCCTTCTCCACATTAAGAGGGGGGCTCGTGGCACACCTAGCTGGAAAAATGGGGTGGATTGCATGGTGGACAAATGTTATTCGGTAGTTGACGTGTTTTTTATGCTACTTTGGATGACAACTTGCCCAAATTTTGTGAATCGCATACTCTGCCACCACCTCCAAGCCGAGTTGCTCTGGAGAAAACTTCATTTGTTATGAACCTTTGCAACGACATGTGGCAAATCTAAAGCATCGTATCCAAATTGCTAATGCCTACAATGCCTGACGAGCTCAAATCAAAGCTAGATTGCATTGGCTCAAAGTGGGTGATCGGGCTTCCAAGGAATTATGTCTCTCTCAAATCCAAACATGCACACCAACAAATGAAAGCCATCCAGGATGACTCGCTTTGTCTGTCTGAAGTGTTAGAGATGGTACAAGATTTTGTTCGCCATTACCAACAAGTTTTCAAAGCTCAAGAGCTATCTCCTTTACGACAGGTGGCTCTTGATCAGTGCATAGTTGTTGTCCCTTGCAATATCTCTCGATCACAGAGGATTGATTGTAATAGAATGTTAACGGTCACATATATTTATAAGGCACTATTGCCAATGGCTAATGATAAGCCCCAGGGCACGATGGCTTCCCTTGTGAATTTTATAAAACCCTTTGGGATGTAGATGGTAATGACCTTTTTCATGTTTATTTGGAAGGCTTTCATTCCAATTCTCTTGGTCATTTCATCAACCAAGGGCACATCAAATTCATTCTGGAGCTCATTTCTAATTGGAGGATGATTACTTTGCTTAATGTCTCATATAAAATTATCGCCAAAGCCCAGTCCTTGTGCATCCACAACCTATTACCCACAATAGTTAGAACATAGTAAACATGGTTTATCTGAAGCAAATACATTTTTGATGGTAGTATTGTTGTTTAGGAAGGTATGGAATGGGCTCAGTAGTCAAAATAGAAAGCCTTGTTTGTTAAAATTGATTTTAAAAAAGCTTATAACAGGATCAAGTGACACTTCATTTTGGCCATGCTCAAAGCATTTGATGTTGGACTCGCCTTCATCACCTCAGTGTTCATGCTTTTTATACATGCCTCTGCTTATCTATCCATCAATGGTGTGCACTCCAAACCTTTTGGCCTTTTTTGATCTATTTATCAAGGTTTCTCTTTGGCTCTTGCTCTTTATCTATTGGTGGCCGAAGGCTTTTCCTATCTTCTCACCAATGCCACCCAACAAGGCTTGGTAAAAGGCATTGTGCTACCTGGATTATCTCTTGCTCAGCTTGTTAATGGCCATTTTGCAGATGATTCCTTACATAAATTGAAGATGAGGTTATTGTTCAATAGGCTTTATCCCACTTGGATGTTTATTGCTTTGCCTCAGGTTCAAACATTCAATGGAAAAAGATGTAGTGCTATAAACAATCTATTATTCCTCCACCGTTATGGGTATCTCTCTTCCAATGGAATTGGATCCAACATAGAAAAAAAAATGATTTTTGGGCATCCCTTATACATTCCAAGCAATCCCCTCTTGCAATCTGGCAATATTTTGTGGATTGAGTCAAGAAGAAGCTATCTTATTTAATCATGAAGCCTTTTTCGTTAGCCGACAAATTCCATATTTATTCCAAAGTTCTTGTGGCCACACATGTTTATTGTTCTTCCTGTTGGGCCCCTTCTCAAGATTCTTACAAAAAACATGAGAAACTACCAAGAGATTTTTTATGGGCTAGCTCAGAGCAAGGAAAGGGTTTTCATTGGGTTGCTTGGGACAATTGTTGTCAGTCTAAAGGATTTGGGGGTCTAGGATTGGTTGATGTTGACCACCAGGGAATTGCCCTATGTGCTAAATGGATTGTTTGTGCCATTACAAGGTAGGAGAAATGGAACATTCTTTTGTGCAATTACATTTTTTATGGCTTGCCTCAAGGTTGCAAGACCTTTAAGGGTTTGGATTTCCCAAACCTACTTTTTATTTAAGCTCCAGTGAAATTGGCTGGCTTGTTTGTTAACCAAAGTATTTGGGAAGCTTGGGAGAAAATCAACCCATGACTGGTTTGGGATGGAGATGAGTCCAGAATTGGGATATCCATCAATTCCCACTCGGTGTGGTGGTCACCGATCATTACCTTTCACAATGTGTCTCTTGCAAAGGTTCCCTAGATTCATCCCCTCAAGCTTTTCAGGAGAGGGATTCATAGGTTGCAGGAAATCTTTAGTTGTTAGTGTCAACGACTTCTAACATGGCCCAAAGTAAAGTTTAAGCTCTCATTAACCAATACAGACCGTGACTCTTATTAGGCCATTCTCGAAGCTATTCCCGATTAAATGTCACAAAAATTTGGGATTTCGTCCTCCACGCCTTAGTGGAAGGAATGGAAATGGTTTCTAAATATGCCTTTTCTCAACTATTCACCAACCAAAGGTTATGTTTGACTGTCTCCAAAGCTTCAAATGGTGCATAAACTCAACTTTTGTTGGTCCCTTTGTTCTTCTACGTGGTGTTGTAACACATATTTTCTATTGTCTAGTCTACCATTCTTGAGTGCAAGCTTTCTCATTTTGCATGGTGTATTCTTTATCAGGGGCTACCCATTGGTTGCAGGTTCATTCACCTTGAGGTTCTCAATCCTCGTTGCCCATTTTGTGGGTGAATTGAAACCTTATGCACCTTTTTTGGTTTTGTCAAAAATCTCAAACCATCTAGGCTTGCATTCATGAATTCTTTTAGCCATTTCAGTTGTAACCCTTCTTCCAGAAATACATCTTATTTAAGATACTAGCTAGGTTTTCCCATGGCCTTCACGCAAGTTTTGCATGATTTCAGAGTGAAAATCCTTTTCATCATTTGGAAAGAGAGGAATTCATCTCTTTTTGCTCTTTTCGTTGTAGATCGCAATCTTTCAGCGTTCAACAAAGTGATGATTGTGTCTAATTTTTTGTGTAGATTCAAGTTCAAGTTCGGAAGGTGGCATTAGAGCTGGCCCACCTCTAGACTCTTTTGGATCACTATGGTAATGCCCCTTGCAGTGTTTTTCATGTTCCGCCGCCCATGTTGGTCGGGATCCCTCTCCAAGGGGTCAAAGTCGTTAGCATAGTCACTCTCGTTGCCACTCCTATAGTTGTTCTAGGTGGGGCTCACCTCCTCTCTGTCACTCCTCTGCCTCAAAGGAGAGAGTGGGGCTTGCCACCTCCTCACCATCACAACTTGTTGCCATTATCCAGTGGTATCAAGTTCCCTTGGTTGGCACTGGCCATTTTGTCACCGAGGGGTCAAGAAATTCAAATAGTGGAACCAAAGGAGGGCACTAATGTCGCGGCCACTTGTTGGGATCCCATTCCAGATGGAAAATACCTTCCAAGTAGCTAGTGGGTTAGTCCCAATGACTAAGACCCTCTGCCTTCAGCTCCTTTTGTGGCAATGACCTAATGTTTTGATTTTATAGTTGGTTTGTTTTCCTGCGGGCCCTTGATGTTTTTTGTTGTTTCCCACACCTTAATACAGGTTTAAACTTGAGGTGCTCTTCCATACTACATGTTCTTTTTTTTGTGAATAGTTGTACTATCTTATTTTTTGGTAATATAGATGATATTTCATAAAAAAAATTAACTTATTAACATCATGTTAGAATTTTCTCCATGAAAATACGGCTATTCATACATTGAAATATGGGTAAACTTTTCAAGTACAAACATGTGTTCACTTGTGCCAATCACAAGTGTAAAAATGCTCATATGTTATACACACAATTTTTTTGCAAATCATTAATGTCAATATCCAAGCTAGCTGGTAGAGTTTCCGCTCATTATTATGTTTTACTTCCTTATTACAAATGGTCAAAAACCTTAATGCATCATATTTTGGCTGAATAGTAACGTCAAGCATCTCTCATTCATCCCTCTCTTTTCTAGCCTTGGGGAGAGAATTGATTAAGGTCATCTTGCACATGGTATGTGTTAACCAAAATGTTCCCTTTGCTCATTTTGTTAACATGTGTTTAAAATCTTAGAACCCTCAAACACTTGTCTCATTTTGTAAACTCTATATTTCATGGCATTTTGTTCTTAGTTACATTTTTCGAGTCATTTTATATATCCACCTATCATTCCCACACCTTGGTCGTTTTCATGTATGTCTCAAGAGCTTATCCCAAGTTGTGCTTGTCATTGTCATACTAGATTGTTCTCTGCACATTGTTGTAGTTCATACGCCAAGTTGGGAAGCATTGTTTCACACCATAAAGCATTGTTTCACATTGTGACGTAATCTACCCCTCCAAATTACTTTATCTCATGCCACACTACTTTATCTACACTGCAAGCTTCTACATGCCTTAGCCATTTTTGTTTCCCCTATATTTTACATAACCATCCATTAAGTTGCGCTATCCTCTTTCTCATGGGCTTGGGGGAGGCTAGCATGCATCCCAACCTTGGGATAGGCATGTGATGATGCCTAAAGGTTGGGTGGTTAAACAAGCCCCTTTCTCATTGTGTTGGCCTTGAAAAGAATTTTGGAGTTGGGAAGCCTTTGGACGATGTATGAAGACCCTTGTCTACTTGGATGTTCTTCTTGTCTCCTTCACCATTTCATGGACTTCTTCTTTTGCTCATTGTATTTTGATAAGAATGACTTGTGAGAGCTTCTTTTGTCTTGAAAAGATAGTGTATTAGACCCCTTTTTGGGTGGATATGTATTGTGACATATGTGAATTTGAACAAGATAAAGTATTGTAATGGTTGATTTCTTAACCATAAAACATGTAGGTTTTTAACTTCTTTTTGAAATGGAAGAGTTGTTAGTTGATGGGCTTTATTCTTCCAGAATGTTTTACCTTTAGTTTTCCCTTACTATAGCTTCTTGGAAATCATAACATGTACAGAAGTTTTAAAGTTGTGTTCTTAGGAGGCCACACTATTTGTTTGTTATAATGTATTCCTTTAAAAATAAGTCTTCCATTATATTGAAAAATGGTTTGTTTTCCTTCCAATACATATTATAAGAGTAAATGCAGATGGCTGGTTTTTATATTATAAACTGTAACATTTACTTGTTCTTGCTCTTTAGATGGAACAAAATCGTCATTTTATTATATGGAAAAATATATTTTACCTGTAAGTGTAAATCTGCTGTACTTGTGTTCAAAGGAAAGTGGGCATGTTAAGATTAATGACATTTGATAGTTGCCAAAGAAATAATCAGTAACAATTGATCTTGCATGGATCAAGTTCTCTTGGAATACCTGTGAAAGTAAATGGGTCAGATGTGTATGTGTGAAGCTATAGTTTACGTATTGTCATCTCTGTATAAATTTCTCTTATCTTCTTCGCTGGAAGTATGCCGCTGTGTTTGTATTTATTTACATATATGGCAACTATTTTTATCTTATTTATTTTTAATCGGTTTGGTAGTAACAATATATATATATATATATATATATATATATATATATATATATATATATATATAATGGTTTTACTAAATATAAACAAAAAACTAAAAAAAAAATAATAAATATTTTTATTTGGGGTTCGGCCCCTACGCAGACCGCATAAAATCTTTGTACAAAAAAAAATATATGACTTGGGGGAGGGTCGAACCCCCTCCCCGCCCCCCCCAACTGTTCCGGCCCGGCCGCCCCGGCCTGCACCCTGTCCTCGCCCACGCTGCCCCACGACGCCCCCAGCTGCGCCTCTGTCGCCCCTCCTCCATACCAAGCCCAACCACCACCGCCAGCGCTGCCCCGCCGCCTGCTACGGCCTGTACCACACCCGCCGCCCTTCAAACGCCGTCGCCTCTAACGCCTGCTCCGGCCTGCACTCCCGCGCGCGCACCCTGTTCAATCTCCACGCTGCCTCCCTGCCGCGCCCCCACCGCCTGTCACAACCCCCTTTCACCGCCTCTCCTCCTCAGATCCGCCCCTTGCAAACTCAACCAAATAAAATGAGGATATTGCAATAAACAACAATAAACAATTACATATGTTGTTTTTTTTGTTCTAGTTGATTAGGGTTAGTAACCAAAAAGAATACAAGAATAATACTTACCCTAAGAAATATAAATAGGTATATATTTATATATTTACAAATTAGGGTTTACAAAAAGGGGCTCCATAGCTTATCCTCATCTTGCTTTAAAATAAAGGAGGTTTAGAGTTACTCGTTCAGAACCTTAGTACAATTTAAAACGTAATTAAGTAAATAATTTTCGAGTAAAGGTTAGTGAACATTTGGACTTAAAAATAAATAAATAAATAAATGAAATAGAATTAGTAGTTGCTAGGAAAAGATACAAAGGATGTATCAGTATTTAACTAAACACTATAAAAAAAAATTTACCCTAAAATTTCTAGTCATTATTGATGTGTTTTTTTCGATGTCCCTGGAAGGGGCATTACAATTACTTTATCTCATGCCACACTACTTTATCTACACTGCAAGCTTCTACATGCCTTAGCCATTTTTGTTTCCCCTATATTTTACATAACCATCCATTAAGTTGCGCTACTCTGACGTATGTCATGAGGTATAATGTTCCTTTGTTGTGTCATGCCAACAATTGCTCAAGGTTGTGAAGGTCTAAATTAATTACAAAATAATACTTACTTTTACAAATTCAAATTTACTATTTATTGCAGGGTATCAAGATTTAATACAAGTAGGTGGGAGAGATTACACAATTTCCAACACCCCCTTAATCTTGACTACCTATGTTTATTACACCCTTACAATATCTAATATATTCAAAACAATTATTTGCTAAGGGCTTGATGAAGATATCAAAGAACTGATCTTATGATCTACAAAATTCCAAATATATGTCTCCTTTGTTGACTAACTCCCTAACGAAGTGATATATGGTATCAATGTATTTTATCCTTTTGTGTAACACATGATTCTTAGTTGGTGTGATTATGGATTTGTCATCACATGAGATCTGTGTAGCTTCATCTTGCTGATGCACTAGGTTTGACATCACTTTGCGTAACCCAATCACTTGGCATGCAACATATATGCCTACCACATACTCTTCTTCCGCTAAAGAGATGGTAATAATGACTATTTATTATAGGCCCATGCAATTGTACTTGAACCCAAGTGGAACAAACTCATTCAATAGGTTCCCTATATGTCATCTATACTAGGTGTAAAATCATTGTCATATGAGTGTGAGAAAATAGTATATTGTAGTTAAGTGAGTTGTTATAGCAACATCATCGTAGGAAATTAGTGTGAGAGGTTTAAGATGATGAGTTAATGGTTAGGACTACCAATCTAGGTGGTTAGAACAACCACAATAGATTAGTGATCAGGAGTTAGAATACCTTTATCATCGTATACTAAACTGTCAAATCTATGGTAAATAACTATCGATGTTGATTTGAATTTTTGATTGAGTGTATGCTCTTCTTCAAACTATGGGGTAAAACCCATCATTTTCATGTTCAGAGCTAGCATATCCAAAAGGATGCCATCTTCCGAGTGCTTGACTTCACTGCCAAGACATGTCTTCATGTTTGTTAAACACATCATTACCAATTTGAAAGGTCGGATGATACTAGAACCTTTTTTGGAATGTGCTCTTAGCAAACCAAGTAAAACAAATCAAATAACAACCGATATAAATAAAATGAGAAACACCCCTTCTTGCATTCTCTCAGCGAATGTAGCAAAGCGGACCTTGTGTGAACCCGTTTGGAAGGCATCATTCATCTACATTGTTTTCAACAAACTTGCCAAATGCTTACAATGAACTCTTATTCACAGTTTGCTCATCCAAATTTGTCCAAAATATTTGCAATCAGCTCAAAAATTAAATGCATATTATACCACTGTGTGGGTTATATTTTTACATTATTGTTTTAGCATTGTCATGAGCATGTAATTACATGCCTGCATCTTGTCATGGATGTCTAGGAAAGAAAATTCATGACATGAATGATAATTTCATAGTCTTTTGTAATTAATATGAACATTTGACTCTAGCTACCCAGATACTCTCGAGTTGCAGGACTCCGAAGCAAATCGATGTCTCAAGATCCGCAAGATCGTCTGCAAACGTAAGTCTAAATGGTCGAAGAGCTCCATAACATAGCACCAGATTTCTGATCCCTCCAAGTTCGAATTAAAGCATCGAAAAATGCATACTAAAATTCAATGGCGAAGCACTACATTTGAGTGCCGAAAGATGCAGAGCCGGATTTCGTCCACGGATAACTCTACGATCACCCAATGTTTCAGAACAGAAGCAAGGAAAGAGATATATGCCTTTTATTTTTCCTTCTCGCCTCAAGTCAACAAATCGAGATGTCTACACAACCACAAATTTGCCGAATGGAGCAACAGGAAGTGGTAAAACATTTCTAACATAGTTTAAGGTCAATATATGCAGCGTAAACTAGCAATGATAGCTTCTCATATAGATGATCTATTCTAATGCGTAAGAGATAATACAATCTTGGGGGAATCAGGTTGAGTACCATACTAAGACAGGTTGTTGGGAGCCAATCTAGAGATACTGCTCAAGCATTTCACCGTGGGGCCGATCATACCGCATTCAATATTCCTGTTGTAAACATTTTCATTTAAACAGTTAGAGGTGAGGGACCAGTAATTAGGAGGGGTCTCATCAACTGTGGGTGTTCGTATGGGAGATTCATAGTTTTTCGGAAGCTGTAACTCCCCATGTTATTTTTAATAATTCGATGAGATAGTGGCCAAGAAAATTCTATGGCGGCGGTTTCAAAACCCTATCATTGTATTAGTGCTCACATTTATGGCAAGAAATTTGATACATGTGTGAATAATATATTATTAATCCTTATAGACTCAACTCATTACATATTACATATATAGCCATATAGTGTGGAAAATAATATAATTATCGTAGTGTAAGAACTCAATAGTATATTGTTAGTTAAGTGAGTTGTTATTCAACTCATGTAGGAAGATCAGTGTGAGAGCCCTAATCCAAGGGATGGTCCCCTGGTTAGGATGACGACAATTATGGTTGTGAATTGGCAACATGTCCTTTCCTTGGCACTATTGGTAGATCCCATGGAATTAGGTAATAGCTAACTGGTGTTCTGATATAAATGTTGGATCCCTATGGTTTTAACTATCATGGTGTGGGATTTGCAATCTTCCACTGTGATCCACATGGCATTAGTTTCCAGGCTTAGGTTTGTGGATCTCAAGCACCATCGGTTGTCTAATACTCAAAGCAGATTTTATTTCATTGGAAAAAATAAGAAGTACAAAGGTTATATGCACACTGGTATTTCTTGGCAAAACTACATAGTTGTTGATAACAATGGGAGGCCCTATAACTCTAGGTCACTGGTCTTTGTGCATTGACAGGCACTGACAACCAGACAAATATGGGGCCAATTTTTGCGGGAACATAACTTCCGGAGACCATAACTTTTGCATCCGACCGTTGGATTTTTTTCGCACATTGTCCATGTGCCCTTTTACAATCTTCACCCTTAGTCAACATGCAATTCCCAACCTTTCCAGTTTGTAAGGTTAGGTGACATATTTCTACGCATCTTCTTTGGAGTCAAAGGCCAAACCAAATTCCTACGTGAATGTGGGCCAATTGTCCAAAATAGGTTCTGAAAGGTATTTTGGTTTTATCGACACCACTTAGAAAGTTTTAGGTGATATTTTGACCATTGGCTTATGTAATAAGTCTAGGTTGCTTGCGTATGCAAAACATTAACAAAGGAACTTGAATCCTTTGTAAACTAAAATTAAGGTCCTATTACAAGTGTGGGGTACTTTTTAGTGTCATGCTAACCAAAGGGTTTCAGAAATTATGTTCCTAGTCTTCAGGGTTTTCTCCAGAGATAGTGAGAAGGATAGAAAGGCAAAACATCAATGGAAAAAACATGAATTGTAGCACAGACATTTGAGTGGATAGTCAGGAATGCACAAGCCATAACTATCTTAAAGCTTCTAGACTTCTGCAAAACCGCACGCGTGCGCAAAAGCATGTACATTTTGGAGGCAATTCGACCTCTTGTATTTTGCAGGCGACATCAAGGGGGGTATAAGAAGGCATGACATAGATCTTGAGCAAGCAGAAAGTGTAGTCTAACTTACATCTTTGGTAGTGAATATTTAAAACCTCTATTTTATCACAGACTCTAATGGCTCAACTGTGGGAGCAGGAGGTTGAAGTGGCCTCATAAGAGATAGGCATCCCCAAGAGCTACACAGACACAGTCCTTGAGCGGTGTCAAAAGTACATGTTACCCACATGTTGAACGGAGAAAGGTTAAAATGGGGATGTAGACCCATAATAATGATCGTGGAAGATATTACCATCTTTTAAAAAATGTAGGTAGGCAATGAAGATTCAAATGAGTTGAAACTGCATTAATATTCCTATGAGTGGCCATCTAAAAGTGAGACACTTGATCCAATGAATTGTTGGGACAAGAATCAAAAGATATTAAAATTAATGCAGCACAAATTAGGACCAGAGGAGTTGATTTTCTGGTATGTAAATCGTTTACCAGAAAATTATGAGTGGAAAACACATACTAAATACAGACCGTAAAGTAAGAAAATTGTTGTTCATATGTATCTATCTTGCATCTTAACTTACATTCCATTACATTGGACATGTCACAAGTGGTTTGAGGCAACTGATATTTGGTAGAGGACAAGGGATTCACCTAAACATTTTGGGAAAATATTTTTTTTTCAATTCTAGATGTTGTATTATCAACAATAGAACATTTCAACATATACTTGTGGCCCCTAAATCTACCAACGAACTGTAGTGAAATTGTGCATTATGCTAGTGATAAAAAGGATTAGATCTTTACTAATGATGTTAGAAGTAAAAAAGGATGTAACCCATTATAGTTTGAGACCAGTGTATTTGAATTCATTTTTGAAAAAAAAATTCTAAATTGAAAAGTTCCTGGACCTCATGTAAAAGGTTGTTGCAAATCCTATATAGTTTTTATTAATAACAAAATTTGACCAATGTATCAGGTAGCTTTTATTAATAGAATGAATATGATGTAGTTCCTTTACTTGGATTTTAATAAATACTGAGTGCATATCGGGTATGGTCAAATTTTAAGATGACATTGGAATAATAGCTATCATGTATTCATATGGGCCCTCAGTTGGTATGTGTCAACCCCTCTTTTCTAGCTCTGCACCATGTAAGTTTGTAGTAAAAAAAATTGCTATTAATTTTTTGGTCCAATGAACTTACAAATACCTAAAAATGATATTCTATTATATGTTCAACGATGGAAAATTGAGGACCATAGATTCATCTATTTGCGGTCCCCCTTTAGAACTATATGGTGAATTTGAATTTCAATAAACTAAGATCCAGCTTTATAAGATCTCAAACAAGATGACATTGACTTCAATCAAAAAATTACATGGTTGCAATTACTCTAGTATTTGTAACATGGGTAATCTCTCTATACGAGTGATTTCTACATAAGCCCATCTCTCTATAGAGAATGTAGAAGGAAATGTACATGAAAGAAACAAAAAAGAAAAATTGTATGAAACAATTAGGAGAGAGACAAAAAAATGTGAAAATAAATTGTTTATATTAAAATTTTGACAGAGCTTTGCTGCTCAATATTTTTCTTTTTCTTTTTAAAATGTATACAAATGCCTCAAATATATAGAGGACTTTCAAAAGAGATAGCTTCTTGAGAAAGCTAGAAAAAGCAATAAACAATAAATTGCATGGGTAGGAGTGAAGATTTTACAATTAATTGAAAATATTATCCAGGTTTTTGCTGACAAAATCTGTCAGACTTAATTAGGTAGTTGAGATTACACAAATCCCAACACTCCCCCTTAATCTTAACTATCATGCAACTACACCCAGACATTCTCTAAGGTACACAAAAGTATCCTTTGGTAAAGGATTCGTGAAAATGTCGGCAAATTGGTCTTTAGACCTACGTAAGTCCAGATATATCTCGCCATTGTTGACAAGCTCCCTAATGAAGTGATAATTGGTGTCAATGTGATTGCTCCTCTTATGGAACACATGATTATTTGACAATGTAATTGCTGAATTGTTATCGCAGAAGATTTGTGTTGCGTCTTCTTGATAGTGTTCCGAATCTGCTAGAATTTTCTTCATCCATACTATCTGACATGTTATTGTTTTGACTGCTACATACTCTGCTTCTGTGGACGAGAGAGTGAAAATGGGTTGTTTCTTGGATGCCCATGAGATTACACCTAAACCAAAATGAAATACATATCTAGACGTGATTTTCCTATCATCAATGCTACTTGCATAGTCACTATCTATGTATCTGATTAATCTGAAATCATCAAATGGTGCATACCAAATTCCATAATCTGTAGTACAGGAAACATATCTTAGTATCATCTTTCCTGCAAGCCAATGTGATTCTTTGGGAGTCTCCATGAACCTTGAGATGAGACTGACTCCATACATTATGTCTGGCCTTGTTTCCATCAAGTACACCAGACTTCCAACAAGTCTTTTATACAATGTTGGATCAAAATTGGATCCCTTTATCTTTTTTTTCTTAATTTGAGACCCATAGCAACTAGTGTGGATGTTGGATTGTTTTTCAGCATATTGAATCTCTTCAACACATCATTTGCATACTTGGAATGACATATAAATGTGCCTTCTTTAGATTGATTCACTTATATTCCTAAAAAGTATTTCATCAACCCAACACCTGTCATTTCA
Organism: Taxus chinensis; assembly: GCA_019776745.2. Classification (NCBI taxonomy): domain Eukaryota; kingdom Viridiplantae; phylum Streptophyta; class Pinopsida; order Cupressales; family Taxaceae; genus Taxus; species Taxus chinensis. The sequence goes on along the minus strand of CM034152.1, from coordinate 80,358,491 downwards.
AATTCCTTGTTCATGGCTGACTTAAACAAGCCAATAGACAGATTTCCAATGAATATGAGGTCATCAACATACAAACAAACTATTAGAATTTGACCTTTATTGTTCATCTTGATGTATAGGGTTGGCTCACTGTTGCTTTTGTTGAATCCATTATGTAGAAAATATGAATATATTCTACTGTACCAAGCTCTTGGAGCTTGCTTTAGGCCATACAATGCCTTTTTCAGTCTATAGACTTTATTCTCTTGTCCATATATTTCATATCCAGGTGGTTGTTGAACATTAAATTCTTCTTCCAAAAAACCATTCAAGAATGCTGACTTGACATCCATTTGGTATACTTTCTAGTTATTCTAAGCTGTTATGGCTAAGACGGTTTTAACTGTGTCAATTCTAGCCACTGGTGCAAAAGTTTCATTGTAATCAATTCCGGGTTGTTGTGAAAATCCCTTTGCCACTAACCTTGCCTTGTGCTTTTCCACATTTCTGTCTGCATTGAATTTGGTCTTATAGACCCACTTAACACCAATAACATCCTTGCCTTCTGGTAGATTGACTAAGTCCCAAGTTTGATTCTTCTCAATAGAATCAATTTCTTCATCCATAGCTTTTATCCATTCTTCATTTTTAACAGCATCTTCAAAATAAACAAGATCGCCTTGTGAAAACAATGCAAAAGCAAAGTATAACTCTTTGTCTTGCTCAGCTTGATCATATATCTCCCTCAAACTTCTTGTCTTCTTAGAAGCATTTCTGAAATGAGATCTGAGTTTTGCCAATGTTGGGTTGGATGAATCACTAGTATGTGAACTTGTAGTACTTGCACGCCCTAAGGCTTCACCAAGATGAGAGTTTTTTCTAGGTCTCCATATTGCTTGTGGAGTAGGTCTCCTGAAATTGTCTCTTGAGTGAGTTCTTTGAGGAGTGTAAGCTGATGATGCATCCTGAGGAGTTACTACTGCACTCTGTTGACCAACAGAGCCGCAGACTAGAGCTGTTGGAGAGTTCCCCTGTAGAGCTGGTTGATTATTCTGTGCACCATTATCTTTAACTTCATAATCATCATGATGTAGCTCTACAAAGATACCTGTCTCTTTATCAATAATTCCATCCCATGCTTCATTCTCTATAAAATCAACATCTTTGTTGATAACAGGCTTCTTGGTGACGGGATAATACAACTTATAGGCCTTTGACTACTCATTGTAACCTACAAAAATGCATTTTTCACCTCTATCATTCAGTTTATTTCTCAAATTTTGAGGAACTAGTGCATACGCAACACATCTAAAGACTCTTAAGTGTGCAACACTATGCTTTCTTCTGCTCCATGATTCTTAAGGAACCTTGTCCATGACACTTTTTCGTTGGGCACATGCTCGATAGGTAGGATGCACATGAAACCAATTCTTCCCAATACTCATTTGGTAAGTGTTTTTCCTTCAGTAGACTCCTAGCCATGTCCATGAGAGTCCCATTTTTTCTTTCTGCTACACCATTTTGTTAAGGTGTATACCTTGTTGTCTGCTGCTTGTATATTCCATTTTCCTTGAGAAAATTTAAAAATTCATTTGAGATATACTCGCCACCTTTGTCTGATCTCAACACTTTGATAAAATGACCACTCCGCTTCTCTACGAGGGCTTTGAATTCCTTAAAAGTCTCAAAAACATATGATCTATGCTTTAGGAAGTATACCCATGTCTTCCTGCTGAAGTCATTGATGAAGGTCAAAAAGTAAATGCTTTTGCCTATTGAAGGTGTCTGCATAGGTCCACATAGGTCTGTGTGGATGATTTTGAGGGGCTCCTGAGCGTTATATGCCTTTCCAACTAAAAATCTTTCCTTGTGCTGCTTTGCGAGAGTGCAACTTTGGAATGACATTTCAAGCAGATTGATCAATGGTATTCCATTCACCTTGTTCTTTTTGTGGAGCATATTTATGCCATTAAAATGTAAGTGTTTAAGCTTTAAATACAAAAGCCAAGGCTGATTTTGCTGATTGAGTTGGAGTGTATATGGAGATGTCATGCTTGAAAATCCTCTTTCAGTGAGGTCTTGACATTCCATGGGTGATTTAGAATTAGCACTCACTAGGCTTAAAAATCCTTCTTGAAAATATTTTTCTTCACCCTTAGGTGGTTGGGAGCTAGCGTTCGCTAGGCTCAAACCTTCTTGATTTTTTTTCTTCATCCATCTTTGAAAAATGCCTTGCGCTCGCTAGGATTGAAATACTTGCTCGAGAAAATTTTTGCACATCTTGACTTGGGGGAACCTTAGCACTTGCTAGAGTTAAGGAACACCCTTGAAATTTTTTTTTGAACTTCTTGGCTTGGAGGTGTAGTGCCCACATTCTACACACACAATTACAACAGTAAAATACCAGGATAATTTTTTTTTGACTTACATTGCTCACTACACACAACACAACAAGGGCTCCAAGTACACGACTCGACTCACATACGACAATCACATAAGTCATCGACTCACATAGACACATGAAAACAACATAGGCATGTTGATGCCACTCTTTTCCCAATGACTGGTTACTAGTATTTGACCCAACCATAAAAACATGACTTCAGGAATGGCGAACCCACAACACATCATTTCTTTAATTGTATTTTAGTTACGATTAACATTCCAAGAACATTATTGTGCAAGGATAAATTTCTCATTTGTCCACCTACAGTTTTTTTTTTAAGTTCCTTCCGCGGTTAAATTACAGTTCGACCATCTTATGTTGGCTTCTTATACTTTATAAAAATTTCCATAACTAACATACCTATTTGGCATAAATCAAATTACATACAAAGTACTTAATTATCTTATTATTATGTTAAGAATATTCTTCTCCAACATTTATTCGATGTCTACAGTTTTACCCTTACAACTCAAGCGAAAGTGACTTGATGTCCAGAATGCAATAAAAGGATTTAACATAGATTTAGATACAAGGTAGTTTTTTTACCAAAAACATTCCTCGATCTCGGAATAGTGATTTCCCTACCACAGTTATTCTAATTCAATGACTTGTGAAATTCCATTTTGTTTTGTATATGTATTTTGTTTTCTCGAAGGTTGAACACACCAAGGCAATTCATATTCTTTGAAACAAAAGAGTATTTTTAATCGAGATATAAGGTCTCCAAGAGTGGCATTATTCCGAACCTCAAATCCCGTTTTTACTCTTATATGCTTTATTTTCTACGTCACGTTATGGCCTTATTATTAGCATTGTCTTGTAAAAGGAGTTATGAAATGTTTGTCTAACCTCTTGAAGACATATATGATAAGGAGACTTGAATCTACACACGAACCCTAAGCCAACATCCAAATCAACCGAGGTTTAGATTAATTCCAACTTCACCTAAGGGTCTACCCCTCAACTAAATACGAGTTTTTAAGCGCGAGAACAAATTTATGCTAAACCACCTTCCAGAAAGGACCAAGGTGTTATGTTGTGAGAAACCAAGGTAACACATTTGACTAAGTGGAGCTAAGGAGCTCATTAACAAAAGTTTAAGGCCTAGACAACTAAATCACTTCCTCCATCTATGTCGTCTGGATCTAACAGAGATTTCATTCGATGAATTTTTTTAATTTTAATTCTATCTTCGGATGACAAGGTAGTCCGCTAGGCTACGAAGGAGGAGTTTTCTCTACACACTCCAAGAAAAGTTTGACTGTGTCACTCCTATCAGACGGGTTTAAGACAATGTCACTAAACATACTGACGAAGACGATAAGCCCATTCTCGGGTTCTTGTTTACTCAAACTAGGAGATTTCCATCGAGTGCAGGGTTTAAGTCCACTCTACGGTTTTCAAAGTCTTCTACGGTAAGGAGTATCACACATGAAAAACAAGTTATGCTCCGATATTGAACAAGGGTAGAGTGTTTCGATTAAATCTCTTTATTACATTTACAAAGTATGAATGCACAAGATGACTCGTTAATCATTTATTGAACACTAGATATGCACTACAAGATATTACTTCAAATTCATTTACCTTATATAAATATCAAACCCTTTTACCATGTGTACTATGAATCAAGATTGAACCTAAGATTAAATGCACATTTTCTAGATGTCCTTGAAACCAGCATCTCATACATATCAACAAATTATCAAATATAACAGTCTGTAACATGAGACAACATTATACATTTATTCATTTAACAATGAACTATATTAATTACAAAGATAAATGAATGATTTACACATTGCCTTTTCGTTGTCATTTTTTCATCCTGCAAAACCACGTGAGCATGATATCAGCGAAAATTTGCTGGCATGGCATCCACCCTAATCTAACATAATTATCATTTTTTAGTTTCCCATTTACATATGATAATAATTACAATTTGCAATCGCAAATTAAAATGTTTAGAGACATGTATTCATTACATTTCATTTTGCTTCATTTTGTAACCCAGGAGAGAGAAAGAGAAGGGAAGAGAGAGAAAACACCATTTTGTCAGAAGTTCTAATTCACACAAAAAGTTACACTATAGTGTTTTAAACAGTTATTTACATGTGTCAAAAGTATCTACGGTGGTTTGGCAACCTGATGAGGGTCTCACAGCTTTCTATTTTTACATTTTCTTACTAGCTACAAAAACGTTCAAAACGGGCTCGGAGGCTAAGAAACCACTTCCAAAAGTTGTCTTCCGATGAGAACACATACCACGATTAAATTTCTACGTGTCCCCAGATATACCAAGAGTTCATAGCAACTGACAGAATTGGGAAAAAGTGAACGGTTTGCGTTTGGCGGCTAGTTTTCCGGGGCCACTGGTCGTAGTTGGCCCAGTGCAAATTGAACAAAAGTTAGCTCAAGGGCTCAGAAAACCCTATCCAAAACTGACGTTCGATGGATGAGCATGCAACGAGACACTTCCTACAAGTTCCCCTATATAAGGAGAATTCATCAGAGTCGACGGGACTGAGAACTAGAAAACCATTTTCAAACGGCGTCAAGTTTTCTGGAGCGACAAGTCAAAATTGGTCCAGTTTGACTTCGTCAAACTGCGACCAAAGGCCTACAAAATGGCTTTGCCAAACTATCCAGAAAAGTGTTTTTCCCTAAACTGAATGTTCCATGCAATTGTCTAGTATAAACACTAGAGGTTTGCGAAGACGGGAAATAATTTCTCTATCCAGGTTTCAAATGGCGGTTCAAAATGAAATCCAACTTTCTAGATTTAACAACTTTCTACTACTGTAAACACAGTGTAACAAGGCTCCTATAAGAGCGTCAAAAAAGATCTCATATGTTCGTTCGGGGTCAATCCAAAGGTCAAGGTGACTCCTCGCATACCAAGGTACACGAATGAAGCTTAACATCTCGTTTTCAAAGTCACGAAAGGTATTTAATGAGTCTTCGAAAAATGTAAAAATTAACTATTTAAACAGGGAGATTATCAACTTTATTACTGGGAAGTAAATTTCATCTGGTCGATAAAACAATATTGCAGCGATCTAGTTGGATAAGAAGTTTTCTAAATCACCTCAGAAAGAGGGTGGGAGTTCTTGGTTTAATGCAAACGAGTTATTTTGACTTCGTGAGTTACGACACGACATTTCATTGTTTTGCAACGAGTTGAAAAATAAAAACATTTAACTGTATTAAAATCCTAATATTTTAAAATTCTATTAAGTTACAAAAGAGAACTAAAACACGAGAATTATGAGAGGTAAGGGAAGATGAACCATGCTTGGAAATGAACTGGTGAGGCAGAAGTCGAGGAGTTGACATCGCACCGATTGATTTCACTTGCTTGCAGCCACGGAAGGAAAACCCAAAAAAAATAGCATCCACAATAATGTCAAAATCAGTGGCCAATTCTATTGGAAAATCCTCTTGTGGCAAGAAAGGAACAACAAGTGCCTCCAACTGAGTAACAAGCCCATGGTAAAGAGGCTTATCAATGTGTTTGGGATAGCAAACAAATGCCATGTGTACTATGAATCTATTATGTGCATATCCTGTAATCATGGCATTCCATGAGACAACATTTCTTTGAGGCATTCTATCAAACCGTTCATGCGCCTTCTCAACAAATCCATTTTGTGCATAAACTGTAACTACAACTGTCTACGTGGGAAATTGCTTTTTTTGTTCAAATGTATATTTTGACAGCAGATCCAACACCCATTTCGGTCCAATAGTCCATGCTCTAAGAGAAATTTTGACAAAAATTTACGTGATTGTAAACATTGCCATAATCAATACCAAAAGAAACTCCCTGATCCTCACTTTTTGGAAGCACCCTTGTTTGGGAATGTTAATAGAGGCACACACCAGCTCCTCCACTAACTGCACAAATACAAGTAAATAAAACAAAAATGAAGCTTACAGGATCGTGATGCGTCCCAAGATCCTTCCTTGGACAAAACTCTGCTCCCTTTTCCCTAGTAAACCTCTAAAAACATTTTCACTCTCTTCCTCTGGTACAAGCATGGAGAATGATGGAAAGAGGTTGTGGATAATGGCTTGGCTCTTGTTGTTAACATCTACCTAAAAACTTCATAAACTCCATGTGAAGTTGTTTTGTTCTTTCATTTGGTCAAACACGGTATCAGCGTCCACCAAGGCATTTGCAACTTCAACATCTGACAAAAACCTTTTATCTTTTATGCGCTGGCTAGGAAAATGTGTGGATGTCCAAACCCTATTTCAGAACTCGTATTTTGGCACAGGATGGAAGTATGCTGGAAAATGCAAACTGATTGGGTTGGAGAAAAGGGCCTATGAATGGCGCAAACTCATACCCGTCCCCCAAGCGTTTGCAACTACAACATCTATCAAAATCCCTCTCAGAGATCATTTAACCTGCTTCAGTACAGATATAAACCCATTTCAATCGATTTGTAGATAGAAATATGAGGAGATATTGGGTACGATTCATTTCTATCTATAGGGATGAATAAAAAATGATTTTAGGTGACTATTCTAGAGAGCTCCGTTCATCATAGTTCCCTGTTTTTTTTTTTGCTTTTTTTGAAACTATCCACTTGCTGCTGAATGACCAACATTAACCTACATTACCACGTGATCCACGCCTTGGATTCCAAATAAAGTTCTTGGATTCTTGTGCATGGAAAATGACAGGTTGAAAAAAAAAAAAGGTTACTCATGCGTTTTCCAAGCGGACCACGTGTCTTCACGTGAAGTCCAACAGGTCTTCCAGCCGTTTATAGCTAGATTTGAGGGGCACTATAGGAGGAACCTTAGCGCCCTTTAGGGTGTATGAACCTCTTTGAAAAAAAATTTCTTCTTGGCTTGGAGGAACCATACTACCCCCTAGGGTTGAGGAACCTTCTTGAAAAAAAAATTGATCTTCTTTTTTTCTTGTAGGAACCTTGGCACCCGCTAGGGTGTAGGAACCTCATTGAAAATATTTTTTGTTCCTCTTAACTTGGAGAATGTCTAGCATCTACTAGGCTTGAGAAATCTTCTTGAGAATTTTTTTTGCAATCCATATTTTTTTTGAGAGCTAGCGACCACTAGGCTCCCAGATGCTCCTTCAATGAGATCACCATGACCCATACAAGTATAAGAGCTAACACCCACTAGGCTCAATTAAATTTGTATTTTCAATGGGAACATTATGTTTCTTATCATTTCCACCTTGGCTATCAACCTATTACTTGGATTTCGATCCAAAACAGTACATACTCCTTTTTCAAAATACACTTTGTATATTTTTTGTATCAACTGACCTATGCTCATGAGGTTGTGTTTCAGTCCAGGGACATAATAAACATCAAGTATGAACTTCTTTTCTCCTTGTTTTGTCTTAATATTTATGGTCCATTTTCCAATTACTGAAACTTTGTTTTCATTATGTAGTTTTACTTCTGAATGGACAGATTCATCCATTCTAGAAAATAATTATTTTGAACCTGTCATGTGGTTACTACAACCAGAATCCAAGAACCATACATCTTTTGTGCTCTCTTGAGCAACATAACAAGTAATAAACATAGAACTATGATTTGAACTGACATAATTACATTCTTTTGAAAAATTTGGACTTTGTTTTCTTAAATCATACTGTATTTTTGACAATTAGTAGCATAATGCCCATACTTTTTGTAATAATGACACTATATATTAGATTTTTCATACCTTTCTTCCTACGACTGGTTGTGATAATGATCGTGAGAGGAACTTCTTCCTCTGCATCTACTTGAAAAATCACTTGAGCTAGATCTAGAGCTATCTTCATCATTTGAATGTGGAGATCTACCTCCTCTTCGATGAAATCTTCATCTTCCTCTTCTGTTCACAAATCTTCCTCTGCCTTTCCTAACTAAAACTTGGCTCTTGAAGGCATGTTCTAAAGAGGAACTTCCAGATCTGTTAAGTCTTTGTTCATGGGATAACAAAGATCCCATTAGCTCATCTACAGAGAGCTGAGTCAAATCCTTTGACTCTTCAATGGAAACAAAAATAGAGTCAAACTTGGTTGGTAGGCTCGTAAGGATTTTTTCTATGATCCTCTGATCTTCTAAGGTCTCTCCATATGACCTAATCTAATTTACTACATCTGTCACATGGGTAGAAAATGAGTCAACACGATCATACTCTCTCATTTGAATATTCTCAAAATATCTCCTCAACATTTGCAATTTTGCAAGTTTTATCTTACCGGCGTCTTGATAGGCAGTTTCTAAGATATCACATGTTTGCTTAGACCTAGTGGTTGCGACTACTCTAGAGAATATAGACATGTCTAGACCTCGTATAAAAAATAGAGCTTTTGCGTCCCTTTTCCTATTTTCCTTGAGCAAATCCTTGTCTTCTTGTTACAAAACATTATATACATCTTGATCTTGTGGTTCAGGGAACCCATTTTCGACAAGCTTCCAGGTATCTTGACTACAGAAAAGGGTTTTCATTCTAACAACCCAATAATCATAGTTTTGCCATTAAAAATAGGGATTTAAGGCTATAGTAGACTGTTGCTAGTGCCAACCATGGCTAAAAAATGAAAAGCATAGATTTAACAAGAGAAATCACACAGATTTAAAAGGGAAAAATTGGAACATGTGAAAAAATGTGAACAACACTCGCGTTGGTCCGAAATCGCGCGCCCAAACTAAGGATTTTTGCTCTGATACCAATTGAACGAAATGTGATGCAAGCAAGGTAAAATAAAGGAGAGAGACAAAAAATATAAAACAAATTGCTTCTATTATAATTTCTCTAGAGATTCGCTACTCAATTTTTTCATTACAAAATGCATACAAATGCCTCAAATTTATAGAGGAATTTCAAAGAGATAACTTCATGAGCAAGCTAGAAAATATTAAATGTGCATGGGTAGAAGAAAATATTTTCCAATAAATTGGAATTATTTTCCAAATCCTTTTCGCTGACAAAATTTGTCAGACTAATTCGATAGTTGAGATTACACAAATCCCAACAGAAGGTGCCTCTACAGAAATCCAAGTGGGAAAGGTTCTTCTGCATTTACAAAATAACCTTCATAATGAGGCTAAGGTTGTTTTGTAGCCATTGAGTATCATCTCGTGGGTGTTGGTTTTCTTCAAAGAATGATATGTGCTTGTTGTGGGCTATGGAATGTTGGTCACCATCTGGGTTTTTTCCCTCTTCACATTTCTTCATACTTGTCATTTTCATAACATGGCTACAAAATGCCTTGCAAATTTATGCAATTCTTTCTATACCAATAATAGGAAATATAGAACATGCTCTAGTTTACTATCAATCTGAATTTATTACAAAGTCTATGGGCAACACACTAAAATGTGGGAACCTATATGTGTTATGAGTGAAAGAAATCAATTACAACAATTATAATATAATGATACCTCTAAAATTGTAGCTAGGAAGAAAGATACACAAAATAGGAAATAATTGATGAAGGAGCTATGTATATGACTTCAAAGAAATGATTGATGATAGAACTAAGTATATGGCTTCAAGGATTATTGAGAAGATCCATGTTAGTTATTATTACTCTCTAAAGATTACAAGAAGTTTGAAATATTTAGAAGAGCTAGGAAGCCACCACACTCAGGTTGGAAGGGAATGATTATGGACCTTATTCTTTGCTCTCTTGTGTGATTGCATGCATAGTTGTATGTATAATCTAGAGGTCACTTATATAGGAAGAATCAATTCATTTCAAGGATATGAAAAGGGATACAATACAATGAGGTGTGCTTGATTAAAACAACATATTGGTTTCTAAAATTATATAATATTTTGATACATTTTTCTATTTAAAAATTTCAGCCTCTTATAGTCTGTTTTGGTGAAATTTGACATCTAAGTGGTGGGGAATGATTGTAATATTTCTAATGCATATTTCACTTTCGGATTTAAATCATCAGTAAAGGAACTTCAACACTTACAAGGTAACCCTCTTAAGGGATTTGCATCTTGAACTATGACCTAGGCCCAACTTACTCATCAATATCTTTAACATAGGTAATGTCATTCAAGGCGAGAAATCCATCATACCCAATACCCCAACCCTATGGAGAAAATTATGTTAATTCCAAGGATAACCTATAAAATCATGAGAATTCATGCAAGCATTTGGATCATATTGGTTATTCCCAATTGAAATAGCCAAACCCTCTTGTTGGGTATGAAAAGGTGACAAAATTTGGTCTTTACCATACACACTTGGATAGAAGATGTCATAGCTTTAACAATCACAAGTGAGAGTAGTTGTGATTAGTGGACATGTGCTCTCATGTATGTGTTAAAGTACTACTTGGTTCCTTGAGATTGCATGTGAACTCTAGGGAAGTTGGTGCCATGTGTTAAACCCTTTGATGTCACCAACTCTAAATAAATAAATCATTATGAATTCATATAAGCATAAAATTTCCACCTTTTGTCTCCAAGCTAAAAGAAACTAGAGCCTTCATGTTTGCAAGCAAAGAATTGCCTTCAATGGGGAACCTTAATTGATTTCAACATAAATCATCACATAAAATACATTGTATATTAAGCTATTAGGGAAATACAATCTACATCATCTTGTGTAGTGTATAATTGTCTTTAATGGAGAACCCTAATTGATTTCAACATAAATCATCACATAAAATACAATCATTGTATATCAAGCTATTAGGGAAATACAATCTACATCATTATGTGTAGTGTTTGGGTACCCTGATTTTACTAATTTACCTATCAACCGCCTTTGGAATGGGACCTCTAATATCGATGGCAAATGGTTTTTATGAACAATTTTTAACATGAAACTAAGAACCATGACCAAAAAAACATTAATAACCTATCAAAATGCACCCAAATTCTTGTCATAGGTGGGGTGATATACCCTAATATGGAATTGTTAGAAGTCCGAAGATAATCATAGCAATTGAGAAAAGCGTGGTCGTGACTTTTATAGATTCTATATGCCTTAAAAAAATGTTAAAAAGACTTCAATAACAATCGGACAAGTATTCTTATTAAATGCCACCATAAAAGTGAAATTGCATATCTTGGCACAATATTTCAGCTGAGTTCTTTGCATTTGAGCAAATAAACAGCAATCGAAAGAACATACACAAAAGTAAAACTGGATGAAATCCTCAAAAATGTCATTGCAAATGATCCAAACAAGCATAACATATAAATGCTAGTGGTCATAGCTCTCATTTCAAAAGACTGAGTGCAACTGCAAAGATTCTCAGTGTCTTATTCAAGTTGGAAGACCACGCATCACTTACAAGCATTGTTTGTACGCTAAAAAATAATCATACGAGTTACAAATATAAGGACAGAAAACATCCAACGTTGAAAATGTAAATTTAAATGCAAAACTTGCTAATCAGTTTCAGATTAATAGGTCCATCAAAACATAGAAATGGCTTAAGATGATTAACAATCTCACTAACGTCAACTTCTTTTCCTGATATAATCATATTACTCAATGTTACAAATAAGATGATATTAAACAATTAAGGATCGATTTTTAGTACCAACTCTGACATACATGTAAATAGAAAAGCTTGTGGTTGGCATTTTATACTAAATCATCTTACTGCACTCACATGACTATTTCAAAAACTTGCTGTCAAAATAGTTTGTAAAGGATTACGTGTAACTTCACTCACTTAAATTCTGCACCATAATCTTGGACTCGTCAGTCTCAACCTGTTTAAATTCACATCCCAAATTCTTTGCCAATAAATCGTGGCATGCCCCCTTGCTTTGCATATATATACACTTTCCTAGAAACTGAAATCATAGAGTTGGACCAATATGCCACTAGTATAGATATCTTAAATACATCTATCTAAAATATGCCCAGATCAACTACAAAATGGTCCGTCTATTTCAGCCTCTTAATGGTAGCATAGGGCGTATATGATATGGCAGACCCAAGCTGAGGCAAAATACCGACATTTGGGATGGCATATTCTCCATATGAAACTTCCCTACTCAACTTTGGGATTCTCTTTGAATCTCCACTCCAGACTTCTTTCCTTACAATTGTAATAAGAAAATTGTCTTGCTTGGCATTTCTTCCCCCTCCATCCTCACAACCATCTGGAACACTTGCCGTCTAATTATCCTCTTTCATATATGGAAAAACCGTTGCCAACAACTATTTGTTAGGAAATGTACTGCTTTAGTTATTTAGCAAACTTTGATTTTTTATCCTCTTTGGATGGAGCTACATAACTTCTATGTTAAGACTCCAGAGGAGCGGGCCACTCTCGAAAAGATAAAGCAATACTTGCGTGGAGTGCTCAGGTAGAATGTTCCCTGACAACAATCCAGACTTATCAAATAGTGGGACCTTTAGCATTTTGGACATTTGGGTTTATGACTTGACTAGGGTTGTAATTGTTTATTAATTTAGACTTGGTATTTTTGTATTATTAATAGAAGCATCTTCAATTTTTTTTAAAATATGCCCAAAGATATCAACCATGAGGCACCTATCTAACTATGCAAGTGTAGTATAATCATATAAAAAAATTAACAATTGAAAATAAATATAATATAATAAGTATATTTTATTTATGTATCTATATGATATACATCAATAGATATCAATTTCAAGGTTCTTAAGTTTGATTTTTTACATACCTATTTAATCAAAAACTTCATTAAATTCTCTATCAATTTCCTGATGATTTGTGGCAAAATGGAATCATTTAGCTACGCGATTGTGGTCGGTCTAAAAATATCTATTCAAGAAAAAAAGACCCAAACATTACTACATAGACCAAGATATTAATATTTTTTATTGACTAGTCTAAATTAAAAGAAAAAGAAAAAACAATATTTAAGTAACAGTCTAATATAAGTCAAATTTATGAATGAACTGCCACATGACTGGTCAAATGAACGTCAAAATTTAATGTTTAGAATAAAACCGAACAATGAACACTCCATTGTAGCCTTTATTTCCATTGTAGAACACCTCTTGAGGTAATTAAAACAACCAGCGACAAGTCCATAGTATTAAAAAATAAATAAAAGTAACATGAGAAGTTGTGGAGGTATTTCACTCATTGAATGTCTATATAGAACAACCATTAAAATTGAGAAGAACTTGTATAAACAAGTCAATTTAAAGAGGTTGTATCATTTTCAACATTCTCATTCATGTCTTGAATGAAAGTTGAAATATTTTCCTTATCAAGTTATTATAGCATTTTCCAGGATGCTATAATGAGATATAAATCCAAAAAACATTTAAGACCATGGTATTACAAAGGTGATGATATGTTGGTTTTATTATTCCACTCCATACAAATTTAGAATTGCATCATGTGCAGAATTTCTAGTTTATTATTATTATTATTAAATTATCAAATTTTAAAATTGGTTTCATCCATATAGATATCACATGCTAGGTGGAGTGCTATGTGTAGTGTTATATCTCTTTGGAGTAATGCCAATATAATACGCATTTATGGATTTCACTTCAACCCAAAAAGTAGTTATATCTCTTTGGAACTAAGCATTTACAATATAATGGGACGCATTTCAACTGGATTTCACTGTCAACCCAATAAGTAACATCTGTTTGCACGTGTGAAGGTTATTTCCTACCCATGGTTAGGGTCTGAAGTTGTTTTACGTCATAATGAGGGTTTTATAAATATCTAATACCTAGATTTACAATTTGAAGGTCATCATAGGTACACAAAAATTTACATAACGCTAATATACTCCCACTAAAAATTCTACATTATAGGATAAGACCATACCATACTTATGTATTTGCCACATGGTCCCATACTTTCCCAAATTTACATTTTATTTTTAGGAATGAAGAAGTTTCATGTTATTTCTAGTTTACATAGTCACCATGTACTGTTAGCTAAATCTTCTACCTTCATGATCAGTTAAGTGTATCCACTTCTTTTTGTTTTAGAAATTATTTCCATGTTCGATCTTAAAATTTTCTACTGAGTGCACATTATGATTTAAATATTATTTTTCATTCCTTAATTTGATACAATATTCTTAACCATTTAGTCCTTATATAAATAAACTCGTATACTTCCACCACCTATTTGTGTATTTTTAGGGTTGAATCAAATGTGCGAGATTACATTATTTCCTTGAAATTTAAATAATATGAATTCCTTAATTGTGAACATACAATCCTATTCTTCAACCATTTAGTCCTTATATAAATACAGACTCGTATTCACTTCCACCACCTTATTGTGTGTATTTTTAGGGTTGAATCAAACTGTGCGAGATTACTTATTTCCTGTTAAATGCAAGGTTCATATATTTCAATAATTACCTGTTCTGAGCTGTTATCAATTTTTCCCCTTGGGAAAAATGGAGAACGGGGACCTAATAGGACTCGAGCACCGAAATGGACTTCACAGGCCAATCTGGGAATTACAGGTGAAAATCATGTTTTCGAGAGCATTCGGGAACATTTTGGGAGTTTGAACCATTTGAGGAATTTTTCCTCTTCTGTGTTTTGAAAGATACTCAGGTTTCTCTTGAAATGAAGTGGATCCCAACGGGCCCACATCCAACCAGTAACGGGCTTAGATGAGAAAAATTGGAAAACCTAGTTTTCATACATTTCAATAAGCCTCCATGGCTCCTGACACTGAGAAATATTCCAAAATATCCCAAAAAATAGGAGGCCCAGGTCAAAAATGCTCAAACAGGGCCATATTGAGGAATGAGCTAGGCCCATCGAGGTGAGGTGAGGCTCACATTGAGGGGACCAAGTAGCTCAGGAGAGCTCATATAACCTGGTGAGCTTGGCATCACATTGCCAAGTTCTATGGGGAGCTCAGGAGAGCTCATGGCTTGGCACGAGCTGTGTAATCAGATCGACACATATTTGTTTATACTCGAAACAAAACATGTCCCCTTTGAAGAGATGTCGAGAGTTTGGAGTGAACATTGGTTCTGGAGAAGATTTGGGCCCGCTCCCGAGCCATATCACAAGGAATTACAAGTCGAGTCTCACCCCAAACCTCATCACAATACTACCCGGAATTTCCTTCACTTGACCAGTCATTCTAATCTTCTTTCTCATTCTCATTATTTTGTATACTGATTTAATTACTCTATATAATTATTTATGTACTCTTGTATTTGCAACTACCAGTGGCCTTATCACATATGATTACATTCTTTTCCTGTGTAAATGGAAACGTATACATAATGAGTGTGTTGAGAGTTCTCACCATACATTTAATTCAATTAGTGTAATGGTACAAGAGAGAATGAAATCCAAAAAAATAAGAAGAGAGGAGTTTGTACATTGTTAAGCTGGCAAAAATAACCACATGCTTGACACCTCGTGTCACAGTAATGTAAGCCTCTGCCTAATCGGTGTGCAAAAGTGTGAGATTATGATCCACTCCCAAGTGTATTAGATTAAGTGAAGAGCCTTCAAATACAATGTGTTTTTTGTATTTGAATATGTTTAGTTTTGAGTTAAAAAATTACTGAAAATTAGATGTGTTATTTTAGAACGGTTATGGTTATTAATTTTAAAATATCACTTTCAATACATTTCAGATATAATACATGCATCTAATGTTTGTCCACATTAGATTATTTGAATGTTTTAATATTTGAAAATGTGGTATTTAAAATTGTCTATTTCAACTATGTTATAAGCCATTTGTATATTTTTATTCTTGAATATTGATATGTTTACAATGTTGTGAGGAGTATTGATAGGACAAGGTGTAGCTTTAAAATGGAAAAGATTTAAGATTTTCCCTTTTAAGTACAAAGTTTTTTTTTTATTTGATACGTTTATAGTCTTTAGTTCAAGATTTATAATATTTATTTTTCTAGTTCTAATTTCTTTTGTTTTAATACTCTCTATGATACTTATTTTTGAGTCATAAATGATGCTTGTATTATCAAAACCATTTATCATTATTTAGATTGATAAAAGATGTTGATCATAGTTTTGGATTATGGAGATCATTCAATTTATTTAAATTTTTAAAACCCAAGTATAAAGGCTTATATAATTATATACAAAATTTGGAATTCATCAAAAGTATGTTTTGATTAAATATTTGGGTCCTCTTGAAAAATGAACACATTAAATATATATGGCCCTCGATTTCAAGTTCATGTGCAAGAGTTATGGCTTTCAAAAGATTAAATAGTTTTTAGGGTAGTCAAAGCTCATTTGGCAATTTCTCAACTTGATCATCATCAGGAAAATCACATGTATTGGTTCTTATCCACTGTTGAACCCTGTCTTTGCGTCTGTTGACAAGGGAAACCAGGAAGGACTCAAACACAGTATGCCACTGTTCACCATTAATCCCTTTTCGTGGGAAAAAGCTCTCTAGTTTTGAACTAAGAAGGCACATAATGTCTCCCAAAGTGCTCGTATCTTCCAAAGGTGCTAATTCCAAGCATGTATCTTTCAATTCAACTATGAGATCCTCAACAGGTACGGGCAGATCCTGAATTTCTTCAAGTGTATCAAAATTGGCAAGTAACTTGCTTCCATTTGCATCAGCGAGGCAGCCTTGACTGATTGCAGACACCATGTTATTCCGTATTATGTCAACTTTAAGAGCCACTCGTTTGCTGTCGACAGGTGACCAATCTTTGGCCGCTATTTGAGCAATTACTAGTTTAAGATCTCTTAAGAAGGAAGACCCATTATCGTAGAAAGAATCCATCTCTTCAATTGTGTATCCAATTTCACCCACGCTTTCCTGATACTCAAGTCTACTGAAAGGAGGCATTGCTGCTATCTCAACCTGTCCACTATACATTTTGGATATGAAGTTCTCCTGGGACTTGCTACATATTGTAAGAATCTTTTGATAGAATTCTTGCTTCAGATCTTCAACATCTGAACTATCAACATCCTTGATCGCAATGTAAAATAGGCTTTTGAAAAGCTTGTCATCTTGCTTGATTAAGCCGATTCCATTCTGAAAACGGTCAAACACAACTTCTGTTTCCTTGTCCAAATGAAAGTCCTGTTAAATCATACATACAAAAATTAGTATAGTGGAAAGAGAATACTGAAAATCTCAGGTGTGATTCACAAGTAACATTATCAATGCCAACCAAGTTTTTTATAGACAATTTTGACATCAAAAACTGTCACTTACCTTCTTGTTGAAGATTGTTATATTGCTGATGGCAGCATTCAGAACAGAAAGTAACATATCTTCTTGCTCTGTTCGCTGAAAACTGCCAAGTCCCTCGAAGTCCAGTAGGACATACATGCACTCACTGCTTTGTCTCATAGTCATCCACACACCATCGGTACACCTGCCACCTGCTACATCAAGAAGAGAACCAGAGATATGATTTAACAAATATGATTTTCCACTACTCTGCTTTCCCACGGATGATATCACCTTGACCTTACCCTCCCAATTCTTAAGAACAGTATCATAGAAACCAAAGCGCATTAAATTAGCTAGTGATATGCTATCTGCATAATGCATATGAAGAGGAATCCCAAGTCCGTCTCTAAGAGCTACCATTCCATTCTTCTCTGCACGAGCTATTTGACTAGGCACAAGGCAAACTAGTTTTCGTATCCATAGTCCCATTGGAACCTCTGCTCTTAATTCCAGAAAACTAGATTCAGTTCTCTTAGATACCCATTCAACAAAATTCTCCACCTTAACTTGCACACTAAAAGATGAAAAATCCTTTCCTTTATCCAAATTTAGCCTTTGAAGAAGAGTCATCAAATATTGCATGCACTCATTTTTATTGCAACTTCCAGTGGCATCCGTCGCCTGCACCAAAATGTTGAATAAAACATCCTTTTTGAAGTCAGTTGACAGCACAGGATGTGTCGCAAATTTGTCAAATATATGATATATATACTCCAACGTTGCACATGACCGAGGAATGTCAGTTTCTTCATAGGACATAGAAGCACTCTTTCCAATTTCTTGCAGCTGTACAATTTCCTTAGCCGAGGTAGTTGTCAAGACATTGGAAAAAACTAAATCAGGGTCAACTATGTGATGAAAAACAAGATGACTCTGTGCTGAACCAAAGTTAACAATTTTCCCTTGAATATCATCCAAACTTCTAATTGACACATTCAGGCAGATGCTCTTAAGATAGGACATAGAATTTGCCAAGACATACACTTCCAACATAACATGAGAACTTTCGTTCATATTCACTGTCACAGAATTGCATTTTACAATCCCATGGTCTCTTGTTTCTGAACACACATGAAATACAATTAAGAAATATCCGTCACTTGAAATACATGCTTTTGTTGTGGGGCAAGATAGGGAAATGTGTCTTGGTTTCATCATTGGCTTCAGGTGGAGTTCAACCACTCTGACCCTGTTGGTGTCATCCGCTAAAAGTATTTCCTTCTTTCCAGGAATTAAATGGATCCACACAATGTTTCTGCTTCCAGAATATTCTTCCAAACCCATCTCAACACCTGTCCAATCTATATTACGAAATGCCTCGTCAAATCTATACAATTTAATTCGGGAAACAGTTCTATCATAGAGGGCAACAAATCGAGTAAGTTCATCCATGGCCAACAGATCAAAACCCCTCCTAAATGTATGAATAGGATTCTTATTATAAGGATTTGAACCAATGCATGGACAATTATACACATATAAACTTGAATCTTTGAAGTTCTGAATGAAAATTAGCAACTCCCCTGATCTCAAAGCTACCACTTTCTCTAGTTTTTCTAAGTGGAGATTGATAGTCACTAATTTAAATGAATCGCCATATCTCGGTTTTATTTGGTGTGCAGAGTTGAAACTTAATTCATCCAGGTCTTTCTTCATTGGCACGATCTCTGAAATGTTCCACACAATACTCGACTGTTCTCTTTCCTTTCTCGAAAACACTAATTTGATGTTTAGATCAGATTTTCTGAGAAAATGCCGTTTGTAAAATGTGTGAACTTCTTCAATATACCGAACTAAACGCTTGTGTGTATTCACTGATATTCTTTGTTTTATTTTCGAAACAAAGGCATCCTCTTCTTCTTTAAACAGTTTCTTAAAATCAAACTTTTTGCTTCTATATTTACTTATCTTTTCCCCAAGAAAGCACAACTCTTTCTGGAAAATACCTGCAAGTTTTCTTTCAAATTCCTGCAGACCATTCTCATAAGAGGAACAAAACAAATCACTGCCAAACTGATGGTGGAGTAAGACATTGCAGGAATCTTTTTGGATTGTGCGGGGCTGGTGTCGGAATTGTTTGCAGAGACTGTGCATCTCTTTCGGTAGATATCTCTCAATAGAGCACAGGTCATGACCAATCAAAAGATCATATATAATGGAATTGCTCGATTTACTTAGTTGGTGAACATCTCCGTTCTTCAGTACGAAAGATAAGAAGCCAATATTTCTTTCTAGATTAACTAACCTTGCTGGAATCACAGATCCCAGCCAAGTTTCTATGTTTGAACTCTTATGATCCATGACTTCCACAGTCCCCCTGATCTCTTTACCATCACTGGAAAGCCTTAGCAATAACCTATCTCCTGAGAGTATCAAACCTTCCTTCTGATTCTCTTGGAAGAATATTCCTTTGTATTCACTGGCTATTGGGTTTGAGAACATAAGTACAACTTTTTCTCCGTATATTATGGGCCCTATCGGCTTCTCAGGCCTTCCAATTGTAAATTTAAAAATGCTATTGTCAGCAGTAAGCGTGATCTCTGACCCAATAAACAATGGCTTAAGATTTTTCTCCATGTCTGAAAAAGCCAGACACACTTCCTGGTGCAGTTGATCTAGCTTATCTATGCAACAATATGACTCTTGTTCAATGCTGGATGTACTACATCCCAAAGGGAAACTGGCATTGTTCGGGCATGACTTGCTGGCACCTCTCTTGCACATTGAGTCCCACAAATAAACTATGTTGGGGCAGAACTTGGGTAGAATTTTCAGAAAACATGAAATGACACGTTCTTGAGTGCCTTCTAACTCTGAGAATGATGTTTTTTTCCTGTTATCTTGCATTTGAACAATGCAATTTTCCTTCCACTTGCAGTAATCATCATACGCTGATGACTGGACAATTTTCAGAAGGCACAGGAAATCTTCATTGCTCAGCATGTTGAAGTCAACATCAGATGACTTCATCCAGTTCTCTAGTAAACTTTTAAGCATTTCTGAATTAGTCGTCAATTCCTCGCGTCTGCTTGCTTTTGAAACACTGTAGTCTCTTGTCAGAAGAACACAACGATAAAATCCTTCGGAGAAGATATAGTTGTCACTTACCGTAGATACAGTTGTAGGTGGCAGGATCTGTATGTCTCTGTTTCTTTGTACACTAAATCCATTAGAAAGATTGCAACCATCCTCAGTGTTCTTCAAATGATTAATCTGAAGCCTCTTTGTTCTTTTCCTCTTCAAGGCTGCAGTTTTAGCAACAGCAGCTAAGGCTCCAAACTGGGGCTCCCCTCCAACACAAACATGTATGCTATCACAGAGCTCAACCAAGTATCGAATAAAATTGCATGACACATCGTTTCGAGATGCATTCTTGAGATGCTCGCCTTCATGCCAGTAGAATATCAAAAGCACTTTCTCTAGGACCTGTACATAAAGTCCAGGCTCAAACTTCCCATCTTGTAAGTTGGAAAGAACCACATCTTTTATCAGACCCTCATTCTGAAATATTTCTACCATCATCCTCTTATCTCCATAGAATCCCACTACAGGCAGACAACGCTCATTCAATGCAGTGAAGTTGATCTTAGTCTCTGAGTGCTGACCCGTGATAGCAGCACCATCTGGAACAAGCTTATTACATAGGAAAAATACTTGATCCTCAGGAACCAGTATCTTTTCAACAAAGCCCAAGTCCTGCTTGTCAGAAACAATACCAATCACCTTGAAAATATCAGGCTTTTGCGAAGCTGCCATAAGTCTTTTTGCATCACAAGTAATTATGTTGTGCCGTTGATCATCTCTCACATTCCTAGTCTTCCTTCGCAAATTTCGGCCTTCACAACAGTTAGCATCGGACATCCTTTTGGTTGATCCTAAAAGAATCCTTTCTGGGGGAGACACTGAAGAGTCTAGCTCTAATACATGGGAAAAGGGGGTCCGTTCATCTTTTTCATTTATAGCATGGACATCATCATATTCTGAAAGAAGTATAATTTCTTGTCGTTCCTTCATCTTTAAGACAGAAGCAATCCTTCACAGCAGATAATGGGAATTATATATGTTAATGAGAGACCAATTGAGTGGCAATTTCTGGCCACCCTCCAAGGGCAAGCTTTAATGCTTCAGCTCTTCCTACCCATATTCCAATAGATAGCCAACTTCAATTCATTTGAATCACTGAATATTTCTTTCTAACAAAATATGCAGGAACTTCTTCACCTCAAGATATTCATTTCTCCTTTTACTCAAATGCCTGAAAACGCAATACAACAAATATTAGATTGGATTAGGGCCCTTGGCATATTAGGTCTTCCTATCTATATTCCATTAAATAGCCACCTTAAGTTCATTTGAATCACTCGCTATTTCTTTGTAAAAAAACTATGCAGAAAATATTCTTCAGGTCAAACCATTCATTTTGCAATGCCTGTTAACATACAATACAGCTGTGTGCCTGAATGCAGTAAAACCTTTGATAAACCCCACTCTGTATGAGTTATGATGAACTGTACGGCCAGCGTTAGGGTAAGGAGAAGCCGTGATTATGACAGTGGCCATGATTAGTTTTATCACTTTTCAACATAGCACAGTTCAGGGGTTTGGAAGTGGCAATAGCTTTAGGAAACCAATTTTAGCAAAAGTTAAGTTACCCTTGTAGCATACATCTTAGCCAGAGTTATCAAACTGGAATAAATAATTATATCACTGCGAGAAACCTGTAGTAGGGGTTATCATCTGCATTGATTTTCTTGAGCCCCTGTGGCAGGGTTAGCTTGCTTTCATCGAACTTTTGGTACCCTGTAGGAGGATTTCTTAATTTTATTGATGTTATATTCACCCTGTAATAGGGTTAGTGTATTATATTGATAGTGTTTTCACCCTATATTAGGGTTTATATTTAAGCTCTTTAGCAGAGCAGGAACTAAAACTGACTGGACCCAAAACCTATTAAACTGGGTCTGCGAGACATGGGCAGGCTTATTTACTTCACCACACTCATTTTCACCTTCCGGTGATCACTAAACAACAGGTCTGTGTCTCACATATTGTGTACAAAAGGGCACCCTGTGTAATATGTGTCATGAAAAACTAGCAGCTCTTATTTCTATTGGGAGCCCTGGAGGAGCAGGGGTAATTGATGTTTTGGCAATCATCCGATGGATGAAGTGGGAAAGGACCACCATGGATGGGACACTCAAGTGCATTCTTCATCGGACTTAGCAATTGAACTTGTCTGGTAATTTGTAAATGAACATGGTGTCTGTAGTGACTTGTCCATCTGACTTCATAGCGAGTTCATGTGGAAACAAAAAATAGTGCTTTCTTGATCATTATCTGTTCAGAGATGGTCCACTTGAGAACATTGGCAAACATAGTTTGCTGCAATATTTTGTGAACTAATGACAATTTGGTCCTTGGCGTCTACGCTCTTTTTATCGCTCTGTGTATTGTAGCCGTCGTTGTTATATGACCTTGGATTTGATCAATGTGCTAAGGATTAGTAGCAGAATTTACAAAAATAAATAGGCAACGTAACAAACTTCTTGTGTTATAGATTTTACCTTGAATCTCCTAATGACATTGATATAGATGTACTACCTCTTATTAATTTGATGGACGTGAATAGAATAAGAGCTTTATGTTTATGATTCATTTAGTGTATTATGTGTTAGGAAAACACAGACTTTGTAACAATGAATAAGAAGAAAGTTGAATAACAAAAACAATTTACAGAGATAGAGATACAATAAATATACAGATTACCAAACATGCAAGAGACAAACACCAGATTTACGTTATAAAACTCCAACTGAGTACTTAGGGATACATCCACGGTGCAACATATCAAGCTTTTATTAACTCAAAATGAATAGATTACATACGAATATGAGTTACTTTGGCTCTCCACAAAGATAAATACACCTAATTGGCAAAGTGGAGTTAGGATTCCTCCTCCTAAATTTTTTGCTTTGCTGACCCTGGGACCCCCCTACAACAGTAGTGGGGGACAAGCTCACCCACACCCCACTTTGGAAAGTGAGCTACAAACCCCACCACAAAGAGATTCAACATATAACTTTATTGTCACATATCTAACATTATGATGGAAGGAAATATTCTTATTGATAACTGCAATGATGGTCCTCTAGATCTAAGTAAAGATTCATGTATACACAGCTGTGACTAGTAGTAGTGCTGTGAGAGATGTTCTTAAAGCCTTAATCATTTTATGAAAGAGGCAAAGGGTAAATAACGCTCTCAATCTGCTGCCAGCTTATGTATTGTATTCCAATCTCTGTATTCAGAAGAGAAGGTATTCCATGTTAGCTTGAAATGATGTTTCCTTCCGTGTCTGTTTTGGAATGCCTTGAACAAGAGATGATATACTGATGTGAATGTAACTGTTCAAAAAGAGCTCGGATTCATTCATGGAGCAGGGCAGTAGCCCCTTTTAATGATTAGGCTGCTCTAAGAAGGAATTTGACGCATACGTGTCTAAATAGTTCAAGGCTCATAAGAAAACCGTTTACTCTGTAATGTTCTAGTTATCTTGTCATTCAGTGAAATGCTACAGAATTTTCTGTTATAATTGTGACAACTATGGGTTCGTACACAGTGACGAGTATTCCTTAAAGCAAACTTTTACCGTCAAGACTGGAATCGGGTGTCTGTAATAAGATCATTAATGGGATCACGATGTGTAGATAATTTGGATGAAACATTTTTCTCAATGTGATTAGCCCTAAGCATCTTTTCTAGGAAACATATCCAAGTTTGTCCGTCTCCTGTGGATACAATAGCATTTTAAGTTGGTTTTAAAGAAGTAAGAATATGAAACAGAGCTGCTTATTCTAATATAAGTATTATATGGTCTCTAGTCGATTGGTTGATAAATTGAGGAGAGAAATCCTCAGTATAAAAGAAACTTGCGAACCAACTGTGACATCTCACCTTATGAAGCCTATAATTCTGACCAAGGTAGCAACTTCCGTATGGAGAGTATTAAGTGATGGTTTTCAAATATGGAAAAAAAGATGGTCCATAAATAAAATACAATAAATACGGAAAAAAATACAGTCTCGCTAATCTTAGAGGGATTGATAAAAAACATTCTAAACAATACTGAAAAATGAAAATCCTTTTGGATGCTGACTATAAAATCATGGATGTATTCATAATTTTAATATTTATAGTATGAAATAATAATAAATAACATAATTTTCATTAGATCCTGCATTTTAATATCTTACCACTGGAAGTATGGAGTTCAATACGATTGAATGAAAAATACGGAAAATCTTTCAGATTTCACCGTATTTGGTAACTATGATTCTGATCTTAAAAGAGGTACGGGGTTAGCTTATTAAGGAAGCAAGAAAAGGCAATCATTAAATAAATAGAGCTCAAATTAACTCTTTTATCTGGTAACTTATACCCACATATATATTTTGGAAAATGAATGCAAGGATAATATAATTGTTACGAAGATTTGACGGTTGAGCTATGTAACTGGTTAGGTACATCAAGGATTGTTCTTACCTACCATGGATCCTTGTAGTGTTAACATGAAAATTTCAATTAGATAGATAATTTTACTAAAAAGTAAAAATTGCAATTAGAAGGATAATCTTACTAATAATAATGATAGAAATAGCACAACCATTCTCAAGATTTTTGGTTATTTAATTTCGTGAGAGGTCTTCGTAATGTAAAGTTGTAAAGATCTCATAATTATCTCATTCATTTCAACTATGAAGAAAATCCCTTGAACTTTTGTAAAGCGGCTAATTTTTACAAGAAAACTCTCTTTGAAAAAATAGCTTATTGTTAATCAACTCTGAAATTATGAGTTAATAATAAGGATAAAATATAGACTTCAAATTTAAAAATACAACTATGATAAAGAGTTAGTGCAAAATTGACTGTCGTATTAAAGCTTTGTTTAGCACATTGTTTCATTAAATGTATGAGAGATCATTAATGGGACCACAAAGTATAGATGCTTTAGACATAACATTCTTCTCATCCTAAATAACATTAATTAACATTGCTAGTGGTTTTGCAGTCATGCCTTGCAGTTGTCTCTATGATGCTTTGCAAGTTTTTATCACTTCTACCTACAAACAAAGTGGCATATCCCATATAAGTTGGGGATTGTGTGCATGTGGTTTATAAGGTACTCTTAATAGCAAATGCTTTACTAATATGGTAAGAGGCTAGAGGATAAAAAGCCTTAAGCAGAAGATTAGACTCACTGTAACTACCCTTACTAACATCACTTGGATTTCGTTCTATTATAATATTTTCAAATAATGTGGCATGTCCCTACTAACATCGTTTAAAGTGAGGATTCCATTTTATTATGGATTCTGTTTCATTATTATTATCCGCAAAGATATAAAAGGATAAGACTATCTGCCTCCTAAACAAGAGGCTATATACTTCACCTAATTCTCACCCTACAGAAATAAGTAAGAAGTATAATTATTGAGAACGTTAGAAGGTTGAGGTATGTCAGTAGTATGGTACACCACGAGATGTTCTTATCAACCATATTAAGATAAGGTTTACAATTAGAAAGATAATTTTACTATGAATAAAGATACAATTATCATAACTGTGCTCTTTAATTTCGTGAGAGTTCTAGTAATGGAAAGCTCCAAAGATCTCAGAATTTGTCTGATTCATCGCCCTAAAGTTGTG
Organism: Taxus chinensis; assembly: GCA_019776745.2. Taxonomy (NCBI): domain Eukaryota; kingdom Viridiplantae; phylum Streptophyta; class Pinopsida; order Cupressales; family Taxaceae; genus Taxus; species Taxus chinensis. The sequence continues at coordinate 80,332,166 of CM034152.1, read as the reverse complement.
TAAAGTAACTAGTTTTAGAAGCAAAATTCTCTTGGAAAGATGTGTTGATTGTTTAATGATAAAATTAAAAGTCGAGCCTTCAAAAAGAAAATGATAGAAACAGAGTCAGTGGAATATTAAAAAGTGGACTCCATGCTTTCTTAAGTATGTGAGGGAGGATGTTGGAATTAGACATTCAAGAGAGGACCGTGTTTTGGAGTCTTTAAAAGGGCAGTTCTATGTTGGGGGCCATTGCTCTTATTTGTATGGGAAATGTGGTTCTATGTTTAAAAATATTATTGCTGCTACTAAAACCCAACAAAATCTTTAAAATTTCTCAGTAGCTATATTTTCTAGCCCCATTAAACAGTTGGGGGCACAAAAAAAAGTCTGCTGCTTATAAATTTTACAGAGCTTTTGAGACACTTTCGTTTCAATTTAAGTTTACCTCTTAATTTTTTTTTCTAATAATTCATTCAGGATTCATGGGATCATATTTCTGCTAATGCTAGAGAAAAATAAAAATTCATGGAACTCTATTAATACTACAGAGGATCTATCCCTAGCAAATCCCATCTTCCTCCTTCTACACCCAAGTGCTCCGCCCATGTTCAAGACATTGAAGAACTAGGCATTGAAAACCCTAGCTCACAGATGATCTTGACTTCTCCATGCGCTTTCAGACTTGCTTCTCATTTCGTCGCCAAGTATTTCTCTAATAGCTCTTCAGCTTCCTCATTTTAACCCAAAAATAAATAAAATCAAAAATCAAAATCAAAATGATACCCTTCCTTTAATGTAAAATCTTGCGGAGCCTTTAAACAATCGTGACCTGATCAAGTTGTGGATTTCTGCCACATCAAAGTGCGCATCAAACACAATGATCAAATGAAGCTCTGGTTGAAGAGAGGATGCCTGGTGCTTCCTCTACCAAAAAAAAACCAGTGAAATTTAATCCTGGTGTTTGAAGCGTAATTTCGTAAACATAGGAATTTCGGTAATAGAATTACCTCGTGGAAGTCTGAAAGTTGCAAACACTGGTTTTAATTTCAGTATTTTAAAGATTGTCCGGGCACAACTCTTAATGTTTTTAGTGAGAACATTATGCATAACAATACAGCCTTTTATTTGACCTCGAATGATAAAACAAGTTTTTTTTCTGATAGTTTCAATGCTTCTTTCTGATGAAATGAAACTTATAATACACCTTTCACATACTTATCTGTGATGACTCCCCCTGTTAACAAACAATAAAAATACATAACCAGGCCACAATTTAAGCATAACACAGAACCAAATTAAATTTAGAAAAATACGAGCCATTTTGCAGAAGTCCGGGCTAGCACAATTATTTACATTCAAATTACAAATATCTTTATAAATCTCTACAAAAACAGCACTACAAAAAGAATTGTGAAGAAAAATTTGAGTACTAGGGGAGGAATTCGGCCATACGGTCATAAGCATTGCACTATGTGAACAAGCTGCCAACGCCATGTTATTGTTTCCTTCCCTTCAGTGGCAGAAGAACAGAGGATATATAAACAATATTTAACTAGGAGACGAATATCGTCGGGACTCGGAAGTCGCTTCACGCACTACAAACCAGAAATAAGTAAATGCGTTAAAGGCATCACAATACGGTGAAAAATATCAGAGGAAATCGCTTCGTGCATCATAAATCAGAGATTATGGATGTATTAAATACCTTAAATGTAGATTACTGGTGCATTAATGTATACAGTCTGCACTGCAACTCATGCTTATCCACCGAAGGAAATGCAAATTATTTACAGTTGAAATTTTGTTTTTCTAAATCATAATGTGACGGGAAAGATGTTTGCTTTTCGCATTAATTCAGGTCGCCGCCAAAGTTATTTGGCAGCAAATTTTGTGCAAAGTAATTACATGTTAATTGGCAGGGTTAAGATTTGACGTCACTGAATACCCGCAGTGGCTGTTCTCCCTAGCAACTTTGGACACATAATATAGAAAAAACACGGTCTATAGAAAAATTACTATAAATAATTTTAACAAAGCCATGAAATGGCAAATCCTGCGATGAAGGTGCATCTTAGTGGAGTAAGAGGTTATGGTGTTGCTTGTGGACCACTCGGTTGATTGTCTTTACGGTGGCAAGTATGTGTAAAGAGTCAGACGAGAAGTTATGATAGAACAATTGGTTATATAATATAGTTAAGTCCCTAGTTCGTTTCTTCACAGTTGCAAATTACATGTTGATGTATGGTGGGAGGCTTATAACCACACTTTCATTTTGTGAAGACTACTATGTAAATTGTAGTAGCATGTCAATATTTGCAACAATTTAGAATGCATGTAGAGTAAATATAGTAATAAATAGAAATTGGAAGCAAAAAATATCATAAAGTGATATTATAATGTTTAAAGTATAGTATATAAAAAACTTGAAAATTCTTGTTTTTTATTAATAAAAAAAAACTTGAGATGCTTATAATTTATTTTCAGCCAATAGAAAAATAGAATCTACTTTTTGAAAAAATCAAATAAATACATATTTAAAAAAAAAAATATATACAAATGATCTAAAATGTAATATGTTTTATTGTGATTGGTCATTAAAAAAATGAAAATTTAATGTTGTACTTGATACATTAATTACAATAATTTAATATTTTTGTAATTATAATGTTTAAAGTATAGTATATAAAAAACTTGAAAATTCTTGTTTTTATTAATCAAAAAAACTTGAGATGCTTATAATTTATTTTCAGCCAATAGAAAAATAGAATCTACTTTTTGAAAAAATCAAATAAATACATATTTTTTAAAAAACATATACAAATGATGTAAAATGTAATATGTTTTATTGTGATTGGTCATTAAAAAAATGAAAATTTAATGTTGTACTTGATACATTAATTACAATAATTTAATATTTTTGTAATTATAATGTTTAAAGTATGGTATATAAAAAACTTGAAAATTTCTTGTTTTTATTAATAAAAAAAAACTTGAGATGCTTATGATTTATTTTCATCCAATAGAAAAATAGAATCTACTTTTTGAAAAAATCAAATAAATACATATTTTAAAAAAAAACTATGTACAAATGATCTAAAATGTAATATATTTTATTGTGATTGGTCATTAAAAAGGTGGAAATTAGTTTTTTGAAACCTATATACAATGCCCACGGCAGGGTAAAAACATAAAAGCATTCTAAATGTGTAATCAAGAGGCACTCTATTAAGGATATAAGCAGTGTATTATTAAACTAGCAATCACATGTGTACAATGCAACGTCCTTTTTATTTTATTTGTTTTAGAGGGATCGTTATTACTTGAATCTAGTTGATGTACGATAAGGGGTAGCAATTAGGGAAAAAAAAAATTTAAAAATATTGGTGAAACATGTTATTATTAAATATTGTATCATTTTTATTTTTTAAATTTGTTGAAAATTCGAATATATACATTATGCAAATCTTATATGCATGAGTGGTAGTTTCTTCGTACATTTGCGGAGCTATTTTATTTGAGTCCCTAAACATGAATATTATGTCAGAAAAAGGACTTCCATGCGAAGAGTTTGCAAATTTTACATTATGAAGGGGTAAATCTCTTTACTTATGGTATTAGACACATCTTCAATGATACCAAAAACATATTCCTCTTAGTGTTCTCAATTCGACTACAAGGCCCTATGACAAGGAGTCCATCAGAATGTCACATATGTAACTTATCTATCACGGACCGCTAAATGTGCAATTAGAGCTCTCTCATGGTCTACAAAATGTCACCATTGAAATCCTTTGTAAGGGTTCAACCACTACAAACTAGATAGTGTGAAATTCTATGTATAAATGAAACAGGAGGTGTTGAGGTTCTAATGTTTATTCTAGCAATGTCCCATAGAGTAATACTACTAGAGAACAAGGGGTTTGTGAATCAACTTCATCTTTGTTTTTTGAGCTACCGAACCAGAACCTGAGCATAGAATACACTTCGATGTCTAATCTTCACGCCATGAGTATATGGAGCTTTAAGGCCAATACGTTACAGTGTATCTTCAAGCCATAGTCCATCTACACGTTCCATAATAGACTCAGAATCCTAATCAAATAAAGACCATACTTACTTTTAAGTATAGTCCTCTGGTACACCCAAAACCTATTTCATTACCTCCCTAAATATCAACTATAGTGTGAATGCCTCCATTGTGGACGAAATGTTTTGAGAATGCAGCTTAACAAAGGGTAGTTATTGCCAAAGTGTTGTTTGTGGTGGTTAATCATAAAAGATTGCTTGAGAGTGTGTTAATGGATAGACCTATTATGAACTTAGTCCATTTTCCAATATTCAAGTTAGGATTTGACTGAAATCCCAAGCTTTCTGATATGCTCTTTGCCATAAAAGTTGATAATTGTAATTCTTAATGGCCACATGATCAATAAACAAGGTGTGACAGTCCCAACCCTTGTTCTAAGTCGATCATTGTGATGCATGTGCTACGAGAAGAACTACAACTGTTAATTGAAGGATTCCATCCAAAATGTTACCTTGACAGTTCCTGGCTCCATAGGGGCTCTGTTCATTCTAGTAGAAAGTGAACATCCCTTGCTTTTGGATATCAATTAAACTGTGTACCTCCAACATATTTATGTGAAAGCCTTTCTTCATCTTCAAAGTTATCCCAATAAGTAGATCCTTGTGAAGACTTTTCAACATTTCTATGTAGGCAGCGTTCAAAGGGGCATGACAAAAGGAATACTACACATGAGTAGTTGCTTAAAAAATGAGCAAAGTATGGTGCCAATTTTATCTACAAGATATGAGGAGTTTTGAATATCCATATGGAGATTTTTTATGCTCATGGTCCACATCAAGCAATACTAGTTCCATTACTCCACGTGAGAAGCTTGAAAGGAAAACTGATATTCCCAAAATCTTAAACATCTCTACCTAAGAGATCTACTTCTAATTGTAGGCCATCAAATGAGTTGGGCTATGGGATCAATAGAAGGTCTATAATCTTTAAATCTTACCCCTTTCGAATGTTGGATCTTGAGGCTGAAGAATATAATAATTCTACACATGAATCCAAATCATTCTATGATTACCTTTCCTAAGTCCCGAACGACTATAAATGACCTATTTACAATTAAAAGTCCTCCATTTAGTCAACTATGTTCGCATGGTAAAATGTTTACGCATACTATTACTTGGCTAACCCTAATTTAAAAGTTGTTGCCCCTTATCTCTTAGGCAAACTGAGTCAAAATATGCCAAGGTTACCTATCTTTCACAGAGATATCAACTTAGACTGGGAAAGCTTTCGGGAACCCCAAGTGAGTAGTTGATGAGCTCATATCCCAATCATTGGAAATCTTACAACAGTCTGAGTACAAGTGGAATGGATAAGACAGGATTTAATGGGAGTCCCATAAAGAAGATGAAACTCTTTTTTAAACTTGTAAGCATGATGACCTTTCTAGATGACATGAATTTGCATGGAAGGATTTCGAGCCAAGTTCTGAGAGGAGTTGGGATCCTAAAAAAAGGTACAAATAGAACCTCCACATCTGGTAATGCCACCTTCAATCATGTACCCAAATGGAATAAGTTTGGTTCATTTTTGTTGCAATACTGACTCCTAACAACTCAACTCACTGGCAAACCTTTCTAGGACAACCTAATGGAGCGTATGAGAAAAAAACTCACTAAAAAATCATTGGATGAGAGTTTCTAGAATGTGTTCATGGTATGTATTTCATGGAAGGGACTATTTCCTATGCAGGAGATTCATAGTATTGATATAGTGAAATGGTTAATTTTTGCTCTCGTGGACACAATAATAAATAGCATTCTCATGATTGACTATGTACATGACTATAAGCACACTTCATAAGCTAGTAATCGCAATTCTTGTCACCTGATTTTTGTCCCTTATCAAAAACTTGGTGCAAAGGGGATAGAAGGAGACTGCACCCCTAACATGATTTTCTTGCATTCACTGTGTACATATTATATGAGTACATTGCCTCTTAGTGTCTTCAGGAATGTGCACAACTTGAACATTCATGTCAGAGGAAATTGGATGTATTATAGCACCTTAAACTGAAGCTTGTCATCTGTCCCTTGTCCCTTTGTCCCAACATACACAACGGGATAAAGGGGACACAAAATACCTAGAAGAGGCAATCTGGGTGGATATTATACTTTAGTCAACATGAAAAACCATCATGTATTAGCATCCTAGGAGCTTGAGAATATCCATGCCCCTTGCATAACATCCCTCACATGCTCTAGACAAATGGTGGCAACTTGTCACACATCTGATGCAACTGGCCTGCAACTTAGTTGTCCATATGTAAATAAACCTCAAAATCAATTGTCCCCTATTTTCAAAAAAGTGCAACTCATGCCTTATAACCCTCACCTAATGACCACATGTGATCAAGAGTGGGTCGTTACCATAACGAGTCTAAAATGCAAAGTGAAACTTAGTGTTCCCATGAGATCCCCTATTTAAAAAAAGCATACCATGTAACTCACCCTCTAAAACTCACACCCTGTAACATGGGCCCTTCAAGCATTATGCAAAGATTGTGAGTCTAAAATGCTAAAAGAGTGAAATGGTTAAAACACTCAAATCATGATAGTCAATTTTTAAGAACCCATATTTTCCCTCCCATAACTTCCATTTTCATGTTATGCTGCTGCAATTGTTCCAGAAACCCCCATGCCCAAAAACAAAGTTTTTGCTGCATAACTCAAAAACCTCGCATCTACAAGTCTCTATGAAGTAATTTGGACTATCCCCTGTACATAAATATAGCCCTTCTTTGGATTCCACTCAAATTATCCAAAGGCATTGACATGGGTAGACATGGATTTCATATTGTAATGGCTTAGAAGACAACAAATACAACCATAAAACTTGCCTTTGCAAGATCTACAAAATCTGATCTAGCAATTGAAAACCTATGAAATGTTGGAGCAAAGCATCCCAAAGGTTCTACAACTAAAATTTTGAGACCACTTATCATCTGACATTCCGACATGTGAGCACAGATCACTTTCTAAAAAGCAGACAAGCATTACAGTCATGGAAATTGTTCATACATAAGTTGCAAAAACCTGCAGGGATCTTGGGATTGTAAGAAAACCAGTCTTCCATTTGCCACTTGCTTTGCACTATAGAAACAACACTCAAATCGTACCCGCCATGCATGAAGTTACTAAAGTATAGACATCTGGGGTCAAAGACAACTGCATAAAAATAATGATTGGTCATGATTGTTGAAGTCAAATTTCTCATACCCATTTCAAACAGTGATCTTGTCCATCTCACTAAGCTTTGAAGAAGTCACCTATGAAGCAACAAATACTCGGGTTGTAGAGTCATCTTTCTACATTAAACACTGATTATCCTCAATGTGGGTGACATGTGTACGTTGAAAAACATGGATTTGTTCCAAGACCACTAAAAATCAACTCATTTCCTAAGAGAACCACCACGAAGTTGTTGAGGATCTCAGATATTCTCAAGAAATAAGGGAATATTATATTAGCATAAATGGACCCTCCATTATTAGTTCCAAAGCACAAAGGGCTTATTCCTAACTTGTTGTTGAGCAGACGGAGTATGAATTCACTTTCAGGAGTTGGGCATCACATGGAGTTCAGTTAATTATTCCACGACCAACATACCCACATAGGCTACATATGAAGGTGCAAGTGGATAGGGAAGGAAACGCACGCCAAGACAAGATGAAAGTGGGACTTAGCCTTTTCATGGTTACGGGCTCCTTTATTCCCAACATAACATGCGGGGCACACATCTGGGACTTGGAGACTTGTCGACACGAAAATGCTATCTGCTTGGGAATGAATCATGGTAATAAGGGTCATGGACATGAGTTTTAGATAGATGAATAGTATCAATTCTTTCAGTTAACCCAGTGTAAGTGGATGTCTAGGCTATTAGCGAGTACTTGGCATGTGTGACATGTTAATGTAAAGAGCAAACAAAAATATTATCAGCATGCACCCCATTTATGGAGAAATGCATGTAGGTGATGAAGGGAAAGACCCTACTGCTATAAAAATATGTAGTTTGAAATGATGTAGGTTAGTGTACAGTGTGGATTAAAAATGTAAAGTTCGCCCAAATGTCCGCTGGTTTGATGCTGCGCATGACTTATGGGTGGATTTCTATTTACATCTGTAAAGAAGCTTATGTAAAGTTTATTGTCACAGTCCTCTACCAGTATGAATGGCTGAAAATTGGTTGGATAATGGTTTGTCAACCATGATTGTAATTGGTTGCTTGTATGGTTCTGCCATTCATCATTATGATTATTGTTTAGATTCATGATTCTTAAATATCTAGATCTGGAATATGCTCTGTGGAATGTTTATGGTTAGTTATGGCCATCTGAACTGTCATGCTTTATCTTCATTACCACTAACATCCTGCACAAGGCAACTCTCCCATAGAATGGGGTACACTTTGCAGCACTGATAATGAAATGCTCAGCTCAGGCTGGGTTTAATTAATGCCAAACAACTGTTATAATAATTCGTGATAGAATTTAAAATATGTTTTGCTAGCATTTTTATTGGTTCCCAATATATGTCGAGACCTCTTTTTCAATTGTTTTCAGGATGGTTAAAGATTGAAATACTCAATATCAGTGGATGGGAAAAAACACACTAGCAAAAAATGTTGAAGAGTGGATCCACATCCACTGATCTGGAAGAAGATGCTACGCATAGAAGGTTCAACCTAATGACGTCATAAAATATATACATGCACATGCATGGGTGGCCCCCGCACTCACCTATTATATTATAGGTAGTTTTTTTAATAATAAACAATTTTATTAGTTAACTAAATAGTAAATATTCAATATTATTATTACTAACAAGGTGCCCTACAAATGTCGAAGGTAATATAGAAGGTCAGAATGAAAAAATTGAATGTAAAGAAGTGTTTTTAGGTCCCTAATAATTGCCTCTCTTATTTGGCTCATTCTTCTAGAACCCGTTTATTGATAAAAAGAGTTGTATTGAAGATATTTTTTAAATATTAAATCCCTAGAATAATAGAAGTCAAACTATAGATTGGCACAAGGAGGAAGGAAAGCATTGGAGAAACCGTAACATAATTCTGAAAGAAAAAATTGCAATAGCAAAGGAAATCAACAATCCTAATCCAATTCACATATGAATTCTTGGCATTGATGAGGAGGAGGTCAATAGATTATCCCAATTGTAAGCTCCTTATTTTTTAAGAGGAAAGGTTCAAGTATTGTATGCTTAAATTAGTCTTTGAAAAATAATTGAATGAATAAGTCATAGTTGAATTCAATGCTCATTCTAAATTACAATGCATACAAATTGGATACTTTATACACAAAGCGTGCATATTATTTTGGCGACATTGGGGGAATGAGTATAGGCAGACTAATTACAGATAAGGTAGCAACATTTTAGAGCCACAAGTAAGCTCTACTGCTCGTTTTTTGTGTGGAGAAAGCAACAAATATCTTTCCTCCTCTATTAGTATATGTTGGTATGGGTTTATTTAGTTGCCTTTATCAAATAATGAAGAAAAAAACTAATAGCCCAAACAGTGTGTTTTTTTCAGCACAAGGCCTAGACACTCAAGTATACACCACCACAATATTATCAAACAAATACATGGATGTAACACATCTGTCGAAAAGGCTCAATAATGTAGCATTTCTAGCTAAATTACCATGCATACAAATTGGATACTTTATACACAAAGCGTGCATATTATTTTGGCAACATTGGGGGAATGAGTATAGGCAGACTAATTACAGATAAGGTAACAACATTTGAGAGCCACAAGTAAGCTTTAATTCTAGTTTTTTGTGTGGAAAAAGCAACAAATATCTTTCCTCCTCTGTTAGTTTATGTTGTGATGGGTTTATTTAGTTGCCTTTATCAAATAATGAAGAAAAAAACTAATAGCCCAAATAGTGTGTTTTTGTCAGCACAAGGCCTAGACACTCAAGCATACACCACCACAATATTATAACAAAAAACATGGATGTAACACATCTTTCGAAAAGTCTCAATAATGTAGCATTTCTAGCTAATGATATCAAATTATAAGAATATTCTATCTTCTTCACATTTGAGGTACATCCTTTCATTGTATTTCCTACAAACATGATCTTGCTCTTAGGTTTATATCAAAGTTATAAGGCCATCTAAAACTTCAAATAAAAAATATTATTTAGGTTTCAAAGAGAACAAATAAAGAAGGGAATAACATATAGGTCTGTTAATTTCAATACATTTATCACCTAGCTCCTTGCATAACTTCAATGCGCAACACAAAAGTCACAATAAGATATTAAATATTTTATATTACGTCTTCTTCTTATCATGTGTGAGTTACAAAGTGTGCCACTCAAATCGTTGAATATTGTACAAATCTATGTCCATCTAGTTTGTTAACCACCATAGTTGTGCTTTGAATTTTTCCAACATATACTTCAAAAATGTGTAAAACCTTCTTCCCAACCCAATGTCCCTATCCATGTAACCCATAGTTAATCAATCCCCTACCCACATAGGTCTTTATCATTTGATTTTTAATGAAGTAAGTTTTTTACAGAGAAAAATAGGGACAAGACAAGTGTAATGTGAAATCATGGGAAGCATAATTCAAGTGCGATTTAATTATATTGGAAAAGAAGTTATTACTCAGGTCTCCCAATACAACAATCTACCCAAAAAAAAATAACAATAAAAATCATCTTCAATTTAATGAAGGCATGTTATAGGAAGTGTAACAATGGAAACTTTGTAATGAAGACATTAGTGATAGATATTGTAACAATAGAAAAATTGACCAAATCAATGGAAGATAATTAAAAAATATCTTTCCTCCTATATTAATAATTGGTATTCTCTATTTGCTTCTCGGGGGGGGGGGGGGGGGGGGGGGGGGGTTAACCCCAGGGACCCCACCTGTCTTTGTGTTGTTCCTTGTTCCTTGTTCCAAAGGGACGAGGGACAAACAAAAATTGTTATCCTTATTGTCTTGTCTTAATTCCCTTCAGGAAAAAATACAGAACACCCCAAACTATCTTATCTTCTAGTTCTAGAGAGGGGCCCCTCTCCCTTGCAATTCAGTAGACCCCATGTTGACACAAGTTGTAACGCTCAGGTGACTAGTGATGGTGACCGGATCCTAATCTACCGCCATATATAGATATCTATCTGGACCAAACACATCAGATCATATTGGTGGCCTGGAAAAATGTTGTTCTAGGTTCATTTAATTGTTTTGTAATTATATAATCAATAAAAAACTGATAGCCAAAACCATGTGTTGTTGCTAGCATGTGGCCTAGACACTCAAGTAAACACCACCACAATACTATTAAAAAATATATGGATGCAATAAATCTTCATTAAAGGATCAATAATGTGGAAATTCTAGCTAATGAATATCTAGATCTTGCTTTTATATTAACATCAAAGTTATAGGCCCATTAAAAAATTCAAATCAAAATAAATTATTTTTGGTGTTCAAAGATAACAAAAAATAAGGGAATAACAAACATGTCCATTAATTTCAATATCAATTATCATTTAGCTCCTTGCAAAACTTCAATGCCCAACGTGGAAACACAACAAGATAAAAAATCTATTATATTACCTCTTCTTCTTCTTCTCATGTGGGAGATACAAAGCCTTCCAATTAAATCGTAGGATATTGCAAAAATGTATGTCCTCCTTGTTTATCGGCCACCATAGTTATGCTTTGTATTTTTTCAACATAAACATAATTATAAAACATTTGAAACCTTCTTCTATATTAAATTCCCATGTCCACGTGACCAATAGTTCATCAAACCCCTACCCACAAAGGGATTTATCATATTTTTGTTGAAGTAAGTGTTTTGATGGGTAATAGTAAGGATAAGGTAGGTGTAATGTGAAATCCATCATTATGTGTTTTATGTATGTAAGCGCAGAAGGTAAACCAAAAGACAACACTAAACAAAAATTACTTGGTGAGCATTATGTGTGATTGTGTCCCACCCTTTTCATACGCATACTGACACCCTCCTTACTATGTCAAAGTGAGAGTTTAGAATAGGGTAAAGGAAACCATTAAAACTTAATAGAAGGTGGATTTTGTAGATGTTATTGCCAACACCAATGGGGGCAAGATCTCAGGTGTCAATATTTTTTCCTGCATAGAGTAAAAGGTTATGGAGGGGGAAGGAAAAGGCATTATCAACCTATCACTTGCCATAGAATAGTAGAAGCAAAATTTTCTTAATGGAAAAAGAAGACCGAAAGCAAGATTTTTCTTAAGTTTTCTTCAAATATTTTGGGTGTGTTGGTCAACATCAACAACAATACATTATAAGGGGTTCATTTATTACAATATTTTGGGGATGAGGGATGATGTTTTGACTTCCACAACATGGTATTGGAGTCATTTTGGAATTTTATTATTGAAGCAGGCATGAGATATCCACAAAGAGTAAAATTTGATGGTCATGTAGACATTTTTCATCATTTTCACTATAAAACACTTATAAATATATAAAATAATTATTTCATACAAGTTGCATATTTAAAATATGATCATCATTTTTATATAGATTTATACATCAAATATATTAATAGACACAAATATAGAAAAAAATAGCTAAATAGATAGAATAATCTTCTATGTGTTTTGTTAACAATGTATAAATAACATTATTTTATATTTCCAAAGGGTAATATTAAAACTTACTTTGACTTAAAAATTGAAAAAAATAGCTAAATAGATAGAATAATCTTCTATGTGTTTTGTTAACAATGTATAAATAACATTATTTTATATTTCCAAAGGGTAATATTAAAACTTACTTTGACTTAAAAATTGAAAAAAATAGCTAAATAGATAGAATAATCTTCTATGTGTTTTGTTAACAATGTATAAATAACATTATTTTATATTTCCAAAGGGTAATATTAAAACTTACTTTGACTTAAAAATTGAAAAAAATAGCTAAATAGATAGAATAATCTTCTATGTGTTTTGTTAACAATGTATAAATAACATTATTTTATATTTCCAAAGGGTAATATTAAAACTTACTTTGACTTAAAAATTGTTTGTTAGGTAAAGGCGTCCGTTAAATTTAAACTATATTATCTACGTTGCACCAAATAGATTTTTTCCCACAATCTAAGAATATGAGATGACAAACATAAAAAATATCTAAAGGGACTCATAAGTCATTTGTAAAAGAGGACTTATTTAGGAGGTGTGATTAAAATATTTTTTATTTGGATGACAAAATAAATAATCTTTCATGGGTGGAAATGATGAAATAGCTATAGAGTAACATGTGTCCACTTAATCAAAATAAACATATGCCTACTTAATGAAAAATAATATGAAGTTTATGAATAAGTTGTGCCACATCTTTCTTTTTTATGTTTGGCAATGTCGTCAACTTGTCTGTCAGTTTCAGCTCGTCGATAATTGATACTTTATCCAAGTGAAAGAAATGATTTGTTTTAATTATTGGCTATCAAAAGGTTATTAATAATTAATTTTTCTGTGTTATTAAATGAACCATAAGTTTATTTAACCAGATAGTAAATATTCAATATTATTAAAAGGAAGATAATAATAATGATAATATTTGTTATTATTGAAATGCTAATAATATTTAACATTTAATATTGAAAAATGATATTTATTGGCTACCTATGATTGGAAGATGCTTAACCATGGAGAAATGTTTAAGTTTCTTGGTATTCCCTTTGCCTTTCAAGCTTCTCCTATGGAGATTTGGCAATATGTTGTGCAATGGGTGGCTTAGAAGATGGAATACTAGATCACCAAGCCACTTTCCTTAGTAGGAAAATTTCATATTTGCTCAAAATTTCTTGAAGACGCACATGTTTACTACTCCTCCTGTTGGGTCCCATCTAAGAAGTGTGTGTAAAAGCTAGAGAAACTGCTCAAAGACTACCTCTGTAACAATGCTTCCACCAGTAAAGGTTTTCACAAAGTTGTATGGGAAACATGTTGCCTTCCAAGAGCTTCAGGCGGCTTAGGCCTCATTGAAATTATATGCCAAGGGCAAGAAATTTATGCCAAATGGATAATCTGAAGCATGGAAGGTGCTCCTGTGAAATGGTATCGTAGAAGGCTCCCCATATGAGTGTACTACCTCGAAAGGTATTGGCTTCATCAATATTATCATTACCCCTATTCTAGTCAAAGTGATTAGTACCTTTGTGATCAAAAGCATTTGGAAATCCTGGGCACAAATCAAGTAATGGCTACGGTGGAACGAGAATGACTTCCATGATGACCTTTCATTTAATTTTCACTTTTTGTGGTGGTATTTTGTCATTCAATGTTAGGATCATTATCTAGTCAAGGTGCCTTAGATTCTTGTACTCTTCCTTTTCAAGCACGACATTCACACCATCCAAGACCTCTTCTGCAAGTGCACCTAATCTTGGATATCTTGGAAAGAGTTCAAAGTGCAATTCAAATTAGCTCTTCTAGATAAAGCTCTCATCAATGACATCATTTTCTTCGTGCTAGAACACATGATCCATAATATTGTTATTCTTCCATCTCATCCTTAGTGGACGAACTAGAAATGGTATGTGGACACGCCGTTCTGGAATTACTCAGCTGGCCAAGGATATGGATGGCTTTCACCTCATTTTCCCATGGTGGGAAAGCTCAATGCACAGTGAGGAATTTAGTCTTCACCATCTATCTAGTAAAGGATATTTTGTACAGTTTTCTTTACCTGTGTAGAACCCAAAATGTATCATTTCCTGTGATGTGCTCTACACTAAGGCCATATGCTTGGTGCTCATATGGTGCACCTAGGAATGTCTTCCCCCAAATGCCCCTTATGTGGTCATATGGAACCCCTATCTCATCTGTTTTGGTATTACCACAAAACCTAGATGGCTTGGAATTGGATTCATTCTTTCTTCCTTCCTTTTTGACCAGAGTGTTTTACTTGGGAGCATGTGCTTTTAGGAGAAAATCATCGAATGCCTCACAAATTTTCCCAGATTTGGCATGATTTTAGAGGGAAAATATTATTCTTGCTTTGGAAAGAAAGGAATTCTTTTTTATTTACTAATGTTGACGTTGATCAACATTTCTCTATTCATAACAAAGTTGTGGTTATCGTGAATGTCTTGCTGTGGATTCAAGTTCAACCTAATAAAGTGGTGATCAAGGTGGAACATCTTTAGACACTCCTTCATCACTAGGGTGACACCCCTTGCAATGTTTCTCAAGAACCACCACCCCGTCTCATTTCTCCTCATCGCATGGCAGTGCTAGTGGGTGACCTAAAGGTGGTGGTAGTCATAGTCACTCTCAATGTCACTCCTTTAGTCAGTCCTGTGCGGTCCCTAGACAGATAACCTCCTAAGAGGAGCTTCTACTCTTCTCCTTTAGTCTGCCATCAAGGATGGGATGCCCCCAGCCACATAGAAAACTCGGTTGGGGCTTGCTGGCTACCCCTGAGTCGTGCACTCAAAATAGTTGGGGCCTCCTACCTCTTCCAGAAAAGTTTCCCAGATTGTCTCTCGCCATCTCACCCTCTCGGGCCCTTTCTAAAGATATTGAAGATGGAATCCATCTTGGCTCTAGTTAGGATGTGTCGGATAGTGGCAAAGGCCTAGCTGGATTTGGTTAGCATGATCAAAATCCACCCTAAGAGGTATTTCATTTCTTTTTTTTCACAAAATTTTTAAATTGTTTTCGTTCAAGGAATGATACACTCATACAAGGGATAAAACATAGTTATTTTTGGCGAGTTCATCCATTTAGGACATGTTCAACAAAGTGTGTTATATATGGTATATAACCAAGATAAATACTAAGAACACATGGAGTGCACATGAAGGTTGAGGATCAAAAAAATTGGCTAGCATAATCAATGGTTCATTTTATTAGTTGCAACACTAAGATAAAGAAGAATTGTTTCCTATGCACATAAGAAATATTTCCCATTGAAGAGATAAATGGCATGGCAAAGGACCATGGATGCAAAAAACAAGGGGAGGAGAGGTGAAGATGGAGACGTTAAAAATTAACTTCAAATTAGGCACAATATAATGCAAATTTGTGTGAAATGAATGGTGTGTCTGACCCCATAATCCTAGCATGGAAATAATCCGTACCTAGATGTTGACATCACTTATAAGGGAGAGATAAGTGGGAAAATAAAAAATTATGCTTTCAATGTTGAATGGGTTTGGAATAACTCCCTAGTTGGATTTATTGATATGAATAGCTCATATGGTAGTGATGTGTTCCAAAAACAAACATTAAATGCCATCTAAAAATTCAGGGAGAATTCATTATGCATATTTCAACTTGAGAAAAATAGAGGAGAAGAAGAAATAACAAAATAATTCCTATGGAGTTCATATCTAAGAAAAACTAGAACTATTTGATCGACCAAGGAGAAATGAAACTAGAGATGGTGGCTGGGAAGATATTGGAGCTAGAGAAGGGGAATAAAATGTAATGTTTTCATTAAGGAAAACAAGTTTTCCATTGAAAAATAGTGAAGCTCATAGAGATAATAAGTTAACCCTCGTGTAGTCAAGATTATAGCTTACCTTCCTACAATGGGGAAGTGGAAGGAAACATATGCTAGCCTAATCCAATTAAAAAAGATAATATGTGGGATTGACTAATTTTTGTTATAGGAGACATAGGAGAAGAAACCACCATTTAAGGAATAGTTAATAATTTGAGTGATATAATTCCTAGAACAATGCATCATCATAAAATATTTGGAAATAAAATTATTAAATGTGGAGATGAAAGAGAAAAACCACAATAAGAACTTACAAAATATGGAAGATGAATATATCATCAAATGAGAAGTGAGAATGGAAGGAAAGTTAGAGTTGAACATTAAGTGATACATGGATCTAGAATATATCAAATTGTATAAACAATTTATGTTGCCTCACTTTAGCAAGGCCACCCTACTCATTTACTTATTACTTTCATGCCTCCATAGGAATTGTTTTTTATTTTTCAAGGAACAAGAAAATCTTAGCCAATTTAATTTACATATTGATAAGAATCTCCATGTAGGATGCAAGTATTAAGAAGGTTCTTGGAGAAAATGTTGTCATAGATAACCTTAAAAATATGATAGACCATTAAATGAGTAAGTATAACATGCCCATTGGTGACATCCCTGATCTATAAATGAGAATTATCATGCATCTACTTAGTTCCAAGATATACCACTTTAGTAAATGAGAGAATATTAATAAAATGTTCTTGTACGTAGTGCAAAATATTGTTATGTTGAAGGTTGAGTATAACCTGGCATAAAATAATGTGAATAAAATCATTAAAAGTGCATACATATATCACCACAAATGAGATCTATTCAGGTTACGAGTAATTCTTATAATGATTATGTTTGAAAACATGGATGTTCGTATTGATTTAATAGAATTTAAATCTTATCAAAGGATTGAGATAAAATAAATATAACAGTAATAAACAATATCTACCAAGAAATGACAAGCAAGTGTGAACAATAAAGAGATAAAAGTGATTTATCTTGTATTTGACTTCCCAGACTGATTCTGTGCTAGAAACTGGGTTGAACAAGTTGGATCTGGACCGAGTATGCTTCATCTGGAAAACTGAGACATGCAAGGCTTTTAGAAAGAACCTCATGATATCACAGAAAATAACACCCTTTGATATGTCATGTATGTGTGGATGAGCAATTAGTGTTTTTGGCTAACATGGGACCATATCTCAAGTTGTGGGACTTACTACTTGAGATGTACCTCCAGAGAATGTTGGTTCCTCTACCTAATCCTAATGCTTAACTACTCCTAAGGAAGGAAATGCAACTAAATAATCCTAAACTAACCATGCCAAGGGACCAAGGAGAGAGAGAGGGTTAGAAATATGCATGAAAATGAAATCCTACACTAACATAGGTGATAGACACTAGAAAAGGTGGGTTGGGACACTCTAAAATGGATTAAAATAGGGAAAGAAATGAGAGATGGAGAGGGTGATACAAAATTACCAAAGACCACAACAAACACTCAATGCACTAGTTTCATAAGCACAACATCATTACAGTTTTGCAACTGAGAACAAAACTATGCACAACCATACCTAAAAATGTGATAGGAGAGGAAAAGGGGATGTAATAAACACAAGCTAGGGAACAAGACAATAACCACCAAACTTTAATTTTATTGCTTTATGAAGTTACATAGACCATTACATTGAGAAAGGGAGGAAATATTCATCATTACAATGCTCTAAAAATGGGGCTTGGAACTCCAACATTTACCCAATACTTGAGAAACAAAGGAGACAAACATTTCAAAAAATGCCCTAACAACCCAAGTACAAAATGAGCTCTCATTACAATATATAGATACATGCCTAGAAAAGAAAGAGAGAGAGAAGAGGGAATCCTCAAAACATGGGCTTCCACCAACCAAAAAAAGGTCATTAAATGCCCAAAAAACAGTCATGGATGACCCCTACAACCTCACCATTCCTTCATGTATTTTTCCTTGCTCGAGAAGAAATCTTACTCCCATGCCTCCATTAATGCATTTTTGGCTCACCTGGGACATTGCATCTTCAAACTGGGAGAGTTTTCTTTGTTTTTTTCTCACCAACCCCCACCAAATTTCCATATTTTATTGATTTCATGATGAAGTATATCTGGAAATTACAAATACAACAAGTATAATTTTTATTGGATTTGGTGCACTGGGGAATTAGTTATGACCAATGAAGGTTTATGGAGTATGCCTTTGGTTTTCTTGAGAAACCGAGCTCACGTCACTTTGCATCTCAGATCCTCCAAGCTCATTTCCCCACTTAACTATCCTTTTTTACTTTGCCTTTACTTTTTGGGATTTCAGGACTACTCTTACTTGTGGGTTCTGAGCCTGCCATTGCTTTCAAAACAAACATGATTCCCATTTCCCACATGTACTCACTCTTTTTTATCTCCTATTTGTGCAGGTTTTGGAGACTGACTTTGACTCGAGGATTATGACCGGGCTCTCATGACTTCCTAGCTTCACCCGAGTCTTACTGATCCCAAACTTTGCACTACATCCATAATTCACCGAGCTACTTGATCCATGAGCTCACCAAGCTCTTCTTCACCCCTACCACCATTTTTGAACTCTTTTGGTGATTTTCTCCAAAATCTTGACTAAGTCTTTGGATCTTTTTTAGGATCTAGGGAGATAGGAAAAATGGAGTAAAGTGCCTCTAAGCCCGAATTTTCCCCAATTTTTGTCCATTTTTTCTCATAATTTGGCTAAGTATTAAATTTTGAAGCCTAGGAGAAAGGAAATGCACAAAAAATGATTCTAAGTGCCCAAAAATAATGAAAGATACCCCAAATTTTTCTAGATTCTTCATTGAAGCTCTATCAGTTGCACTCATGTCCAATTTTGTCAAGTTGTCCATTTTTGCCTAGGGGGAAAATGGATAACAATTTGGTGACTCATAGAGGCCACCTTCCTGCTAGATGAGTTGATCAGTGGCCTTGAAGCATCCATTGGGCATGGAGTCAGCCTTAGGTAACCATGAAACTGATCTAAAACTTGAAAATTATCCCCTTGAATCCACTTGAAGCACTATTGTTTGGACTAGGAGTTGATCTACTATTTCTCAATTGACCATCGATATTATAAAATATATTTTAAATAAGGTTTTATGCGTGTGGAATATTGCTATAAATCTGAAAATTTATCTTTTTTCTCTACAAGTGATCTATTGAGACTGAATGCATGCATATGAAACTATCCCAAATTCTGATTTTTTTCCAAGTTTTGAAGAAAACTGAACTGAATCATGACAAAAGATGAAGCATTATAGAGTTATGATTTACATGATGATTTGGATACACTTGGAACTTACTTATAAAATCCTTATTTCCCAATGAACACTTCCTTGTAATGAATTAGACTATGCAAAGCAACAACCATGGAACCAAAAAACTATGTAAAAAAATGGGAAAATCATACATGTTCCAAGTGGAAACATGCAAAGTGTGCACAATCACTTCTTCTGCTGAAAGTAAACCTACCTACCCTATATCTAACTAGAGGCAAATGGGAACTCAAAACAAATCCTATGACCGGTAGGGAGAAGTAGCTTCCATTCCTCACAAATTTAGACCATGTGACTAATTTGAAACTAAACATGGTCATTGGTAATGAGTGAAAAACATCTGACTTTGAAGCTGGTTTTCTCACCCTATTCATCAAGGTATCAACAAGAAAGAAAAGAAATAAACTCTTTTAGTTGCTCTACCTTTGGATTTGAGAGGTATTAAAACTGATCCTTGGAACTTTGAAGCTCTTCCTCGTGCTCTGAAGTTAATCATGACCGGTTTTGACTCCTTCCTTGGCTCTAATGAAGCCAAATATCTTGATTGGGCATGGTATTTTGGTCCTTGAAGTATTTGTTGATATTTCCCATTTGAAGCTCAACTCCATGAATGGAGTCATCTTGTAGACTTTATTGAGATGGCTCTACTTGTAAATGATTTTATCTTGCGGTGCTTTTAACAATTAACTCTTCCTTTATGACTCATTTGGCATTTTTTTCATCATTTTCCTATTTCTCTCAACTTGAATCTCGTCATGACTGATTGTAGCATCTAATCGAGTTCTTGGTGAATCACTACAACTAGTTAGAACTTGCTACTCACTTGGGTGTTTCACTTCCTCAGCTTGAAGACCAAACTAATCTGCATCCCTGATTTCCTCATCCAACATAAAGTTTGAAAGATGAAACTCTTCCATTTGATGCTCTTGAGGACTGTTATAAGAAGTAGGGTCTTCCTTGATGCTTTCTTCCATGATAGATTCATCAATGAAATCAGATTCCATAAATGAAAGAAAGAAGCATTCAATGATGTCATCTTCATCTAAAGTCTATGAATTTGATTTGGTTTCCTCTACATGCTCCTCTTCTTTTGGAATTGGAGTTTATTGTTCCTTCTCTTCTGATTCCGCAAGCTGCTATGAATTAACAATATATGGGAATATGGTGCCAACATGCACACTACATTTAGAAAAGAAAGACTATTGGTCATCTTCTTCCTATTCTTGCTCTACTAAAATATCATCTTCTACCTCTTGTTCTTTAGCTTCAACCTCTTTTGAAGGTCTAGTCAACAATGTAATCTGATTGAAATCAAACTTAACAACCCAATTCTTCAAATTTTGCACGAGTTCTTCTTTTCTATGATCTTTAATGTTTTGTCCTCCTTAACTATTTTCCTTATTTTGTTCCTCCCAAAATGGGTTTAGGAATGTAAGAGGAGGGGCGGGTTGGATCTCAACTAATTTTTGCAATGTGTTTGGTGGAAGGGAAGGTGTTACACTTTATTCTTATGGATGGGATTGAGGTTTGGAAGCAAAGAGGGAAAATAATTGGAGGTGGGATGGAAGGGAAGAAGATGGAGAAGTGGGATTCTCAATGGGGGAAACACGTAGAAAGCTAGAGATTTTATCCTTAGGCTTGGGTGGTTGATAAGGAACATGCATTGAATACTGACATGATAAAGGCTTAGGAACATCCCATTGATATGGTTATTCAACCTTAGATCCATTATAATCTAATGTTTACAATGAAGAAATGAAACTAGCCATTTGAATGAGAGATTCACTCATTACCTCAAGCCTTTGTTATGGACTAAGCCAACTAGGTATAGGATCTCCCCATGGATAGGGTTTCCTAAAACTAGGTTGTCTAGCATGCAATATTTGTAGTTTCCCTTTGACAAATTACCACATCTGATATATTCTTTGAACTTTATCTTCAAAATCCTCATCTTCAAGTGTAGAATGGCCTCCAAAACCTACATACTCCTACTCTTGAACAACTCCATAGTTTGGCGAATGAACAAATTGATTCACATTTAGCTCATAGGAATATACACACTGATTTTGATGATCATAAAACTGATTTGGAGGTATGTTGTAATACCTTGAAAATGGATTTTGCAATGATGGATGTGGATTTTAGTAGTAGTGTTGCTGCTGCAAATAGGAATTCTAAGAAGAAAATGAAGCCATGATTTCATGACTTCATGAATGGAAGAAAAATGGAAAGATAAGGAAAGAAACTAGATGGAGATGGATGGAAAGGAAGGAGAAGGGTATGCAATTCATAAAATGGGTTGTTTATATCAGCGGAGTCTCCAAATGTGCTTATAAATGCATCCAAAGGATGGATATCAACAATGACACATCAAACTTGTTGAGATGAAGATGTATAGCTCCAAAAACTTCTCCCACCAGGCGTGTTAGAATTATTATCACCAAAAAACAACACCCTATGATATGCCATGTATGCGTGGATGAGAAATCAATGTTTTTGGGTAACATGGGACCATCTCTCAAGTTGTGGGACTTGCTACTTGAGATGGACCTCCAGAGAAGGTTGGTTCCTCTACCTAATCCTAATACTAAACTACTCCTAAGGAAGGAAATGTAGCTAAATAATCCTAAACTAACCATGCTAAGGGACCAGGGAGAGAGAGATGGTTAGAAAGATGCATGAAAATGAAATCTTAGACTAACAAAGGTGATAACACCAGAAAAAGTGGGTTAGGACACTCTTAAATGGATGAAAATGGGATAAAATGGAGATGGAGAGGGTGGACAAAGTACCACAGACCACAACAACACTCAATACACCAGTTTCATAAGCACAACATCATTGAAGTTTGTAATGAGAAAAAAATATGCACAACCATACCTGCAAGTGTGAAGGAGAGGCAAGAGAATACAATAAACACAACCAAGATAACAATACAATCACAAAACTGAAATTTTATTGCTCTATGAAGATGCACAGACCATTACACTAATAAAGAGAGGCATGATTCATCATTGTAATGCTAAAAAATGAGGCTTGGAACTGCAAACATTCACTCAATAGCTGAGAAAAAGGGAGAGCAACATCTAAAAATGTTCCCACAACCAGAATATCCCCTATCTTACAAAATGAGCTCTCATTACAATATATAGAACTTTCCTTGAAGAGAAGAGGAGAGAGAGAAATCCAAAAACGTGATATCCACCCACCAAAAAATGTCATTAAATGCTCCTAAAATTGGTATGGATGACCCTACAAACCCATTCCTTCGTGTACTTTAGCTTGTTGGAGAAGACATTTTGCTCTCATGCCTCCATTAATTCCTTTTCAGCTGCACTTGGGACATCACATCTTGAATCGAGAGAATTTTCCTATCTTTTTATCTACTAACCCCACCTACCTTCCATTTTTTATGATTTCATGATGTAGTTCTCTAAATTATGAATCCAACAAGTATAATTTTATTGGATTTGGTGCCCTGGGGAGTGAGTTATACCAATGTGGGTTTATGGGGTAGCTCTACTAAGAGAACTAAGCTCCCATTGCTTTAAGCTCCTCTGAGATCAAATCCCACTTACTCCCTCTATCACCTTTACTTTGTGGGGTTTCAAGACAAATTTACCCAGGATCTTAAGCCTCCATTACTTCAAAGTCAACATGAGCTCCATCCCCACATCACTCTTTTGATTTTGTTTCACGGGTATTGGGGATGTCTTTGCTCAGGGATCTGAGCTCTCATGACTTTAGCTCACCCGAGCCTATTTCCTGCGTTACTCGCCAACTCAACAAGTTTCTCTGTCATGAGCTCGCCAAGCTCTTCTTCAACCTTTGCTCATTTTTGAACTTTATCATTTTCTCCAAAATTTCACTAACTGTTTGTTATTTTTTGGATGTAGTGAGTTAGGAAATATAGAGTGGTGCCTCCAAATCAAAATTTCTCCATTTTACCATTTTTTCTCAAAATTTAGCTAAGTATTAAATTTTGAAGCTAGGAGAAAGGAAATCACAAAAAACAATTCGAAGTGCCCAAAAATCATAAAAAATACTTGAAATCTCTAGATTCTTCATTGAATCCCCATCAACCACTCAAGTCCATTTTTTTCAAGTTGCCCATTTTTTCCAGGGGAAAAATTGGATAACACCTCCCAAAGGAGGACATGATTTCCCTAATCATTAGTGTCGTAACTAGGTGCTAATGTCCTAGCAATAGCTTTGGATTTAATATTTTCATGGTTTGGAATTGTCTTATTCCTTTCAATCTTTATCTCTATAGCTTCACTGTAGTGTTTTAGTGTTGTGCCTCAACCTGTAAAATAAAGCATAGCTACCTACACAAGGCTCAAGCACACATTATATGGAACAAATAATACATATGCTTGACTTGGACTAACCCTGACAGTCACCCCAATGTGATTTTTACTGAGAATTATAGTACATTTAAGACTCAATGTAGTTCTAGTGTGTGTGTGCATTTGCGCGTGCGCACACGATAGAATTGAGTCCTTTAAATCTAGGTTACCCTTGTGCCAGTCACACGAAGATAATGGGATGCAACTACTTTGTCCCCAAGATGAATGTGTGAGATTGAATTAATAAATAACCCCTCATATGCAGGGAATAATGCATCCAAAATATAGTCCTTGAATGTTTCTCTTTACCAAAGTAATAGATAAGTAGTATTAGCCCTGATTTCCCAACCCCTAATAATAGTAAGTTATGTATATATATGATTCCCTTGTTTGAATTTTGTCATTAAAAAAAATAGATAACCAAAAGTTCTAGGTAATAATTTAGAAAATGTAATATTCAATGTGGCATTTCAAAGTTGAGAAAAGGAGGGAAAAGGATAGAAGCACCCAAAAGGGGAAAGTAACACCTAGGTGTTATCGTCCCTAATGAGAGGTATTGTTTGGGATATTCAGAGGATAAAATATGAAATATAGAGTTGGGTCACATATTTTCAAATGTCCAAAAGTAAAGTAGTCATTCCAGAAAAAAACAAATGAGAAAAGTATAAAAAGGGTAAAGAAATGTAAAAGAAAACATAAGTATTATTAATGTCTAGTTTTCTTGCTTAGGAATCATGCATAAAATGACACACTTAGAGGCGTGATGTAAATAGTCATTTTTTGATTTCACGTCTACATTTTCCTCCACTTTAAGTTTTTGAATGAATATTCAGTAACATAAAGTAGATAGGAAGAGTGTACCTTATGAAGATTTGAAAATTGTTGTGGTCAATAGCGTGAAAGATGGAAATTGATAGTTTGTCAAATAGAATTTGTAATGTGTGTATTGTAGAATCTAAAAAAGGATGAGAACCCTTGGGGTGACCTTTTGTTTATAGTATAAATAATGTATGTGTTTGTTCCTTGAATATTTCCTTTTCCTGAGTGTCTTATCCTTGAGATTTATCATTTTTCCATTTATGTTGCCTTTTTCGGGATAAGAACAAACCCGAAAAAAAAGAGAAGTGTAGTTGATGTTCAAGGCATATGAAATTGAAATTTAACTTAGAGAAATCAACATAGAAGTATGTATGAAAACAAGTGAGTCAATGATATAATATACCTGAGTATTATAAGAGAAGAGATAGAATTGTTCACATGTGTTTTTAGCCTTGGAGATGGTTGGAAAATTACTGAGGATTCAAGCATCCTGTCCACATACTAAAGATTTATGCATCCTATCACCATACTAAGGATTTAAGCATCTTTTTTCCAAGGGAAGAGTATTTGGAGAGATGTACGATTTTACCTCCAACTGTTTATGCTTCCCTACAGATAAGTTCCAATGCAGATGGTCACACACCCCATAAAATTTAGTCATGGATGACATATTATTCCAAGCATATCATTGTCCTACATATGCTCTAGGTTCGAATCCTTATTTGATACTAGCAAAGAAAATGTAAACTAAGAATGAAGAGTAATTAATTACCTTTCTCAAAGTATGAAGCTTTTCACTAATTTTGTTCCTATTATACCTTATAGTAACCTATAACTGAGTATGTGCTACTTGAATTTGGAAATGAATGTCACTAAAAACTTGTTAAACCCATATTACACATATTCTTCCCCTAGAAAGAACCATCTAGGTGGAAAACTAGCACCCACTATTCTTATTTGTACTGGGTGCTTCTTGATTTTCTCTGGTTTTGTCTGAAGTATGATTCTAAACTATTTTATTCACTCATGTTTGGTCATATTTTGATGTGTACCATTTTGTGTCTAGTTGCTGGCTTACTGAGAAGGATAAAATAATTACATGATGATTTCCCCCACTCATTTGGGGTGTGTGAGATGAACCAATGCAAGCACGACCCAAACGAGGAAAGATGAAGATGATGTGCATATATGAAATTGATTTCTTACAGGGGAATATGGAATGCACATGTTAAGAACCATGACACATATAATATAATGGGAAAAATTCAACACAAAGTGATAGTGATAAATAAACATGACATGATGTAATAGAAACAAGTCAAAACACGTAGTAATATAGTGAAGAACAAATAGCTAGTAGAATACATGGGACAATAATCAGGATGTCATAAGACACCAAAGGCCTTCAAGTCCATACAAGAAAATGAGAAATAAATCATATGGAATATCCAAAAAATAAATCATAATTATAGAAAAAAGACATGAGAAACTAGTATGATTAGATAAACATGGTGGAAGTAGGCCTGAAATACAAATGATACACATGAAGAAATTGTTAGCATGTTAGAATGATTGATAGTATATGACACCATATATAGCTAAAAATAGTAATGAAGTAATGGATATCAAAATGATAACACATGAATATAGAGAAATAGAAAAGGTAGATACCCCTAGGATCCTTAGTGGGTGGTAGAGAGCAATGTTGAGCATCATGAATCATGTGATAACTGGTAAGTAGCCTACATTAAAATTAAAATTACCATGTGAATGTGCATGTGTGTATTGAAAAAAAGATAGAGCATACTATACATCAAAGTAACATGATAAGTGATGTGTAACATAGAATAATATAACCAAGCAAGGATACATCTGATCAAGATCTAAGATAATATTATATTTTTTACAAATATTTGAATGTTTTTGAATTAATAGAATATGAAATAATATGCACATGAGAGGGGAGAATGGTTTTCCACCAGTGTATGTGTTCAAATTGAGTTCCATGTAGGTAAGTGTTCCCTCAATAGTTGTGTTTTAACTTAGAAAATGAGTGCATGATTAGGTAACGAGGGGGAAACGGTATACCCCCAAGTCTAGATTCCATTGTGGTCTATCCAATGAGGATATAATGAAAGGGTCCATTATATACTAATGTAAGTGAGGAACACATGTGAATGTAATATAAGGACCTAGTGCAATATGAAAGTGCATGTGTCAAGATGTTTGGAGTAGGACTATGAAAAGCATGCGAGGATCACACAATAGTCATGGGCATAATCCTGTCCTTTGTGTGTATGGGGAGGATACCATTATTAAATGTAAAGTATCATAATTATGTGGGGTGGTCAATATGCCAGAGATCACATAGGAATACTTTACTGAACCTACAGAAAATTCTTTCAGCTAGTGCAAGGGAGGAATTTTCAATGATGAGGGATAAAATAGAGTTGGGGAAATTAGGAAAGAGGGGGTTATTGTTGTGAGTAGGCACTAGT
Organism: Taxus chinensis; assembly: GCA_019776745.2. Taxonomy (NCBI): domain Eukaryota; kingdom Viridiplantae; phylum Streptophyta; class Pinopsida; order Cupressales; family Taxaceae; genus Taxus; species Taxus chinensis. The sequence goes on along the minus strand of CM034152.1, from coordinate 80,304,570 downwards.
AGAGTTCACACATAATAAGTAGAGTAGGTTCACATTAATTTAGAAGAAAACAACAATGTAAGAAATTAGCAAGACTAACAAACTAGAGACAAAGTTATTTAGATTCATCAATCAAGGACACTAAGTTCCTTTTTGGTTATTCAAGATCACCATGCTTGCAAAGTTGCAGTGTAGAGATAAAATAGAGAAAAGCATAAGAAATGGAATGGAAGAAATGCAGCTATTATTTCTTGTGTAATGGTGATACAAAGCTCAAAAACCATATAACAATCCACAATTGCTATAGAAAAACTAACTTTCAAGTTCCTTTGGAATGGAGAATCCATTCCAAGTTATAGCATTGCAAATTGTCTTCTCATCTACCCCTCACATGACTCTTCATGTCCCATCACTTTTGACTTTTCAATTACCCTTAGAAGAGAAAAAATAAGTACTTCTCTTATAATTTCAAAGAGTACTACAACATTTTACAAATATTTTATTGTCACTTAAGTGAATAGGAAAAAATGACAAAAGTAAATTCTTGATTGAAAATTAGAGTATGGAGAGTGACAAAGAGAAGTGAGAAAGAGAATGGGTTGAATGATATTTTGGTAATGAAGAACTTGCTGATTTGAGGCATGGTGATCACAATATTCTCCTTTTGTAAGATACACAGATACTTCAGACTTCTGAATGAGTGTTTAGGAACACTGTTGTGAGATCTCCTGATGTGAGCCTAAGAGGACTATGGGAATCACTCACGATGGTTCCTTCTTGATCTCATAACACAAGATTGAGGGTCCCTCTCTTAATCCTTAGGATTTTACAATAACTCCCAATGATCATGAGTGAAAAATCCATGATTCTCAAACCTCTTTATGTTTGTCCTTCAATTACTGAAATATGCCTTTATTATGCGGGTGAAAGGGATGTCCCCTGAATGGAATTCTTAAGAAATGGCCACTGGTTGGAATGATGTGAGGAGATGGAAATGACCATGCAAAAATTTTTGAAGTGAGTGTTTAGGAACACTACCAAGTGGATGGAAGCTAATGGAATAGAGCTGATTTATTGAAGGTCATACCTTTTTTTTTCCATTTTTGACTCTAGAAAACTCCTTAAATGAGATTAACTCATACACCTCCTGTACACATGTTTCTCATACAATTAGGTGATATTTTCTTGATAGAAATACTGATACTGAGTGGAACTTGAAGGAATGAGAGAGAATTAATCCCATGTTCTTGTCCTGCACACTACACTGAAACACTACAAACTCCACCTTTACTGATTTGTAAGATGTGATCCCCTTATCAAGCATAGATCAAGTGTTTAGAAACAATTCACGAGGTATGCATTGCCAAAGATGACCTCTTCCCTTAATCATGGAGAATCATTCTAATCATGCTTATAATGACCACCATCTTGATGAATTGAATTGAAATGAATCCCTTGATATCCTCCTCAACCTCTTTGTTAACCTTACAATGTTCTTGACTTTCACCCGCAACGCATCAATATGCTCTGTCTTGTTCCTTGACACAATTCTAGTTAAAATGATGCTTCAGGATCCTTTTGGAGGGTTTATTTCATTGTATGAGATATAAGACAACTTTATAACCCTGTGAGGAGGTAAAAAAGTAGAGAGATGAGTGGAAATGAAGCCGACAACAACTTTCTGCACCGAAAACTGAAACTTTCTATTTTTAGCAGGTGGGACCAAGAGCTACTATTTTAGGAAAAAATTGCCTTTTTGCTCAATTTTTTTCTTTTGAATCTCCTGGAACACTCAATTCACTTATATTCATGATGCTTTACCATTTTAAAAAGTTTCTATTTTTAGTAAGTTACTTTTTTAGAAATTACTATTTTGGGAAAATACCCTATTTTGCCTTACTTGTTGCCCCTTAATGGTTCTAGATGTTCTAAGTGGTTGGAGCTTGAAATTTTGATACATTTACTATCTATAGCATGTGATTGTATAGAGAATACAATATTTTTAGTAAATGGTCATACTAATGTTAGTTTGTAACAAAAACACCATTGTTGGATTTCACTCTACACTGGGGTCACATGCTCCAATTTTCATCATGATCCACCTATTATAAATCTTACAAATAAAAAAGGAAAAATTTATGGAGGATTTCAAGTCTACTACTGTGTGATGGCATCCATTAATGAAGGCTTGGAGATTCAGTGATCACAAGGTTTCTAGGGAGAAGAGCAACAAGTTAAAACATTGGTGTAATCAATTTTTTGGGTGAGGAGTGATGGGAAAAGCTTCATTTTTGCAGTCATGGATGATATAGAACATGTTGGGAAACATGGATGATGTGTTAAAATTTCATTTGAAGCTTTTGCATGTGAAAAATTGGAGGATGGATGAAAAATTCCAATGAGATAACTTTAAAACACCTTACCTTGTTGAGCATTGTGTCTATGGTTGTCATTGATGTAGAGTGGCACATTGATGTCAAGGGTTTCTAGTTGATTTAGGTGTCTCCATGAGGTATCATTCATGTTTGAGCTTGAAGGTTTATTAGTAGTGTCCAATCTTGTAGTCTTGTCATGGTGTCTTGTTATGGTGTCTTGGCATGGTCCTGAGCATAGTGCAAGCTTATATAGTCATGATATGCATTTCAAAGGTTGGTGTGAGGTCTAACATGGTTAGAGTGATGTGTAAGAGGTGTAAATTAGTTTGTAATATGTCATTATGGTTTGTTCATAAGAATTTTATGTTGATTCAGGTCATTCTAGGCCTATTCCTAGACCTAGTGCATGGGGTTTGGCATGGTGACATGAGATATGGAGTAGGGAAGTATGCTATGAGCATGGAAAAGGTGTTATGACATGGCATAACATGTGTAGGAGGAGTATCAAGTCATATCTTAGATGGTAAGTGCATATTTATGGTCCTTGAAAATTAAGGCATTGAGAACAAGACATGTATACATAGGTAAGTCTTAGTGGTTGGAGAGTTTTAGATACATTTATGCATGGATGAGAATAGGGAAAATTTGAGGAGGTCATCATGGTGATTTAGGTCAAATTTTAGGTCAAGGAAGCAAAGACAAAGCAATAAAATGAGATTTTTGGAAAAACCAAGCTCTTGAGAAGGGAAATCCATCTCAATAGGTAATGTTCATTTGCTCACCCACACGTGTGGGTTTTACACAGGAGCTTGAGGCTATGGGGTATATTTTTTCACTGAGCTAATATCATTTTGCAAAAAATAATGATTTTATTTGATCGTTCCATATTTATGAACAATCATTAAGAAGCTAAGTTGGTATTAAACCCTTGTTAAACCCTCATAACAAAGAAATATAGAAGAAATGATTGGTATGAGATCCGAATTTTGTAAGAAATTTTTTTGATGCATTAGGGTTGTAGAGGTTTCTCCAGGGCTCATTTTAGTGGTGGTTTCATGTTCCAGGTGTTTTAACAAGTTGGAGGAAAACCCTTGTTTTGTTGAGATTTACAGTTTTAGGGATGAGATGGAAGCTTCATGATGAGAAGTGAATTGATCCAAAAATATTTAGAGGTATGTTAAAAGGCCATGAATAGTCTTAGACAAGTTTTGTGAATAATTTTTGAGTCATAGGTCCTCTATGTCTCCCTACCGCTTTTGGCCTTGAGGGCTAAAATCTAGTAATGGAGGTTTGAATTGAGTTGAGTTGTTTTACATGCAAGAGTAAGATAATTTGATCTTGGATAACTTGCAAAGGTCCTTTATGATGTGTTTGAATCCATGGTTTTATCTTGAGAGTTGTTTTCTTTCTTAAGCCCTAATCACCTAAGTGATTATATTAGGCTTGCCAAGATAGGTGACTAAAACATGTGTGCTTGGTTAGTTTTCCCCAAATGAAATATTCTTGTTAGTGCTTGAGCATGTTGGTTTAAGTGTCCTTGAATTTTTATAGGTGGTTTTTGTGCTTTTAAGTGAATTAAGGTGTTTGATCATGTTGATTTCAAGAGTGGTTCTTGAGTCCTTGGAGTAGGTTTGAGCAGTTCTAAAGATTGAGCTATTTGATAGCTGTAAGCCTAAATTTGGAGGATGGTGTGAGTTATTTAAGAAATTATACTTGGAGACCTTTCCAATGGTATGTTACTTGAGTCTTGATGATTTTTTTGATGTGCCAAGTTACTTGTTCTTGGTGACCTATTTTTGGGCATGATCAACATACTTAAGTGAGTTAGAAGAAATGAAGGTTTTGGTGTATGTTGTATTGTTTGGTGGTGTCTCATAGACCTAGATAATGATTTGGAGTCATGGTGAATACATTCATGTGGAAAATTAATCTTGATAGGTAGTTTTTCTATGTGAATTTATTCACTCTTATGAACTATTAATTGGTGCTTGAAGACCTTGTTGGAATTGCCCGATTCTTGATGTGCTTCATGGAGGAGATAACTGATGCAGATGTTACTGAGATGGTTGGTGATGCTGAGAGGTTTTTCCTAGGTTGTGTGAATATTTTGAATCCTTGACAAAGATGTAGTGTGCCCTTGAAGAACCTTCGACATTCATTGGAGGTATATGATTATGTTTTAGGCCTATTTGAGATGCCTTATGTTAGTTCTTGTGGTGTGACCCTTTCCAACCTACTTGGGTATCTTGGAGTGATTTATATGATGGTGTAAGAATGTTTTATTATTTTCCTTGACTGTACTTATTCCTTCCTTGACATATCTCTTGATAAACATTTTGTTGAATTGAATTCTCTTACAGCTATCAGACATCTTGCTTTGACAAAATCTTGTTATCTGACTTGGTTCATGTTGAAAACACAAGCATTGAGAGGGGAGGGGTGAATCAATGCTTCTTAAAAATTTGAAAAAAAAAATTAAGCCTTGGAAAACCATTGAATCTTGATCAACCTTTATCATGAGGAAACCATGATATTCAAACATAGGCACATAACAAGCAACCACACATGAAGACAATAATTAATGTGGGAAACTCTTAAAGGGAGAAAACCCCACTAAAATAAATGAACTAGTGTGGAAAATTGAACCATAAGAGATTACAAGGATTTATATTTTTTGATCACCAACTCAACTTGAAGCACCAAATCTAATAATTTAATCAAGAACCTAGTTGACATTGAAGCACCAACTCCCTAATTTTGCAAGCTATAACTTGCATGGAAGCACCAACTCCCTACATTGCTAAGAACCCACTTAGTCTTTACAAGGTTTTGATAAAATTCATACCTAGTTGCTTGAACCAAAAAATTGTGACCTCTTATTAAATTTCTCCATGTTCATCCTAGTTCTTCATTCACCTTGATTCACCTCCTTTCTCATCATATTCTCATACTGCTGCCAATACAATATTCACAATCCATTTTTCATGCAAATTTTGTCATACATACATTCTTGGATGAAACTTTCTCATACCTATCACTCTTCATCATCTCATACAACTGCTAATTTAGTCTTTATGAATATTTCGACACACCTTCACTTAGGCCCACACATGCTTGGATAAAATTCTCTTTTAACCTCTCAAACTTCATATCCTCATCAACTCATTCTCTTTCAATATAGTCATCAAAATCTAATTTTCATTCACATTGAGACATAAATATTCATAAGGAATTCCTTCTTACACCTCTTAAAATTCAACTTCTGACCCCTTGAACTTCTAACTTCTCCAACTCGTGCTAAAGATTCTAAGTGACATCACTAGAATAGTTGCAAAAGAATAATTACTTCTACAAGTGTGTCAGTTACAATAATTTCCTTTCCATATCTATCAATACCCTTTTAACACATCTATGGAACCAATTTTTTTTTCTAAACTCACTGCATTTATGACACCAATGAAGGATTATATTTTCATATTGATAACTGCAAGCTCATTTGTAATGGTTTGCTCCTTTTTGTCTTCTTCTTAATATAGGAATATTTGTATTTTAGCCAATATATTCATTATAGGTATTATGAAGGTGTGAAAAAATTAATAGGATCCTCTTCTTACCTTATATATCCTTGAAAACCTCTTCAACTTGCCATTTTATCACAAATCCTTCATTAGGACTCATATGCTCCACTAGTTTTAAATACTTCAAAACACAGTCCACAACTTGTGAGTAAGAGACATAGTTTCAGCTCATATCATGCACTAAAAACATGATATTTTTCAATATATCCAAGACATAACCAAGTGCTTGGAATGCTATAGGTCAGAGATTAGGAATTAACTTTCACTCTTGTTCTCAGCTTGAATCTCACAGTCATGGTATCTTAAATATATAGTCACATGATTACTTCATCAACACCAAAGTATGAACTTTCAAATATTTGTGATGCTTGGAGAGTTTTTTTAGGGACCTCTATTTCACATTAAAATAATTGGATCAACTCAACCATATTCATTCTCAGCAATGACCACTGATTAGGACAAGATCCTAATGGACTTATATGTTCAGAAAACCAATCTCCATAAAGCTATCAAACTAATTCATCAAAACACCTATTCAATAATCCCATGACACATTTCTAGAAATATTTGATCCTAATTAAACATATCAAACCCATGACATGCATCAATTCATGGCATATAACTTCAATAATCTTTCATTTCTGAGACTGTTCACACTCGAACTTAAGGCACCAAAAACAAGTTTGTCATAGAGGCTTCCAACACATAAAATGTAACTTTCATGTCCAACCAATGCATTAAACACTTCATTAGAGACCTCTACCTCATTTTAAAACACTTACTTGTAAGGGTTATGTGGATAAATTCACATTTTTACTTCCATTCCTCAGACCTTCTTGATAGGGCTAATGAGACAGTCTAGACCATTACGACTTAGACCTGAAATCACTTAACCAAGTCAAATCATAAGCTCAACACATGTCATATTGGACCTCTATCAACTGTCCATGCTCATATTTTTCTTCAAAACCATGCATTTACATCATCCTCCTTTAAAAATAACATGAATTGTTTTGGATCTTCTAACCCTTAAGTGGCAGGTCATCTCAGTTGACTTGTTTCACAAAAATCTTGGAAAGAACCTATCTGAAACTCCTCATGAACACTTGGGGCATCTCCCAAGATTTATTCTATAGTTGGAATTTCACCATGAAACCTGCATCACATGAATACACATGCAAATATCTAGAAAACATTGATTTTGATATACCTTCTCCTCACTCGTGAAACAATAAAATGCCACTAGACTGAGCTACAAGGAGTTCGATATACATTCCTAAGTATTTACTCTAGCTTGTCCAATCCATTTCATGACCAAAATATTCAATTCTTATCTATCAATTTTAAAGGATGCTTTTAGGAGGTTTTAGAACCCACTTCACTTCTTAATAATCATTCATAAAGATTAGGACATTTTTCTTTGTCATTCCAATTGAAAAATGATCTTGACTCCACACCCCAATATTGATGAAAGAATCACATCTCCATGGAAAGATACTCATATTTATTGCTTATAATTTTGAATTTTGACTTGAGACTTTGTCCACAATTCTGTATTGACCTCCTTCATGTGTCCCAATACTCATTCAAGTCTGCACCAATTTGAAACTCATCATCCACCATGAATTGTACATGCATACCTAGTTTGTCCTCAAGAATATGCCTTCAAAATACCTTGAACATCCTTATAATAGCTGAAATGTGACATGTGGCACCTTCCATATCATCTCTAAAGTATCAAAACACATAATTCATGCTTGTACTGCCTTACTTTAACTTTCTTTACTCCATACTCCAAACCATGCTTGTACTAGGTCTTATAATTAGGCTTAGTTGAGCTTATTTAAACCTTTGTTAATGATCTCCATGCCTCAATATCTTCTTAACTCACTCTCTTCATGCTATACATGCATTGACCATTCTTCTCTATCTACCTCATTCCAACATTCCATCATACCAACTCATCCTGCTGACTAGGCCTCATGATTTGGCCTACTGAACCAAGAAAATATCACTAATGCGACTCACACATCCTTATGCACACCATGCTGACTGTATATCATCATCACAAACTTCCTCTTGCACCCCTTCATCCTCATTTTTCTTTAATGAGCCTTTTGGATCAATGAAAAATTAACAATCACTCACATTCCAAAAATCTCTACATTTGTCATTGATGGAAAACAACCTAATTCTTCTCCTCCTTTTTACATTAATGACAAAGTACATACCTATATCACATGGTATTCATATTCGTCAAATTATTAAGACCCATTATTGGTTGGAAACATCAACCAAATTCATTATTCAAACTCACTAACTTGTTTCTCCTTCCTTGAATCTATTTTTTTCTTCATCGTAGCATTGAGACCACTATAGCTCCCTCTAGATAGATAATTTCATAGCACATACACATGCCAATTGTCTGATATTTTAGTGATAACATAATCTTGACTCACAAATATTCCTATCTCATTTGAATATACTCAAAAATAGGATTAAATCTTCGATATGTTAGTTACAAGCAATATTTAAGCCCGAGATCCTTAAACCAACCTTTCAGAGAAAATTAGCCCAACTGTACCCTTCTATAAAAAGATATAAAGCATATAGAACAACTACTTATAGCTCCCTCCGAGGTTATACCATCTCTTTCTAACTGAAAACACAAGAATACATGCCCATAACTTGCATTCATGTCATGAAGATGGATCAAACAAATCAATACATTCTTGACAAAAAAAATTAGTTCTCTTTGTCCTCATTTCATGTCAATTCAACTAATTGAGCCACAAACTTGCTCCCCCTTGGAGTAGACATGAAATTATCAACCATTCTTCCATTCCAGGCTCTTTAACACCTAAATCACATGCTTATAAGTTATATACTCCTCCTCCTCCTTCAAGCAGTCTTCTCAGACTTGTAGATCACTATTTCCGACCCCCTACAACCTACAACACCCTGAGACAAAGCAATATTTAATCATACCAGTCCTGAATCCTTTCTAGCATCACCTCATCGGAATAATGCTCACTCTATGTCCCCCATAAAGATCATCTATCAACACACATCACCATGATCCTTCAAGATCAAATTGAGAATAGTCAATCTTGCTATTATATACCCTACAACCACCAAAAGAACAAACTTCTGCAATATACTATAGGCCCTCATCAATATGCATATCTTAATTTAAGGATTTTATATACCTACACACTCTCTTGGAAAATATAACCTCCTATTTGAGAAAATGATACAAACCTCCTACACCCATACATATCCCTCTAGTTATGATTATCAAATAACAAACTTATCCCCTTGGATATTACATATTTATTCTTGCTTTGTGCTACTTGACACCTCTTCCAAGATGCATAACCCTTCAAGGGAATATCAAGCATGTCTCAAAGAATAAGAACTTTAGCATGGGCCTGATTAACTCCCTCACATATTTGCAACATTGGTTAGCCACTAAGAAACTCATCTTTTGTCTTCACAAAACTGGTTTTGATGATCTTATCGCACGTTCAAGAATTCAACACCTTTGCACCATGACACTTTGAAACCACTTTTAATTCATGAACAAGGATCATTTTACACCCTTGGTGCACTCTTTCTTAGACATATGTGACTGATGAACTAACAGAGAATACAAGCTCTTCAATTTTCTTAAGTTGAAGATGAACACCTACATATATGACCATCTTGCAACACCCTTTTGAAGACCACATACATTATGGGTAGTAAAAAAATGTAACATCACGAATTAAAATTTCACAGTATTGTTATCACGTTTGAAAATCTCATGTTGATATTTATATATGGCTCTAATACATATTTTGACTGAGACAAGCTGATGGGTTTGAAAACCTAACTAGACTTGATAAGCTAATTCCAAGACCTAACCATGAACTCCTAAGAATAAAAAATATAGACAATTTTTGACCATCTTACTCACTTGAATCAACATGAAAAAACATCATTACCATGTTTCTTTCAAAATCATACTGAGAGCACATGTGAATTTTTCATAGATTGATATGAGACAATGAATAAAAATTGTTGGAAAACACAACCATACCTCATGAATTCTTGAAATATCTTGCACATAATTCAATGAGCCCAAAAATCTTTGAGTGAAATCATGACCTTATTATTATTCATTCTTGTACTAAAGAGCTTGAAAACCAATCATTTTCTGATTAAGTTTCTCTTCACCTTTCACATAGATTTGATTGGATACTTTTCATCCTCATTAGTTTTGATGGACTTTGATGAGTTTATGATCAGAGGAACCTTCTTGGAAGACTCAACCTTGTTCACTAATCCCCTAAGATAATTTCCTTATTCTTTATTGATGGAATATACCTTCAACACCTCATAATGAATGCAAGAAACCCAAAGCATCTGCATCTTGTTCACATATGATTAATATGCAACTTGACACTTGTTTTTTGAACTGTCAATCAGACCATGGACTATTTATTCTTTACGAATACAACAAGCTTTGTACAATCATGACAAGTACACACACACTCTTCCTGGAAAGGATAAATAATTAAGACACATATATGATGGATTGTAGACCTTGACTGATTGAGAACAAACCTAACAAACTTATTCAAGGAAATGATCTCAAAACACTTTTTCATAACTTAAAAACTCTTTTGAAGACTTCTCATAACCTTTATATAGTCTATACATGCACACATGCCTTATGAAATGAGCTAGACAGACATACCTTTTAACTATTCACACATTTACAAAATTGTGAAGACTTTTATCAACACTTACTGATGGTAATACACATTCAATAGCACACCATGCTTCCTTTAGATGATAAATTACTTCTAAAATCCTAGAGAAGACACACAATGCTTGTTAGATCACTAAAACAATATAAATCATCAAAAGAGCTCAAAGACTCTATATTCTTTCTTTCTGCCTTCGAGATCCTCTCAGTCTTCTTGGATGTCCTTTTAGATATGATAATTTCATCTCCTATATCTCCATATTTTGATTGAAGTATTGAAAAACATATATGATACACCTCATTCACTTGCTCTCTCTTAGTTATGGCTAAGGATTCTTCATGACTTGGATTGGGATTTTCTTCCTTCTTGGATTTATCAACAATTTTTGATATCTTGCTCAAACTAGGATCTCCTATGAATATCTATGATTCCTTGTTATTTATATCATATGAACATATTGTCTTCTTGTCATGATTTTCCTCTTTAGACCTAGAATCAGTTTCCTTAACCTTGTATTTATACTTGACATCCATCTTTTTAGTGACTATCTTAGACCTAATTTATTTTTACTCACTCTTAGGTTTGATATTCATTTTGAACACATTATTACCTTTCTCTTTGAATTCTTGAAACCTATGTTGTACCCAAGATATTTATTTTGATATCAATACTTTATAAAATTTCCAAGTAGAAGGCAATTGTAACACAAAAAACCTTTCTTGCTTCTATATTGATGTGAACTAAGACTCCAACCATACTTAGTAGCATTATGAACATAAAAATTGCTAGCAACATGTCCAACCTTGTTGAAATTATAACAAACATTTGTATTTTTATCTCTAGGGCCTTCATTTCTCAAAATATTTGATTTTGACAGCAATACTTTGTAAAAATTCCAAGTCAAAGACAAGTGTAACACAAAACACCTTTCTTGCTTCTAGATTGATGTGAAATAAGATTACAACCATACTTATTAGCCTTATCACCATAAAAATTTCTAGCAACATGTCCAACCTTGTTGCAGTTATAACACACAAGTGTATTTTTACCTCTAGGGTCTTCATTTCTCCAAATCTTTGATTTTGATAGCAATACTTTGTAAAATTTCCAAGTTAAAGACAAATGTAACACAAAACACCTTTCTTTCTTGTAGATTTATGTGAAATGAGATTCAAACCATAATTAGTAGCCTTATGACCATAAAAATTACTAGTAACATGTCCAACTTTGTTGCAGCTATAACACACAAGTGTGTTTTTATCTCTAGGGCCTTCATTTCTCCAAATCTGACTAGATGGTTCATATAGATAATATCTAGTAGTATGACCCTTGTCTTGAAAGTTGAAACAAGTGATATTCCTTGATTTCTCATATCTTCTATCCCTCCATGGATGATCATCTTTGAAAATATTCCTACACTCCCTAGATTCATGCCCAAAATCATTACAAGTATACCAATAAAAATTAAAATATCTTTCATACATTGATGCATTGGGTTGCTTAATAGGGTTATAATTTCTTGAATTTGTTTGTTTGGTATTCTTCATGTTTTCTTGTATACTTGGACCATCCTTGTTATCTTCACACTTCTTCATATTCTTTCCTTTGAAACCTAGACACGTTTTGTCACTTATTGCTCTTTGAATCTCCAAAATTCCATCAAGAACTTAAGAGATTTTCTCTAACTTTCCATAAATTTTCAACATACTATTTTCTTCTTCTAATTCAGATTTCAAGAATCTCAATTCTTCTTCATACATGAGGTAAGATTCTTATTTTGCCTTTATAGATTTTGATACACTCACAACTTGAGATTCTATATCTTTATAGGCTTGACCATGCTCAAATTCCGTACAATTGATTTTCTCTTTCAATTCATGAATTAGGGAATCAACAATCTCAAACTTATTTTTTAGAATTGATTCAGATAATTTACCCATGTTTGTGCTTCAAACATCTCCTCTAACTTGTAAAACTTGCTTCATAAGGACCTTGATATGATAGAAATTATTAGAAACACAAGAACTGAGAGGGGAGGGGTGAGTTGGTGCTTCTTCAAACTTTGAAAATAATTTTAAGCCTCAGAAAAAAATTCAATCTTGATCAACCTTTATCATGAGGAAACTACGATATTAAAACATAGGCACATAACAAGTAAACACACATGAAGACAAGAGTTGATGTGGGAAACCCTTAAAGGGAGAAAAAACCACTTAAATCAATGCACTATTGTGGATAATTGTCCCATAAGGTATGATAAATATTTAAATTTGTTAATCACCCACTCAACTTGAAGCAACAACTTTAAAAATTTAGTTAAGAACCTACTTGACATGGAAGCACCAGATCCCTAATTTTGCAAGATACAACTTGAATGGAAGCACAAAATCCCTAATTTACTAATAAACCACTTAGTATTTACAAGGTTTTGATCACATCCATACCTATTTTCTTGAACCAACAAATTGTGACCTCTTCTTCATCTCCTCTATGTTCATCCTTCTTCTTCATTCACATTGATTCACCTCCTTTCTCACCATATTTTTCTACTGCTGCCAATATAGTCTTCACAAGCCATTTTTCATCCACATTTTGTCATACATACATACTTGGATGAACTTATTTCATACGTCTCACTATTCATTAGCTCATACAACTGATACTTTAGTCTTTATGAAACTTTCTACACACCTTCACTTAAGTCCACACATGCTTGGATAAATCACTCTTTTCACCTCTCAAACTTCATGTCCTTATTAACTCATTCTCTTTCAATATAGTCATCAAGAGGTAATTTTCATACATTTTGAGACATAAATATTCATTAGGATTTCCTTCTTACAAATATTCAACCTCAACTTCTTACCCTTAAACTTATAACTTCTCCAACTCGTACCAAAGATTCTAGGTGACATCACTAGAATAGTTACAAAAGTATAATTACTTTTGCAAGTGTGTCAGTTATAGTATTGTCCTTTCCAAATATAATAAGAACATTCTAACACCTATGTGGAAATTTAAAACATTTTTGAAATCCGTACATTTATGATACCATTTCAGGATTCTATTTTAGACTGGCAACTACAAGCTCATTTGTAATGGTCAACTCCTTTTTATATTATTCTTAACATAAGAATATTTTTCATTTAGCTAATATAGCTCATGCCAAGTGTTATGAAGGTGTGCACTCATTACTATAATCCTATATCCTTACCTTATATATCCTTCAAAACCTCTTCAATTCACCATTTTATCACAAATACTTCATTAGGACACATATGCTCCACCAGGTCTATATACTTCAAAACATAGTATGCAAATTGTGAGTAAGAGACATAGTTTCAGCTCATATCATGCACTAAAAAAATGAAGGGAGATTCTTAAATATTTCCAAGACATCACCAAGTGATTGGAAATTTTTAGGTCAGGGCTTAGGACTTCACTTCCACTCTTCTTCTCAACTTGAACCTCATAGTCGTGGTAACTTAAACACACAGTCACAAGATTACTTCATCGACACCAAAGTATGAAATTTAAAAGATTAATGCTTGGAGAATATTGTTAGGTATGTTTGGTTCACCTTAAAATACTTGGAAAAACTCAACCATCATCATTCTCACTAAGAACCATTGATTAGGAAAAGGTCCTAATGGAATTATATGCTTAGAAAACTAGTTTCCATAAAGCGATTAAATTCATTCATCAAAACACATCTTCATGAATCCCATGACACATTTATGGAAATATTTGATTCTCATTAAAATTATTAAACTCATGGCATGTATCAATTCAAGCAATATAGCTTTAATAAGCTTACATTTATGAGACTATTTACACTAGGTCTTAAGGCACCAAAAACAAGTTTTTTCCTAGAGGCTTCCAACACATAAAAAATAACTTTCATGTCCAACATATGTATTGAAAAATTCACAAGATACCTCTACTCCACATTTAAACACTTACTTAAAGGGTTATGTGGATAAATTCACATTTGAACTTCCATTCCTCAGACCTTCTTAACAGGCTAATGAGACAGTTTAGACCATTGGGACTTAGACCTAAAATCAATTCAAGACATCAAATCATGAGCTCAAACATGCCATATTGGACCTATATAAGATTTCCACGTTCACATTTTCTTCAACACCATTCCTTTACATTATAATCCTTTCAAACTAACATGACTAGTTTTGGCTCTTCTATCCCTTAAGCGGTAGGTCATCTCAGTTGACATATTTCACAAAACTATTGCAAAGAACCTACCTAAATCTTCTCATTAACACTTGGGGCACCTCCTAAGATTGCTCCTATAGTTTACATTTCACCATGAAACCTGAACCACATGAAAATATTAAGAAAAAAATGATTTTGTTGTTCCTTCTCCTCACTCCTAAAACAATAAAAGGACACCAAACTAAGCTACAAGGATTCCTCTACATCCATGATTCTTCACACTAGCTTTCCAAAGCCATTCCATAATCAAAATCTTTAATTATTATCCATCACTTTCAAAGGAGGGTTTAGAAACCACTTCACTTCTTAAGGATCGTTCATAAAGATTAGGACATAATTCTTCCTCATTCCAATTACAAAATGATTTTGACTCCATGCGATAACATTGATAAAAGAAATAGATATCCAAACAAAGATTTAATGTACCAATGATCACATCAAAATCAACCCTCGTGATGGAAATGGCCATTTTGAGGGATCGATAAAACTTAATATCATTTTTTTATTTCTCCTTTTGAATTTTGACTTGAGACTTTGTCCAAAATGTTATATTGAACTCCTTCACCTGTCCTAATGCTCATTCAGGTCTACACCTATCTGAAACTCATCATCCACCATGACTTTTACATGAATACTTGGCTTGTGCTTAAGAACATGTCTCTAAACAACCTTGAACATGTCTGTAAAATCTTAAATATGACTTATGGGACCTTGCATATCATCTCTACACTATCAAAACACATAATTCATACTTTTACTAGCATGCTTTAGCTTTATTTAATCCATACTCCGAGAAATGCTTGTATTAGGTATTATAATTAGGACTAATTGAGCTTGTTTCAACCTGTGTTTATGCTCTCCATGCCTCACTCTCTTCATTCTCTCCATTCCTTGACCATGCTTCTGTATCCACCTCATGCCTTCATTCCATCGTACTAAGTCATCCTTTTGATTGGTCCTCATGATTAGGATTACTGAACCAAGTAAATATCACTAATGCCACTCATACATCCTTGTGTACACCATACTAACTATATCTCATCATCACAACCTTCCTCTTGCACTACTTCATCCTCCTTTGTCATTAATGATCCTTTTTTATTAATGAAAAATCAATAAGCACTCACATTCCAATAATGTATGACAAGTATATAACTAAGCACCAATCCTACTCTTAAAATCATATGCACTGAGGTTCCAACCACAATCTGCTTCCTTGTGAGCATATTCACAACATGAATAAAATTTATCATTGAAAGAACCTTCATATCTCCATGAGAAATCATTTTTTGAGGACTTCTACTTGCAATCTCTAGCTTTATGACCAAATCCATGACAATTATAGCAATAACCATTGAGGGAATAACCACACCTCATTATATTGGGTTGTCTAACATGGTTATACCCTCTTGAATTTGTATTCTTGGTCTCATTCATGTTTTCTTGAGTACATGGTCTATCATTTTTATCTTCACAATTCTCCATATGCTCTCCTTTGAAGATTTGGCTTGTTTTGTTATTAGTTGATGTTTAACTGTCCAAGATCCCATTTAGAGCCCCAAAAATCTTCTCCAATCTTTCATACATCTTCAATATACTATATGTTTCTTCTAAATCTATTTTAAAGGAGCAAAAATCTTCCACATACATGAGACAAGAATATTCTTTGACATTTAGGGCTTTTTTCACACTCTCAACTTGAGATTTTAAATCTTTGATTGCTTGACCATGTTCAACCTCCATACAACTAATTTTATTTGCAATCCATGAATTAGAGACTCATAAATTTCATACTTATTCTTAAAATTCACAAAATAAGTCTCAACATTAGATGATTTGTCCATTGTGATTCTAGGATCTCCTCCAAGTTGTTAAAATTTCTTCACAAGGATCTTACTCTGATACCAATTTTAGAATCATAGAAAATGAGATAGGGGTGAATCAATCATACAACAATTTTAAATTCATTTACCATTTCATATATTAATCATTCAAATAAACCATTTATCATACATAATAAAATGTGAGCTTATTAAGTGTGTTATAACCATCCACAAGTGCAAGGTACAAGAGAGAACACAATAACACCGGATATGAAGTGGGAAACCATCAAGGGGAAGAAAAACCACTAAAACTTATGTTAATATTACTAATAATAAAATTAGGGGGAGTCAAGCCCCATGGTGATGAGGTTGAAGATATGCCCTACATATTGAAAACATTAGATTTTAAAGTCTCCGATTCAGGTACATTGTGAAGAATAAAGAAGATGATTGAAGCTATGTATAGTTAATAGGAGTTATAAACTCTATGAGAAAGATATGTTTGGTCTCATTTAGTCAAACATGATCTGTTTTAAGGTTGATGGTGTTTTAAGCCTAATTATGACTAGTTGAAGGGAAATCTTAAAGTACAGTTCTAAGATGTATCAAATGATCAGGTATGTAATGTTATTACTCTATTTTGTATGAGAATTTTGGTATTTCATGGAGTATGAATATGGTATTGATTCCAAGAGGAGCATCAATTGTCCTCTAGTTTACACTATATGCTTAATCCCTTGGTTTGAGTTGGAAAATATGTAAAAGTAAAGAAGCTCCTATTATGGTAGACCTAAGAAAGTATGTAAGATGCGGATCAAAATTTGTTGGAATGAATGAAACCTTAGAAAATGTATCACATAGCTACAAGTGTGCACAGATTGGAAGTTTTCTTCATAAAGGTTATGAATGCAGAGTTTGTATGATCTATAATATTATAAGTTTTGGAAAGGTATATAAGAAGTTGGATTGAAGTTCTAGGAGGTAGATTTCTATGAAGAGTAATACCATATTTCATCAAGTATAAAATTATGAGTTTTAAGGTATGCTTTACACATCATGGTTTATATTGGTTTAGTTCAAGACAAGCTAAGATCTATGTTGAGTATGGAGCTTAATTACTTCACAAGAAACTTGCTTTTACATGTTACCAGTTTTGACAGTGACCGACATCGGTCAGGATGTAACCAGTGTCAATTAGGAAGTAATCAGTGTTGGTCAACATAGGTTAGGAAGTGACTGATGACGGTCAGGTAGTAACTAGCGACGGTTACTTGTGCGACGGTGCTTTTTTTGGACGAGAATTAGAATAAATAACTTGTTTTGAAGATGATTTATTGATTGTAAAATCATAATTAAGTTACCCAAAATAGCTATATATGAGTTGTATGAGGGTAATTAAGAAGAAGAGAAGAAAAATAACAATTTTTGCATGTAAGTTTTCTTGGTGAGCAAGAAAGAGTAGCTGAGTGAGGGAAACAAATTGAACATCCTGTGAGGTGTTGGAAGATAATAGATCTTCATTGCATTTCCTCTGTAAAGCACTGAATAATAATATTGTCTGTTTCTTTGTGGACATAGTCCATACTACGTGAACCACATTAAAGCTAGTGTAATATTTCTCTTGTTTATTTTATCTTCTGGTTATTTCCTTATTCATTTTTTGTATGTTGTATCTAATTATAGATCTGTGCAACACTATTATATGGTTTAAAACCATCAACTGGTATCAGAGCTTTGTTTGGAAGTTTTGGTGTGTTGACAAGATTTAATCACAGAGGGTTTTTTGATTGAGTGGGAGTAGAGCAATGATAGAAGATAGTAAATACCAAGTAGATAAATTTGACAATCGTAATTATTAACTATGGAAGATGCAAGTGGATAATTATTTATATCAGAAAGATATATAATTACCGTTGGATGAGAATGTACAATCGATCACGATGACTTATGAAGAATGGAAGGTTCTTGATAGGAAGGCTCTGGGATATATAATATTGAACTTGACAACATCAGTGGCTTCGAATTTTATAGATGTAAAAACCACAGTAGAGTTGATGAAATATTTAGCAAATTTTTATGAAACTCCTAGTGCTTCAAATAAGGTATATTTGATGAAAACATTGTTAAATTCTAAGATGCAAGAATGTGGATCTGTATATACTCATTTGAATGATTTTTGGTCTATTGTAAATCAATTAAAATTGGTAGAAATTTCATTTGATGATGAAATGAAAGAAATTTTATTCTTATTTTCTTTGCCAGATAGTTGGAATAACTTGGTAATGGTTGTTATTAATTCAATGATTGCTTCTAAAGGTTTGAAATTTGATGATGTGGTTAGTGTAATCCTTAATGAGGAAATACACAGGAAAAGCTCAGGAGAAGCATCATCTGAAAACACTTTAACTGTAGAAAGTAGGGGAAGATCTAAGGAGAGATCATCTAAGAGCAAGCAGAATGGGATATCAAAGTCAAGACATGGCAAATCTAGATCTAGGTACATAGATTTACTTTGCAGGAATTGTGGAAAGAGAGGACACATAAAGAAAGAGTGTTGGTCCAAGGAAAACAAAGAGAATACATTAGAAAAAGGTAAAGAAAAAGGGAAGGAGGAAAATGTTGAAAGTGAGGTAAAACAAGATGTCCTTATTCTCTCATTGGATAATAAATTAGAATATTGGGTGTTAGATTATGGAGCTTCTTTCCACGCTACCCCTAATAAGGGTTATTTTAGAAATTATGTTCAGGGTGATTTTGGACAAGTTTATTTAGGTGATGATGAGCCATGAAATATTACTGGTAAAGGTGATGTTTATCTAAAGTTGCAGAATGGAAACCCATGGGTATTAATAGATGTGAGGCATGTGCCAAGCCTAAAGAAAAATATAATACCTATAGGGAAACTTGGTAAATCTGGATGTGTGGTTACATTCACAACTAATTCTTGGAAGGTTACCAAGGGATCTCTTGTTGTGGAAATAGGAAAGAAGGTAGGAACTTTATATTTATCTACCTATATTACTGATTCCTTTTCTATGCTATATACTATAGATTCAAGTGCAAACATGTGGCATAATTGACTAGGCCATATGAGTGAAAAAGGAATGCAAATTTTAAAGGCTAAGGGTAATTTATCAGATTTGAAATAATTAGATCATGAATTTTGTGAGCACTACATATTTGGAAAGCAAAAGAGAGTAATATTTCTCAAGGTTGGGTCAACAAAGAAGGAGCATAAATTAGAGCTTGTACACTCAGATGTATGGGGACCAGCCCAGGTTGCTTTTATTGGAGGATCCCAATATTATGTAACTTTCATTAATGATGCCATAAGGAAGGTATGGATCTATTGAATTAAGTGTAAATATGATGTTTTTGAAACTTTTAAAAGATGGAAAGCCCTTGTAGAAAATGAAACAAACTTAAAATTGAAGTGCCTTAGATCTGAAAATGGTGGTGAGTATTATGTCAAGGATTTTAATGATTATTTTTCAGAGAATGGAATACGAAGAGAAAGAATGGTTCCTAGAAATCCATAGGATAATGGAGTTACAAAAATAATGAATAGAACAATCATGGAACGTGCTAGAAGCATGATGATACATGCCGGATTTCCTTTAAAGTTTTAGGTAGAAGCAGTGGATACAACTATGTACTTGATCAACTGTGGGCCTTCAACAATACTGGATGGTGGAATACTAGAAAATGCTTGGTTTGGAAAAGAGGTAGAATTTTATTTTCTTAGAGTTTTTGGCTCAAAATCTTTCGTGCATGTTGATAGAGAAAATATGAGGAAATGAGATGCTAATTCTAAGAGATGAACTTCCTTTGGTTATGGCTATGGTGATTTCAGATATCAATGTTGGGATTTAGAAGATTATAAGATTGTTAGGAGTCATGATGTTGATTGGAATGAAATAAGAATGTACATGGATCAGGTTTTGGTGCTTAAACATGAACATGTTGAGGATATTTTGAAGGAAAATCAATTTTAATACCTAAAGCAAACATCCACAGACACCGACATCGGTTCCACAAGAACAAATGTTAGTCATGCTAGCTATCATTGGAAGACAGGATCGGGTTAAGAACAAACAACCAATGGAACTGGCATCGATACTCCTAGAACTTATGTCGGTAAGGTAACCAACGTCAGTCGATAGATAGAGGAACCGAGGTCGGTTATAGGTGACCAACATTGGTCACTGACAGAGATTTACATGAATGTGCAACAGGCACAAAATGAGCCCTACACACCCATATCTCAGTAAGAAAGTCACAAAGGGTAAGTAGACCTCTAGAGATATTTTCACCTTCCTTTTATTATTTATTACTGACTGATAGTGGTGAGCCAGAAAGATTTGAAGAAGAAATATAGGTAGATACCCACGAATAGTGGGAACATGGCATGGTTGAGGAGATGGACTTGGAACAAAATCAGACATGTGATTTTGTCAAGTTGCCAGCAGGTAAGAAAACACTGCAAGAAAATGGATTTATAGAATCAAGGAAGAAGAGGGTTGACTGAAAAGGTAAAAGGTGAGGCTTGTGGTAAAGGGATTTGCACAAAAAGTAGGTATTGAATTTGATGAGATTTTTTCTCATGTAGTTAAGATGACTTCTATTCGTACTATTCTAAGTTTGGTTGTAAAAAAATATTTTCATTTAAAACACCTTGATGTTAAGATGCCTTTTCTTCATGGTGATTTGGAGGAAGAGATTTATATGCAGTAGCCGCTTGGTTATGAAGTCAAGGGTAAGGATAAACTTGTGTATAGATTGAAAAAGAGCCTATATGGGCTTAGGCAAGGTCCAAGGCAATGGTATTTGAGATTTGACTATTTTATGCATGAGCATGGTTATATGAGATGTGAATCTGACTATTTTGTTTATTTTAAGAAGCTTGAAAATCAGAGCTATGTTATTTAGTTACTGTATGTGGATGATAAGCTGATTGTAGGATCTAGTATTCAGGACATTGGTAAACTTAAAGAAAGGTTATCTCACACATTTGCAATGAAGGATTTGGGAGCTACAAAGAAAATCCTTGGCATGCAAATTCACTGAGAGAGGAAAAACAAGAAGTTGTATTTGTCTTAGGAGGCTTATATCAATAAGGTGTTGGAAAGGTTTAACATGCAAAAATAAAAACCTCTTAGTACACCTATGGCTGGACACTTCAAATTGAGAAAATATCAGTGTCCTTCATCACATGAGGAGGTTGAGTACATGGAACATGTTCCCTATGCTTCAACAGTAAGAAGTATTATGTATGCCGTGGTTTGTACTATACCAGACATTACACATGCAGTAGGAGTTGTGAGGAGGTTTATGGCCAATCCAAGTAAAGAACATTGGTAATAATTTCAATGGATTCTCATGTATTTGAGAGGGACATCCGGCATGGAGTTATGATATGGAGGGTTAGATACCTCTTTACGTGGCTATGTTGATTCAAATATGTCTGGAGATTTGGATGGAAGGAGGAGCACCATTGGATATGTTTTCATAGTAGGTGGAATGATAGTTAGCTGGATTCTGAGATTGTAGAAGGTTGTGGCTTTGTCTACTACAAAGGTAGAGTATGTTGTAGCTACATAAGCTAGCAAGGAGATGATATGGATGAGCAGGTTCATGGAAGAGTTGGGTAAGGATAAAGAGAATTGTAGATTATACGGTGATAGCCAAAGCGTGATTCATCTAGGAAAGAACTGCACATTTCATTCAAGAATGAAACATATTCAGTTGAGGTATCACTTCATACGACAGGTTTTGGAGGATGGACAACAGAAGTTAGAGAAAATCCATACGGTGAGAACCCTGTAGACATGTTAACGAAGCCATTGGTAAGGGAGAAGTTGGAGCTTCACTCCACTTCTGTTGGTATTCAATTTTAAGACTTGAAGAGGAAGAAATGGGCCAAGGAAAAGGAACTAAGGATGGTGCTACACAATATAGTGTATCAATTGATCTCCAAGTGGGAGATTGTTGAATATAGAGCTTAATTGATTAATAAGAAACTTGATTTTACATGTTACTAGTCTTGACAGTGACCGTCATCAGTCATGATGTAACTGACATCGGTCAGGAAGTAACCGTCATCGGTTAGCATAGGTTAGGTAGTGACTGGAAATGATCAGGTAGTAACTAATGATAGTTTGCGACGGTGCTTTGTTTTTTAACGAGAATGAGAATAAATCACTTGTTTTAAAAATGATTTATTGATTGTAAAAGCATAGTTCAGTTACCCAAAATATGTATGCATTTTATGAGGGTAAGTAAGAAGAAGAGAATAAAAATCAAAATTTTTACATGTAAGTTTTCTTGGTGAGAAAGAAAGAGTAGTTGAGTGAGGGAAAATCATTAAACATCCTATGAGGTGTTGGAAGAAAACAAATATTCATTGTACTTCCTCTATAAAGCACTAAATAATAATATTGGCTGTTTCTTGGTGGACGTAGCCCACACTGGGTGAACCACGTTAAATCTATTGTAATATTTCTCTTGTTTATTTTATCTTCTAGTTATTTATGCATTCATTGCTTGTATGCTTTATCTAATTATAGATCTGTGCAACATTATTATATGGTTTAACCCCAAAAATCTAGTGTTGTGCACTATGTCAAAGCTTAATAAGACATTCAAGGTCTAAAGCTTAGAGCCAACATTAAAATTGGTATGAAGAAAGAATTTATACATCTAATCCATGTCAATAGTAAAGAATCCTACAAGCAAGAATGATGTGTAAGATAGTTTGAAGAGGATCAGTAGTATGATCAGTCACAAGAGATGTTATGTCCATGATATGAAATAGATTCAAAGAGGTATCTAAGGTATCAAAAAGAGAATATTAGGTAGTAGTGTTGCAGACACATTGAAAGGTAGAAATATGATCAACTATGTTGTGATTTCATGAAAAAGAGGAAAAAATTATTGGAAAAGTGCTTTAGGACTCTGACATCTGACATGATCCATTTTCATGGGTGTTGCTTAAGTTTTATGACCTCAATTTTGTATAGAGAGTTAGTACATGATGGTATGATGTCAGGGGGAGCTGTGTGACTGTATTTCATGTGTTGTGTTTTCTCTTGTTGCATTGAGATTTTTGGAAATTTTGGTTTGTAGGAGTGCTTTAGGGATCTTGATACTAAAAGATGCAAAGGTAGTGTTTGGAGGTAGAAGTTGTGGATTTAGCATGATACAAACCTAGGAGATGGTGTATAACATGTATGAAGCCAAAGTATAAGGAAAACACTCTCAGGGGGAGATATGTGCATGCCTATATCAATTCCATGGATCTCATTATCTATTTTTGAAGTCAAGAAAGTGGACAAAGACTAGGTTGAAGTGAAGCAAGTAAGTTTGAATCTAAGAATTGTTGTCATTGTGCATTTTATTTTCATATTAAGTTGTGGTATCCCCAAAGATTTTAATTAAAAATATTGGGATACCACTTTTGAAATTTTGGGTATTTTTCCTGGTTAATATTGGCTCAGGATTTCATCAAGAGGTTGCAAGAGGATACTTGGTCGCATTTGAAAAATAATCACTTGCTCATAGTTTCCCAAAATACCTAAAAAGCTAAGTGTGAATTTCACTCTAAACCAATTTTGGTTTTTCAAGTTTCTTTCCTTCATAATTTGCAGTAATTCCTCACCAAAAACCTGGTTTTCACTAACAATGTGTTGTAGGAATGCACAATTTTTTTACTTCTCTAAAAATTAATTAAGTGAAGTTGTAGCAAAACTCTGATTCGTGCCACTGCTAGTGTATTGTGGGAATTTTATTTCCTACTACTGTTGCCTAGTTGTCTTCCATTTTTATACCCCTCGCAAAAATTGGACAACTTGAGGAAATTTGGACTTGAGCAATTTCATGGGTCTTCAGTGATGAATCTAATAAAATAGGTAATTTTCATGTTTTTGGGGCACTAGGAACTATTTGCATGCAATTTCTCTTCTCTCTAGGCTTCAAAGTTCAATACTTAACCAAATTTGAGTAAAAATGGTAATGTGGGAAAAATTTAGCTTTGGGGCACTCTAATATATCTTTTCTAATTCCTTAGTCCAAGAGAAATCCAAAAAAGTTAGAAAAAATGAAGGAAAAATGGAAAAAAATGAAGTTTGGAGTAATGTGGAGTTTTGATGTAGCACAACTACAAAGTAAAGCTAAAACCAAGTAAAGTAGTCCAAAACACCTTTATAGAAGGGAAGAAAGCAAGAGTAATCTAGAGAAACGAAGTTACTTTACTTCTAAAAGTAACTAAGTAAAGAAGTTTGGAAAACCCTCAGAGAAGGGAAGAAAGCAAGAGTAATCTGAAGAAATGAAGTTACTTTACTTCTAAAAGTAACTAAGTAAAGTAGTAATGGCACCTTAAAACCCCACAGAGAAGGAAGGAAATAATGAAATATAAAAACCCTGCTAAGAAGGAAGGCAATAATGACACCTCAAAAACCCTCAGAGAAGGAAGGCATTAATGGCACCTCAAAACCCCTCAGAGAAGGACGGAGTGATGGCACCTCAAAAACCCTTAAAGAAGGAAGGTAGTAATGGCAACTCAAAACCCCTCAGAGAAGAAACATAGTAAGGGCACCTCAAAAATTTGTATAGAAGAAAGGCAGTAATGGGAGGTCGAAATCCTGCAACAAAGAAAGGCATCAGAGTTACTCCATAAACCTGAATAGTCATAACTTTTGACCAGGTGCTCTGTTTTTTGAGATCTTAGAATTTTTGGAAAGCTCCTGACCTCATCTTCACCATGGAATCATGAAAATTAGATTTAGATGGGGTAATTTTGTGAAAAAGGTAAAAACACTCCCATCATAAATTGAACAATTCTAGGCAGTCCAAATACCGAATTTAATGCAGTATGGGCATATTAATTCTTTAACAAAAAGGGAAAAACAAGACTAAGGTTTTTCAGCTAGAATTGTTTCTTCTTCTATATCTTCTTCATCTTCTTCTCATTTTTGTGGACCATATAATTAAGTAATCAAGCCGAATTATAAAACTTAAGTAATTTGGTTGAAAAACCATTACTTTAAGTTATTTTGAAAAATTCAATTACTTAGTAATATCTGACATTGCATGTAAAGTAGTTGATTTTGTTTTAAATTGTAGAAAATTTGATTATCATGCGTGCAAAGAAAAGAGAGATTGAAGGAGAAAAATTCTCAATTACCTGTAAATTTGTAGCTAGGAATGTGCGGAAGGCATAATTAATGTCTCCTATTTGTACTATCTTTCTAGATGTTATAAATAGAGAAAAACGTCTATGGGAAAAGGATGGAACCTTTTGGAAACCAATTATTGTAACTTTTTTGCATGAATTTAAGGATCTCAAACTTTGTGTTGAGACTCTTGAATGTTCTTTGTGTAACTTGGCTAGAATTGAATAAGAAGAAGGTGAATTTCTAGAGGACTTTGTGTCTGAGAAGTATCTCTATAAATTCTTTGAGGGTTTTTTATGGTAAACTTTGTGCTACTGAAAATCCAAATCTGAATTAATTTCTTTTTCATTTTCTAAAATTGTGACCTTTCTAAAGTATTTATTTATTCTGTACAGCTACAATAAGCTCTGCAATCTACTTATTATGAAGTACATTTATTGTTCCTAGTTGTTACTATAATTTTGTACTTGCTGTAAAATTTCCCAAACAAAGCTGCTTACTTGCTACATAATTGCCAAGCTATGGCTCATGAGCTTCGTGATTAAAGTAATACCTTCGGAAAATAATTAAAATAAATAAATATATTACATGGGATCTTCACCGTTAAATGAAAGGGATTTATCCCATGAATTCCTAGGTCTGTGTGTGTAGCCAAGTATAAAATCTAGCCAACAATTTTTGGTGACTCTACCGGGGAGAAAAAGTAACACTGATCTCTTCCTATCCCATAGTTTTTAAAAATAAAAATATTGGCGACTATATATAAAAAAAATCGGTGACTCCGTATTTGATTTGTTCCACTATTTCTTTTCAGGGTCAAGCTGGAAAGAAATGCATATACTAAAGAATAATGTTCTACAAACAACTTTCATGGCTGTGCAACAACCACAAGCTCCAGTTCCTCAGGGATCAACTATTGGCCCTCTTGCATTAGTTCAAATGCTGCATGAGTTACCACATGGATAATATAAGAATTTCCCAAAATTCAATGGCGATGGGAAGCAAAACCTAGATGAACATATATCTACATTTTTTTGTAGCTTGTGGAGTTCTAAAAGTTCCTCATGAAGATGTATTTTTTTTACTATTCATTGAGATGCTTTAGGGTGGTGCAGAAGAATGATTTTATCAGCTTCCACCTGCATGTATCACTGATTGGGCTATAATGAGAGCATGGTTTGAAGCCAGATTCAAACCCATAGATGATTCACATGCTTTGTTAGCACAACTCACCTAGATGAAGAAAGAACCACATTTTTATGGCTAAGTTCATTAAACCGATCCATAAAATCCCAGCACATGTAACTCTTACTCCTGAAAATTTGAAGTGCTTCTTCATCCATGCGTAACTTCCTGAAGTGAATTTCTTGCTGAGAAGATCTAAAAATCTTGACTTGGCTGCAACATAGTCAACTACCACATAAATTGAAGATGATCTGATCATGGCTGGTAAGATTAGAAAATAATCTCCCAAGGATAAAAATCTAAATACTTCTTGAGGTACTACTACTCCATATGGTTATCCTTCTAACCATGATGTCTTTGAAGCTTCTGGTCACATCGACAAGTCATATGATGAGTCAGATGATGACTTCTATAATGGGTATATGAAATATGAAGAAGATGATTATGAGATTCATGTAGGTGATAAAAACTACTTTATGGAATATTATAATATTCAGAGCTAGTTTCAAGAAATGGAGGTGGATATGGTGTAGATCAAGGCTATATGTGCAATAAAGGAATGCAAAATTTGTTTCAGGGTCCTTTGTCCATGGATTGGCCCTATACCAACCTGGTTTAGCCTTCAACAAAAGCTAGATTTTATGGTTAAGATGCTGCCCCAAATTACAAAGTGGGATGAGCTAATGGAGGCTCACAAATATGGTATTAGGAAACCTTATCGATGGGGAAATCCTACACTACCATATTACAATCATCCCATTCCTCCTCCACAAGAAGAAATCACACCTTTCCCCTTAGTGCAAGTTTTATAAACTCATGTTGAGACCCAGTTTGCCCCTCCTCTTGCATTCCCAAACCCAGTTTGGGAAGAAATGAATCAGAAAATTAGTCAAGGAGAGAAGTAAATTGAAGAACCCAACAAAGAAGAACTTACAATTTTTTAAAGAATCAGGCTTTGAAATTTGAAACCAATCAGACGACAATATTGGTTAAGCCTCCAAAAGAGGTTGAAAATGAGGAGTGCAAGGAAGTTAGGACCAAATAATAGTTTCCCACAAAGTTTGATCATGAAGAGGCTAATTTCTTATCAAACACGAAAGATTTCATTGAAGAAGAAGAAGCCACTGAATTCACTGCTTATGCGTTTTAACCATCTATCTTCCAATACCAAGAGCCTCTTGTTGTAGAGAGCTCCAGTAAATCAGACATAGAGGAAATGGTTAAAGAAAAGCCTACTACCCAAATCGGTCTGTATGAGGAGAGCTAGGATGAATACATTGTAAAATAAAAAGTCATCATGGAGAAGGTAGATTCTTTTGCATATTTGTATGTGGAAGCGGAATAAGGATCAAATCGACTTGCATGTAACTTTATTCATAGAAATAAAAGTATGCAGGTTCACCCCTTTCATAGGGGTGAGACTCAAATAAATGGGAAAATCATGAGGATTAGGCCTTTCCCAATAAGATATCTAGCTATTTTAGAGCCACCCAAGGAGTTGCAACCAATCATGCTTATTATAGAGCATGAGGATGAGGTACAACACACCAAAGACTAACCACAGTACCTCTAAAATCCATATACAAAACAACTAAATGAGGTATTTATTTTATTTTTTGTTGTTGATACTTTGATAAGAAGGGTGGAGAATCAACTTCAGAATAGGTTTTCATTATTTGTAAGGACCATGTTCAATGCAAAATCGATTACATGGTCTAGGTTTGTGAGGAAAGGAAGCTATTTCTCCCTTCTTATTACAAGATTCATTTGAGCTTCCTTTGCCTCTGGTTAAAGTAGAGTAGGTAGTTTTTTTCCATCAAAATAAGTGCTTGTGCACACTCAGCATGTTTCCACTTGGGACATGTATGATTTTACGTTTTTGTATATAGTTTTTGCAAGTTTTTTTTTCCATGCTCGATTCACTTCAGGATCAAATCAGATAGTTGGAGCAGTTTATGAGCTTTATTTAGAGCTCCATAGATTAATTTCCAGTTAGCAGTCATTAGGTAGTTCCAATTCGGTGTTAAGTTCATCATGGATTCAAGAGGTAAATTTTCAAAGGAAAATACCAATTTCTTCAAGATGAAACTTAACTCTGTAGCCCAATGAACAAGACCTGAAACCAAAGATGCTAGAATCTCATCTCCATTTCTTCCATTCTAGAAGAAATAAAGATGTCCAGAGATGGAGCCAATTGGTGTCCCCAAAGATTTCAATTTAAAATCTTGGCATACCCTTTTAAAATTTTTGGGACTTTTTCATGGTTAAGATTTACTTAGGATTTCTTCAAGAGGTTGTAAGAGGTTACTTGGTCGCATTTGAAAAATACCCACTTGCTCGAAGTTGCCCAAAATCCCTAAAATGCTAAGTGTGAATTTCACTCTAAACCAATTTGGGTTTTTCAAGTTGCTTTAATTCATAATCTGCAGTAAGTCCTCACCCAAAACCTAGTTTGTACTAACAATGTGTTGTGAAAATGTGCAACTATACTTCTCTAAAAATTAATTAAGTGAATTTGTCCCAAAAATCTAATTCGTACCACTACTAGTATATTGTAGGAATTCGATTCCCTACTACCGTTGCCTAGTTGCTATCCATTTTTGTATCCCTTGCAAAAATTAGACAACTTGAGGAAATTTAGACTTGAGCATTTTCATGGGTCTTCAACGATGAATTTGATAAAATAGGTAATTTTCATGTTTTTGGGGCACCAGAACCATTTGGATGCAATTTCTCTTCTCTCTAGGCTTCAAAGTTCAATACTTAGCCAAATTTGAGTAAAAATGGTAAAATGGGAAAAAATTGGCTTTGGAGCACTCTACTATTTTGTTTCTAACTCCTCAGTCCAAGAGAAATCGAAAAAAGTTAGAAAAAATAAAGGAAAAATGGAAAAGATTGAAGTTTGGAGTAATGCAGAGTTTTGATGCAACATTGTTAGTGTAGGATATTTATTTTCCTTGTATTTGTTTATTTACTTAGAACTTTCTTACACTCATGGGATATGCTTTCTTAGTTGTAGTAGTTAAGTTGGGTTACCTTACTAATTTCATTGAGTTAGCCTAACTAGTTGTGTGGGAATCAACTATAACTTCTAGTATCAATCAGTGAGAGTTATTCCCCAATGATCTAGGAGGAGGTTGCACACTCATCACTTCTATATGTATATGAACTTGCATCAATTATATGTTATGGAATATGGATAATATGGAGCACTATTCGTATTGATTTGGATCCATCGGTGCCTTTTGTGTTATTGATCATTATCTGCATCTTATATTGTTAGTTATTTCTATTCCTATAATTGTTTTTCCATTAATTTTGTCTTGAGAGATCGAGAAACTCTTCTATGGCATCAGAGCAATTCCTGTGATACGTCTTCCAACTATTGGGTCTATTTGTAGCTTTTCCGATATACTATCAGTTTGTGAAACTGGTAGTTCAGATTGTCATGATAGATCCAACTTCATCTTGGTTTATTTTTCATCTCAAAATATTTATTTGCAAAAAAAATTGGCATTACTAGTATTTGCTAGCAAAGGAGAAATTCCTTGTTTGTTTTTTCATGGTTTCTGGTGGCGGCTACATCTGGATTTCACAGATCGGATTTTTTTTTTAATGGACCAAATTATCTTGTTACAAGAAATATTAGAATAGACAACTGTTACAAGGGTGTGTTCATGACTTGTGGTTTCACTCTGAAATTAGCTATGACATCCTCAGACTCGTGTTGTTATTTTGAATATTTAAAGCGAAGGTGTTTTCATCTCTGGGAAGGGGTGTTTTTGTTATTGGTAGCCACATTTTTTTAGTCTGGAAGGGCATTTGCAGACTCTGTCAATGGGAATTTTTTGATGCTCAAAGGGATCTAAAAAATGTTTTTTTTGCTAAGATTCAGACATATTCCATGCCTTGATAATGACACATAAACCTCTGCAACACCCTTGGATATGCTAGTTTCAGTGCTATATTGTACCTGCATTTGACTATTTTTGGTCTGCTCGACATTGCAAATTAAACTCCTAAAAGGTGTTACACAAGAGAGGTCCATCAAAGTCTTGCATTGGGCATTTTTTGGATAGGATCTACAGGCATTTGTTTTTGGCTCCACAGTGAGTGATTTTTGGCTTCCACAAACCTGCAAAAAAACCTCTCCATTACCTTGTGGCCTCCATGCCTTTGGATGGACCTACAACCTTAGCTTTTGTATGGTCATTTTGTAGTGGCGCCAATAGTAGTAAACAATTAAAAAGCAACAACATTTAGGTTTTTCAAAGGTTTTCTAAAGCCTACTCTTTTAACACATTCCTCTCTCTGGTAAGGCCCAAGTGCAAGTGACAAAAAGGGTAGTATTAATCCTTATTTGAATTATCTTCCAAAATTTTATGATTTTAGCATTCAAAAATGATCATTTTCATGAATTTTGGATGCAAGTCATTTTTTTGGGAAAATTTGTATTAAGGGAGAATTAAGTGGTTTGTAAAACTTGTATCTTCACCTAATGAAGACGAAGGGTGAGGCCTGGGTCAACAGGAGGCCAAATCCCCCTCAAAAATTAAACCATTTTGTTCTTCATTCTATCTCGATTCCAACAAGTATACGCATGGCCCCATTTCCTCTCATTTATGACATTTTAAAAATATGTTTGCAAAATTTTAATTAAATAACCCATTATTTACGGGAAATTCTATTTGTTATAACTTTTGATTGGTAGCTCAGATTTGAGCAATATTTCTGGTTAAAAGTGCATGTTTTCTCATGATCTACATGATGGATTCATTTCTATTTTATAAACAAAATACTTTATAAAGTTCCACATTTTGGGCGGTTCTTGCAAAACTCACTAGGGACTTGTACTTTTCACACTAAGTTATAAAGTGCCATCTGGGATAATTTTGGGGGGTTTATATACATTATGGAGTTTCAATTTCATCATTCTATTGTTATGATTGAATCCAAGAACTTTCTATCTTGGAAGGCATGCATTATCAATCATTGCACTATGCACAATTTGTTGCCTTACCTCCATGGTCTTGTTCTTGAGCCTGATGAGCCTCTACATAAGTATGAGTGGTTTAACAAAAATGATGAGGTCTATGTCCTTCTCAGTCTTACTTTTTCTAGGGATACATTGCATTTATGTTCGAGCACACTGAGTGCCCTTCACTACCTGGACCATTATCCGACAATTGTATGACTGACCTTGTTTTACCATTTGAGAGTGATGCTTCCCTGGACCACTCTATTGGCTCCATATATTCTCCCCCTTCTCACATACCTTTTCATTGTTGAGTGTTCCTCTATGCACTTTTTGTCCTACTCATGAGTCCCATGTTGACCATTCACCATAGATCTTGCTATTGAGTACACTCTCCCTATTGTTGCCTCCATAGAGCTCATTTTCGTTCATGTTCATGTTTCCATTCACTCTTCACAAAAATGTTCTATTGGAGAACCTTCATTTGATAAAGATGTGACCATTACCTCTCGTGCTCCATTGCATCTTGATTTTTCAGTTGATGATAGTCCACATACACAGGTTCCTACCTTTGAGTGCAACGCTGCTTCATATTAGACTTCCAATAGTTCTTTGCAACAACCTTCTCCTCTTACTTCATGTTGTGATGTTAATACATTATTATCAGACATTTATCTCATTGAGAAACCCTATTGGGATGATTATTTTCCCTACCTCAGTTATCTATTTGTAGATTCCACTTGTATTGCATTACAAGAATATGCTCTGATTGAGCCATCACACATTCTGGAGGAACCATTCATCTCTCTTGCTGGGAGTGCCACCTTGGGACATTTGTCACTTCCACTATTTCAAATATGTTTCATAATCTTCTTGTGGATCCCTTTGTGAGGGTTATTGGGCCCCCACCATCTTCTCTCTTTGATATGTATACTGCAATGACATTACCATTGTCTTTTATGCACACATTTTCTAAACCTATGCCACCTTTCAGTTGTAGAATAGATACAAAGATCAAAGTATTTCAGGATTGTTCTTCCTTTATGGAGTGTGCTAACTTTTAGTACTCTTTTTTTTCCTTCCTAAGGGTAGGAATGTTATTTGGTGTAGGAAGATTCTCTTTAGTCTTTATGCAGAGGACCACATCTTCGGAAATCTTCTTAGGGGAACTTCTTGTCCTTACTTATTTATCTCTCTACTCTTGAGGATGATCATTGTATATGGGAATCTCATTAGGTCAAGTTACCAGGACACACTTCTTCTTCTCCAATTTTATTGAGTGAAATTATTGTCTCTCTCTTGGGTGGAGTTTTTTTCCCATTGGGTTTTATCCTTTTCTCCGCTTTATGATATATTTTCATTTGTATGTGAGTAACTAGTCAGGCCTTTGGGACTCACTTTCCTTTTTCACTACCCACCTAAGTTGTGCTTACGGGGGGTGTTAGTGTAGGATATTTATTTTCCTTGTATTTTTTTACTTGGAACTTTCCTACACTCGTGGGATATGTTTGCTCAGTTGTAGCAGTTAATTTGAGTTAGCTTACCAGTTCTGTTGAATTAGCCTATTAGTTGTGTACAGTCAACTATAATTTTAGTATTAGTTAGTGAGAGTTTTCCCCCACTGATCTAGGAGCAGGTTGCACATTCATCACCTATATGTACTTGACTTACATCAGTTTATCTAATGGAATATGGAGAACATGGAGCATAAAGCATATTGAGTTGGAGCTATTTTTGTGTTATTGTAATTATCTCTCATGTATTTTTGCAATTTTTCAGTCTTGTATGCTTGCATTGTTTTTTCTTGGAATAATTCACGTCTCGCATCATTCACCTGTGAATTTTTTGAACCAATAGGTATGTGGGGGTTCTCCAATAAGCACAATTATAATGTAAAGTTAAAACCAAGTAAAGTAGTCCACAAAACCCTCAGAGAAGGGAATAAATCAATAGTAATATGGAGAAACGAAGTTAATTTACTTCTAAAAGTAAGTAAGTAAAGTAGTCCAAAAAACCATCATAGAAGGGAAGAAAGCAAGAGTATTTAAGAGAAATGAAGTTACTTTACTTCTAAAAGTAACTAAGGAAGTAATGACACCTAAAAAACCATGCAGAGAAGGAAGGCAGTAATGGCATCTTAAAACCCCACATAGAAGGAAGGCAGAAATGGCACTTCAAAACTCCGTATAGAAGGAAGGAAACAATACCACCTCAAAACCCCTCAGAGAAGGAAGGCAATAATGACACCTGAAAACACCTCAGAGAAAGAAGGCAATAATGGCACCTCAAAAAATCTTAGATAAGGAAGGAAGTAATGGCACCTAAAAATACCTTAGAGAAGAAAGGAAGTTAGGGAACCTCACAAACCCATAGAGAAGAAATGCATTAATGGGGGGTCAAAATCCCGCAACAAAGAAAGGAAACAAAGTTACTCCATAAACCCGAATGGTCATAAATTTTGACCATATGCTTCATTTTTTGAGATCTTAGACTTTCAGGAAATATATCGAGCTCCTCTTCACCATGGAATCATGAAAATGGAGATTCAGATGGAGGTAAGGTGGTGAAAATGGGAAGAAAACAATCTCAGATGGTGAAATGGATAAAGGATTGCTCCTGATAGCCTAACTACTAAATTTAATGTGAGGTATGGGTAGCATTTCTGATTGATAATAAAAGGCCATATGAAAGCCTGATGCTTTTCAACTGGAATGTTTTCTTCTTCATGCTCAAATCCCTTCCATTGCTTAATGGTGAAGATAGGTGTGTGAAAATGATGGTTTAATTGTAAGGAATCCAGTTGAAAGCCATTACGGTATAAGGTCTGGCGTGTGGAAAAGTCAACGACTGTGAGTAAGAAAAGGTACTACAAAACCACCATAGATGAGGTTGTCTTCAAAGATGTGGTGGACCAAAAAAATATGATGCGTCCCTAGACATTGGGTATGGTACATTGGAGTCTTATTCGTGTCTATAAGATGGTGAGGAGTGGTAGCAAGGTTTTGACGTGTAAGAAGACAATACTCCCCCAGTGTGATGTTTGTCCATTTGTACTATCTATCTAGGGATGCTCATCATTAGAGAAGTTTGGATGAAGGGATCAAGATGGAGACTGGTTGGCAACCATTTATTGATAGATCATTCTATGCATGAATTTAAGGAAATCAAACTTAGTGTTGATAGGTCATGAATGTTAACATTTGTGTAACTTGATTGGAGTGTCCTCAAGAAGCAGGTCAAGATCTTGGAGAACTTTGTGCTCATGATTTAAGACATCAATGTAAGAGTATTTGAGGGTTTTTATGGTACACAATGTGTTACTGACACAGATCTGAAGGTCATTCAAGGAGAAAATTATATTGTTCATCCTTCTAAAATTGCGACCTGTTAGAAGACCTCATGGATTTAGCTTCGGTACAACTACAATAAGATCTGTGATCTATTTATTGTGACATTACCATTTTTTTTCCAAGGCATGAGATAATTGCATACATTGATTTTCATGAAGGACCGCAGGTGTTTGGGTGACTATCCCATTTTAATTATCTTAAGCTGATCAAATTTCTAAGCTATGGCTGATGGGATTTGATGATTAAAGTAATACTTTCTCAATTATTGATCATGGATCATCAAATGAAATATATTGCACGAGATCCTAATCACTAATGAATTAAGGGAATTTAGGTCCCATGTTATTGCCTAGGTTTGTGATGTCCAGCTCAATCATCGAATGAGATCTAGCCAAAAGAAGATGTGAGTGCTCCTATTTCAGAGATTTGAATGGTTGAGCCTCAGTCACTGGATGTCAGAATACACTTCAAGGATAGGTCTTTGAAGTGCTTGTATTCATGGTCTCCATGAGATGTTGGATGAAGCTAGTAAGAGTTGACATCAATAACTAAGGGGGAGATTATTGAAGAATTGTTTCTGATGATTATCTTTGATTCAATAGGCACAAGGATTTTAAAGGGTGTAATAGGTGAAACCTTAGGTGTTTGATGATGATGTGATCTCCTGTAAGAGCAAGAATGGTTGATTGGTAATGTCTTGGATTTTGGCTGGGATGTTGACTTAGGATCATGGTGTTTTGGCCATGATCAGGTGAGCATAGTCTGAACAAGCATATTATGACTCATGATATGCAGTTCCATGAATATATAGTATGAGGCCTTGGATGGTGAGAATTGATGTCTCAGAGGTGTTACTGAGCTTCTATCAGAGGTCATGTATGGTCTGTTCACCACATTATATGTTAAGTTAGGTCATACCTATGATGACTATTCAAATACCTAGTGCCTCTAGAGTTTGGCATGGTGACATGAGTTCTGAAGTAGTTCCTTCTCTGAATATTTGATCTGAGCTTCTCAAATCTGTATTTTATCATGGCATATGATGCTGATCCAAGACTCTCTTCATCAAGAGAGATCTCACCCTGTCAGTTCATATTTATGGTCTCTTGACAAGTAATTTATTTGAGAACTAAGGATACTTTAGGCACATGTATATTCAGTTCCTTTAGGGAATTTCACATTACTAAATACATTGTATTCACATCTCTAGGACAATTTGAGGAGGTCATACTATGGTGCTATTTGGTCAAATTTCACAGTCAAGGAAGGACAGACAAACATAGAAAATTCTTGAATTTTTCCAGAAGAATTAAGATTCTTACCTTGAATGGAATTATAGACTAGCTCCTTGCTAGGTGACACTCTAATAATGGCATTCTCTCTCTGACAAGTGTGGGTCCAACATGGTCCATCCTCTGAGTCCATTTGGGGGATGTATTCATCTATTGAAACTATCCCATCATCTCTCTAAGAAAATAATTACTTTACTTGATTGTATGCATCCTTGAGTGAACAATCATGTAAGCCATCCTCAGTCCTAATGTCCTTTATAGCCTAGTTAAACCAGGCTCATAATAGAGTGATATGGAAGAAATTCTTCTTAATTTGATCCAAATGGTTTGTGTGTAATTAGACCATCAACTGTAATGCATGCAATGCTCTTCTAGAGGTCACTCTGGGGCTCACTTTTGAGGATGGTTTCATGCTAAAACCACAGTGTTTCAGTAAGCTTTAGTTGACCAATATTCCCTATTTTCTTGAGTCACAATGCACCTTTATGGATGAAATGGATAGCTTCATGTTGATACCCTTGTCTTTTTCCAAGAACTCTATTAAGCAGGTATGACTTCTTGGTATAATAACCATTTTTTATCTAAGCAACTCTCATGTAATTTATGAGTTCATCATGGGATCATCAAAGTCTCCCAATCGCTGTCCTATGGCCTTAACGACTATGTCCTCAGTCATCCAGGTTCTGAATCAGATGGACATCAACTTAATCCATGTATGATCTCATACAATGTACTATCTTCCACCTTGGAAACTACTATGCAGGTCCCTTATGATGTGCTTGAATCCATGGTTCTATCATGAAGAGTCATTTTCATTCTCTCAATGACCCTTTTGGCTTCAAATTTGTCCTTCTAGGTTTGCTAATCCCATCTGACAGTAACATGTCCTGCAAGATCCACTTTCCACTCAAATGACACCTTATGATCCCTTTTTTCCAGTAGGCTTCAGCATGTTCACAGCCTAAAGAAGCTCTCCATAGCCTATCATAGCTAATACTTATCCTAGGATACTCCACCTTTGAGGTGTTTGAGCATGTTGAGCTCAATACCAATTCATGACCCTTCTTACATACCTCACCTCTGAGTAGTTCTAGAGATTGACACTAACAAATGAGCCTTAGACCCCATGCTTATAGAGGATGTGTGATTACTTCCATCTAGATTACCACTTTCAGAAAATCTATGAAGTGTTCATTATACTTGTGTCAATTCAACATTAGTTTTGATGTGCCTTAGTTCCTATGTTCTTGGTTACCTATTTATAGGCTTAATTAACATCCTTAAGTGAGTTAGAAGATATGAGGATGCTACAGGTGTATATTTCCTTGTGATGGATCAGTACTATCAAAAAACTTGCATAGAGAGTTAGAGTACAAACCCTACAAAGCTATCCCCATTCAATGTTATTTAATTCATCTTGCACTAGGTATATTTTCAATGTAGTAGTTGTACAGTCCAGTGAACTGGTAAAAATGGTGATCCTGAACACATAGTTGGGATTTCATTAAAACTTACATCTACTTCATGGAGGAGATGAACTGATGGAGATTTTGGCCTAATGCTAGAGGATATCTTGAACATGGTGATTTCAAAAATTTATGTGAATATTTCACTATATGGTCTAGAAGAAGATAGAAATCCCTAGTTTGAGGAACCTTGAGGATTTGTTGGAGGTGTCAGGCTTATGTTTTAGTCCTGCTTGCATATTCCTTGTGCTAGTTCAAAATATAGTGGTGAAAAAAAAGACCCTTTCTAACCAACTTGGGTAACTTGAAAGATGATGCACAAGAACCGATGTCAAAAACAATTACCACAATTGAAGTATGCACTGACCGATGGTAATGTCAAGGTCCAACCAATAAGCAAGTGTTCAAATCAATGGAAAGAAAATGAAAGTAATCAAATCGGAAAGAGTCTGCTCATTCTCAGTAGATGCAAAAAAATGGAAGTACATGATAGGGGTACTGTGTAACCCCCATGCCTAAGACAAGGAAAAAATTATCAATGGATGCCACTTGATGCAATATGACACGACTAAGCTTGCATATAGATGCCACTACAAGGAGTGAGTTACAATTCTCAAATAAGGAATAGTAAAAGGGTACATATAGGGTGCACTGACGTAACCTGAGTGCATGACACACATGTAAACCATAAACCTAACTTCCTAAACCTAACCCATGTGAGATGACTCTCCAATATGTGAGGAGGATGACATAAGCATAACTCACACTAACACCCCCCTTCATCGAATGTGGGGAAGCGGTATGATGAGTCAGATGGAAAGAAAAGACACTCCCCTAAACAACTAAGAAAGATGTGTCAATGGGGCCCGGAAACTAAAGGCCTGATAAGGTGCCCATATACAAACAATAATCTTCCTAGAAGAAGAAGAAGAAGAAGAAGGACTACATAGCCTGAAGAAGATGAGATGGCTGCAGAAGACCTCACCCCAAGAAGATACCGTAAGTGAAGAAAATTCATCTTAGTGAAGGGCTTGGTGAATATGTCTGTAATCTGATCAGCTGTCTGAATGTACTGAATGTCGATGATACCATCATGAATAAGCTCCCATATGAAGTGCATATGGATCTCAATGTGCTTCATCCGCTGATGCTGAACTAGATTTCTACAAATAGAGATTGTGCTCATGTTATCACAGTAGATAATGGTAGGCCACCGAAAGTGGATGCCAAACTTTGTCAGTACCCTGTAGCCAAATAAATTTTGTGGCAGTGTTAACTACTCCTATGTATTATTATTTTGTCGATATATGGAAATGGTGTTCTGCTTCTCACTGGACCAATTGACATAGACCTAAACCAAGAGTGAAATGGTATCCTGAATAGACTTCTAATAATCTAGATCACTGGCCCAATCAAAGTTTTTAAATCCAACCAAGTCAATACAATCCCTCCATGATAGTGAATGCCATCGGCATAGGTGCCACAAACATAATGAAAGATCCATTTAGCTGATTTACAATGCATCTCATGTGGCTCCTGCATGAATATGGACACGATCCCAATAAAATACGATAAATCTGGTCGAGTGTGAGTCAAGTAAATCAAGCTCCCCACCAACTTCGATAAAGAGTACCATTAACCAAGGGAGTAGAGAAATCTGAAAAAAACTTAACCCTGAAAAGAAAAGGAGTAGGAGAAGACTTGAAATTAGACATCTGAAAATGAGCTAGCAAATCAAGAGCATACTTAGGTTACGAAATCAATACTCTCAAGTCAGATTGTGAAATCTGAATCCCAAGGAAGTAATGAAGTAGACCTAAGTCAGTCATGGAAAACTTGTTGGCCAAGGAGATCTTCACAGAATCAATAATAGAGGAAGAGCTACCCATGTGATCAGAAAGTCATCAACATAGAGAACAAGAATGAGTATGGAGTCATCTTGCCATAGAATATAAACATTTGGATCAGAGTGACACCTAGTAAACCATGATGTAAGTAAAAAGGAGTCCATCTTGGCATACCAAGCCCGAGGGGCTTGTTTAAGGCCATAAAGAGACTTCTTTAACTTACAAACGAGGGAGGGATCTTGGACATAACCTAGAGGTTGTTCCATATAGATCTCTTCCTCTAGGTCACCATGAAGGAAGGCACTCTTAACGTCCATTTGATGGACTTTCCATCTGTTCGCTGTAGCAATGGCTAGGGTCAGTCGAATAGAAGTCATCTTCACAACCAGAGCAAAGGTTTCTAATAATCAACCCCAGCTATCTGGGAGAAACCCTTTACTACTAATCATGCTTTAAACTTTTTGACATCTCCATCTACTCCATACTTTGTTCGGAACACACACTTACACCAAATGATTTTTCTTCCTTTCGGAAGAGTTGTGAGATCCCAAGTATCGTTCTTCATGAGAGAGGAATACTCCTCATCCATGGTAAGAATCCCACTCAGAAATACCAGAAGCCTCCTCGAAAGATTGTGGATCAGAAGTAGAGGTGAAGAAGAGTGGAGTCCAATGAAATATGAGCAAGTACATCTCATATCCGAAGTATCTCCAACTAAATATCTAGCACTTTGTAAAGTTTTCCTGGCCCAAAGAGGACCAAAGGATTAGGCTCAGAGTCAGAAGATTCTTCACTTGAGTGAGAAGGGACATAGTCCTCATCATCACTACTATCAGAATCAGAAGACTCAAAGGTCTGATGGTCAGGAGGATTAGGGAAGAGGAGCTCACTCAACAACATCATCATCTGATGAGTCAGAATCTTAAGTCAGTGAGAAAAAGAACCTCAATAGGTGGAGAAGTAAAAGTCAAAGAAGACTCATCAAACTTAACACTTCTCTCAATATACAACTCATTAGAAGTAGGATTCATCAAACGATATCCCTTCACACCATCAGGATACCCTATAAATATACAAGGTTTGGATTTTGGTTCCAAGCCTTATGTTTTTTCTTGCGAATCTGAGCCATAGCCTAGGATCTGAAGACTCGAAAGTGCTCAACATTAGGTTTGTTCCAAACCAGGCTTCAAAGGGTGTCATCCCTCTTACTACCTTGTGTGGAACATGGTTCTGAATGTAATTTACACAATTCACTGCTTCAGCCCAATATTGTGGAGGAAGGGACTTCGAGTGAACTATATAAGTGGCTATCTCCTTAAGCGTTCGATTCTTTCTTTCTGTGACTCCATTTTGTGAAGGGTTATAAGCAACTGTATGCTGCAAAACAGATCCCTTCAGAAGTACATAAATCCATGAACCTATTGTTTACATATTCACCTCCATTTTCAGTTTGAAGAACCTTAATAGACCGTTCCACCTGTTTCTCAGCAAGAGCCTTAAAGTCCTGAAAATTTCAAAGACTTCAGACTTAAGCTTAAGAAAATATACCCAAGTATATCGCGAATAGTCATCAATGAAGGTTAGCACATAAAGAGCTCTAGTAAACGAAGGAGAAGGAAATGGACTAGAAACATCGCTGTGAACAAGATCCAAAGGACGAGTGGCTCTCCAGGATTTTCCTTTGTCAAAGTTCTTTTCAGGATGCTTTCCAAGGGTATAACCCTCACAAAGACCCTTAGAAAACTTGACTCGCAAGGCAACCTATTGACCATTTCGTTTTGGCTCAATTGTTCAAGGTAGAGATAATTTAGATGTCCAAAATTCTCATGTCATAGCTTACTAACCTCATTTGCATGAGTGAGCAAGGCAGTGGGCGTAGAATCAAAAGTAAAGTGGGAGAAGGTGTACAACTGTGAACGGTGATCTACCTTTCCCTCAGCCACTGTAGTGTCATTGTTAAGCTCACAAATAATCACCGAGTTAGGACCAAATTCCACTCACATTCCTTCACCAAGGTGAGTAATTTGGTAAACCGATAGGAGATTGGTAGAGAGATCAGGAAGACTCAACACTTGGTTAACTGTTCCCCCATCCATCTCTATCGATCCACTACCAGAAACCGACACTATCAGTGTCATTACCCATTGTGATTTGGGACATTCCACAAGGTTCAATGCTGGAAAATTAAACATGTGAAGAAGACCCATGTGGTGTGAGGCATCAGAATCAATAATCCATGTCGATGAAGGAGCAACTCTGGCTACAAGGGCCTTTCCTTTCTTCTTATCATTTTTAGCACCTTTTGCAGTAGAAGACTCGGCCTTCGAAGCACTTTGTTTTATGGATTTAAGAACACTTATTTTATTCTTCTCAAGTAAATGAGATAAGTGATCAATCTGTTTATGAAAACAATGTTGTTCGTCGTGACCAGACTTACTTGCAATAGGAACACAAATAATTTTCTTTTCTGTGCCTTAGGCTCAGAAGTCGAAGTGTTTGTGTTGGATTTTTAGGTTTGGTCTTGGTTTCTTTCTTCTTTTTTCTTTCTTCTTTTTAGTCTTCTTTCCCTTTCTAGTACTTACTACAAGGGCATGTGACTTGGACTTGAGAGACCCCATTTGAATGAGTTTGTCCTGTTCTCGAATGAGTTGGGATGAAAAATAGTCAAAGGAGGGCATAGTCCAAGTATCACCCAAAGCGGCTTTTGTAGCATAGAAAGTTGACACCAAGATAGAATATTCAAGACCTAATTTAGAGAGAATCGACAAGATCAATTGAGAATCTTTCTTCTCTACTTGACATCCTTTTAACAACAATCTAATGTGGACAAATTTTGAGAAGAAGGCTTGTAGGTTTTCAAAGTCACTAGGATTTAACCTTAGTAGTTTTTTTTCCAACTCATGTGCTCTCATGTCATCTAGTTTTCCAAACATTGCATCTAGGGTTTTCCACATAGATTTAGGTGTTTCGGATGCCTCAATGTGGAAGAGAAAGTAAGGAGAAATAGACATATAAAGAAGA
The DNA here is from genome assembly GCA_019776745.2 of Taxus chinensis. Lineage (NCBI taxonomy): Eukaryota > Viridiplantae > Streptophyta > Pinopsida > Cupressales > Taxaceae > Taxus > Taxus chinensis. The sequence goes on along the minus strand of CM034152.1, from coordinate 80,261,522 downwards.
CCTAAAGCTTCATCACTACGGTTTAACCACTTAGATTTTTCAGGTTCGTCATCTGGTTTAGTCTCAGTTCCCATGGTGATGCAAAATAACCCTTTACCCCTTAGTTTCATTATTATTTTCGATCTCCATTCGAAAAAGTTGAACGACGTAAGCAAAGGAATTGAAAGTGCATCCATAGTGAAGAGAGAGAGAAAGAAATGTAAAAAAGAAACACAACCACCCAGGACAATAACACACCCCCCAAGTTTCGGCACTTTATAGTTTAGTGCGTTGATTACAATCGGGTTTGTGCATGCGGTTTGAAACACTTGGTAACTCGTCTTATAATCAACATAATAATGTGCAAGAGAGGAGACCACAACCATGTTTTGTGGAGCACAACAAATAGGACACTATAAGTAAGCAAGAAATAAGGAATGAGGTGAAAACCAATCCTAGTTGTGAGAAAAAACGTCTCACGTCGCAAAGAGTACCCCCTTGCTACAGGCTGTGGCGTACGCGCTCACTAGTCGCAAGCAATGATAAGGGTGGAATACAAGGTTTTAAATGAACTCAAGGAGTTCAAAGAATCTTTAGAACACTGGAAAAGTGCTTGGAAGGAAAAAAAATTCTCAGAGTGATGCTGCACACTTGAGCGCATGATTAGAGAAAAAAATGACAATATCGTTGTTAAAGAAATACCATTTTGAAACGTCCTATTTAGATAAGTAAGCAATTTGGACAAAATGATAAAAAAATGTTATTTTAAATGACGATAAGTTTAAGTAATTATTAATGTGAAAAAAATTAGAGTTAATTTAAATAAATCTAATTAATTTCAAAAAAAAATTAATTAAGATCTAAATAAGCCTAATTAAATTAAAAAAAAAAAAAACTTTCCCCTTTTTTTTAAAAAACAATTTTAAAAGGGAATTAAATCTAACTAAAAATTTTAGAAAGGATTTAATTAAAAAATCTTGTTTGAGAGTAAATTAGAAGGAAGCTTGTTTTGCGTACCACATACTTTTTTAATAGCTTTTTGTTGTTTTTTAAAAAAGAAGGGAATTGAAAAAAAAAAAATCTTTTGAGATTTTGTGTTTTTTAAAAAGGCATTGACTAAAAAAAAAACACGTTTTTTTAAAAACGCAGCCGCTGTTTTTGTTTGCATCAAGTCGATATCCTTTCACGCGTTCAGGATACCCTGCTGTTGTTACAAGGTTGGAGCGGCCAAGTTGTTGGTTCTGAAGGCCTTACGTTTCTTCTTGGGAATATGAAGCCATAGCCTTGGATCTGAAGACTCGAAAGTGCTCAACATCAGGCTTGTGTCCAAACCAGGGCTTCAAAGGGTGTTATCCCTCTTACTGCCTTATGTGGAACACGGTTCTGAATGTAATTTACACAATTCACTACTTCGGCCCAATATTGCGGAAGAGGAGACTTCGAGTGAATCATACAAGTGGCCATCTCCTTAAGAGTACGGTTCTTTCTTTCTGCGACTCCATTTTTTGAAGGGCTATAAGCAACTATATGCTACAAAGAGATCCCTTTAGAAGTACATAAATCCATGAACCTATTGTTTACATATTCACCTCCATTGTTCATTTTGAAGAACCTTGATAGACCATTCCACCTTGTTTCCTCAGCAAGAGCCTTAAAGTCCTGAAAATGTTCAAAGACTTCAAACTTAAGCTTAAGAAAATATACCCAAGTATATTGCGAATAGTCATCAATGAAGGTTAGCACATAAAGAGCTCTAGTAAACGAAGGAGAAGGAAATGGACCAGTAACATCGCTGTGAACAAGATCCAAAGGACGAGTGACTCTCCAGGCTTTCCCTTTGTCAAAGTTCTTTTCAAGATGCTTTCCAAGGGTATAACCCTCACAAAGACCCTTAGAAAACTTGACGCGAGGCAACCCGTTGACCATTTCATTTTGGCTCAATTGTTCAAGGTAGGGATAATTTAGATGTCTGAAATGCTCATGCCATAACTTACTAACCTCATTTGCATGAGTGAGCAAGGCAGTGGGCGTAGAATCAAAAGTAAAGTGGGAAAAGTTATATAACCGTGAACGGTGATCAACCTTTCCCTCAACCACTGTAGTGTCATTGTTAAGCTCATGGATAATCACCGAGTTAGGACCAAATTCTACTTGCATTCCTTCACCAAGGTGAGTAATTTGGTAAACTGATAGGAGATTGGTAGAGAGATTAAGAACACTCAACACTTGGTTAAATGTTCCCACATCCATCTCTACTGATCCACTACCGGAAACCGACACTGTCGTGTCATTACCCATCATGATTTGGGACATTCCACATAGTTCGATGTTGGAAAAATCAACATGCGAAGAACCCATGTGGTACGAGACACCGAAATCTATAATCCATGTTGATGAAGGAGCAACTCTAGCTACAAGGGCCTTTCCTATCTTCTTATCATTTTTAGCACCTTTTGCAGCAGAAGACTCGGTCTTTGGAGCACTTTGTTTTATGGATTCGGGAACACTTATTTTATTCTTCTCAAGTAAATGAGATAAGTGATCAATTTGTTTCTGAAAATAGTTTTACTCGTCGTGACCAAACTTATTGCAATAGGAACACAAATACTTGCTTTTCTGTGCCTTAGGCTCAGAAGTTGAAGTGTTTGTGTCATTTTGAGGTTTGGTCTTGGTTGCTTTCTTAGGTTGATCCTTTGTTTCTTTCTTCTTTTCAGTCTTCTTTCCCTTGCTAGTACTTGCTACAAGGGCATGTGACTTGGACTTGAGAGACCCCATTTGAATGATTTTTTCTTGTTCTCGAATGAGTTGGGATGAAAAATAGTCAAAGGAGGGCATAGTCCAAGTATCGCCTAAAGTAGCTTTTGTAGTGTAGAAAGTTGACACAAAGACAAAAATTTTCGGGACCTAGCTTAGAGAGAATCGACAAGATCAGTTGAGAATATTTCTTCTCTACTTGACATCCTTTTAACAATAATCTAATGTGGACAAATTTCGAGAAGAAAGCTTGTAGGTTTTCAAAGTCACTAGGATTTAACCCTAGTAGTTCGTTTTCCAACTCATGCGCTCTCATGTCATCTAGTTGTCCAAACATCACATCCAGCATTTTCTACATAGATTTAGGTGTTTCAGACGCCTCAATGTGAAAGAGCAAGTCAGGAGAAACATACATGCAAAGAAGACCTAAAGCTTCATCACTACGGTTTAACCACTTAGATTTTTTAGGTTCATCGTCTGGTTCAGTCTCAATTCCCATGGTGATGTGAAATAACCTTTTACCCCTTAGTTTCATTATTATTTTCGATCTTCATTCGAAAAATTTGAACGACGCAAGCAAAGGAATTGAAAGTGCATCCATAGTGAGAGAGAGAGAAAGAAATGCAAAAAGGAAACACAACCACCCAAGACAATAACAACCCCCTGCTTTCGGCACTTTTTAGTTTAGTGCGTTGATTACAATCGGGTCCAAGCGTGTGATTTGAAACACTTGGTAACTCGTCTTGCAATCAACGTAATAACGCGTAAGAGAGGAGACCACAACATTGTTTCGTGGAGTGTAACAAATAGGACACCATAATCAAGCACAAGCAAAAAAAAAGGAAGAATGCGAAAGCCAATCCTAGTTGTGAGAAAAAGCATCTCACGTCGCAAATGAAAACCCCCTTGCTACACACTGTGGCGTATGCGCTCACTAGTCACAAGCAATAAAAGGGGAAAATACAATGTTTTAAATGAACTCAAGGAGTTCAGAGAATCTTCAGAATGCCGAAAAAAAGGCCCGGAAGGAAAAAAGGTGCTCAAGGTGATGCTACACACTTGAGCGCACGATTAGAGAAAAAAAATCGACAATAACGTTGTTAAATAATTACCATTTTGAAACGTCCTATTTAGCTAAGTAAGCAATTTGGAGTTTAAAAAAAAATGATATTTAAACGTTAATGTAAAAGACAATTTTAAAGTGGGTTACTTAATTGTTAATGAGAAACATAAGTAGTAAAACTAGATTTTAAATAAATCCAATTAATTACGATTAATTAACATCTAAGGATTAAGTCTTAATTAATATGATTAATTAATTAAGATTATTATTTCCCCTTTGTTTTTTAAATAACTTTTCGTTTTAATGAAAATTTAAATTATTCCAACTAAATTTTTTAGAAATGGATTGAAATTTTGTTTTTTTGTTTAAAACACAAATTAGAAGGTAGCTTGTTTTGCGTACCACATACTTTTTTTAATAGCTTTCTATGTTGTTTTTTAACTAAAAAGAATGGAAAGCTTTAAAAAAACAAAAGCTTTTTTTTGTTTTTAAAAACTAACTAAAAAAATCTTTAAAAAAATTTAGAAAGTATTTAAAACTACTTATAAAAAAACATAAAGAACTTACCAAATAAAACACTTACCAAAAAATGCGACTTACCTAGTTTTGCGCAGGCACAACCGTGAGGGAAAATGCAGTCCGCGGCTGTGAGAAAAAAAAACATAGGGTTTTGTTTTGAAGGGCAGTGTTTACGGTGAACAGGAGGATAGGGAGTGGCCAGCACGTGGGAGGGGGCATGCAACCAAAGCAGGTTTGTGGGAGGATTTGGCCATGGCAGGACGTGGGAGACAACGCGGCCAAGGGATATACAACTCAGCAAAACACAAAGAACAGAGATTGCGAGAGTTGGAGACACGCACAGGTGGTAACAATAAGAAACTGAGCTCCCACTCAGCAAAACAGGACTCGTCAGGGCTTTACACAACAACTGACTTGCCATGGCTCACATAATGCAGAGTAGTTCGACAAGGATATGTAGAGGAGAAAAACTTTAAAATTGTCAACAACAACCCAATCAATTTGACCCCGAGATTCTCCAACGTTTTTAGCTCCAGAGATCTCCCACAGAAGGCTCGAGACTACTATGCAACAACCACAGATAAACCATGAATATCCTAAAAAAACATGTAAAAAACCATAGAGAAACCAGAAATAGAGAAAAAAAATTCCAGTTAAATATTTTAAAAAAAAAAAAACTAGAAAATACTCTATTTTGGATTTAGCTGTAGCTAGTTAAAAATGGCGGCAAAACCCCTAGTTGCTCAAGGTATGATGAAAACCTGCACATGCACAAAAAAACACAAAAAATGACACAACTTTTTGAGAAAGCTTGTTAGATATGTTAGCAAGGAAAAACTAGAAAATAGAGATCAAAAATACTTGCATGAGGAGTAAGAGAACGACACCATGAAAGAGTAATTGCAACTAAAAAATAACGAGTGCACGTTTACCCGATCTCAGCCCTGATACCATGAAAAGAATTTGCGAGAATCAAATCAGAAACGATGCACCACGAAGTAGTTGCACTCAAACGGAATTGTGATAGCTCCAACGTAATCGCAAGGAAGAATCGATCAGTAATGGAAGAACTTGCTTAATAGAAACAAAGCTTGCACATAGAGGAAAGACAACGGAGTGTCTTGACATGCTCATAAATGAATAGTAAAAGGGTGCATATAGGGTGTTGAGTAACCCTAGTGCATGACACACATGTAAACCCTAAACCTAACCCTAAACCTAACCCATGTGATATGACCCTCCAATATGAGAGGAGGACACATAGGATAACTCACACTAACATTAAGTAGCTAAGTAATGTATAAAAGTGCATTATATTTGATCATTGTGACTTGTTGAGTAGATGGGGATGTGAGTGAGCTAGTGGAATTGAAAGAAGAGAATAGAATGGTCAAGGATAGATTTTAGGAGAGGTATAAAGGAATGAGAAATAGAGGAGAAGATGTGTAAGGTGAATAGACCTAATCAACCAAAGGACGAGCAAATTTGAGTGAGTAGGAGAAGAGCTTGTTTGGAGAGAGTTTGAAGAGTGTGGAGATAAATTTGTGATCACAATAAGTTTTGGGAGAAACATATCTTGAATGATCATTCATTTTATGTGGATTAGTTGGTGCTTAGTCATCTTGGGGGGTTGTATCCTCCTTATAGGACTGGTTTCCTACTAAACTAGGCGTTGGTGCTCCTTGTTTGGTTGGTATCTCACTAAACAAATATTTCTTAATGTTTAATATTTATGCATGTCCTTTGTTATGAGTAATATTATCAGAGGTTTCAGTGGGTTTTCTTCCCCTTGAGGGTTTCCCACTTCATATCTGGTGTTATAATGTTACCTCTTATCTCTTCCACTTATGGATGTTTGTAACACACTTGATAATCTCACATTTGATTATGTATGATAAATGTTTGATTTGATTGATGAATGTATGCCATGGTAAATGATCTTAAATGTTTTGTATGACTGATTTAACCCCCTCTCAGTCTCTATTATTCTAACATACCTTTTAGTTTTTTATTAACTACTAAATATAACATAACTTTGGGTGAGAGAAAGTTGAGCATGTTTAAAACTAGGGTTTGATATCTTGCACTTGGGTGTATTTTTGTGTCCCCTCTATCCCTGTGGAAAAAGTGATAAGAGGGACAAAAAATGCACTTTGGGAAATATTGTGATACTTCTCACCATTAGGTGTAAGGAGTGGGAGATGGAGAAAACTTTCTTGGGCACCTAGGAGCCTAATTTAGGTCACATGAGGAAACTCAGAAGAGGATGAGATGAGACACATTTTTGTGCCTCCTATATTCCTTATTGAAATGGAAAATAAGGGAAAAAAGTGATTTGAGAAATATTGTTCCACTTTTCATCATCCGGTGTAGTCTTGGGAAGAAGGGATTAGTCGATTAAGCACTCCGTTTGGATGAGGAGGGTCATATGGGGGACCAGAGAGGAGGGCTTAGTTGTGGAAATTTTTTGTGTCCCCACTATCCAATTGGGAAAGGGGAAAGTGGGACATAAAAGTGCACCATGGAGTTGTTGGAAGCACAAGAGATTGAGGGGGGGGGGGTGAATAAGTCGATTAAAATTTTATTCCATTTCCATTCATCATTCATCATCATTTATACAACCATACAATAAACCATTAACCATGTGTGCTCACTTAAGCATTAAATCGACCATAAACAAGAGAAAAACAAGAGAGTACAAAAGAAAAGTAAATTTAAGTAGTAAACCCTTAATGAGAAGAAAACCCACTAAAAAATTTGCTGATATTACTCACAAAAAAGACTCAAATGACTATTACACATCATAATAGATTTCTTTAGTGAGACACCAACCCACAAAGATCACCAACCCTAAACCCTTGATGATAGTACTCATAACAAGATACTCCTATGAATATGAATCATCATAATAGATTTAGAAAAAGTATGACCACTGAAAATATGGTGATACCATAGATGATTGTGATCCCAAAATTATTTCAAACCCACATCAAATGCTCTATCCTTCAACTCACTCTATCTTGATCTTTCATGATCTAATTTGGATCCAAACTCTTGCACACATGATATATAAAATTATTTCTTTTTTTTCCAACATATTAATCTTTTATTTCATGCCTTAGAACCTCTTTCACTCTCTCAAGTAGGTCACTCTTTTTCCTCCATGCATACCTAGTTTAAAAATGAACCAAAAACACACTTTTATATACTTCTCAACTCATAAACACATCATAGGTAGGTATAGATAAATTATCTCTACTAAGACAAACTCAAAATATAACAAAACAACTTATTTAAATTCATAAAATGGACCCATATAGGTCGTCCAATGCTTAAACAAACCAAATAAGCCCAAAAAATGGTTCAAAACCCCATCACCTAACTCATCAAAGATCAAAACATAATCACCATGATTATTCAAAATCCCAAATTCCTAAAATTGTAAAACATTTCATAAAAAATCAAACATAGTAGCAAATTATGTTTCACCATTCAAATTATTCATAATGCTACAAAGAAGGCTCATATCCTTCACAAACACTTATTTCTAGGAACCACTATTCACATATCATGATCTAGATCACCAAATAACACCTTAACTATGACATGTAATAAATAATTATAAATCCACCTAAATTTATATCATATCCATGGTTTCTAGAGCTCATGAAACGTACATACATGAAAATCACACTTACTTTTCTCTTCACCAAGTTGAGCTGCTCAGAAAGTAGTTTTAGAAACTCAATTGGTTTGCACCCTTTCTGCCAATTTTATTATCTATAAATGCATTAAATTTGGAAAAAAATTATCCCTATTCAATCTCAAGCTTATATAAATCATAAATAAATTTAAAACATGAGACTTCAACCTTCCTTTCCTAGCTAGAGTAATCATGTCCTAGAAAACAAAAACCTTCTTCTTCACCAAATGAGAGTGATAACCTATCCAAACTCGTCATCAAGATACAAAAATTATACCATTAGAAATTTGTTTGAATCAAATTTCGATAAAATCTTACATTTCCTTCCAAATTTAAGGGGAATGCCTTCAACTAGGGCCATATCTGAAACTGCTCACTTAGGCTTCTAGGACTCAAGAACTAGTCTTGAGATCAACTTGCTCCATCACCTCCAAAGTCACTTCCAAGCTTAAGAAAAGAATATAACACCCTAATAAGTGTTGTATAAGCACTAAATAACGTCCAAAAATCATGAAAACTTCAAAACAATCACCAACCTCATGAAGCTACTCAAGACCATGCTTAGCTATGCATCTTCTAGATTTGACCTTCAAAGAACATATCATAACTTTCTCATCCCTTAGCAAAAAATAAAGTTTGATATGTCATTAGAAATATATTGGAATCAGGAATTTTTTTTAACCCAATTCTTAACTCCACTTATTGATCCTACAAATCCAGTTTTATCACAGACTACTCCAAATTGTTCCAAAAACCAATCTTCATAAATAGGGCACACTTTTCCCTTTATGAATTAAACCATGATATAAAACTATCATGGACATCTATAAGAACTCTCAGGATATTTTTTTTTCAATTTATATCTATGAAAAATGATATAACAAAACTAGACACAGAAAATGACAACACACAATATGACACAATGAAAAACACGCAAAAATGACCAACTTAGTTGACACAGTAACTCCCCCTTGGTCTGATGATCCATGGACTATAATGAGATTTAAAATAGAACCCCCTGAACTGATATCCTCATATTTGTATTCATTCACACTTAACACCATCATCTAGGTATTTTCTTGAGTGAAAACATCAACCTAATTCATCCTTATAGCATGAAAATCTATCTTACCTTCTCTAGACTATGGTTTTGACTTTTTCATGACTTTCCAATCACTATAGCACTTCCTTGAATAGAGGTACATAAAACATTCACTTGTTCCAACCAACATTTGACTATTATTCATTACAAAATATAATGCCTAGCTCATTTTTAGACCATTCTCAAATAAAGATCACATAAACAAACTTGACTCCACCTTTTTCTAGTTATAAACAACTTGAAGGAAGAATTCCCTAAGTCTCATTCTTAGTCCATTTTAATCAAACTTCTCCAAGATATATACTCATCTCAAACATAAAAATAGATCTCCAAGTTCTCCCCTTGACTAGATGTCACCAATATTTAACTAAAAGGAAAAACCTTGAGCCCATACCTTAACCAATCTGTCATAGAAGAAGATCAACCTAATAATATAGTCTTGAAACTTCATTTCAGTACATACTGCCATTATTTCATGATATTTTGCTTTTTTGGAGTGAAGGCAAAGATCCTCCTATCTTGTAAAACCTTGATATTCCTTATGAAGCATCCCTTTAGCTCTTGAATATACTTCTTAATATTGCCTTGATACCTTTTTGTTGTCACACTCATCATTAGTAAGATGCATCAAGTATACATACTTGAACCAACCTTATCTTCTTGGTGCAATATTGATGGCTGATTTGTATGCTACAGAACGTGAAAAACATGATGACATAGATGCATTTTCCACATATTAACAACTTACCATCACTGTCACAAACCTATTACTTGTTCCTCTACCTTGTATGACTATATCCACCCTTGTATATGAAGACATATTCTTATTTTAACACATCTAAGAGATTATTTTAAATTCAAGACTTAAATAGATCAAACATAGCTCCTACAGAGTTATTTACTTTTTCTGTACTATTTATCATGTCTTCGTTATATAAAACCATGTCTTTCAACATTATACTCAAATGACCTAGTTGATACAAAACCATTCATTTTTTGGTTATTAATTGATACTTCATTTAACCTCATCCTCAAAATATACTCTCACCTAGACCTTTTGATGCCAATATAGGTATCAACATCATCTTATGAATTTGATCACTTTATGAATAATTTCCTTTACTAGATCATTAATTATTACCAAGAAGACTTCTTCATTTTTAAAACTAATTTAATCAATGAAACAAGATATTACAATTATCTTTTCTCAACATCAATCACCGAAATCTCTTATTCTTATGACAACTTAATATAGGTTCTAGGATGTTCAATCCCCTATAAAAATCCTATCTCACTGAGAATGATATTAGGAGAAACCAATCCTTTCATATCATCATAACATCATTAAACACATATTCTACTTTGAATCCACAACTACAAACTTATACCACCTATAACTCACCCAATCATGACTTAGAGTACAAAGGAAGTCTTGACAATGCATGATGACAATGACATAGATCCTACAAAGGCATTATAATTTTAGAAGAAAATTATTTGAATGATAGACATGACACATACCTGACAATGATAGCTTGCTTACATGATAGAACTTTTCAAACTTGAGCCAATTCATACTTGAAACTTTAATTCACAGATTCTAGGAATTTAATAGTAAACAGATAGACTTGATACACATTTTAAAGCTACTTTTGACTGAGACACCATTCCTTTCAATACCAAACTTGATAAACAGGGGATAAAAAAACTTGTGCAACTTTTACTCTACATGAATGCATGGAAAAAGATAGAAAGTGGCATACCTTTGGTGAATCCTCAAGCAATATACATATAGTCTATTTTTAGATCCTTGGGATTTTGATACTCCGTATTTCACCTTTGGAGATATTTTTCTTGCACATTACACTTTCTTATATATCACATGTTGTACCTTTATGACACTATTTGAATCTCAACCTCTACAATGTACTTCATTTGTCTTCTTGACCACTTGTACTTGAAGGTCAGCATGGGATGGAGAAAAGAAAAACTTTCTTGGGCACTAGGAGCTAATTTAGGGGTCACATGAGGAAACTCAGAACGAGGAGGAGAGAGGAGAACACATTTTGTTTGCCTCCTAATTCCCTTATTGAATGGAAAAGAAATAAGGGAACAAAAAAGTGATTTGAGAATATTGTTTCACTTTTAAGCCCATCCCCAGGTTTGTTGTAGTCTTGGGAAGAGAACCCGGGCACCATTAGCGATTAGCACTCCGTTTGGGGAGGACGAGGGTCCCATAATGGGTGGACCAAGGAGGAGGGCTTAGTGTGGAAATTTTTGTGTCCCAATCCAATTGGGAAGGGGGAAAGTGGGACATAAAAGTGCACCATGGAGTTGTTGGAAGCACAGAGCGTTGAGGGGGGGGGGGTGAATACGTCGATTAAAATTGTATTCCATTTCCATTCATCATTCATCATCATTTATACAACCAACAATAAACCATTAACCAGGGTGCTCACTTAGCATTTAAAATCGGACCAGAAAAAATAAAAAAGAAAAACAAGAGAGAGAGAGAGTACAAAAGAAAAAGTAATTAAGTAGTAAACCCTAATGAGAGGAAAACCCACTAAAAAATTTGTATATTACTCACAAAAAAGACTCAAATGATATTAAACTCGATAATCGATTTTTAGTGAGACACCAACCCAACAAAGATCCCAACCCTAAACCCTTGATGAAGTACTCAAACAGGAACTCCTTGATGATATGATAATATAATGATGTTAGAAAACGTAGGACCACTGACCCTATGGTGATAACATAGGATGATGTGGATCCCAAAATTATTTCAAACCCACATCAAATGTTATCCTTCAACTACTCTATCTTGATCGTTCATGATCTAATTTGGATCCAAACTCTTGCACACATGATATATAAAATTATTTCTTTTTTTTCCAACATATTAATCTTTTATTTCATGCCTTAGAACCTCTTTCACTCTCTCAAGTAGGTCACTCTTTTTCCTCCATGCATACCTAGTTTAAAAATGAACCAAAAACACACTTTTATATACTTCTCAACTCATAAACACATCATAGGTAGGTATAGATAAATTATCTCTACTAAGACAACTCAAAAATATAACAAACAACTTATTTAAATTCATAAAATGGACCCATATAGGTCGTCCATGCTTAAACAAACCAAATAAGCCCAAAAATGGTTCAAAACCCCATCACCTAACTCATCAAAGATCAAAAACATAATCACCATGATTATTCAAAATCCCAAATTCCTAAAAATTGTAAAACATTTCATAAAAAATCAAACATAGTAGCAAATTATGTTTCACCATTCAAATTATTCATAATGCTACAAAGAAGGCTCATATCCTTATAAAAATAGTTACTTCTAGGAACTAGTCTTCACATATCATGGACCTCTAGATCACCAAATAGCACCTCAAATATGACATGTAATCCACTCATTGGAAATCCACTTACCTGTATAAAACATCCATGTTTTATATATCTCTTGAAACATCCATCCATGCAAACCACACTTACTTTTCTACTTCAAAAAACTAAGCTGCCCAGAAAGTAGTTTTGGAAACATCAATTGTTTACACCATTTATGCCACTTTCATTATCTATAAATTCCTTAAATAGGTAAAAAAATTCATCCCTTTTCAATCTCAAGCTGGATAGAAATCATAAATACAATCCAAAAAAAGTGTCTTCTACCTTCCATATTCCTAGCTCAGAGCAATCATGTCCTAGAAAATAAACAACCTTGGTCTTCGCCAAATGAGAGTTGGTTTACCTAGAGAAAATCTTCATGAATAGAAAAAAATTATACCATTGGAAATTATGTTTGAATCATAATTTCTTTAACATCTTAAATTTCCTTCCAAATCTAAGTGGAAGGCCTTCAAACAAGGGCAATCTCTGCAACTACTCATTTAGGCTTCTAGGGACTCAATAACTAGTCTCGAGATCAAACTTAATCCATCACCTCCAAAATCACTTATAAGCTTAAGAAAATCATGGAACACCCTTATACATTTTTGTCTAAGCATTAAATAACATTCAAAAATCATGAAGAAACTTCAGAACAATCACCAACCTCATGAAGCTACTCAAAGACCTTGCTTAACCAAGAATCTTCGAGATTAGGCCTTCAAAGAACAAATCATAACTTCCTCTTCCCTTATCAAAAACTCAAAGTTTCTTATGTCAATGGAAATATATTCGAACCAGGATCACAAAACAATTTTTAACCCAAGTATTAACTCCACTTATGTAACTCCTACAAATCCACTTTTATCTATAGGCTACTCCAAATTGTTCCAAAAACTAGTCCTCATAAGTAGGGCACTACTTTACACTTTAAAACCTAAACCATGATCTAAAACTATCATGGAAATCTAGAAAAAATATTAGGATAAAAAATGTCAATTTATTTCAATTTACCTATCTTTGAGAAACATGATATAACACAAACTAAATTTATTCAGAAAATGACAATCATTTTAAGTAGGGCTCACATGACAGTCACGCAAGCACTGACCACACCTTTAGTGGAAATATGGGGGAGTCCCCCTTGGTCTGATAATCCATCCACTATCATAAGTTTTGAAAATATGAACCCCCTAAACCGATATCCTCATATTTGTAATAGTTCACATTTAACTCCAAGTCATCTTTGAGCTATGGTTTAGCTAGGGTTTCAACAGCAACTTAATTCTTCATAATTATCATTCATGAAAATGTGATGATCAAACCAACTCTAGACTATGGTTTTGGAAATTATTCTTAGACTTTCCAATGGAAAAAAAAACTTCCTCAAAACCTCTAGGTCCCATGCAAAGCATTCACTTGTTCACAAAAAACATTAGAAGGTCTACTTATTCAGCACCAAAACATCATGCTCTAGAAAACTCAGTTTCAGACCATTCTCAAACTTATGATCATCTTGAAAAATATTACTTCACTCCTGACCTAATAATCTAGTCACAAATCATCATGAAGGAAGACATTCCTCTAAGTCTCATTCCATACTCCACTGTAATCAAACTTCTCCAAGATATTCTTGGAACTCATCTCAAAAATATCAACTTACCTATGATCTACCTAGCTTTTCCTAACCTTGACTAGACTGTCACCAATATTTACCATGAAACATTATAAACCTATGAGCCCATAACCTAAACCAATCTGTCATAGCACACCATCATACCTCATCACCATAGTCTTGATACTTCATACTCCAGTACAAGAGTGTTCATTACTCCATGATATCTTGCAAGTTACCAGTGAAGGCATACTACATGCTCCAGGATCTAGGAATAAGCCTGGAATGACTACTACAACTTATGAAGCATCACATGAACTCTTGAATTGATGACCTCTTACAGACTGCATTAACACCTTTTTGTTGACACACTCATCGTTAGTAAGATGCATCAAGTTTGACATACATTGAACCAACCTTATCTACTAGATGCAATATTGATGACTCATACTATGACTATGCTACAGAACGTGAATCATTCTCTGATGAACACTATATGCACTTCACCAAACATGAACAACTTACCATCACTGTCAAAAACCTATCACTTGTTCCTCTACCTTGTCAATAACACATCATGGAGACTTGTATAGGAAGACCATTAAACTTATTTTAACACATCTAATGAGATTATTTTAAATTCAATGACTTAAATAGCTCAAGACACAGCTGGCTACAGAGTAATCTCCCCCTTCTGTACTATTGATCAGGTAACCACTTTATATAAAACCATGTGATTGGACATTATACTCAACAAGACCTAGACACACTTACATGACCATTCATTTTTCATGGTTATCTAATTGATAACTCTCCCCATTTGAACATCATCCTGAAAATATGACTCTCACCTATGACCTTTTGATGACAACATGAGGAATGGCAACATAAGACATCTTATGACTTTGAAACAAAGCATTATAGACTCATAATTTCCTAAAACTAGCTCATTAATTCTTGGACCAAGTAATACTCTCTTTCCTCTCTTCTACAACATCAAAAATAATCACATGGACCTGATATGATCATCCAAAAATATCTTTTCTCAAGATAATATCACTCTAATTCTCTGTCATCATCTCTATTATTCAACTTACTATCTAGGTTCTGAACCATGGTTGAGAACACCTATAATCTTCCTATCAACACTGATCTTGACCATGATATTACGTCCAAAGTCCCTAAGTCTCATTTCTTAGTCTATTTTTAACAAACTTCTCAAATGTAATAAAAGAAATTCATAGTGCATGAAACTCCACAGACTGCAAACTTATACCTACCAATAGATTGTCACCCTCTAACTAACATTGCAAAACTTAGAGTGCAATTACGTTAGTCTTGGATCTCTGAATGATGGAACAACTCATTTTCCATAGTATCCTACAAAGCCATTATAATTTTAGATGTTCATTACTTTGATTGATAGACATGACTCATACTTGACATAATGATTTAAACCTTGCTTAGACTTATATATAATTTCAAACTTAAGCCAATTCATACCTTGAAACTTTACTAGCACTCATTCTAGGCACCTAATAGTAACCTAGATCAATGGCTCCCTTGCCTACTGACATCTCTTCACAAGCTACTGTTGACATCAGACACCATTTACTCTTCAATACCATACTTGATAAACTCTGGATATAACAACTGGTGCAACCTTTACCCTACATGAATGCATGGAAAAAGATATTAAGTGGCATAATTTATGGTGAAATGTGCCTCTATTTTCAATCATACATACATTCTATTTTTAGATCCTTGGGATTTTAAACTCCGTATTTCACCTTTGGAGATATTCCTCCATGCACTATGACACTTTCTTATCATACCACATAGTTTTCAAGTTTTTGTCAACTCTGTGAATCTCAACTTCTACAATGTACTATGCATTTGTCTTATATACATCCACAAACTACTTGATACCTTGATACAAGTGATAACAACCTTGGAGAACATACTTTTAACACTACCATTTGTTGATTACCATACTTGATCTTTAATCCATTTTAAATCATTTAAATGTCCCCCTATGCAAACCATTAAAACTATTTTATATTCTTGGAAAAATTGAATACCTACCTGAATCTTAACCTTGGGAATGAAAATCATGATACAATTGTTCCCAAAACTCTTGAAAATCGTACTCTAGGACCTTTAATATCTGGGAAACACCATTTCAAATCCTAATGACCACACATATCATAAAAAACACCATGAATCTCATACCTACATGTCATCATAGATCTCACTGTAGCACCTTAATACCTTGTATTGCAAAGTCTTCATGACCTATAGAAGTCACTACCTCACATACCTACATATTTTTCCTTCATTAGACACTTGAAACAATGTTATTAGCTGAAAGGTTCATTTATTGGAATTTATAGACCCTGAAATAGGACTTACATCATCTTGTTTATGGCTTGGTTCTTCTCAACATGAATACACATATCTTCCATACATCAATTTAATTATTTTTATCTAATCTAGGTTCTAAATAACATCTACCATCTATTTCAATCCTTCTATCCAATCCATTATACCTAAAAAATAATTCTTGGACCTATGTAGTTGACACAACTATTAATCATCTAGGCCCACACTGATTCTTAATAATACTTTTGAAACATATTCTTTCAATGTTACTAGGACTTGATAAGGACATATCCACTTCCTGGAACCTAATATCTTCTTATTCAAGAACATGATTCATGCCATCTCTAACCTTATAATTTTACTTACAACTACCAAGATGAGCTCAATTACACTGAATACATCTTTTGAGTCAAGGACTTCTCACCAATGACTTCATATTGACATTCACCCTAGAGTAATCATAGATCATTGAGGATTAACATAGCTAGATCTTACCCCTTTTGGATGACATGCCAAAAATTGTTTTTATGGCAACTACATGATCTCTAACTGAATCACAATAGTTCTCATTTCAACAGTTCATGCTTCAGATCAAGAAACAAGCTCTTCTTCTTGATTACATGAGTCATGCTTTCAACAGACATAACTTAGAGACATGACTCTGTACAGCAACACTAGGCCTTCATTAAGACTGTCATATTTTGACATACTTAATATATATCTTGTAATACACTTTTATAGAGTAGCAAATTAAAGTAAGACTTCAAACATCTTGACAAACAATAGTGACTCAAGATGCTAAAATCATTACAACCTTGAGATACTCTTCATTTCTTTCTCATTAAGCTAATCAATCCAAGACACACTTAGTACCCCTGCAACAACCTTAACCTATATCATGGATACTTCAAGAATCAACTTTGATCATGTATTTAGACCTCATGAACACATGTAAATAACCTATACTACATTGGCAATATTTTATGAATCTGACCACAGGTCCTTTAACATTTTAGTCTCATACACAATCAGACTGCTGATATGACTACTTCTCAAAAAATGAAGAATGACAACCATCATGACATAATGGACCTTTAACCTCTTAGGCACAAATATTGTATTCAACTTTGAATCAAACACACACATATTGTACAAGAATTTTGGAGTGATGATGGTACAAACATATGAACTTTTACTTGACTCAGGGATATACCTTTTCTTTCCTATCATACATACTGATTTTTCACACTGCTCATGCTTGATGTAGGATTTCTCAACAGGACTTAGACTTGCAAATTAACATGAACTTAGTGAAGACACATAGGAATGGATTTTGAGCATTTCATTGATCACCAAATAAACCTAAATGTGTATCTATTCAACATAAACTCATCTTAAACATGTTACCACAAACTCGATGAGCACTCTTCAACACCGTCATATTCGAAGACATGAAAAATCTCTTAGAAAAAGATAGCTCCATCTACCTTTAATTAGAGACCTTTTGATGATAATATCTATGATATATGATCCACTACTGATTGACATTATCAACATCACAACACCATACCTTTAATGATTTCACTCCTCCAGATAATAATCAAACATACTCTTGATTTGAAAAAAATTCAATATATGAAGCTTCATATGGTACATAGACCAAGTAACATGACTCCTGGCTGATATCAATGATCTTGCCAACCATTTCTCCATGGAAATGCATTTTTAACAATTGTCCTATGACTACCTTAGCTCTGAATGACCAAGGAAGTATTGCATCAGTAAATCTCACACCATTGAATTTACTTGTAAAATTCATGAACCTTGATGTTCTGCTTGGGAAAATCAAATCCTTCTTGTGATATCCATCAAATCCTTCAAAGATTCAGTCATATTCTTGACCCGATTCAACTATACTAATTTACACTTTCATGAATGTTTGACTCTTCTTTGAAACACATAAGGTAATCTCTAGGATCACTTCATTGAATTTTCAACATGATTAGAATCATCGGTGACACCCTTCCTGGTACCTATATAGAACCAAAACATCTTCTCCATCAAAAATATCTTCTTTTAGGTCACATAAATCATGATCTACAATTCTAGATAATCTTCAAGCTCGTCAATTGCTAGGTCTTCATCCTCTCCATTAGGACAATCTACTTAAAAACAACATATAGAACCTGCTTTAGTCAATCCTTCATCAATCTTCTCATCATCTATACCTATCTGAAGATGGAGTGACAATGCTTCATATTCCATGCAATTTCCATAAGTTCTTTGAATACCCTGAACAATTGATTCTACAACATTATACATTCTTTCTTAATGTATTCTTTTCAACATCTGAAGCTAGCCTATCTTCCATTGCTTATGCTTCAGAGAGGATCTCCTTCAAGTTTCTAAAACTTGCTTCACAAGGACAAGCTCTAATACCAATTTTTGAAATCACAAGATGACTGAGAGGAGGGGATGAATCATGTTATACAAAAATTTCTACTTCCATTTACCAAACCATGCATTCATCATTTAATTTTTACAACCATACATTCAACCATAAAACCATAAGTGTAGCTTACTTAAATATGTGAAAAATTCATATCATAAGAGTATGCAACAAGAGAGTACACAACACATGAACACCATATATAAGTGGGAACCCCTCAAGGGGAAGAAAACCCACTTAAAAATCTACTGGATATTACTAAAACTAAAGAAATACTCAAGTGAAGCAAAACACATTCACAAGGAGTACTTACCCCTGATTTAATGAGGAACCAACCCCACAAGGAGCACCAACCCCTAATCCCTAGCTGGAGCACCAACTCACAAAAGGAGGTTACAACCCTCATAAGAATGATAAAACATCATAACTCAAACATCTGTCAGATGAATGATCATCTAAATATTTTTTCTGGTACCGCAAATGAAAGATGATTACAAAATTAAGCTCACACAATTCTTTCAAAACCTCTTCGAACCCTATCTCCTTCAACTCACTCTAAATTCTTCTTTCTTGTCATGACCTAATTTTGGCTTCGAAACCATTGCACATCAAGATATCTATAGCCTTCATTCATATTTTTTTCACACTTCCTCAGCTCATATTTAATTCCCTTAGAACCTCTTTCACTCTCTCAAGGAGGTCACACTTTTCCCTCCATACACAACTAGTTCAAAAATGAACCAGAATAAACACCTTTCATATACTTCTCTATTAATAAAATACAATCATAGGCTCGGTCCTAGACCCAAGTTATTGACTTAACCAAAATTAATTAAAAAATAAAACAAAAAAAAACTCATATCACATTCATAAAATGGACCCATATAGGTCAGTCATGTTCCAAGACACCAAAACAAGCCCAAAAATGGCTCAAAACCCCATCACATGGTTCACCAAAGACCACAAACTCTCATCACCATGATTATTAAGGCTCCCAAATGAATTCTCAAACATCTCAAATATGAAATAAAAACATATTATCCATGTTCACAAATTAACTTGAATCAATCAATTTTATTCATAATGTCTATCAATAAGGCTCATATCCTTCTCAAAATAACTGCTTCCAGGAACCGGTCTTCACCTATGGATGCTACTAGATCACACCATATCAACCTCAAACTATTACATGTAACCACTCAATAGAAATTAATCACTAACCGTTAGAACACATCCATTCTTTCTAGGGACCTCTTGAAACATCCATCCATACAAACCACACTTAATTTATCTCTTCACCAAATTGATGCTACTCTAGAAAGTCAGTTTTGGATAGACTCAACTCATTTATATCCTTTTTTCCACTTTAACAAGTGTCTAAATCTACCTCTATCTAGTGAAGACAGATCCCTAATCACTCTCCAAATGATATAAAACATCAACCAATTCAAAACATGAGACTTCTAACTTAATTTCTTAGCCAGAGAAATCCTGTCCTAAAAACATGAAACCTTCTTCTTCACAAACATAGATGGATGACCTAATTAATCTCATCATAAAGTAAAAATGTATAATAGTAAGGAATAATAATAATATCTCCAGAACATCTTACATTTCTTTCCAAATAAAAGTGGAAAGCCAGTCAACTAGGTAAATCTTTGCAGCTTCTCATTTAGGCATCTAGGGCGTCAAGAACCATTCTTTAGACCAACTTGCTCCATCACCTCCAAAATAACTTACGAAGCTTAAGAAAATCATGGAACACCCTTAGACATGTTTTCTAAGCACTCATAAATCTTCAACAAGCATGAATAAACTTCATAACAATCACCAACCTCATGAAGCTACTTCAAGACCATGCTTTACCAAACATATTCCGGACTTGAACTTCAAATGAATAGATCATAACTAGTTGAAATCCCTTATTAAAAACTCAAGTTCAATATGTAATTGGAAATCATATGGGAACTAGGATCACAATACAACTTGAATCAAGTCTTAACTCCACATGTAGCTCCTACAAATCCACTTTTACCATAGACTATTCTAAACTTCCCCAAAAACCAGTCTTCATAAATATAGAAAACTTTGACATTTAGGAATTCAACCATGATCTAAAAATATCATGGAACTATAGAAAAAATCCCAAGATAAAAACAATGTTAATTTATTTCATACATTCTTTGGGAAACTTTTCAACAAACTGAAATTCTTTAGAAACAATCCATTTTGAATGGGGCCCATTTACAGTCACATTCTCTAATATACCTTTTTGGAAATAGGGAGGAGTCATCTACAACCTCCATCACATTTAAAATACCAATAAAAACAAGCTTAATATGATCAATTTCCTCCAAGTCGCTTTGAGTTAGGCTTTAAGTAGGGTTTCAAAGAAAAATATCTTCTTAACGATCATACATAAAAATGTGACAATCAAAACACCTCATTATTTTTGGAAAATATTATCATCTCACTAGGAAAACATACCACAAAATATTTAGGTCCCATGAAAATAATAAAACTCACAATGAGCATTAGAAGGTCCATTTTTAGCTCAAAATCATACTCTAGAAAACCAAATTTTACCAAAATTGATGTATTTGTTATCCAAAATGAGCCCCCTGCTTATTTTGGCTAACTTGCTTTCATTCTTCCCTTCCTTTTTCTTCAAATTCATTTTTTTCATGCTTCAGGGACTCAAAATTTTCTAGAAATGGCTCCATCAGATAGGATTTTTCTTCCCCTTTCTAGAAAGGTAAAATTTTCCTCCTAACTCCAAATATTTTGAAAGTTATGGCTCGGCGGAGTTTTTTGGAGAAAATTTCCCTTAACAAGCCCGCAGCCAATGAAATGATGCCATGTGGTGTCAGAGGTTGGGGCAGCGGGTAAAGTTGGGAAATTTTCCAAAGTGGGCAAAGGGTGAAAAGGAAAAAATGGCCCACAGGCCCACCGAGGAGAAGGAAAAGAAATGGCTTGAGGCTCGCCGAGCAATGAGGATGTGACACGTGTCCAGTCGGAGGTTGAAGTCGGAGGGGCAGGGAATTTTTTGGTTTTTCACCAAAATTGTAAAGGCGTAAGGGGAAATATTGAAGCACATGCCTACAGCCAATGAGGAAGTGACACGTGGCAATAAACTTGGTGTTGAGAAACCTTGTCAATGGGTAAGTTCTACACCATCGTCTAGTTTTTCTCTTTCCATTCCTCAAGTAGTACCATCTCATTTTGAATACCAAATTCCAAATCTAGCCCATGCTGCCCCAAGTGTTTATTCCATTTCTCCATCCCCTAGTCTTCTACCCCATCTCAATTCTTCTATCCTTTTCCCTTCCAAACAGCCACTCCCTACAAAGAAACAAGAGTTTCTACCTCCTCTAACACCATAAAAAATTGTAAAATCAATTAAGTCACAACCCACCCCTCCTCTTGCATTCCCAAATCCATGTTGGGAAGATAAAAATCAGAATGCCAGTCAAGGAAAACAACAACAACAAGAAGAGCATAAAAAGGATGAAAAGATGAAAAATTTGTTGAATTTGGCTCTTAAATTTAGGATTACAAAAATCCCCTTGATGGTGAAACCAGTAGAGGAGGTTAGAGTTGAAGAACAAGTGGTGGCCAAGGCTGATTTTGTTGCAGTAGAAGAAGAGAAAAAAGAAGAAGAAGATCAACAACCAGTTTTCTCATAATGTAGTGTCTGTGTTGGCACTCTACTTGAAGGAAATGCTAGTCCAATTCAAGTTGCACAATCAGCCAGGGAAAGAAGCTCTGAAGAAGATCTTGCTGTCCCAAATTATCCTCTAGAGAAACAAATTGAAGAGTTTGACTTGACATTCTTCATGTTAGAGGAAGAGTTCAATCAAGAGCAAGATTGTCTTCAAACAATAGAGGAAGGAGAAGCTGCTCCAAATCCAAAAGAAGAGGTGCACATTCCAGCTGTGGGGGAGAAAAGTGCATATCCAAAGGCTTTGAGCACAAAGCAGGCTATAGAAGAACCTTCAGTTCTTCTTTCTACTTCATCTCTCTCAAGTTCTAGTGCTGAAGAAGAGTTTGATCTCTCAAACTCAATGTTGGATGATGAAAGAAATCATGGTGATCAAGTTGCAGATCAAGAGAACACCATGGGCGAGGTTGAACATTTGCAGCAGGACAACAATGAGGTAGTTTACCTGTCTGATTTGGAGGATTGTTTTGATGAAGAGGAACCAGTTGAAATCACACCATTTTCTCCTTCATCATCCACATTCCAAAGACTTGAGATTGCTGTCATGGAGGATAAATTTCATTTGCAGCAGCCTGCATTTTATAGCAGCTCTTTGGAATCAAGATTGGAAGATTTAAATCTTCCACGTTCTTCGTTAGAGGAAAGAAAACAACAAAAGAGTTCCATCATTTCTTCCACACTGTCCATTCAAGAAGGTCTTCAAGAAGACTCCATTTTTGGAGTTGAAAATCAGATCTATGGGCATATCAAACGGATCAGACCTTTCCCAATAAAGTATTTGGATTCATTAGAGCAAAAGGAGAAGTCACAACCAGTCATGCTTGATTCTAAGCATGAGGATGAGCTACAAAGTACCAAGGATCAGTTGCCATACCTCTTCAATCCAAATGCAGAGCAACTAAAAGAGGTATTCAATTTTCTTTTAGCTGACACCTTGCTAATTTGGGTAGAAGACTAGCTTCTTGTTGATTTTCCACTCATCCAAGCAGCCATACTCAGCTCCAAATCATTTGCATGGATGCCAATTTTGAAGAAAGGAAGCTATTTTGCACAATCAGTTGTAGGGTTTTTTTAGCCCACCTTTGCTTCCAGTTAGAGTAGAGTAGGCAGGTCTTCTTTTAGCAAAAGAAGTGCTTGTGCTACATGTTCCATTTGGAGCATGTATGATTTTCAGTTTTGTACATAGTTTTTGTGGTGCTAGTTTTGCTCTTGCACAGTCCATTTTAGTGGCTTTTGTTGAAAACAACTCCAATTTAGTGGGATTCAAAGTGGCTCAGAGGGAATTTTTCAAAGTTTAGATTATTTTGTAGGCTACTACTCATGAATCCATGTCCAATGGATGCTTCAAAGGCCAGTGATCATTCATCTAGCAGGAAGATGACCCCTGAGAGTCGCCAAATTGTTATCCAAAATGAGCCCCTTGCTTATTTTGGTTAACTTGCCTTCATTCTTCCCTTCCTTGTGCTTCAAATTAAATTTTTGCATGCTTCAGGGACTCAAATTTTTTTGGAAATGGGTCCATCAGATAGGATTTTTCTTCCCCTTTCCACAAAGGTAAAATTTTCCTCCTAACTCCAAATATTTTGAAAGTTATGGCTCGACGGAGTTTTTTGGGGAAAATTTCCCTTGACAGGCCCGTAGCTAATGAAATGATGCCACGTGGTGGTAGAGGTCGGGGTAGCAGGGTGAATTTGGAACATTTTCCAAAGTGGGGAAAGGGTGAAAAGGAAAAAACAGCCCATAGGCCCGCCGAGGAGAAGGAAAAGAAATGGCTTGAGGCCCGCTGAGCAAGGAGGATGCGACACATGTCCAGTCGGAGGTGGAAGTCGGAGGGGTGGGGAATTTTTAGGTTTTTCACAAAAATTGTAAAGGTGTAAGGGGAAATATTAAAGCACATGCCTACGACCAATGAGGAAGTGACACATGGTAGCGGCGGAGCGGGGCACGGAGGTGTTTGGGAATTTTTTCCCAAAATGAAATAGAAGGAGAAAAAGGCAGGTTTGGGTCCACGATCTCATCAGCAAATGGGAGAGGAAACATGTGTCCTAGAGTAGTGCAGAGGCTGCGAAGGGTTTTTGGGAAAATTTTCCAAAATGGAAAATTTTTAAGTTTGACCCCGTTGACCTAATTTTGACCCTATTTTTTTTTGCCATTTTTGTCCTAAATCTTCAGAGGGGCATATCTTTTGATCCATAGATCTCGGTTTTTCACGTTCTTTAGTGTCATTGGAAATACTGGTGAGGTTGTCTACATGATGGAAGGGTTCAATTTTTAATTTTAATGGAGATTTGTGGGAGAAAAACGAGAAAACATCTCTGGCACGGGAAAAAATATAGAAACCGACATTCAATCACCAAATTTGAATGAAGTATGGCGCTCATTTTTTGGATCTACAGCATGGCCAAATGTACTTTGGCGTATGGGTTTATCCATGAAGCCCATCACCTTAGAGGTGAAATTTAAGGGATCTTGATCAGTATTTGGAGACTCAAAAGATCATTTCCTACGTTTTTTTCTTTCCCTTCGTTCTACTTCGCCATTAAAATCCAGATTTGGCTCATTTTGTAATGTTAGATTTTCTTGCTTCTACAAGCTCTTCTTTTCCCCTTAGCAAGTGGATTTGAAGGAGTTTTGAAACTCCCATGGAGATTGTAACATGTTTTTTGCCTCTTTTCTATTGCAATGTATTGTATCAAATCTGGGCATGATAATGTATGTTTTGTGATCAATTTTCAATCCTCTCATGCAATTATTATTGTCTTCTGATCCTTCATTGCATTTTGGTAATTTGTGCATGTTTTGTTGCTGAAATATTCATGATTTGTGTCTTTTTTTACAAAGCAAGGAGTTCAAAAATCCTTTGGCATATCACCTCTCTGTTTTTGCTTAGTTTTGTTTCCATTTCCATGTTTCTCTCAACCCTGTCTCCTTAGTAGTTTTAGAGTAGGAATTTTGAATCAGAACCTTTGCAAGAATTGCATGCATACACCTAAATAGAGTAGTAAGAGGAACCAACCTTATCTAGACATTTTTTCCCATTTACAAAGGTCCCACACTTTTGGAAAGCTCAATGTTGTGCATTCACACCAAATGACATTACCTTAGAAAAGCAGATCCATAGGTCATTTTGGGGGTACTGTGAATTTTCACTAACAGTATCTTGGAAAAAATTCTTTAGAATGACCTAAGACTTTTCATTAAGCATCATGAAAACATCCTCTCACTTTCCATACTCACCATATAGCTCAAGTATTTCTGAAACTCTCCAACCACAACGAATTACATGTGCTATATTGCATGTTCCCCAACTTCTTTCTTCCCAAGGACATTGAAACACTATCCAACCACTAAGAAATGACCTAAAAATCATCATACATGCCCTATATACCATCACTATGTTGTTACTATGCTTCACCATGACTGATTATCACAAAAACTCATGTCACCATACCATACTTCATGTTGTAGGTCTAGGAATAGTCCTAGAATGACCTGAATCAAGTCATAAAACTCATGAAATAACATTTATGACCTCTTATAAACTCATTAACACCTATAAAACACCTCTAGGACCATGTGTGACTTCATAAAAAACCTTAATCAAACTTTTGAGTACTCATATTGTGACCATACACACTGAAACATGCTCCAGAACACCTTATGACTTTACCAAACATGACACTACTAATCAACCTTCTTGGTTGACCTTTGATTAACACCTCATGGACATTGATATGAAATCATGAATTTTTTTTACCATAATTTTACTTGAAATAAATGAAAACACTGAGACACAATGGCCAACAAGAGCCAAAAGGTGACACGTGTCACTCCAAAAATTGGTTAAGTACGAGAAGCACACTTGCACAAGAGATAAATTT
This sequence comes from Taxus chinensis, assembly GCA_019776745.2. NCBI lineage: Eukaryota > Viridiplantae > Streptophyta > Pinopsida > Cupressales > Taxaceae > Taxus > Taxus chinensis. The sequence continues at coordinate 80,234,953 of CM034152.1, read as the reverse complement.
AAGGCACAATTCTCAAAGCTCTAGATGGTATTTTCATATGAAATTTTATATTATTTTGACTCTCAAGACAATTTAAAGATCAATGGAATAGGTTTCAGGACCTGATTCATATTTTATATCTAAAATATGGATCTTTTGTCTTCGGTACAATGACGTGAACCTGAAAAGATTTAGAAGCCCTAAGAAGCCCTTAGGTATTGGAACAAATGTGATGATTCCACCATGTAGATAAATAATTCATATTTCCAATAAATATTTTATTCCCTCCTAAGTCCTTTTAGAGTTCCTAAAATAATCCAAAGAAGTTTAGGTTCATATTTTGACCTTTCACTCCTTACACCTAAAAAACCCACTTTTGTACAGTTTGTTCCTAAACCTACAAATATTTCCTAAATATTCATAAATAAATTCCATGCATCCTATAGTTCCTTTTAAAAACTCCCATTTGGGTTAAGCCTCAATAGTCATCTTCTGAGAGGTGTCCACTAGGTGCAAAAAAGGCCAAAAAGAGACCTTTGAATCCTCCAAAAGAAATTCCTTATGAATGGTTCTTAATGAATCCATGATTCAACTCCCTACACATGAAACAACCCTTTAATATTAAATGAGATTTTTTTCTGGCCATTATGAGGGTAACCCAGTAACTGAGTTGGATGGAGGATAGATTTACAATGACTGGGAGGGGGATTTTCGAATGTGGGTTAGGTTATGATGACAATCTTTTTGAAGTTTTCTTGCTAGATGTTTTGCATGAAAACACATTGTTACCATAAAAAAGATAATATCCATTGATTATCAGTGGGAAGAATCCACTATCATGTTATGGTTCCTTCAGATCATCATGATTCTTTCTAACTGTCTCTGTTATACTTGAGTACTCCTCCATCAACATGGGAAACCCAACATCTTCCTTTGAAGCTATGAAAAAGTTGTAATACTTTGAATCTTGAAATAGGATATTCACCCTTGGGTCATCTAGTATTTGAATGATATATTTCATTTTCCTAATAGGAAGGATCTTTTTTATCTTACAGTTGACCAGAATGGTGGCATGCGACCAATCCATTTCTATGTCTCCTCCAACATCCCTATAGAAGCTTCTGCTCAACAACATAACATATGAGGTTGGTATGTTTTCCACAAGTATTTTCATCATGTTCTTCTTGTCGAGAAAATATGAAAATGCTACTTGATCATCCTTTACTTGAATAACAAGAGGTACTTATTTGGTTTCCATTGAGTAGCAACAATAATTAACCTGAGTGAGTGAGAGATAGATACCAAGAGATTTAGAAAATTTTATAGGCATAACATTGTCAAAGGTATCAAAGTCAATAATGTAATTATTTAGTTCATACCCATTAAAAAAAAGGATAGATAAAATTTTCTACTTTCCCATAGGTGGAGGGTCTAAAAGCAAGCAGGTTATGAGAATGAGTGGTATCAAGTACGAGAGGTAGTTTTTTCCAAGTGGCTTTTTTAGAGCATGAGCTTGAACTACTTATTTATGATAAAATGGAAAAGCCTATCGAAATGATTGGGATGATTTCTCAAGTACTAATACTCAGAAATATGAATTTTGGATTTCTTACAATGGTCAATGATTTCAAAAGATGAAGAATTGGTAAGCACATCGGGAACTATGTCATCCTTTAGATGAGTAAGATTTGTATTTTGAGGCTCAATAGAAGAAGAATTTGATTTGTCAAGAGGAGATGAAAGAGAATTACTCAAAGAGGTGGAAGGAGTCTTGGTTGAGCTAGTCTCAAGATACTTCTTGGATCAACCCATAAAAATGGAAATTGATGATCCTCCCTTTGTTGTTTTTTTCATAGAGTCACCATTTAAGGATTCAAATGATTTTTTTGGGTAGTGGAAGAATACGATTCTTTCTTTATTTTTGAGCGAGTGAACATGACATAAGAGTGTCTATCCGTATCAACCATGTATTCTTCATAATATTCATCCAGTGAGTATTCAAAATACCCAATCATAGTATATCCATCTTATTATTATTAAATTTTTGATTTCATAATTTCTTCTTCTTTATATTCATTGGTCCCACATATTGCATTTACCAATGGAGCTTCAAAGGTGAGCCTTCGGGGTGCTCATGCAATGTGATTCCTATCTCTTTTTTGATGCGAGGAATGTTGAGAAATTTCCTTCTTCAATGAAGTCAAGTCATTGAGAAACTTTTGTAGTAATGGATCATCTCTTTTATCTTTGAAACCCTAGGCCTTATTCTTCATTGAATAGTTATTTATCTTTCTTGACATGATGAGGTCATCTTCCACATCAATGTCAAGTTCTTGAGCATTGTCCAAAATGTTGGTTAAGCTCTTCATAGTATGAAACCAACTTTTGGAAACTGAGCATTCAAGAAGAACCTCTGGGTAAGTGAATGGAAATTGGGGACCAAAAGGGGGCCTTAAGTGGACACTTTTTTATTAAAAATAAAAAAAATCAACTTGTACATGTTATTTGAGATAGTTACACTCAAAATTTGAATATGTTATTAGAACATGAATTGTAGAGCTTCGAGTCTAGTTTCTAAACTACTATTTTTTTTTTATGAAAATGGTTAAGTGTAAGTGGTTTCAATATCTTTAATTTCAATAGGTGCTCCTTTTTTTGTAAAAAAATAGTAGATAGTCGCTCGTACCCCCTCCCCTAGTTTTTGAGCATAGTTTAGTATTTTTGAAAACCTTTTAGTAGAAAGATAGATAACAACATCTAGTTTGTGACATATATTTTATATATTTTTAGTGAGTTTTTTTTAATGATTTTTTAAGTACAAAGATTTTGAAAATTAAAAATAATGGAGATCCGACTGTGTCCCCCTAACTACCTCAAAAAATATCAAAAATTATATTTTTTTAACATGTATAAAATTAGGCCTAGTTTAGGACTGTATAATTTCTTTTTTCAAATTGGAGAAGAGAAAAAAAAAGATACATGACAAAAGATAAACATTTACAATCACTAAAAATAGAGGTATAAAAGACATAGTTTGAAATAAATATAAATGGAAACCTTAGAATAGTCAGAAAAATATAAAAAGTATATATTTAAAAAAAGGATAGTTTTCTTGACGTTGTAGGAATTTTTTAAAGAAAGATAACAATATTTTTGTAGGATTTAGTATGGTGAAAGGTGTTTTTTTGCATATTTTGTCAAAAACATGCAGATTGCTTTGTTTTTACAGGTCTAAGGTGTAGGTTTGGGAAACCAACGGAATTCCAAGCTTGTAAAATCTTGGTTTGGGTGCATAATAAAGGGAACACATACGCATTAAAACATGTACACGTTCCTTAGAGTATATGCATTATATGTGTTTGTGGCAGGAATTCAATGTTTAAGTATAAGTTTTATATATTTATTATTATTGATACTTTATTTCTTATAATTTAAATTTATTTTAGTAAATATAATAAATTAGGGTCACTCTACACCTTATGGAACTAGTCTAATAGCTCCATGAGTCACAGTTTAGGAGATAGTTTTTTATAATCTAATCTAGTCAGTACATAGGTAATTTTTAGAATTTTAGAATTAGGCCTAAAGATTTTAGCGTTTAAATTCTAGAATTGATGTATATTTTGGGAAATAATATAGTCATTATTTAGGTTTTTTTGATTTTTGAATTGCTTACTGATATTTGTAGGAGTATTAAATGTGTCAAACTTAGTTCTTACAAACCTCACAACAATTAAAGGAAATAACACCTGCTCAAATATATGCACTCATGAAATGTCTTATAGTAATAACAAATCAAAACACATGTAAATTTTTTAATTAATTTTCAAATCCTTTACAACATATATAAATACTACTCCCATTATTGGGGTTGTTATAGAAATTAAAAAAAATCCTAAAACTATTACAATGGTGTTTCTTCATGACCCTTAAAAAGTTTCACTTTGTTCTATGTGACTCAACTTGTCTCTCTAGCCCCTCAAATGGTAGACTTGAATCACTTCATGCACACATTGTTTGCTTTACTTTTGTAATCAATGCACATTATACAATTTAACTATTACACAAAGCATTCATGAAATCCTTGTGTAATCATCACCATCACCAAATTTTGTGTTGCACTTTCCTTTATTCATTATCCTTCTCACCATCCTTGTGTATTCCCATGTACTTAACTAATATTGTAAAAAATATGTAAGAAATTCAATTTCCCTATGATACTTCTGCATTACAATGTACCTTCAAATTGAATCGAATTGACTGATTGATTCATGCATATATTTTTATTTATTCCTATATGAAGTAAAAAATCAAATAATATAGTTCTAATAAGTTTCACATGGCTCAATTTAATCAATATTTTTTATCTTATTGAAAAAAAAAAAAAACTATGTAATACATGATATAATTAGTGGGTATAATTGAGTCCGAATTCACTTTTGTGATGTAAAATATCTGGCATTAAAAATTAAAAATATTAAGCATGAAAACTAAGCCTCTAATTGAAAATTAGGCTTCCCAGTCACTGTGCATCCTTCATCTAGCCAACCTACCTTTAATTCAACTTTCACTGTAACTCAAATAAAATTCCTAAAAAGGGTTTCAAGTTTATTTTAGTGTGTAGGGATGATTACCAAAGGTGATAAATTAATTGAGTAAGATTTAGTGAAAGAAAAATTCCTCCAGAGGCCTAAAAAGGGACATCATGGGGATCACACTGTGACAATGAATAGATCAGGGTGTCAATGTGTACAAAATACATTCACTTTAATAATGGGTGCAATAAAGAGATTCACAAGCTCTGTGAAGGATCTGATACATCAAATACCTAATTGAAATTCAATTGATCAAGGGAATGATCATTATGAGAATGATGAGAAAGGATAACCATGAGTGGTGATGGCAGTTATCTCAAGCTCAAAAAATGGTGCATATTGTTTGAGAGTGTTTTAAACAATTAATCAATATTTGGTGATGTGCTTAGATATTGCGATTCAGGGGTGGATTTTGCATTGCTTCAATGGATTTGGAGGTCACGAACATGGATCTCACCCTAAAATATTCCTTCAAGTCTCATTAAGGGATAATTCCTTCCATTTGGAGGAGGAAAACTATTTCCATGAAGAGAATCAAGCAAAGAGGTTTCTAGATACTATAAGCATGTTTCCACTCAGGGGACATCTTGGTTAGGGAAGTGAATTTTGAAGTTAAAAATATTTTCGTTACTTAAGTCATCACTTGAGGTGTTAGAAACATGTTTTCAACTCATGGTAACTCACTTTTATAACTTTTTTTAATGATGAATGGAACCATGACATCATTTTTGAGGTTTGATGTCCCCTTGTCCATTTTTTTTCAAAAGAACGAGGGCAAGGGGGACAAAAAAAATGTGCTCCTCTATTGTGGATAAGTTTTTTCACTCAAAAACATAGCCTAGGGTATTAGGAAGATGTTTTCTATCTGAAAAATTATCATTGATATCAAAGGAAGTTGAAGGAGATAACATATTGGTTAGATTAATTGATGTCAAAAGATGTCATGCAAAATTTAACTGACATTCCAGAGTGTTGAAAGAGTGTTTTCTGTCACTTCAGAGTCTCATACTCTTTCTTTTGAGTCTCATATAAAATTATTTGGACTCTATCTGAATTTTATTCGATTGCTTCGGAGTTTGTATGAATTTTGTGGTTTGTCTTGGTATGGGACCCAAAAAAATTTCCAACCTTTGTAATGCATCCTTTAGAGTCTAACTAAAATAAGCTAAACTACCTCTCTCCTTGAGAAAATATGTGGATGATGTTTAGGAAGGTTTGAATCATGTATACATTAATCTAGAATACTATAAGAATCTAATTTTTTGATAAAACCCTATTTTAAATCTCTTTTCTACCATAAGGCTTAGTCCTAGAAATGTATTGTGAGAAGTTTTGGTGTTCCCATGTAGAGAGGGATTTATGACAAGAATGATTTTTAAATTTTTAGTAGAGAGGAAAAAAGAAAATAAAGTTTTAATATGTGTATAAAAGTATCCCTATAGGATTTCTCATTCCATCATATATAACGGTCTCGTATGCCTTGGTAGCTTGGAGTAGCTCATCATGGCTTGTTCCTTAAAGAATGTTTGAACATAATGGCAAAGTTAGGATATAGAGATCATCAACTCACTCCTTGAGTATCAAATTTCATCCACTTTCTTGACCATGAGTGGAAACATCACAACATCAATGGAAAAACACATTATAAGATCAATGGAAAAAATTTCAAGACTTGATTATGCCTAAACCTAAAAATTTAGGCCCATTTTTAGCTGGAACCGAAAGGGGCAGCTATATTGTTTTGAAATTCTTCATGAAACCTTCAAGATTTAGAGAAAATGAATTTATCCAACATGTATAGGATTCACATAGCTTTCCAATGCCTATTTATTTTCCCTCCTAACTCCTTGTAGATCTCATAGAATCTTCTGGAGAGTTCAAGTTTCACCATTAGAGTGTTTGTTCCCTACACCTAGAAAACCCATTGTTGAGCATATAGTCCTTGAATGAGAAAACCTTTCCTAAATATTACTAAATTATCTTTAAAAATTCCAAGATTCCCCAAAATCACCTCTAGATTCTTAATCTCTTTCCTAAACTTTCCCAAATAGTTTTTGATTATCTCTAGAATGGCCAAACTAACTAGCATGAAAATTAAAAATTTTGAATCATGAAAACTTAGCCTTTAATTGATAATAAGGCTTCTTAGTCAGTGTGCATCCTTCCTCTAGATATCATGCCATCAGTTCAAAATTTACCATAGATCAAAGCAAATTCATAAGAAGATCATTCAGTGGTTTTTAGGGTGCAAGGAATATCGTCTAAGTTGATTGATAAAATCATTTAATTTTGATGAGAGATTACTTGCTCTGAAGGCCTAAAAAGGCCATTTTACCATTCTGTAGCTAATTCAACACCCTTTGGAAGTTTTTAGAGAAAATATAAAGAATCTGATGGTGATTTCATAGAGAATTCAATATTTCTAAGTAAATTTAAGAAATTTTAGGAAATAAAATCTCATTTAGGAGTAATTTGTTTAAGAATGGGTTTTCAGGTGTAGGAATGAAACCTAACTTCTATGGATATTTCTAGGATTTATGGAAAGAGTTAGGATGAAAAAAAGGAATTGGAAAGATATTGGAATACTCTAATTTTTCCAATAATCAACATTGATTCAAAGCTCAAATAATTCTTAAGGCACTTTTAAAATCTCTAGCTGCCCCTCCTAGTTTAAAATGAAATAGGACCTAAATTTTGAGTTGCTGACAGAATTAGATTTTTAAAATAGTTTTATTGATCATAAAATGTGATTTAAAGTGTTTAAAGTGAAGTATGGATGTTACGAACATGTAAATAATCCTAAAATTTCATTCAAGGAACCATTCCCTATCTGGAGGAGGAAACCCATTTCCATGAGGAACAACTTGAGAAAAAAGGTGTCCATCTACCATAAACATGCTTCCACCTAGGTGTCATATTTTTCAAGGAATTGAATTATGGAGGATTCATCATGTTTAAAGGTGAAATGTGGAGATCAAGGAATGAATTGATGATCATCATATCCTGACTGTGTTATTGTACCAAAATCTCTCTAAAGAACAAGTTAAAATGAGCTAGTCATACCACCAAGGTATCTAGGACCATCATGTGTGAAGTATTAAGACATAATCTATCTCCATGAGAGACATATGCAAAAATAAGTGTATGAAGATATTGAATTTGATTCCATGAAATAATAATTTTAGAGCTAGGAAAGGTGAGGGGATTATCTTCATATGGAGTACCCTGTTTCTAAGAATGAGCAATCATCTTAGTTCACTTGATGCAATTCACTTGGTATTGTTCTTAAAAACTCATTCAACACATAGTAGTGTGATCAAACCTTAAGGAGGAGGTACATTAAAATCACTTGAATTTTTCCATAGGACATGAATCCCTTTTAGGGAGAAATCCTCTATCTACAAAGTGAGGATCTCATTTTAGTAATAATCAGATAAGTAACATAGAGTTGATTCATTGTCACTAAAGTGAATTATGGACCAAATTTCAAACTTGATACCAATTCTAGCAGGGGTAGCGTCAAAATCCAATCTAGTAGGTAAAAAAACCTATAAAATGACTATATGATTTCCCAAAACAAAGATCGATTACTATATATATGCTCTGCAATATTTAGGTCCTTACTAAAATCCTTAAAATGAGTAAGTACTTACCAGATTAGATTTTGAAAAACTATCTTCTAGATCATAACTATTCGAGCTACGAGACCACTTCCATCAAGTGGAGAGTGACCCTAATTTCTTATATTTACTAAAATAAATATAAATAAATAATAAAAGTATAAATAAAAAATAAAAGAAATCTTTTAGTCATTTTATGTATCCTTAATATAACTCTTTAAACCCAAGCGCGCTAGCCTATCACCCAGTGGGCGTTGGGCACTCACCCAAGGCATGCACTAGCACCGAGCCTCTCCTTTATGTGAGCATTATGAGAAGATATTTCCATTCACATAAAATTAGATGCAGAAAAGTAAGTGATCATGTATTCGTTATGAAAGCATAGGATGAGCTTGTTACATCTATACCCATTAAAATAATAGAAGAAACATCATACAAAGAACAAATCTGATTCATAACATGAAGGAAAGACACTAGGGTTTGCACCCATGAACCAGATATTCAAAACAAAGCCATTTATTCATATTAATCATAGTTTTAGTAACTACATTACATTCAAAAGGGTCATAACAGACCAAATGTATCAAGATAGAGATCTAATTCATGTATAAAAAGTCCTAGCTATGCTTCCCTTATTACAATTTTTTTGAAGACCCATCCATCTAGATATACTAACATTCCTACAGTTCTCTAATAATAACCCCAACCCCTAGAACCTTCTAGTATTTATGCAAAGCTTCACTTTCCATCATTTCTATGATGATCTTGATGCTTCTCTTGTTCATAATTTTTTTCTTCTACCCGAGAATCTCTATTAATAGGTTTAGCACCCACCACCATGCCTTTCTTTAGGAGCAGATTGAATGCCAAGTGTCCATGTGGTCCTCTAATGGAGCATTCTTGTTCTATTCTGATCTCTCCACTTTTTGCAATGATGTCTTCCTTGGAATATTCCATACATGGAATATTCTTTCCTTGATCACCAAACCTCCAGGCTATCACCTTATCCACTTGGCACGCCTAGTTAGGTCATGTTTTTCCTCAAGCACCTCTTGGAAATCCAAGTATGGCTAAGTCCTTATATCCTTTATTTGACCAAACCTCATAAGGCTTCAATTGCTTCCATTTTATTTTTAACCTTGGAAAGGATATTATCCCACTCCGCCTTGTTTCCCTTGTTATTTTCTTGGAACTCTTTCAGATCTGCCTCATGTGTAGCAACTAGATTACTTATTACTCTATCCCTATCACCACAATTATCATACATGGCCTTAGCCATACATGCGGCAGTCTGTACATCAGTAAAGAGTTTGGAATATTGAGTGACTGTCTCCCTAATCTTATACTTTTCTTCCTTCTTCTAACACGCCAACGCCTCTTCTAATGACTCTAAAGCAAGCGACTTCCTCTTCATGGTGAAGATGCAAGTTAAGTATTCCAAGAACTACAAGGTTGGCTCATACTTTTGTTCAGGTGGGGTCAGGTGTGGATGATCTAAGAAAATAGCATTTGTAATCATTTCAATTTTCTTGTACACCTCCCGCACCTTCACCTTTTCCTCTCTTAGCTTGTGCCTTAACTTTTCCCTGATTATCTCTTCCTACTTCAAATCCTTGCTTTTCTCAATGAGCTCCTCCTTTTTCTTCTCTAATTCTCCTTCCAAGAATCTTACCCTGTCATTCCCCCCAAAAATTCTCACCTCAACCTCAATCGAAACATTGTTGAGTGCATTACATACTTTCTCATCAGATAACTACTGAGCATTCACCAACGGGTTTATTCCTTTGGTTTATGGAATCATCATCAGTGGCCCTTGGTTTACTTCAAAATCAGGCTCATCGATATGGGACTCAAATGTCCATGCAAGGAGTTGGTCTGTAGGAATGGTGCTTTGGAAGTGCATGTGCAGTACCTTGTTTGGATCATTGATATAACCCATCTCTTTCTCCTCTACTACAACTATACTCTTCCCTCCTATGCATGCTGCCTTAGGAAAACTCAGTACTAAGCTGAGATCTCTACCCATGCTCCTGTACTCATTCCCTATGCTTTTCTCCCCTATCTCCTTAAGCACCTCTTCAACACTGCACTCTACCTCCTGATCCACCAAGTCCTTAATTATGCCCACTACTTCTCTCTGCATGGCCTCCTCTATTTCCTCCTTGGTGATGTTTGGGGTCCTTTGATCTTTAGTATTTACCTCCTTGCTTCCTCCCTTTCCATGAGATTCTCCTTCCTCCTCATCCTTCTCTTTACCCCTTTCTTCCTCAGAGTCGTGCACATCATACATGGGATGGTTATGAAATTATTCATGCTCTTCATTGTCATTTTTTCCTTTGTAGGCTTCCAGGATCTCTATTTTTTTTATTCTGCCTTCTTCCTTCTCTACTATCTTCTGCTTCCTCTTAACTGGGGATTCTTCTATTTCCTCCCCAGTAGGTGATTCTTTTCTAGGTGAATCTTCTTTCTCTGGAACCTCCTCCTTAGGTGTCTTTCCTTTCTCCTTAGTGGGAGAATTATTTCTTTTAGCATAAGTGCTCGGATTTGTGCCTAACTCCTGTATGCCCATAGATTATGTTGGTTGCACACTCGGTGCTTTCTTCTTTGAAACCTCCTCTCTCTCCCTCTTCCTTAGCACTGCCTTCTTCATTACAGTGGGATCCTATGAGATGGAGACATCATTCTCAAAGTAGGCACCCTTCTCATACTTGGGCCTGATGCATAGGTACACTCTTGCTAGGGTCCTTCCAGCAATTGGTAGCATCACCAATTTTATCATTTAAACCTCATGGGAGACATACTTCTCCACATAAGTATGATTTTTTGGGTATACGAGATTTCTTAGTATGCTGGATGGTCCTAGTCTATCTCGCTAAGGTCGAACCTTAGTCTTTTTGCTTCCTTAAAGAGATTGAATCCTTCTTAGAAATATTGCGTGGTGAAAGAGAAAGGAAGTTTGCACCATGGACTCTTGGTCTCTTCTGTCAATGTGAATTTTCTAATGCAGAAATTATGGTAGAAAGTGAAATCAAGTTCCCCTTGTACTAGCACTAGAAATTGTTCGGGTATCCTCCATTTAGCCTTGAATGCATCATGTATTCTCTTATATAATTTCTCCAAGCGTGCCTTATGGGTGGCCGTCATGGTGCCACAAGTGTATTTTTCAAACTTCTTCGTGGGGAAAGGGTATTCATCTTAATACTACCATAAAAACTTCTTTGGTCCATTAGGAACTCCAATTTCTAAGAAGATGATGGTGAGGAGAACATTGCCAAACATAATATTTTCTCCCTCGCACATGACATTTATTATGTTTTCCGCAATGAAAGAGGACAAGTTATAGATAGTCCCGTATGAGATTTTTCTACACACATTAAACCATGCCTTTTTGATATCTGTGTACGTTTCTTTCCCATTTAGCTTGGATACCAAGCATGCGGCCATCCCGATTACAATGTCAGAGATATCGGGGATGTCAAAGTAGTGATACCCCTTCTTATAGTCATAAGTCTTCACGGTCTCCTTAATGGCTTCTTTATCCTCCAAGTCATCATCTAACGGATCTCCTTCATAGACAAGGCTGGTAAACTTAGAGATAAGCTGGGGATTCATGCACATTATTTGTCATGCGAAGTAGAAGTGGTTATCATACATGCATGATATGAATCATTGGTACAAGCACTCAGGATTTCCAAAATAGGGAAACTCGTAATGTTGCAGGAACCTGTATTTCTCCATCTTTACTTTCTCTTCGTCATCATAGATTAACATCCCCTTTGGTGTCTTCTTGTCAGTTGGATAGACTAGATGTAACACCATCTCCTTCTCCATGGTGCGTATGTGATGGTTATAGTTACTCACTGCCATCTTCCTTACATGGGATACCTATTCTTTTTCAAGAAACACTCCATCTGGGTACTACATGTCGGCATACCACTCCTCATTGAAACAGGTGGTGGAAGTCTATTTTCCCTTGCCCTTAGCCTTCTTTGGTGAAACGATTGCCTTCCTTGGTGCCATTTGCTTATCGGGTTAAAAACAAGTCTCCTTTTCTCCTCTTCCTCACTCTGCTCAAATTTGTGGCTCAACTTTGCAAAACAATCCCTCTACTTTCATGCCTTAGCTATAGAACCCTAACCTAGAAAACCCTTTAATAAGACAATGCACTTTTCTGAAACCTTCTTCCCTACACCCGTGTACTCTTTCCACTCTGGTTTGCAATTTACACACTTCATATTTTCACACTTATTCCTGCACATAAATATTTCTTCACGGATGCTCTAGTTCACAAGAGCTCTTCAATATCATGATAGCGAGGTAAACAATGATGTGCCTGACCCTATACTTATAGATTTTTACCTATCTCCCATAATAAATGCTATGCCACCTACTAATGTAATTAGCATCAAATGTGGATTTTTCCACTAAAGCTGATCTTAATCTCTCTTACCCCCATGCCCAATCTTACACAAAAATTATCTACAACCTTTTGGAACACAGAAAACCTTATTGACCGAAGACTCTTACATGCGCGTTAGCAGCGCCGAAGGCACTTCTTCTATCCTTGACTTGATTCTTTCCCTCACCTACCTCATGTTTTTCCTGTGCTTCTCATCCTTTGTATGTGGTCTTTGTAAAGCCTTATCCTGACACCAAAATTTCTTGTCCACGTTTCTCCATGCGTGTGCTTTTGATTCTTTAGCTCGGGCCATTAAAACGAAAATTTCACTACCAACTTTTATCTCACTTTGCACTACTCCACCCCACACTAAAATAGATGTGTGGTCCTCTATGCATACACAAAATTTAAAAATAATAAGTGATTACCGGCGCACAAGGTATGTAAAATAACAACAAAAATAGAAAGAGACAAGCAACGATAAATGGAAACATAGGAAAACAAAAATGCATTAAGGGAAATCCTAGGCTAAATGGCAATATTGCCTTATTTACAACACTAGGAAGACTTATTTATAGTAGGGCTTCAACCTAATCCCATTGAAATTTCCTGGTAATTTTGTCCCATCTAGTGCTTGTAACTAGAAATCACCTAAATCAAGGATGTACGAGATTATGTATGGTCTCAACCAATGGAATTTTAGCTTCTCAGGATGGCACAAAAATTTAGAGTCATATAAAAAAACCATCTTTCCAACCTCCAATTGTTTATTTTTGACATGACGATCATGACATGCTTTTTGTCATGCTTTCTCATCTTTCTGACTCCATCTAGCTAGTGATCACCTTTCATCTAGCTGTATTAACTTATCAATTCTTTCCTCGAGTGCATGTTCATCAGCTAATCCTCATGCACGTGCTATATGAATTGATGGTAGCATAAATTCAACTGGTAAAATAGCCTCTGCACCAAACACCAATTGAAATGATGTGGCCATGTTCAATCTCTTGTAGGTTGTCTTGTATGCCCATAGAATGATTGATACCTTGTCATCCCAATCTTGTCTTCCAACGTATAATTTTTTGGTCAATGTGTGGCTTAGTATCTTGTTAAATGCCTCAGTAGTTCCATTTTCTTGGGGGTGATAAGGGGTGGTTTTATGATGGGCCATCATGAACTTTGCCAACAAAATCCTGACCATATCATTCAAAAAATGTGTACCCCTATCACTGGTTAAGCTTAAAGGACATTGATACCTACTGATTATGTTTTCCCACATAAATATTGTTGTTTTTGCTACTGTGGAATCCTTTTTAGGTGTTGCCTCCACCCATATTATGAAATAATTAGTGTAAGTGATGATGTAGCGTGAACCGGTCCTTCGCACGATAGGTGAAATTGGTCCTACAAAGTCAATTGCCCACTTTTCAAATGGTTCTGCGCTAGCTATTTGTCTCAAGGGCATCTCATCCCTTCTTCCAGGTTTTCCAAGGTGCTAGCAATGGTCACATGCCCTACAAAACTCAATACAATCGTGGTAAAAAATTTCCCACCAAATCCCTGCAAGTAGAATATTTCATGCAGTTCCATTTCCTGCATAGTGTCTTGTTGTAATCCCACCATGTGCTTCCTATATAATTAGAACACGCTCATGTTCTAACTTGCATCGGTGCAGAATCTCATCACAACCTAACTTGTATAAATATTCACCAATTAACATGTAGGGTGTAACACGTATAGCTAATTTCTTTCTCTCCAAATCCTTCATTCCTTCCGATGCCACACCTGTATTGAGAAACACTGCGATATCCTCTAATTCTGAGGGCATGCTCCACAACCTAAACAATTGTGTGTCTAACATTGTATCCTCAATGCTCTGTGTGTCCTCCCCTGAGTCAACTCTTGATAAATGACCATGTCCTGAATTACTCTTTCCATGTTTTACTACAAATAAAGAACTCAAATTCTTGAAATAACAGGACCCAATGGCATATTTTCCCTTCTAAAACAAGCTTGTTAACCAAGTATTTTAATTCCATATGATCTATGTAAAATATGAAGGGTGTCACCAACAAATACTATCTAAATTTGTGTAGCGCGTAGATCATTGATAATGCCTCATGCTCAGTAGTGATATAGTTCTATTCTACTGGTGTCAACTTCCAACTAGAAAAACACAAGGGATGGTCAACAATCCCTTCCCTAGGTTGTGCTAGCACTACTGCAATGGCTGTCCTTGAGGCATCAACATACACATGGAAAGGTTTATCCCAAGAAGGAAAGTGTAACATGGGTGCAGTAACAAGTCTATCATTCAATGTGTCAAATGCCCTTTGTTGCACCTCTCCCCAGTGAAAGTCACTCTTGTGGTTTATCAATTCCTCCAAGGGCATGCCGATCTTGTCATATCCCTTAATAAATTTCCTAAAGTACCCCGTATGCCCAAGGAATCTTCGCATTGCACTTTCACTGGTAGGTTCCTCCAATCCCACAATAACTGCAACTTGGGTAGGATCCACTAACAAACCTTCCTTAAATATAATATGCCCCAATAGGGTTCTAAATTGAATAGAAAAAACACATTTCTTAATGTTGAGGGATATCCTTAACTACCAACATATTTCAAACATCAACCTCAAATTTTCACAATGGTCTTTTTCTAGTCCATACACAGTCCAGTCATCTATCCTAAAGAAATTTATGGATGAAGTCCTGAAATGTTTGTACCATAATGCACGAGAACAAAAAAAGTGCATTCTTTAGTCTAAAAGGCATGACCGTGTAGGAAAAACTTCCCCAATTAGTGGTGAAAATTTTATTTTCTTGATCTTCCTTTGTGATTCTAACTTGGTGATGCCCTAAGAACCCATTTGTGAAGGAATAGACCTCACTCTTGGTTACTCCTTCCATAATTTCTTCAGTGAAGGGGGTTGGAAAAGGGTCAATGAAACACACTGCATTCAGGTCCCTCTAATCAACACATATCCTTATCCTTCCATCCTTATTAATTATTATGACCATGGGGTTTATCCATTCTGATTCCTCCATAGCTTCAATAATGCCTGAAGTAATCATATTTTCTATCTCCTCCATGACCCATACGTGCAAATTTGGATTCATCCGATATGTTCTCTTTCGAATCGGGAATTTACCTTCCTTCAACTTGTTCTTCATTTCACCCAAGGAGTGGTGAACACCTTTGAGTTCATGGTACCCATGTATAAATAGATCCTGAAACTCGTGCAATAGATCGATGATTTTGGAAACCTCTTTTTTTGACCAATAATCTCAAATAATAGCTTCCTTTGGTTCCACCTCTGAACCAATTGTTAATCTTATTCATCTTCAGGGGCTCATGGTAGGCGCACACTCACTCATCAGCACTATCCCTAACATCACACATACCTTCAGTATGTTTAACATCTAATTTTTCCATCTCCTCTCCATCAATCACATAGACCATTTTTCCTTTTTATTTTTCCATGCATGTACTCTCAAGTTGTATCTCTTCTGATTCTTCCTCCTCAAATCGCGTCTCCAAACCAGGTTCACCTAATAAGTCCAGTAGGCTATATTCTGCCATAACACTATCTCCCATTGTTAGGCGCTTAACAACCTGTAATTTCTTATCCAATGATGTCTTGGTTCTTTGATACTTGAAAGTTTGAATGAGATCAGCTGTCAATTCTTGCCAGTTTCTTGTCTAATGGTGTAACTCAAAATGAATGTACCACGCATGTGCATAGCCTTGTAAGGTGGAATATAGCTTATGCACCCATAAAGAAGGTGAAAAATATTTTGCGTATTATGTCCAAGGCTTCTAACATGCTTAGAAATGAAATGAGGTGGGCTCCTTCCCATGGTAGTCTTATATGACAGTGGGTGCATTGCTTCAAGAAAACCTAATAGAGAACATGATTCTTACCTCATGCCACTCTAGAAGGCTATCAGGATGTGTCGCCCACCAATGTGCTACGGTCCTGAGTAGGTTATAACTAAGCATCCCTCTTCTTTCGACCTCATTTATCCACTGAGCCTCCATTTATTTTAAGAAATAATCAGGGTTGACCCCTTGAAAATAACTTGGTAATTTCTTCCTTCCTAGGTGCTTGAATGAGCATTCCTTTTTTACCATTGTTATAGAGCCTCTTAAGTATCACTCGATTAATTCATAAGTCCCATGTGCCCAATTTTCACATGTTATGCTAGTTGTATCACTCATAGATTGAGCATCTTCAAAATGGATTACCCCCTATGTAGGATGAATTACCTTAGGGTCCCTAATATAACACACATAAATCATGTCACGGAATTCCTCTCCTAAGGGCTCAATATAGGGTGCTGACTTCCCATCCATCAAAGGGATGATAACCTATTCTTCCTTGTTCTCAAAACTAATATACCCTTTATTGAACCGTAGGTCAGCATTGTGCTTGTAACACCAAGGGTGCCCAAGTAACACTGGGAAGTTATCTGCCTCGACTAACGCTAATACCTCAAAATCCCTAGTGAGCTTGGCTCCTTAGAGAGTGATATCCACATCCTTAATGAAACCAATGGGAATTTCCTTTGTTTTTTTAGCCATATACAACACATTCGAAGATGGCTGTAATGGGGGCCTTCCCATTTGATGCCACACATATAGAGTGCGAACATTGACCTGTGCGCCTGTGTCAATCAAAATTTTACTCATGATCCACCCATCTACAACAAAATTTATGGTAATCTCCTTGCCATAGTCAAGGTTTTGGGGAGGAAGGTTAGCATGTAGGAACCTGCCTCTCGCACTCAGCTCTGGCATGCGGTACCTTCTCCCGTAACCATTTTCCTAGCAAGGGAATGATAATATCTTTCCTTAACATATTGCATACTTCCATGACCTCATCGAGATCCTTTTGTGGAGCCTCAATACTCTTCCTGTGCTCCATCTGCCTCGACTACTCCTTTAGGAATTAGATCTCTCCTTGTAGACTATGAATCACATCCATATTCTCTTAATACACCTCTTTCAGATGGGTAGGGTCTGGATACTTCCCTTGTATCACTTATTCTCTCATAACTAGTGGTTTCTTCCTTAGTATTTCCCTGGCGTGTATGACCTCTTCTTGCATCATCATAATTACCGGTTCTAGTTCTAAATTGTGCATCACCCTTAGCATCCACTACGAGTCAGATTTATTCACACTTATCATTCCAGCACCTTTGTACTTTTGGTGCTGCTGGCTCATATGCTCATATACCCTTAGGAATTCCTCATACTGATGTTTCTTTCCACACCATGGAAACTACAATAGATAAGGATATTTACACTTGTAGTGCTAAATGGATCCACAGTTGTAATAGGTTCCACATGGGAACTCACTGCTTCATCCATGGTTACTACAATCACAAAATCCTCCTCAAAAGCTTCTTCCAACTGCCCCTCCATATGTGTGCCCTTCATAGTGGTGGCGATCATCCTTAGAACTTCTTGTAAGGATGGTCTGGCACACACCAATATCAATGGCATCATGTATTTGGTCAATCAGTCTGTAATCCTTGGTGTCATGAGTAGTAGAGGTACAAATCTTACAATAACAAGATAATTTTTTTTATGGATCATGTGCTACAGTAGTGGACACTTACTTGTATCATGATCCATGTGGAAAATATCATAGTCCACTATCATGGCATGTATCGACCTTCAAGGAAAACTGTCCTTTGTATGTCCCTCTATCTCACAATCCGTACACCATAGACCACTGTGATTCTCATGCACTAAGTTCACAGATAGTTTTTCCAGCTACTTTTCCATTGCAAAAATCTATGCTTCAAGTAAAGGGATAACACTAGTATCCATGCTTCTAACAACCTCAACATATAGGGAAACCTTCAAGGGCTCACGTGGGTCTATGAAAGTCTTGTGAGAAAGCACTCTTCTAAATGGTGTTATCAACCCTCCCAAAACCATTGTGCATGTTGAGAAGGGTGAATATAAAAAGATAATTTTGATAAGAGAGTCTTAAAACATGTGTCATATTCCCGCACAGTCTCTGCCATCCCTTGCTGGATCTCCTTTAGCACGCTGATGATATTCTTTTAGAACTCAAGGATGTGAAATTCAGCCAAGAAGGCATTCGTGCAATGGTATAATCTACCACCCTTCTGATGGGGGTCATACTTCTGGTACCAACTATGCATGCGTCCCTTACAACATTGTTACAAACTGACATTGCCTTCCATTCTGGGGTAGTGATCTCCTTTTACGTGCCATAATAAACTCACACTTGTGTACATGCTCTGCTATGCATCCTCAACACCCTTGTAATATGGTAGGTGGAGTAGACATCTCAAAAAATACTTGAGGTGTTGAGGTCCTTGTCTTCACTAGATCCAAAACCTTGATTCTCCTCTTGTGTTTCCTCCTCCACTAGCACCACTAGATCCACCAAGCCCTATGCCTCCTGATCCACTAGATCCACCTCCAGATTTGTCAGGTCTACCAGGTCATCTAGCTCCTATTCCACCAGATCTACCTCATGTGGATGGTAATAGGCCTGAAGTGGTCATGCCTAGTGTTCCCAATGTACCATTGCCGATAGTCTGTGATATTGCACCACTACCAGATGTGTTTTCTACGCCACTTAAATACACGATACCCAAAAATTTGTGTACTCACATTTTGCCCAAATGTTGTTCTCAAACAATATAGCTCCAAACATAGTGAAATTTTTTGTGCAGCCATAGATGTACCAAATGAAAAATTACATCTCCTAGGAGGAGCTATGGTCACTTCCACTGAGTACCAACTAAACTAGCAAGTACTTATGTCTTGATTACTAGAAAACTAAGAGCAGGGGTTGGTCACCCAGTGGGTTAAGATGCTGCACCTATGACTCTCTTTCTCCAAGTGACGAACTCTCATCAGAATTAAAGGGGTTTCTCTCTTGTGCTTTCCAAGATGGGGTAACACAGACTGCTCAGGATCCACATCCTAACTCATGAATCTCAGTTGCACATCACATTGTCTACCTCCATAGATCCATCACTCTGGTAACCTCACGTTGTCTAGCCAACTCCCTCTCTCGAGATTCATTATACTTGAGCCACCTCTCTCTCTCCTTTCTGTCTCCGCTACAAGTCTCCACCATCTCCACCACACCAGCTTCCACATCCCATGCACTCAGTGAGAGTTTAGTTAGCCATAGGGCATGCTTCCAAACTCAAAGTAATGATCAGGATCTTACTAGCTAATGGAATAAGCATGTAAGAAAGATCATGTGGGTTCTCATAGGAACTCGAAACTCTAGTAACCTAAAGACAAGAAGATGTTGAGATTACATACTCCAATGTGTAACTAGTCAAAACACCTCTCCATGAGTGATCAACAACACAAGTCCAGGTTAGATCAGCATCCTAAAAAAGTCTGATATTCCTCCTAGGTCTAAATACGAGGTCTATAATACCAACTTGATCCTTGATGCATATAGTAAATAGCCATTCATACAACTCTACTAGGAAACAATATAAGAATGTCTCATAGAGCTTGTGATAATGAAGTCTATCCTCCACCCATTTACATGCATCATACTCAGATCTAGTGCTGAACCTCTGAGAAAACTCATTCTCTGTGATTTTAAACTAGGCTTTGACACTATCTAAGGTGAAGATGCTCTATCATCACAAATCATTCTCACAACATATTCAAAAATAATTCCCAATGGAACCAAAATGTAGTCATCATTTACCTCTATCCTCTAATATTTCTCTTAACTTCAAGCCCTTCGGCCTATCACCCAAGTGTTGGGAACTCGCTAAAGGTGCACGTAGGATTCGAGCCCCTCCTTTATGTAAGCCTTGTGAGAATGATATTCGTAATTAATGGAGGAAAGGTTTGCAAAACAAGAAATGACATGCATTTAATCTAATAAAGAGGTATTAGATCTAGTTCATAAGCCCATAAATAACTTCATGAAATATCACATAGAACATCACAACAACATAATGGAAAAACTATTTGAACCCATGAATAACATTTAGAAACAGCACTAGCATTCTAGTTTATATGCACAAAGTAACCACATAACATAGTTCCATATGTTGATTAAGATCCAAATTATCACTAGCCATAGATCTAACATATAAGACATTTTAGCATGCTCATACCATATACATCATAAATAAAATTCAAATCCCTTACAAAACTAACATCTGAACTAAGATCCTAGCTAATGATTTCCCATTACAACCCTTGTCCAGACCTAAGGTGATACATATATGCTTAATAACAACATTATTGTAGCACCTCCTTTCCTCTCTTGTTCTCTATTTATTTCAGACCCCTCTTTTAAATAGAATCTGGATTCACCGACATAGCTTCATCCATGAGCAGATCACATGCCAAGTTGAAGTGTGGTCCTCCATGATCGATCAAGTTCATATGCCATCTTGCAAAGCCTTCCATTAACTATAATGATCCTCCTGTAAATATTCCCTATGTGGAATAATATTTTATTGACCTCCATGGCTCCAGGTTAGCACCATATCTGTTCATCATGCCTACTCGGGCCTTCACATGTTTTTTCCTATGACACCGCCTTAAAAATGTGGCCAAGTCCCCATACCTTCTTCTGCTTCTTTGCACCAACCTCTTCTACTTCACACCTTTCCTTGAGTTCCTTCTTACTTTATTTCCTTACATGCGCGCACTCCTTCTGCCTTTGGGAATTAGTCAATTAAGGTCTAAACATTATCTAAAAGTGTCTAAGAATATGATGCGTGGTTTAAATCTTTGTTATCAAATCTATTGTATGATATCCATCAAATTCAACATGTGCAATGATTTTTAGGTGTTGTTGATACCATTTAGAAGGGCAGTATCATATAAGTTTATTCCTTCAAGAAAATATTGCAGCTATGGCCACATAGTTAGAAAAGATATTTGTTAGCTCGATACATGAAACTTGAGGTGGTATTTGGTGTAGAAATTGTGATGAAGAGGTACATATGAAAAATACTTATCTATGCAAGAATGTGCACACACTAGAAGTGGCTTATGAGATATTCCACAAGGGCCATGATGTTAGAGACTTTCCACTTCTCAAGAATTATACACAGAAGCATGTGTCATTCTATAGAAATATTTATGAGACATATACACATGATATAACTCATTTCCATTTGATTGATCACATCCGTGAATCTTTTGAAACAAGGTTTTTCTAGGATAGCGGAAAGGGAATCTAACAAGTTGAGGCTATAGGGTAGGATATAGAGGGAGAGGACTTGGTTATCATAGATGTAGGTTTAGTTAAGGTACTTGTTACAATTATGGATATCCTGATCATTATAAGTGTAAGTGATCCAAGAAAACGTCTTGTGCGTACTATGGAAAATGGCATAAGTAGAAGACTTCCAAGATTTATATACGCACATGTGTAAGAACAAAAAGTTAATGGGGTGTGACGATGACATAGGTTACACAGGTTCAATGGAATCTAAAGGAACTAGCAGTTGTGATGAAGTAACCTTTATTGGTTACCACATGCATAAAAGCTTCATGCACATGAGAGGAGGCATGAACTAAACCATTCATCTGAAAAGAAGTTATTATGAAACATAATAACTATCTTGGTGTAGGTGAGCCGAATGAGGTGTTTTAAGAAACCATAGGGTTAATCAAAGATTTACAGGGGAGATATAATGCTTAAGAGAGAAAGTTTATAATAATGAGTGCATGAGAGATACAAAAGTACCTTACAAAGATGTGTATGAACTTAGGGAGTTTTGTTGGATGATGAGATAAGATAAAATCATACCCATGCTCAGTGAACAGTTATGCAAGATGGTTCTATGCATGTAGAAAGACAAGGAAAGATAGATATTATATGTGAATCTTCCACTAAAAAATTATAAATATGATAAGGAAATAACCTTCAATGTAGTTATTGATGGCTACCTGGTAAGCAACATCCTTAATGATATTGTTAGGATTAT
Source organism: Taxus chinensis (assembly GCA_019776745.2). NCBI lineage: Eukaryota > Viridiplantae > Streptophyta > Pinopsida > Cupressales > Taxaceae > Taxus > Taxus chinensis. The sequence goes on along the minus strand of CM034152.1, from coordinate 80,212,385 downwards.
GGAGCTGAATTACTTCATAGTTAGCATGATTTAGACCTTGCTAGTTTACATAGTAACTGACACCGGTCAGAGTAAACGACGCCGATCAGCATTAGGGTAACTATCATTGGTCATGGTAACCATCGCCAGTCAGGTTAACTGTTTCCAGTTACCTGCACATGGAATGTTTTATTTAACTCATGGGAATTTAATCTAGCTTTTGTTTTAAAGATGATTTAACGGTTGTAAATGCATAGCTAAGGTGCCCCAAGTTTTTCTAAGCTTATATAAGATAGAAAAATAGGGTTAAAACATAATGAAGAAGGAAAGAGAAGAAAATTGGTGTCAGAGCCTTATTTGTTCTCATATATGATACAAAAAAATGGTATCAAAGAAGGGTTCTAGTTTTTAGAACTGGGGTATTTCAGAGTAATGGTTTTCTTCATGGTTTTGTTAGTGGTTATTACTGACTTGTATGAGAACAAGGTTTGTTTTTCACTGGATGTAGAAAATTACAAGTTAAGAGATTGAATCTCAAGTGGGAGCTAGAAGAGTAAGCTTGCTAAAAATTACAATTACCAGTGTTGGTTAAGTGGCAACCATGGTCAGTTAGGGTGACCATGGTCGGTTAGTTGCAAGCTTGGTTTTTAAATAGAAAATCATAGATATGAATAAATTGAGAGATGCATGGAATGTGTCTTGCTTGCTGAGGTGTCCCTAGTTCTTGGAGGCACAAACATGGTAGTCAAATTTCAGATCTGGGTTATAGAGGTATGGTTTTATCTTGGTTTTGCACTACTTGTATATTTTTGTTACACATGCATGGTTTGGGATTACAGATATAGAGTATGAGATAAAGGATTAGTTATGTATCCTTGGTGAAATTAGATGCACGGGCTTTGTTAGAGAGGTTGTAGCATAGAATTAAGGTATGGGGCTTCCATCAGAGAGGAATGTATTCTTTAGTTGAAGATGTGGCTGAGTATCTTGGTGCTGGTAAGGTGTTGTGTTTCATCTTGGTGTAATTTATTTGCACGTATTTATTGTTATAGTGGTTTTGTAGAGATTTGGATGCTTCTTGAAATGACTGGCTTAGCTCAACTATTGGCTTCGGTCAAAGTAGGAAACTGGTGTGGCATTCCATGGAAAATTGTGTGACGTTGGGTTCGTTCTAGTAGTATCAACATCAGTTTGAGAACTGAGGTCATTCATAGAGGAACTGGTAATCAGCCAGCTAACCATGGTTGGTTAGGGGATGACCATGGTCATTCTCTATGGCAAATTATATATAAAGGGTTTTTTGTAGTAGGTTAGGGAAAGATGATTTTTTGTCATGCTTTGGAAGATCGAGTTTGTTGCACAGAGTGTACATGGAAGAAACAGTGTAGATCAATTCATGGTTTAGATAAAAAAGAGGATGGATTTGGCTTAGATTAGTCCATTGAGACTTTGACTTAGGTATATCTATATGATTCATGTTGTATTTCTTTTGTTTGGAGTAATTGATATTATGTTTGGATAATGTGCATAGATTTACACCATGGTTTTCGGTGTTGTTTGAATTTTATTTCCTCAGTTGTGTGGAATCATGAGGATAAGCGTTTCTAATCTAAGGATGAGATCCTCAATGAAACGTCATAATTATACATAGTTGCTGGTAATGAGAGATGTTGAGTACATATGGAAGGAATTAAGGTGGTTCAGCACTACTTCACAAGAAGTCCAAACTTCAGTGATGCAGAAGTATTCTCAGATAAGAAAGAGAATCAATTTTGTAGTTCTTTCATTTGGTTTTATTTCTCATTGACATATTATCTTTTGAGCTTTGTGTTAGAGGTAGTGCAGTGGATTTCATGTTTAGTGGGATAAATCCATGGTTGTTGGCATTATAGGATTGGATACATGATGCACATGTAAAGTGAGAGGAGATTGATACTATTCGGAGTGTCAGGAGGCACAAGTTGGTTATGAGAGGGCAGTCACGACTTTGTAGGTATTTTGAGTCTATTGATTTGTAATGTCACATCTACTTTATTTTGTGGTACCTAGATATTCCTTATGGAAGGAAGTAGATGGTTTATTCAGCTGGGTTTAGATGATAGAGCAATGTTTCAGATTTTGAAGGGTGTAAAAGGAGAAAATATGCTAGTTACAGAGACCAGTGTTAGTTAGGGTTAACCGTGGTTTTTTATTCGGTAACCATGGTCAGGTCACGTAGTTACCGGGGTTGGTTAGGAAATCCTAATCACTTTAGCCACATGTTTGACAACAATGTTTATTTACCATTTTTAGATGGCGCCCTTATTTTTATTTCATCTTGGTTAATTTGTATAGTATGCTGATGACATGTATGTTGGTATTTGCACTTGGTATTAGTGGCATGGTTTAGGGATGTTTTTTATTGACATTGATGAGAATAGGATTCATATTTGTCTTTGGAGTTAGTCAGTGGCAATCAGACTTAGAGCTTCTTGAGACCTTGGTAATATAGATGGATGTATATGATGATTTTTTACATGTGGATAGATTTAGTTTTGTGAGTCTATGATGATGCGGATGTTTGATTTGCACATGGATACCTTGAGCATGATTAGGTGTTTTATATTTCCTCTTGATTATATTTTTTATCTACAGATGATTGTCTTGGACATGCTAGTTATTTATGCAGGGTTAGATTTGCATATTACAGTGTTTGGATTATTTGAGTTATCTAGGTTTGTGGATTGGTCACCCACTATTGTAGCTAGAAATTATTTGCACCGTCTTTACCCAGGATCTTATTTTTCTTTAACATATTCCAGTTTGACTTGTCTTGGTTAGTTACATTAGTGATTTCATGGAGACATGGATAGATGCATAGAGATCACGGTTAGTTTTATAGGTATGCCTATGAATACGATAGAGGTTCATTACTTTAGTTTGAGTGGGAGATCTTGTAGGTATGTTAGTCATGGTGGCTTGATTGCATTAGATGATTGGAGTTATGATTTAGTGGGAGCTTGATGTATGGATAACTCATGTATCACAGATCATGAGTATCTTCATTGCAGGTATATGGTAAGTCACGAGTTTGTTATCTTCTTGGTTTTAGAAGATGGTTTAATCTTCTTAATTTTATTTGATCTAATTGTTGATGTAAATAATAGACGGTCTTCACGGTATGTAGAGGGCAGTGATGTATAGGTACAAGTACAAGTTAGAAAATTTATCTCCAAGTGGGAGATTGTTAGGATTTTGGAGATGAAAAGATTCACAATTAGCATGATTTACACCTTTCCTATGTTTACACAGTAATTGGTTCAGGGTGGTTAGGGTAACTAACATTGGTCAACATCAAGGGTAATCATCACCGGTCAAGTTAATCTGTCACTGGTTACCTTTGTGTGGAATGTTTATATTTAACTCAAAGGAATTTAATCTAGATTTTGTTTTAAAGTTGATTTAAAGGTTATAAATGCATAACTAAGGTGCCCTAAGTTTTTTTAAGCTTATATAAGATAGAAAACTAGGGTTAAAACATAAGGAATAAGGAAAGAGAATAATTGAGCTATCCTTGGTTGAAAGGATGAAGAAGAATAAAAAGAAAAATAAAATTGCATGAAGACAAGAGCTTTCATGGAGAGAATATGAACAAAAGGAAAGTGTAGGTACACTATTGGTGAGACTATGGTATTGTCTTCTACTATATTTCCTTCGTATTATTTACTTTCATGTATTGGATTGCATAGTATGCTCACTTAGTGTTTCTTCTTGTTAGATCTATAGGTTGTTGTGAGATCTTTTTATGGCTCATTCTTATAGATCCACATGTTGTGAGGTCTTGTATTATAGATCCATGAGATCATGATGTATTGTTGATCCATAAGAATATAGTATTGTAGAGGAAGTTGTCTTCATGTTTGCACAGGTTGATGTAGTGATGGATGGAGATACTTATTTCTTGGTGCATGGTTATCTTTGTACATTGGTAGAACCTTTTAAAGGTCTTGTTTACAGATTCACAGTATAATGAGATCTTTGGTTGCACAATGGCAGATGCAGGGTAGCTTAAGGTATGTGAGATTTGGTGGTGTTTAAGAGGCACGGTTGTAGTACACTTAGGTATATCTGGTTAGAGATTTGAAGGAGACACAAGTAGTGGCATGGAGGCATGGTTTAGTGTACTCCAACATATCTAGTTCGAGATCTGGGAGGAAGAGATACTCTTGTAGAGATACATGTACTCTTATGTAAAAGAGTTGGTTTGTAATGTCTTTTTATATTATATATATGAGATCTTTGTATTTGATGGATGTAGCCCACATTGGGTGAACCATGGTACATGTTGTGTTATGTGTGTGTACTTTTGTGTGATTTGGATTATTCTTATTTAGACTTCCACTGCTGTAGATTTTATGGGGATTGTTAGATCCATATTTACATGTTTTGGATTTGATATTCTATAGTTGTAAATGTTTCCGCATAGACCCATCCCCAACAACACATATGTCTTTCATAACACTAGAAACATGTACGCATTAAAGGTTTAATAGTTACCAAACTTGGAAAACAATAACATATATAGTTATTTGAAAATGCATTCGCATTTTAGCTAATTTTAATTTTTTGTCCAGTTTTTAGCCCCCCATTTTGGTGCACATACCCCTCTTTTGATTGTATGTACTAGCACAAGCACTAGTAGTGTTGGCCATTGTGTGTTTGCGTTTTCATTGATGTCAAGTAAATTGATGGAAAAGGGTGTCATTTAGTCATATGAGTTTACATAAGGTGTTAGTCATGTGTAAAACGTGAAGGTTGATTGGTAGTGACAGGATTTGGTGAGTTGTCATGATGTCCTGACATGGTTGTATCTTGTATGGTCATATTTTAATTATTTTTGAGTTGGTTTAAGGTTTTCATAAGGTATTCATGGTACATGTTTTGTGTTAAAGGTTTCTAAGAGTTTGCATGAGGTTAACAAGTTCAATTCATGAGTTGTATGTGTTGAGTTAGGTCATTCCAGGATTACTCCTAGCCTTGATGCATATAGAATGAGTTGGAGGTATGAAAAATAAAGATGATAAGTTTTTTCCAAGCATGGTAGCAAGATGGTAATGGTATATAGGTCATTTATGGTGAGTTTCAATTTATTATTAAGTGGTTTAGTGCATGTATGAGGTCCTTGGCGAGAAAGCATGTGAGAACATGCACGAAAGCATGGGTAAATGAGATTGGATGGAGAGTTTCAAAGCTATTTGGGATAGATGGTGAGAATTAAAATTTTTATGATGTTTTAATGATGCTTCATGACAAGTTTCATGTTATTTTGAAGATGTATTTGAGAGATATGTTAGTTTTGGTAAAAATGTGTGTTTCACAGTGTGTTTTTAACGAAAAAGTGGACCTTTAGATGATCATTGTGAGATGTGTAATTTGCATGGGGAAATTATATATTTGGTATATTTTTGTAAGTGATTTATGAGAATTTCAAAAAAATAATGAGGTGGTTTAATTTCATGTTTTTATGAATGATCCTTAAGAACATAAGTTACTTTGAAACCCTAGCTAAACCCTAGCTAAAAGTGACTTAGGAGAATGTGAGTATTTTGAATTTGTATGGATTGTTTTTGAAAAAATGATGATTTTATGTTGTATATGACTATTCCATATTTCCATAAGGTATATTAGAGAATGTGACAATATGTGGGCCCCACCTAAAAATTCTTGTTTCTAAATAAGTTACGTTTAAGCTAAGATATTCCAAAGAAGGTAAATAATAAATTGACTTTATTTTTAATCCCTGTGTTTTTATAGGTGTCCATGATAGTTTTAGATCATGGTTGAAGTGAAAAATGGAAAATTTTACCATTTTTATGAAGACAGGGTTTTGGGAGATTTTGGAGTAGCTTGTAGTAAAAGTGGAATTACAAGAGCTATATGATGAGTTAGGAATCCATAATAGGTTATTTTGTGATCTTGATTTAGAGATATTTCCAATGATATATAAAAATTGTGTTTTTGATATGGTATGATAAATTTATGACATGATCATTGATGGTCAAATATGGAGGATGCTTGATCTAACAAGGTGCTAAGTAGCTTCACGAGGTAATGTGATGTTTATGAGTTTTTATTTCTTAGTGAAGGTTTAAAAGTGATTATAAATAATTTATAAGGGTATTCCATCCTTTGGTCAAGTGTGGAAGTGAGTTTTGTGGTGATGGAGCAAGTTGAGCTCAAGGTTAGTTCTTGAGTCCTAGAAGGCTTAAGAAGCATCTTTCAGAGATGGTTTTGGTTTAAGACCTTCCACTTGGATTTGGAAGGAGTTATAATAAGATATGGAAGGATGATTAATAGGGATTTAAAGTGGTATATGTCTTATGTCTTGATGATGAGATTTATGTGGTCATGCATGTTAGTTTGTAGAGAAGAAGGTTTCTTGTTTCTCAAAACATATTTGTTTTTTTTAAATGATTGAGTTAGTTGATACACGTAATGGATTTAATGATGCTTGCTATCACCTAAAAAGTGAAGAGGGATGCATTTTATTCCTAACAAAGGCTTTTGGAGGTCTTTTGAAGTTTCATCAAGTGTACAAACCAGTTGGATTTTCAAAACAACTTTCTGGGTAACATGATTTGGAGAAGAGGAAAGGTGTTGTGGTTTGAACATATGGATCTTTCATGAGGTATAAAATGAGTGGATATGATTTAAATTTATTGAGGATTCCATATATTTGTTACATGCCATATTTGAGTTTTTATTGAGTGGTCTTGAGGCCCAATGGTGAAGAGAGGGTGTTGGAAACATCTGCTTGGTGAAGGATATGAGCCTTTTGGATTATGTTATGAATTATTTGATTGGTTCAAAAAGGAATGATAACCAGATCGTACCAAACCAAAAATAAATTAGATGCTAATTAAACACCACATTGAATAAGATGAAATAATTCACCAGAATAAATTTACAAAAACCTTTGCAAACAAATGAATAGCAATGTTTTATATTACTATGGAGCTCAATGAAATAAAAGGAGAACGGGCCTTGCTTATATATGCAAGTAATATCAATCTAAGATCCATTCAAGGTCATAGATCAAGCCATAAATCAAGGAAAGAACTAGTCTTCAAACAACTAGTCAAGAACATGGATTTAGGAAGGAGCTAGTCATCAAAGATCTAGTCAATACCATAGATTACGGAAATCACTATACCTAACAACTAGATACTATCTCCCTAATATTTAAATAAAATAAAATAAATATCCACACACATAAGTGGGTGAGTATAAATATAATAAATTTAAATAAAGTACCTAGGTGAACATGAGCTAAGGTAAATACCTATTCTAACACCCCTCAAGTGAAGCTAGGGGCCCAAAATAAAAGTGGAATATACACAATATGAGTCCTGATAACTGGGCCTAATCAGGTACTTATGTATAATATATCCATGAAGAAATATCAAACCAAAAGTAGGAAAGAATCCTAGTAGAAGGAAAGAGAAAGAATAAAAAGAAGGAAGATGTTCTCATGAACACCCCCAAGAACAACTTCCGATACCCTAAGCATGCCACACAACTCAAGGTAGTGAGGTGGCGAAAAAGGCTTCATAAAGATTTCTGTAACCTCCTATTGAGTTAGAATGTACTCCAAGAAAATAACTCCATTTAGAATGTGCTGATGGATGAAGTGTATGTGTATCTCTATATGCTTGGTCTTTTGGTGCTCAACAAGGTTGCGAGAAATGTGAATTGCATTTTGTTTGTCACACTAAAGCACAATCAGTAAATCCTATAGGAATCCAAACCATGTCAATAACTTTCGAAGATAAAGAATCTGTTGAATCACTGTAACTACTACTATGTACTCTTCCTCTGAAGATGAAAGTGCAATAACCTATTACTTTTTACACACCCAAACAACAAGAGAAGAACCAAGACAAAAAAAAAACTAGAAGTGGAACACCTGTCATCAATAGAGCCTTCCCAATGTGAATCTATATATCCAACCAATTGAGTAGAACCCCTAGTGTAATGTAGGTCAAAGTGGGAAGTTCCCTTCAAATAGCACAAAATCCTTTAAGTAGCCTTCTGGTGACTACTATGAGGAGAATGTGAAAACTGAGATACAAGCCCTACTGCAAATGAAATATCAAGAAGAGTATGGGTCAAGTAAACGATACTTCCAACCAACTACCTATACAATGTAGGATCATAAAATGGTGTGGTAAATTTGGAAGTAAGAGTAACCCAAGATTGAAAAGGAGATGAAATTGGCTTACAATCAGCCATATCAAAGTGATAAATAAAATCATAGGTGTACTTTTTCTCACTCAAATGAATCCATGAATATGTCTAAAAAATTTACAATCCAAGGAAATAGTGCAATAAACTAAGATCTATCATGTTAAAATGTGTAGAAAGAGCCCTCTGAATACTCTGAATGTGGGAATAAGATCTTCTAGTAAGTAACAAATCATCAACATACATGAAAAGTATCACAATATCCTCACCAACATGCTGGAGATATACTATATGATTAGAGTGGAAATGAACAAAACCAATAGATAGAAGAAAAGAATCCATCTTCTCATACCAATCCCAAGGGGCTTGCTTGAGACCGTAGAGAGATCTTCAGAGTCTAAAAATAAGAGAAGAATCCTAAAAAACCCAAAAAGTTGCTCCATTTATATTTCCTCTTGCAAATATCCATGTAAGTAGGCACTCTTCATGTCCATCTGGTATACGGGACACCCTTGTGATGAAACAATAGTAAGTACAAGGCATACATAATCCATCTTGGAAATGGGTGCAAAATTCTTAGAGTAATCAATACCTTCAACTTGTGAAAAACCCTTTGCAACAAGACGAGCCTTATACTTGTCAATGGACCCATTAGCTTTATATTTGGTTTGGTATACCCACTTACACATAACCATATTTATTCCTTTAGGAAGATATACCAAATCCCAAGTATGATTATTCATCAAAGAAGAATACTCAGCTACCATCACATCATCCCACTCCTGTATCCCATGAGCCTATGAAAAATACCATGGATCTTCAAAATTTACCTCAAAAAAAAGTCTAGAACCAGTAGAATATGAGTGACGATTCCTAGTGGGTAGAAGATCTTGTATGAAAGGCGTTGCCTCATAAACTGTAGCACGATCTCACTTAGGCATTGTGACAACATTAGTGGGAACATGATCCTCACTGACATCTATAAACTCCTCATCAAACTCCTCATAGAAAGGATCCTCAAGATGAGTTAAAGAAGTATAAGTAGGCATGGAAGAAGATGAATAATCATGAGGTGTAAAGTGCTCATCAAATTGAACATGTGTTAAAAAAAAACCTCATGAGTATCAGAATCTAAAATTTGATAAGCTCTCATGTCCAAATAATACCCTAAAAATATCAAGGGTTTTCTCTTCTTATCCAAGGATTTCATTTTCTTCTTAGGCACAAAGGCCCAAGTTGGGCTCCCAAAGAATAAAAAAAATTAGACATCAGGCTTAGTGTTGGACCAAGCTTCCTCTAGAGTCAAATTCTTAAGGGCTCTGTGTGATGTGTGATTCTGAATGTAGTTATAACAATTAACTACTTCTGCCCAATATATAGGAGGTAAATCTCTAGAATGCATCATGCAGTTAGCCATTTCCTTCAAAGTTTGATTCTTCCATTTTGTTAATCCATTTTTTTGTGGAGTATGAGGAGAAAAATGTCAGTGACTAATGTCATGAGTTGACAAATATTCAAAAAACTCATTGTTGAAGTACTTCCACCCATTATCAATGCAAAGGCTCTTTATGAAACTAGAAAAAAATTTCTCAACCAAAGCCTTGAAGAATTTGAAGTGTGAAAAAACATCACTTTTGTGCTTGAGAAAATAAACAAAAGTACCCTCAATAAATTATCAATAAAGGTAATTGGATACTTAGCTCCATTAAAAGAGGGGCTAGGAAAAATCTTCAAGTCACTATTCACAAGCTCAAGTGGTGAAGAAGCTCTCTTAGAAAAATTCTTAGGAAACAAATCTTAGTGTTGTTTCCTAATGCACAGCCAAAAAAAACTCCCTAAAGACAAGAAACTATAGGAATACCATCAACCATACAGAGAGTTCCCAAATCCTTAAAATATCTATAGTTGAGATGTCCAAATCTCTCTTGCCAAAGCTTACTCTCTGAATCTACATAAGAAACCAATCTTGTCCCTATAAAGGAAGTGCCATCAAAACCCTCAAAGTGATATAGTCGCGAAATATGATCAATAATACCTTGAGCAACGAGTGAATGAGGCTTCAACAAATTTCATACTTCTTCCCCATGTGGTGTAAAATTTATTGTTTTTCCTTAACCAGAATGAAAAATTTGATATACAAAAAGAAAATTTGTCTAAATTTTAGGAACATATAGTACATCTTGGACACTGCCACCATCAAGGTGTATATCACATTTTCCTTTCACAGACAGAAAGGAATAATCTCCAACCTCAAATTTCAAATTAGAACTCAAACCTAGAGATAAAAAATACTCCTTAGAAGAATTCATGTGATGAGAAGTACCAGAATCTATAACCCAACTATTTGTAAGTGGTGACTGAGATCTCCCAACAACATTAAGTGATTTTCCATGGTGATTATAAGGAGGTGAAGTGGAGATAGAAATTTTGTGTTCCTTGATTGCATTCTCTAAGGCTTGAATTTTCTTATAACACCTATGTTCTTCATGACCAATACCCCCACAAAAAGAGCACGAAATGATAGACTTATTCTTGGATTTAGAAGACACCTTGGGTTTAGAGTTGTTTTCTTTGGTTTTTGGAGCACTTTGAGATGGAGAAGGGGTGAATTTGGTTTTACATTTTGGTTTTCCCTTGACCTTAGAATTGGATGTAACTAATGCCTTTTGAGAGGTGGAAGACTCAATATTAGACACTTTGGGTTATTCCCTAGTAAGTCTTTCACAAAATGTTTCTAAGTTATACATTTTGAATGTGTCACCTAAGACATCCATGATAGAGAAAAATGTAGAATAAAATATTTGCAATGGTCCTCTCAACTTAGATAGAATTAAGTAAACACACTCTTCATATTTCTCATCTCTTCCACTCCCCTTCAATTGTGTCAATTTTTTTTTGAGCTTAGTAAGATAGTCTATAATTGATGGAAAATCTTCAAGATTAAGAGAGGTGATATCAATTTCAAGTTACATGGCTATGGTATGATCCACCTTACCTAAAAAACCCTCCAATTTCTCCCATATTTTGAAAGGAGATTCACATTTTTCCAAATGAAACAGAAGACTATCACTTACATAAGTTCTTATTAAACCCATACACTCATCAAATTTTCATTGGTTCTAAAATCTCTCATATTCTCTAGTGAAAATAGGTTGTTCTAAAGAAGTTAAAGCCGATAATCCTTTCTTCTTAGTGATTGTTAACATTCTTGGTTTCCATGTGTGGTAATTATTTTTTAATGGATAAACATGATCTAATGTAGAAGTAGATAAAGACACCATTAAAAAATCACAAAAAAATGCAAGAACCAAACAATGCAACAAGACCCCCTAGATTTTATAATTGAGTGAGTGTTACAAGATAAAACTTTATAATTATAGTGCATTTATCAAAATACATAGTTCCAATGGAAAAAACACAAAAAAAAATCAATTGTGCAAAAAATGGCACTCAAATCCGAGTTACCGATCAAAAGATACAAGATTTTCAATTTTATGTTCTACTATTTATTTTAGTTGCCACTAAAACAAACTAAAATTCTCTTGCCTTCACCATACAAATAAAATGAAAGGGGGCTGGAGTAAAGCACATACTAGTAGGAATCATAAGTTTAAGCCCTCATATTACCATACTATCTGAAAAGGGGCTAAGGATTTCAATAGGTGTTTGCACTTCTTACTATTTTCAGGTGTGTCATTTGTTTTCGAGAAAGTCACATCCAATTGCTTGTTTTGGTAAAAATTACTATTTCTGGGTTGTGTCAAAAATGAATTGTGCTACCCAAAATAGATGTGTATGTATTTTATCAAAAAGGAAAAAAGTGGAAAATAACCCACACGGCCTGCCAACAGAGGAAAAAACCACCCTTCTGGAAACAATTTGCTCCACGCCAATCAGAAATGCTACACCAGAGAAGAAAAAAAACCTAGTTTAGATCTCGTAAAACCCATAAACCTATTTATTGGATCTGATTCCATGTTGGCACATATTCTAAAGAGGATCTATATGTGATCCAGATGTCAATAACAATCTCCTGATCTGATACCATAAAAGGAACAATAACCAAATCATACCAAGCCACAAAGAACTCGGATGCTAATAAAACACCACACTCAATAAGATGAAAGTAATTCACCACAATAAATTTACAAAACCCTTTACAAAAAAATGAGTAAAAATATCATATATTATTATGGAACTCAATGAAATACAATGAGAATGTGCCTTTCTTAAATAGGCAAGGAATATCAATCGAAGAGCCAATCAAGGTCGTAGATAAAACCATAAATCAAGGAAAGAACTACTCATCAAAGAACTAGTTAAGACCATAGATTTAGGAAAGAACTAGTCATAAAAGATCTAGTCAATAACATATATTAATAAAAATAACTATACCTAACACTAGAACTAGCGATGGAGAGAACTATGGTGACACGGTCTCTGCAGTTTTGGCTGCAGAATGTCTACGAACTATGATCCTAAATGCTGAGGAAAGGTTGTTCTGTAGCCATAACCGGACGTTTGTGGACACGGGTACGAACGATGTAAAAGCGGGAGGTACGGTCAGCGCGGTTTCGGCAGTACTGGCCGCGGAAAGTCTGCACAATATGACAAAGTTTACTGAGGAAAAGCAGATCTCAGACCACAATCGGACAGCTGGAAAAGAAAATGAGAAAATGCTGGGATCCATACCTTTGGCCTGGAATAAGCTTTTTCAAAGCCCTAACCTCAAGGTGGGTCCTAAAATCATTGATCATTTTACATGGGAAACGGACAAAGAGGGTGCCACCTGTCTTAAGGTCCCAGATGGATTTGTTGATAGAGCCTTAAGAAAAACAAACCTCTCCCTTGTTGGTAAGTTTCTTGGCTCTATACCTAATATTGATTTCATTAGAAAATGGGCTTTGAGAAAATGGAAACCTAAGGGAGCCCTAAACATTACTGTTATGCCAAAAGGTTTTTTCCTGGCTAAGTTTAACCAGCAAGAGGATTTAGATTTGGTGTTGCTGGGAGGCCCCTGGTGGCTGGGAAATATGGGTATTTTTTTGAAAAAATGGTATCCGGGTTTTGATCCAAATACTGAAAATATAAACACCATTCCAATTTGGTGTAGGCTTCCAGGGCTGCCATTGCATCTATGGGATGATGAAATACTGCTAAATATTGTAAAATCCCTAGGCGCACCTATTGGGCTTGATGGACCCACAAGAAATAGATCCAGGCTTGCTTTTGCTTGGTTCTGCATTTTCTCAGCCATAGATCAGGAGATTCCGGAGCACATAATCTTGAAAACTCGATTTGGATCCTGGACCCAAAAAATTGAAGTTGAAACCTTAAGATGTAAGCTATGCCATATCATTGGTCACTCTGACAAAAACTGTTCCAAGAAGATGACCCTCCCTTTGGACTTTGAATAGCCTGGGATAGACTCAGATCTGAACAAAGTTAGCATGGACCCAAGCAAGGATAGGAAGATTGATGACAAAGGTCCCAGCCAGAAGGATTTGCATCTAAATAGAAGGGAAAAAAAAAGGGGGGGTTTTAGAACTCATATAAAGAAGCATCTTGTCTGGCGCCCCAAAGCTGCAACATTAGCTTTGCCTGAAGCTCCCAACAAAGAAGTACTGGACAATTCGGTGAAGGCTTCTTCGGATATACCTTTTGAAACTTCTGTGAAAGAAGACTTTGTTAAGGTATCCATGGAAGTAAACGAGCATGATGGTTCAGTGATGGACATTTTAGTCCCTTCTGGATCAGAAGAGAAAGAAAATCAGTCATTAATTAGGGAAGAAGCTTGTAAAAAGGAAGATAGGACAGAGATTGAGCCTTTGGAGATTCTCTCTTCTGGAGAGAATGGTATTGCGGATCCGCTGCCTTGTCCCAGCATTACAACAGTGGCTTCACCAGTCTACTGCAGCACTAGAACAGCTTCTGATCACTTGCCTGACAGTTTAGAACAAGAGAAAGAAATTCAGTCATTAATTAGGGAGGAAGCTGGTAACAAGGAAGATATGACAGAGTTTGAGCCTTTGGAGATTCTCTCTTCTGGAGAGAATGGTATTGCAGATCCGCTGCCTTGTCCCAGCATTTCAACAGTGGCTTCGCCGGTCTGCTGCAGCACCAGAACAGCTTCTGATCACTTGCCTGACAGTTTACATAAAGGACAAGAAGAAGGAGAAATCACGCCTGCCAAGGAAATGGAAGATACAGACTCTGGATTCACAATGGTCATCTCAAAAAAGAAAAAAAGAATGAGAGGTTTTGAAAGAATCCCAGATTCATTGTATAGTGATAAAAAAAAGGAAATTGACAATTGGGACACCTCTTCTTCTAGAACAACCAGGTCTTCTGCTAGACGAACAGCTGATTTTGGAGGCAGCTCAAAAAGAGGAAGACCCTCTAAAAAGACTCTCAGAGCTAAGAAAACGGAGAGGGATATTGCAGATGGTGTTCAGCGACAACTGAACCAGCAAGCAATTCCAACTACCAACCATTCCAAATGAAGATTATATCCTGGAATATCAGAGGCCTAAATGGAAACTCTAAGCAAAGAACCATCAAGGAGTTACGGGATTCCAGTAACCCCAGCATTTTGATTCTTCAAGAAACTAAAATGAAAGCAATGACCATGGTTAATATTAAAAAAAAAAATTGGGATAGTTCTGAAATGGCGGCTGTTGACTCTCAGGGAGCTTCCGGAGGATTGGCTACTCTTTGGGATAGAAGACACTGTACTGGTATGATTCTTAGTGCTAATATTAATCATCTAGCAATTAAATTCGTCACTATTGAGAAAAAGTGTGAATGGATCTTGTCTAATATTTATGCCCCTAACTCTGCTAGTGGTAGAAGAAAACTATGGGCTGATCTTAAAATCTTTAGAAACCAACATAGCTCTGCCAACTGGCTCATTATGGGAGATTTCAACTCCCCTCTAAACCCAGGTGAGAAGTTTGGTGGAACCCCCACCTTCTCTAATGGTATGGAGGACTTTGCTGACTTTATTGCTGAACAAAACCTCATTGATGTGGATCTGCATGGTAATAAGTATACTTGGAACAATAGAAGGCTGGGAAAGGAGTTCATTCAGGTGAGACTGGATAGGGCATTAATCTCAGCAAACTGGATTCTAAGCCAAGACTTTTACCTATCTTCCCTTCCAAGAATTGGATCGGATCATAATCCGATTGCTTTAAGCTTTCTCAATTGGACTAAACCAGCAAAAAGCTCATTCAAATTTGAAAAAATGTGGATGGAGCATGATGATATCTATGATAGGATAAAAGAATGGTGGGAATGGAATGGGGAAGGCACTGCTCAGTTCAGATTGGTTCAAAAACTCAAAAATGTCAAAAAGCAAGTCAAAATCTGGAACAAAAGGGTTTTTGGAAATATTTTCGAAAAAAAGAAAGAGTTAAAACAGAAGCTTCAGGATCTAGAGTTAAAAATGGATACTTTGGGAAGATCGGTTGAAGATGAAGTAAATGAAAAGAATATTCTTTCTGAGTTGCATACGATCTGCAGTAGGGAAGAGTCTTTTTGGCACCTTAAATCTAGAGCTATCTGGCTTAAAGAGGGAGACAGGAACACAAAGTACTTTCACATGACTACTCTAAAACATAGAGCCAGAAACAGAATCCTTGAGGTTTCTAAAAACAATGGGAACAACACTAAAGATCCAAACAGCATCAAGAAACAAGCGCTTGAATTTTACAAGAATCTTCTTAAAGAGAACAACGTCAGCAACCTTGAAGCTATTTCCTTCATGCTGGAGGCCATCCCTCAGAATAACATTGAGGACCAGAAATTCAGAGACATCACTAAAGCTGTCACACTTGAAGAACTGCAAAAGGCTGTTTTTTCTCTTGAGGGGGATAAGGCTCCTGGACCGGATGGGTTCTCTATTAATTTTTTTCAAAAGTTCTGGGAAATATGCTCAGAGGATCTTCTCAAAGTGGTAAATGAATTCTATAGAACAGGAAATCTTCTAAAAGAGCTTAATAACACGCACATTGTGCTGGCACCTAAAAAAATGGATGCAAAAGACTTCAAGGACTTCAGACCTATCAGTCTTGTTAATGCTATCTTTAGAATCTTCACCAAAATCATCACTACTAGACTGCAGCTCATAATGAATGACCTCATCTCAAGGCAGCAGAGTGGCTTTATTAAAGGCAGGATAATACAAGACGGAGTGATTATGGTGCACGAAACTATACATTCCATGGAAAACAATAAAAAGGCTAATATGATCCTCAAGCTTGATATGAATAAAGCTTTTGACAAGGTTTCTTGGGTCTTCCTTGACAGGATTTTATCTAAATTTGGGTTCACGGAAAAATTTAGAAAAATTGTTAAGTCTTGTATAACTACAGCCAGGTTCTCTGTGGTTGTTAATGGGGAGCCTGTGGGTTTTTTCACCAGCAGCAGAGGTCTAAGACAAGGAGACCCCATCTCCCCCTTACTCTTCATTCTCTTAGCTGACAGCCTTAGTAGAACAATTGGCAGAGCGGTTGAGAACGGCCTTTTAAATGGATCTAAACCCGCTTCATTCAGCCAAGCTGTCTCTCATCAACAGTTTGCGGACGACACAATCCTTCTTCTTCTGGCCTCAGTTGTGGAAGCTAAAGCTATTAAGGCTTTATTACAACTCTATGAATCTGCTTCTGGGCAAGAGATTAATTATGACAAAAGCACCATTTTTTTCTTTAACACCCCTGAGGAAAGACAGCTCAAGATTGCTAAAATTCTGGGCTGTAGAATTGGTGCTCTTCCAGCAACGTACTTAGGCCTCCCTCTTGGCACTAAGAAAGTCTCTCACATGGTGTGGGATGATTTGTTGATGAGATTTCAGAAAAATATGGCAGGTTGGAAAGGGGCCACTCTCTCTAGTGCTGGTAAGTGCCTTCTCATTAAAAGTACACTCCAAAGTCTGCCCATCTATATCATGTCACTTTTCAAAATTCCTTCTTCCTTCAGAGAGAAAATTGAAAGGATTCAGAAAAAAATTTTATGGCAAGGCATGGAAGAGAAGTTCAAATTTCACCTAGTGGCCTGGGATAAGGTCTGCACCCCAAAATCTATGGGAGGGCTGGGCATAAAAAATATTGAGAAAATGAATGAGGCACTCATCGCTAAGATGGGCTGGCGATTGCTATCTGAGAAACAGCCCTGGATTGATGTTATTAAAGCAAAATACTTGAATCAACAAGCTGTCTACTCCTATCTGCATGAAGAACAACTACCCAATGGTTCCATTTTTTGGAATAATCTGGTCAAGAGTAGAAACTTCATCAAGCAGGGCAGCAAATGGAAAGTGGGGGATGGCAGTGAGATAAACTTCTGGGAGGATAACTGGTTCAGTGACAACCTCTTGGAGAGATTTGGGACAGCTAAGGACAGCCTTATAAGCAAGTATGGAACTAAAGTCAAGGACTACATTGAAGGTAATGGCACCAACAAGACTTGGAAAAGACTTTCTATGGAACGAATTGAGCTGAAACAAACTACTTCCTCCCTTCAGGATCTTTTAGACCTCTTCCCTTTAAGTCAGCTGAATTCCAAGGATGAGCTGGTTTGGAGCAATTCACAAGATGGGAAATACTCAGTCAAATCTGGTTATACCAATCTTTCTCACAGTAACCAATCTGACTTTAACTGGAACAAGATCTGGATGCCTGAGTTAACCCCCAAAATAAATTTTTTTCTTTGGCTGGCCATCAGAGGTAGAATTCTCACCACTGACAATTTGATGAGAAGAGGATTTATAATTCCTAATTGGTGCCACCTTTGTAGGAATGACTATGAAGACATTAGTCATCTGTTCATACATTGTGCTTATGCCAATAGAATTTGGAGCTTTGTTCTTTCTAAATTTGATGCTCTTTGGGTGTTGCCGAAGAACCTTAATCAGCTATGGAATCAATGGAACCCACCATTCAGACATTGTGCTATCAAAAGAATCTGGAAATTAGCAATCCCACACTTAATCTGGAGGATTTGGAAGGACAGAAATAATATCATTTTCAGAAATAAGAAGCAGAATTATAAAATCAGTATTGGCAAAATTTCTCAAGGTATCAAAGAGGACATGGCCAGATTTAAACCTCCCAAGAACAAGTGTTATCCTGAGAATGAAGAACACATTTTATCTAATTGGCACATTGGAAATTGGAGCAACCCTGGGAATAGTGTTGATAGATCTTTGATTAAATGGCATCCTCCTGACTCTAATTGGTACAAGCTGAACTTTGATGGCGCCTCTAAGGGAAACCCTGGGACAGCAGCTGGAGGAGGAGCAATACGAGACCACAAAGGTAATTTGATTGCTGCTTATGCAGGAAAAATGGGAATTCAAACCAATCATTTTGCCGAAGCATTATCTGCTCTCTGGGGCTTGAGAGTTGCACGGGCTCAAAATATTCAGAACCTTATTGTTGAAGGGGACTCTCTTAATATCATTAAGCTTCTTAATCAGTCCTCATCTCCCAGTTGGAGTATTAAAGACTTTATCTCTGAATCCATAAGCATTTGCCACACCTTCAATAGTATCAGAATCATACATACTTACAGGGAGGGCAACAATCTGGCGGATGCACTGGCCAATTATGGCATTAATATAAATTTTACTGTCTGGGATAATGATAGTATCCCTAATCAGCTTCACAACAGCATCCATGCGGATCTTCACAAGTAAGCAATCTCTAGAGATAAGCCTTAATCTTTGGAGGAAAATCAAAATCATCAATTCTTTCACAAGTGCTGCTTTATTCTATATGGCGAGGCAAATAATATCTTTTTCAAATAATAGCAAGATCTATTTAAGAAACTTCAAGTGGAGTCATCCTGATTTGAAAATCACGCACGCGGGAGGTACAACAGCCGTTGATATCCGGATGCCAAACTCCATGAAAACCGATGATAAATACAAAGTGATTGTTGACAGGGAAAGGGTTTTCACACGCGACTTCCCGCAGGCTCAGTTCAGCAATTACGCAGCCGTTCGTGAGAAGACCAACGGCTACAGTTCCCAGTCTTATGCGATCTTCAACAGTAAGAAATGAACTGTTCTTCACGCTCAGCGGCATTCTAGAATTTGTTGTAACCTGCACACCACTGAGAAGATGGGAGGACCTCCCTGTCAAATTGAGCCGTGCGCGGACCCTGATTGGAAGGATAACACCGAGCTTTGGAACATTCTCAGCATAGGCGGCTTCACCAGCTTTGTTGAAAGGGTGCAGGGACATGATCAAAGTATTTCAGTATGCTTTGCTAAGGAATGGAAAGAGAGGACTGTCGACTATGGGGGACAGAAAATTCTTGTCAATGAAGAGCTCATTGCTGAAGCGACCGGTCTCAGCCTGGATGGGTACCGCTTCTTCAACAAAAGGGTTATCAAAGAAACTGAAGAAAGAAGATTTGTGGAGGAAGATGAGAAGCTTATATTTAGCACAGCGGGTCTGCTTGTAAGCTCAATTCCTTCACCGTTTGATGAGGTCACTCGCATGATGATTCGTTTCATCTCCTTGGAAGGTAGGTTTGTTACTGTCCCAGCTAAGCATCTCATCTTTTTAAACCACTTCCGTAGGAATAGATTGGTTTGCTTCCCTCATTATCTTTTAAACTCTCTTGAGCACTCCATTTTGGAGTTCCAGAAGCATACCCGGGCGGTTCCCTTGCATCAAGGGCTTATTTTGCTAATTCACAAATACTGCCTTCTCAAGTACCCCGGTCTTCCTTCCTCTCCTAGCCCGGCTCCCCCTTTGATGGGCTCTGCTGCTGCCAGTCCTGCTTCCCCTGCTGCCCTTGCTGCTGCCCCTACCACCGGTGCTGCTACCCCCATGCCGGCTGCACATGATTCTCCTTCTATTCCTCCTGCTGCTCCTCCTGCCACCCACCTCGCCTCTTCCTCTAAACGTCCATTCACCAGGGCTTCTAGGAGACTCAACCTTGAGACTCTTGCAGCAGGGAAAGAGCCTCTTGATCTTGACATTGCACGTGACCTGCTGAACATAAGTAGTGCCAGTCCCCGGGAAGCACAGATGGATAACCCTTCTAAGAGACTGGAGGCCTTAGAGGCTGAGATAAAAATGCTGAAGGATGAGGTCAAAAACCTAGCTAAGCAAAAAGGTAAGAAAAGCATGGAGGGGGAAGGGAGCATTGACAATAGTCAGATTGAAGACATATACAAAAAGCTGACCTCCTTGGACTCCCGCCTTGGGAAGGCTAAGACTAGGCATGATTACAACATTGCTGCCTTTAGGGCCATTGAGGAGTTCATCGTGGGACATGCCAAAAGTGTTTCCAACCTCAGCGGTGTCCCGGCTGCACTTTGGGGCAATGAAAAAGAGAGCAAAAGGACCATCGAGGAGCTCGATAAGACGGATGCTGCCCACATGACCGCTTTGGGTATGTTTCATGCTTGGAAAAAAGTCAAGATCAGTGTTGATCAAGCAGCCAAGAAGTAGTCCTGCATGCTTCTACTGCTCTCTTTTGTTATTCTTACTGTTTCTTGGCTGTCGGGTTACTATTTTTTTGCTGTTGTTTTGCTGTTAAGTCTCGCTTGTGTAGCTGTTTCTGGGCTACGTTGAATTTCATTGTACTACTTGGACTTGGTTAGTCCTGCTATGCTTCTCACTCTTATTCCGGCTTAAAGGCCTTATTTTGTATTCAAGGGTATAGTCCCTTTCAAAAAACTATTTGCCAATATTAAATGTGTGAGTGCATTTTACTCATTCTAGTGATAGCCCGTTTTGAGCTTGTTTTGTGCAAGCCGAGTGTTTTTGGGCATGACCGACCTATATGGGTCATTTTTTAATGTTGTAATGAATGCATTTGGATTTTATTAAGTTGTGTTTGTTGAAATTATGATGGAGGACCAACATCTGTTATGTTTTAAGGAAGAGAATCCTATAAAGCAAGTTTTTTGAATACATTTTTTGAACTAGTGCTCATAGAGGGAAAAGTGTGACCTGCCTAAGGGTTTGAAGGAGATTCTATTTAATTATTTAAAATTTTATGAAGTGTGTTATATGTTGAATAATGTTAGAAGGCATGTGTGTAAGTTTTTAGAGCCAATACAAGTTAAGAAGGAAGAAGATAAAATGAGTTAAAGCAATGAGGATTTGATTGTGATTGTGTGAGATCAATTAGAGATCTCCATCAGTTATAAGAGAAAAAACATTCATAGATCATCATCTTGAGGTGGATGAGTTTTCTTGTTAGTCATCTTATGTGGTTTTATCCTCCTTTTGGAGTGTTTTCTTCACTAAAATAGGGGTTGGTGCTCCTTGTAGGGTTGGCGCTCTACTAAAATAAGGGTTGGTGCACCTTGTTAAGTTGGCACTTCACTAAATTTATTTTATATGAGTAATATAAGAAAAAAATTAGTGGGTTTTCAACCCCTTGAGGGTTTCCCACTTATATTTTGTGTTAATTTGTACTCTCTTTCTCTTTCTCTTGTGTATGGTTATTTATATGCTTAAGTAAACACACGTATGGCTCATAGTTGATTGAATGAATATATAAATGATAATGTATGATAAATGGTAAATGGAATGAAAGTTTTTTAGGAATGATTCAAACCCCTCAGTCTATTTTACTTCCAGTAATTGGTATCAAAATAGGTCCTTGAGAAGAAATTTTAACATCTTGAAGGAAATCCTAGAAGCACAAGCAATGGGTAGAACTTTAGATGTTGAGACAACATCAAGAATGAGGAATGTGGCTGCTCAGTTAGTGATTTATAGTTTTCAATATTAGATTAAGTGCATGGAAATAGAGCATGATCAAACTATCAAGGGTTTGGAATTTCAAGTGAAGAGTGTAACTAAATCCCTAAGGGATAAAGAGGAAGCTTGTTATAGGTATGAAGAGAGTTTGAAAGCGTTGGAATATGATTTATAATATGCTTCAAATAGGTTAAAGGTGTATGAAAATTTAGATAAGAGTTTTAAAAGTCTTAAGGGGATCCTGGAGAGCTAAAGAGTGGCTAGTGACAAAACAAGCGTAGGGTTCAAAGGAGAACATGTGAAGAATGATGGTGAAGCTGGTCCAAGTTCTAAATCTAATGAGAATGTGACCAAGAAGGATGATTTGAGGTGTTCTAACCATATTAAAAAACCTAATTCCATGAGGTATGTTTATTCATTTAATGGTTATTGTTATATTTGTCATAATTTTGGGACCACAGTGTTAGAGATTACAAGAGAAGGTCTTCTAGGGATGTTGAAAGTTTCATGAGTGAATGTCATTCATGTTATGACTATGGTCATAAAGATAAGGATTGTGGTTGGAATTTAAGTGTTTATGAGAGAATAAGAAAGAGGAGTGTTGTTTGTTTCAAATTTCAAACATCACGTCACATAACAAGTCTATGACCAAGCGAGAGGAGGTTCATTAAAAGGCCTGATTATAAAGAAGAAATCAAAATACCTAATCATGGAGGTCAATCTAAGAAGGATGCTAAAAATTAGAGGATCTCAGTAAGAAGACCGATCATATGGAAGTTTCTAAGGAATATTTTAGCTCAATCAAGATGGGGAGCAAGTTCCTCGAGCCTAATTCAATTCAAGGAAACATGTTTGATTTGGTTGAAGAAGAAAGAAATGAAGAGCATCATATGTGTATATAATCTATCCAAACTCCTTTACATGATAATTTGAATATATTAGGCCTTTGGGAAAATTTAAGGGTCATAAGGAATGGGATGTGATCTCTTCATGTGTTTTTTGAGTCCTTGTCTTTACTAGGTATCGTAGTTGTGACAATTTGCATGATCATGGTCTAGGTTATTTTCAAGTAGTGTCTCTAGGAATGTACTTTTAGTCAGAGTTATGAGATTTCCAAGGTATGAGTATGAGTTTGGTATATTATCCATGTATAGTGAGTTTTATCTCTATCAATAGTCCATGTTTAAACATCTCGTGCATTTGAGAAGTCTGTAATATTATCAAAGGAATATAAGTATGTGTATTATAATGTATGCGTGTATTTCATGCTTGGGTGATTTGTGTCATAAGAAGTGGCCTCTTTCTAAAGCTTAGATTAAATCCATGGTTCAAGTTTTTTATGAATAAGTCTTCATCATTGTATTGGTGTTTAGAGTCTATTAGATTTTTCCTCATCATATTATGAGGTCTATGTGTTGAGTTGAGTCCAAGGCTTAGTGGAAAGTTAAGGTTTGATAGTCAATCAATGTATGTCAATGTTTTGAGTTTTGTATTGCAATGTTAAAGGTATCTATGTGTTTATGAATCATGCAAGAAGGTATTTGATGAGTCTATTAAGTCTATCAAAGGTCACTCTTGTGTATTATACCATTATGATGATCAAATATGCCAAACATAGAGTATCAAGTGTAAATGTCTCTCAATAATGAGGTTATTTTTTACTCCAAGAAGTTGTATACAAAGCTAAGGTGTATCATTTCATATGATGAATCTTCAAGTTAATAATAAGTTAATTATGGCTCTAGATTGGAATGCTGATCATGTAAGTATAATGTCTATATAGTCTATGACCTGTGTTCAATTCATATAGAGTTTAGTGTGCATCATAGATGTTATGAGAAAATAATATTGTGAATGAAGTGTTAGTCCTCCAAGTTTACTTTGTATGAGTGTAAGTCTATATGGTCAAAGTTTTCAATGAATTAACAAACATGAAGGTCTATGAAGGGAATAAGGTTTGAGTCATGAAGAATCCTTAAAATAGTGACATTTCGGTCTAAGACAAAATGTTGATGTCTTAATCAAAGAATGTGATCAGTGAAGTAAGAAACAAAGATATAACAATATACAAGGCCTATTAAGAAAATATGCGTTATGAAATGGTTTGAGTCCATGATGTGGTGATGGTGATGGTTCATGATCCAGAGAAAATTACGAGAAAAAGAGTTCCCTAAATCCCACAAGATCATCAAAATGTGGAAGCCAAATCTTTAAGCTTTCCGGTGACTATCTGAATGCGAAAGAAGGATCCCGTACATGAAAATGGTGGTTGGTAAAATTTGAAGTCAACTCTAGATGGGATTGAGTCAACTGATGAGTCACGATAAAGTGGAAAATTCGATTCAGACATAGGTCAAGTTTGGGTGGACCTCTAGGATTCAACACTCATATCAACATCTTTGGCAATTGAAAAAATAAGCCACATGGTGGGTCTTTTGGCCACCACCTCTTTCAAAATTCAACTCGGTGGGCTAAATGGCGAGATCAACAATCCGGCACTATGATAATTCTTCACCGGGAACTCCTCGTGCTATGATTATTTACTAATGCACAGCCTTTAGTTTGGTGGACGTAATCTGGAAACAAAACAACAACATAACACAAGAATACCATTGACTATGATAAGACAGAATGACGAAAAATCTGAAATATCAAAATAAATTATAATATTAACATGAAACTGTTACAATCTCACCCATGAGATTCTTCAACAAGACTATGGGAGAAACTTTACAATTACACCTCTCGATGGCTTCTTCAACACACCTTTAACTGATGGCTTCCTTCGCACACTTCCTACAATATTTCTCACTACTTCTTTCTATGCTAAATGAGGGGGGTGGCCTCTCTATTTATAGAACTTCCAGGCTTATCCATCCTATCTCTAAGATAGGATAAGAAATCCACTCTGACGAATCATATTCCATACCTTAACTCTTATCTGTACATGTAAGCTTATCTGTTAAGATAAGATAAACCTTATCATTTTACATGGGTTCCACATTTTTAGAATTTTTACAAATAAAATACACAAAATATTTATGACCTCACTCCTTGTCCTTATTACCAATATAATATTTCTAATTCCTAATCATGTAGACCCTACTTCTCTAATTACCCAAACTTTGACATTTTAACATTACCGGACCACTTACGACAAATATTTACTTTTTACAACATTCCTATTGTACTTTGACTGTTACCGTACTCCACATTATTGGCGGCACCGTACTGACGGCGCCGTTATCTTCTATCGGACGCTACTACTAATTACACTTAACAACATCCTATTCCTAATACATATATTAATGAAATGGAAATTTTGGAGGAAAATTTTAGTGTCGACATCTTCCCCCTTCCTAGCTTCTACTCCGTCCTCGGAGTAGACTATTCTGGTGCTTGGAAAATCTTCAACTTGTCGTGGTTGACCCATTTCGTAATGGGAGTGCCATCCAATTCCTCCAGTCGGTACGTACCATTTTCATGCACAGCTGCTATTTTGTAGGGCCCCATCCATTTTGGAAGAAATTTTCTCTGTCTTCTTTTTTTGTATCTGGAATCATATACTAGAACCAAGTCATTTACTTGAAATGGAGACCACCGGATCTTTTGATCAAAGTACTCCTTCTGCTTCATTTTCTTCTTATGGCTTGTATCCTTTGCTATTTCCCTCATTTCCTCTAGCAAATGAAGATGTACCAACCTTTCTTTTACTGAATCACTTTCATCCATCCTTTCATTTTTCATAACTCTCACAGTGGGAATATCAAACTCAATAGGAAGAACTGGATCAATGCCATAGGCCAACTGAAATGGGGAGTATCCTGTTGCTGACTTTGATGTTGCCCTATATGCCCACAATGCTGCATGAATCCTTTTATCCCATTTATGTACCTGCAAGGCTGCATCTTTTGCTAGAATTTGACACAGCACAAAATTTGTTCGTTCCACCTGTCCATTTGTGCTTGGCTTGTATGTTGTTGCCTTCCTGTGCTTGATAGAAAACTTATTGACTAGGGCTTCTACCACCTCATTAATGAAGTGGCTTCCTTGATCTGTTACAATTTCTAATGGACAACCAAATCTGGTGACAATGCGTTCATATATGAACCTTGCCACTTCATCCATGGAAGCTGCTTTCAATGGCCTAGCTTCAACCCACTTGGTTAAATAATCTGTGGCAACTACAATATACTTATTTTGACGTGATGTAGTTGGAAGTGGACCTACAATGTCTATTCCCCATTTTTCAAAGGGACCAAGGGGAAGAATAGGACATAATGGAGCTGATGAAGTCTTACGGTTACCATGTGTTTGACAAATATCACATGTCTTACAATAATTATAACAGTCTTTAAAAAGAGTGGGCCAGTGATAACCTGCATCCAAGATCCTTCTTGCTGTAAGTTGTCCAGAGAAGTGCCCTCCACATGTACCATTGTGGAATTCTTCTAGAAGCTCTTTTCCTTGATCACGTCCAACTGCCCTCTTGTACTGTCCATCAGGTCCTATTCGAAATAATGCTCCATGCAGAATAGAGTATGGACGACTGGCTTGAGTAATCTTTCTCTTAGTCTTTGCATTGGCACCATCCGGAAACTTGAATTCATTCAGATAATTCCAAATATCTATGTATTCACTAGGGATTGTGTCAAGGGAGAACAATGCTGCATCGGGAAAATCATCATCATCACAAGATGATCCTAAACCATCATAGGCTCGAGAGAGTGCATCTGCATTGACATGCTTCTTTCCTGGCCTATCTATAATATCAAATTCAAATTCTTGTAGCAAAATTATCCATCTTGCTATCCTCCCTGATGGGTTAGGCTTATTGACAATATATTTCAGAGCCTGATGATCCGTTACAACTATAAATTTCTGCCCTAGCAAGTAATTTCTAAACTTCTTTACAGCAAAAATGATAGCCAGAGCCTCTTTTTCAGTTACAGTATAGTTTACCTCAGCACTGCTCATTTGTCTGCTCCCAAAGTAAATTGGATGTTCATTCCCATTTTCATCCTTTTGGCTCAAAGTACTACCTAGTGCTGCATCTGAGGCATCAGTGTACACAATGAATGGCTTGCTCCAATCTGGATTCTTCAAAACAGGTGAAGACACCAGGGCTTCCTTCAGTTGTCCAAAAGCTTCATGCGCCTTGTTTCCTGGTTCATAAGCAACATCCTTCTTCAAGAACTGGGTTAGTGGCTGTGCAATCTTTGAGAAATTCTTGATGAACCTTCTATAGTAACCCACATGGCCTAAAAATGATCTCAACTTACTTCTATTTATAGGAAATGGTAAATCTTTGATTTTTGAAACTTTATCAGGATCAGTACCAATACCATCTCTGGATACAACATGCCCTAACAAAACGCCTTTAGAACATCCAAAGACACACTTTGTAGGGTTTAGTGAGGCTTGTGCTTCATCTAACCTTTGAAATGCTGTCTCCATCTGGTGCAGGTGGTCCAACTTGCTCCCATAGATGCAAAAATCATCCAGAAATACTCTGATGAAGGTCCCAATGTAGGGTTCGAACACCCTATTCATTAAACGCTGGAATGTTGCTGGAGCATTACACAACCCAAAAGGCATAACTCTATAAGCAAACGTTCCCCAAGGAGTGGTGAACGTGGTCTTCAGCTGATCTTTCTCTGCTATACGAACTTGGTTGTAGCCGCTATATCCATCAGCAAAACTATAGCACTCCTGGCCAGCTACTTCGTCCAAGATCTGATCTGAAAATGGAAGAGGGTAATGATCCTTCTTTGTTGCCTTATTGAGCTTCCTATAATCAACACAAATGCGTAGCTTCCCATTCTTTTTTATTGAGATCACAATGGGAGAAACCCATTCTGAATTCTCCACAGCAAATATGAATCCTGCATCAAGCAACTTATCTATTTCTTCTTTTACAGTCTTGGAAAAATTAGGATTCATTCTATATGGCATTTGCTTTATGGGCTTAGCACCATCTACCAGCTCAATACAATGTTCTACCCAACTTACTTGGCGGAGTTCCTTGTAATCAAAAGTGAATAGGTGTATGTACCTTCGAAAGAGCTGGAGGTAGGATTCCTTCTCACTCTCCATCACAGCATCACCAATCTTTATTTGTTGGAGACGATCATCAACTTCTTCTTCAGATAATTTTATGGGGTCATGAGTTGGTGTGACTGGCAGGATATCCATGACTGAAACATCCACCTCACTTTCTTCATCTTCAGTGTCCACTTCACTGGTACTAGAGTAATCAGAGGATGTCCAATCATCAGTTTCATCACTTGAATCCACAGGTTCTACTTTATGATGTCGAGGGATCACGTTTATCTTCACCCTCTCTCTACCACGTCCAAGTGTCATGAAACCTTCATTCCAGTAGTTTCTTGCATGAACTCTCCTTAGCCATGGTCTTCCCAGCAGCATTGGGTACGCAACAGTACCATTTTTCATCACCTGAAAGTCTACCACACATACCACACCCATAACAGATATTGCCACATTTGAAATTACACCTTCTGGTTTAGTTTTTCCCTTATTTAATGACCTTAACATAAGTGTTGAAGGGCGATCAATTTTTAACCCCAACATATTCATTACAGACTCAGTCATTACATTAACTGCAGCACCTCCATCAACTAAGACATCATGAATTGAAATACCATTACATAATACCTCAGCTTGTGGAGCATAGGGATCTGCCTCTGCCTCCAAAACAGGGACCTCAACCTCCTTCCTTCTTCGAGCATTGAGTCCACCTCGCAACTCCCGCCTCTTCTCAGAAGACATAGCCAAGAGTTGACCATATGTAATATTTGCAGGCCTTTTGGACAGATCTTCCAAGATGGAGTATGGTCCTTGCCCCTGTGAAATCAGAAAATCCTGCACACCCAACTTTCTTCTCCTATGTTTCTTACTAGTTTCTTCTTTCATCTTCTTAGGATCATTTCCATCTTGATTATCTTTTTCTTTCTTTCTTTTTGTTACAAACACATCTACTTCATTATTTCTGCTCTTATCTACTACATCAAAAGAATTCACAGGTGCTTTTCCTTTATCATTATCTCCCTTACTAGATGTAGAAGCTCTATCTGGACAATTATACTTATAATGACCCTTTTTATAACAACCATAACAAACAACTTCAGAAATATTTCTCTTTGGACCTCTATCTCCTCCCTGAGAACTAAATTCCTTTCCTTGAAGAAGATTAATAGTTAACTGACCCATCTTTTTGAGCAGATCTTCATACTCAGTAGATGTATTAGGAGAAATATTTGTGCTCACCGGGAGTGGTTGTGGATTCAGGACCAAAGGTGCTGGTGTAGGCTCTACTTTAGCAACAATTTCTTTGGGCTCCTCTTCCATGCTTTCTTCTTGCCTTCTTGCAATCTCCTTTGCTTGTTCAATGGTGGCTGGGCGGTCATACTTCACTCGTTGTCTGATCTCTGGCTTCATCCCAAGAATGAAGTGCTTACAGAGGAGATTATCCACGCCATTCATCAACCCATCCGCTAGTCCTTCCTTCCGGATCTGGGCATCGAGCTTCCTCCTTAGCTCTAGAACACGAGCATGATAATCCCTTATCTTCTCCTTCTCTCCTTGGGATAGCTTTGTGATCTCGATCATGAGATCTGCATATTTCTGTTGTTCACCAAATTCTTCAAGAAAACTTTCAGTTAATAAATCCCATGAATTTTTCACATTATCACCTAGTGTTTCAAACCACCTAAGTGCTGAACCATCCAAAAAGGTAGGAAAAAATTCAGTCCATTGTTCCCTTCTTATAAGGCCATTACAAATACAAGATCGTTTAAACTCTTGAATGAAAGAAGAAGCATCTTCATTAGATTGAGCTGAAAAAACAGGAATCTTTCCCATTTTCAAAAGTAACCACCGTGAAATACCAACCCACAAGTACAATTAACAAGACTTATGTGCACAAATAATTGGAATCACTATACTAGAAAGTGACTTTACACCTTTCTACAGTAAAATAGAAATGACCACGGTAAACTATGGTAAAACTTGACTTACTACGGTAAAAACTGACTTTACTGTGGTAAACACTATTCACAGTAAAAAGTGAAGTTACTGCGGTAAATACTATTCATGGTAAAAAGTGACCTTACTGCGGTAATTACTATTCCCAGCAAAAAGGACTTTACCAGGGTAACTACTATTCATGGCAAAAATGCCTTTAACATGGTAACTACTATTCACGGTAAAAATGACTTTACCATGGTAACTACTATGCACAGTAAAAACAAGGTTACCCTCCAATTGATTTTTGACTTAGTGGGAATATCTCTCCAGAAAATCCACCAACGAGGAATGGTCCCGGCAACGGAACCAAAATGTCATCAGCAATCCGGCACTATGATAATTCTTCACCGGGAACTCCTCGTGCTATGATTATTTACTAATGCACAGCCTTTAGTTTGGTGGACGTAATCTGGAAACAAAACAACAACATAACACAAGAATACCATTGACTATGATAAGACAGAATGACGAAAAATCTGAAATATCAAAATAAATTATAATATTAACATGAAACTGTTACAATCTCACCCATGAGATTCTTCAACAAGACTATGGGAGAAACTTTACAATTACACCTCTCGATGGCTTCTTCAACACACCTTTAACTGATGGCTTCCTTCGCACACTTCCTACAATATTTCTCACTACTTCTTTCTATGCTAAATGAGGGGGGTGGCCTCTCTATTTATAGAACTTCCAGGCTTATCCATCCTATCTCTAAGATAGGATAAGAAATCCACTCTGACGAATCATATTCCATACCTTAACTCTTATCTGTACATGTAAGCTTATCTGTTAAGATAAGATAAACCTTATCATTTTACATGGGTTCCACATTTTTAGAATTTTTACAAATAAAATACACAAAATATTTATGACCTCACTCCTTGTCCTTATTACCAATATAATATTTCTAATTCCTAATCATGTAGACCCTACTTCTCTAATTACCCAAACTTTGACATTTTAACATTACCGGACCACTTACGACAAATATTTACTTTTTACAACATTCCTATTGTACTTTGACTGTTACCGTACTCCACATTATTGGCGGCACCGTACTGACGGCGCCGTTATCTTCTATCGGACGCTACTACTAATTACACTTAACAACATCCTATTCCTAATACATATATTAATGAAATGGAAATTTTGGAGGAAAGGACAAGTTCATTGTTCCAACTTTTAAGGAAAAAATCAATGTTCGAGCTTCAAAGAACAAGCTCATTTGAGCTTTATGAAATCTACTCCCAAGCTAAATGAGCTCTCGCTTAAGCACTATATGAGTAGAATAATGATATTTTGAAGGCATAAGGGTGGTGATGATATAATGTTTGGCCATAGTACAATGTGAAGGCCCATATTTTGGAGGAATAAGAACTATATTTATTATAGGCATATTTAGGAACTAAGATTATATAAAGGCCTATTATAGGCATTTTGTAAGTCCTATAGGCAATGTCAAAGCTCTATTCTCTCTGGAAGTAGTATCCAAGCCCAATATGAAGAGGATGGATTGAAGTTAGAAGGCGTGATCATGGAGGTGCTATGGAGATGGAAGCCCTATTTTAATATAGACATTATAGAGAGATATAAACACTTATATTACATTGATATAAACATGGTTACCTATATCATAATAATATGGGCACAACTAAGACCTATATCATATTAATATAGGCATCATCATCATTTAAAGACTGATATTATTATTATTATCAGCAAGATGAAGATAATACTTATTATTTAATAGGCTCATTATGGTTTGTGAGTTATTATTTTTTAACTCACTGATCAAGAGTCTTCTTAAACTAAATCTTAGAGAAGCCATGGAGCCGATGGATGTGAAGTAGCACAGATAAGCATTACATCTCAAAATATCAATACGTCAGATACATCATCATACCATTGGCTTCATAGGAGGGTCATTTTTAAGTATTGAGCTTGTTGGCAAAAAATTGTTGTCTGCTGACATCTAGAGACTTAGCACCACACACTGGGAGTGTGTAGGTTTCTTGTAAAATACTTAGCACCATGCAATAGAGGCTTGAGGTATTAATTATTACGAAATTCATTATAAAATCACTAGAGATGTTGCGGAACCTAAACTTAGACCCATAGGAGATTCTGAAAAGGAAGATTAGATCTATTACATAAGCCGGGAATTCAACACTCAATGTTTTTGGAGAAGGTTCTTGTTCTTCAGGCTTATTGAGCCACAAATTTAGAGTACGTAATGTTGGGAAGACCGATCAGGGAGCCATAGGCATTGTACCATGGAGGTGAATACTAGATCAGATATGCCTCATAAGTTGGGGTAGTAAATAGGTTGTTGGGATAAAGGTTTTTGTTCCATTTGTATTTAGTATTATCATGTTTAGATTGTATTTTTGTATGAATTTCACTCATTGAAGTGGATAATATACCAATTATAATGATGAACCTGGAGACATAGGAATTATTTTGAACTCCATTATCAACATCTGTGCAGTGTGTTTTAATTCTTTCATTTCTATAAGTTGATTTTAATGGGGTAAGTTCAGAAAATAATTTAAAGCCTATAGGAGTCCCATGGTCAGTCAAGTAAAAAATTTAATTCAATTTTTAGATCAAGTTGGTATCAGAGCTGGTTGTTCTTGTTCAGGTATGCATGCTAGAGGATGTGGTTTAACCCTTGTGATATGAGAGATATCATGTAATCCTAAGAGAAGATGATGATAAAAAAGTTCCTTTTTTGAGTTTTCAGTGTCATAAGAGAAAGATGATAAAGTTTTTATAATATGTATTTTAAGGTTAATATCTAGTGATTCATAAGATAACATTCTACAATGCTCTTCATCAATGTTCTATGACTCATTGGAACTATAAAATGGTGAAAAAATGGTGTCTAGGAGGTATGTGGGTCTAGCTGATCATGTTAATTTGACTATAAAATCATGTTTAAGGATTTTTTTATGTCTGTGATCTTATGAAAAATGAAGGCTATAAGGTTGTATGAGTGCTTTAAGGCAGGGATAGCTTACTTCCTTTCTTGTTTGAGTGTTCAAGGGCTCTAAATAGTTGTGAAAGGAAGAGTAAATGATTATCTGCACATGTACATCTGAGCTAAGAAAATAATTTAATCAAGAAGGTTGTAGCACCATCAAGAGAAGGTTGAAATAACTAAGGAAGAGATTTAGGTCAGATTTTAAATGTTGGTCCTATCTTCTAGCAATGTAAACAGGGGACAAGTGGTTCTAAAGGTTGGCATGTTGGATTTAGAGGTAATATGGTGTTTTTGAGTTTGATGATCAAGACTTAGAAGATGGTGTCAATTGAGAATGAAGAAAAAATAGGAGGATATCAACTCAAGGGGAGCTTTGTGGGTGATCATATCAGGTCCATGGATCATCTTTATGTTGCTATTGAAGTTAGAAGAGAGAATACATTCCCGAGGGGAGCTACTTTGTGCAAGTAAGTTGGTGTTGTACATTGTTGTTATTGTGTTGTAACTTTTCCATATAGTATCATCATTATAGTATTTTTTATAGATTTAAAAGGGGGGATAAGAATCAGAAACATGGGAATGAGGTATAGTAGGTGTGTTAGTCTTGTTGGTTTCCATCAATGTTTCTGAAGGTGGTTGCCATAAATGACAAAGAGGGAGATTTTTGGCCATTTTGTGTTTATGTTCTCATTGATATCAAGTAAATTGATGTAAAAAGGATTCATGTGGTCATATGAGTCTCAATTAGGTGTTAGACATGCGTCAAACATGAAGAGTGATTAGTAGTGATAGGATTTAGTATGTTGTCATGGTGTCCTAACATGGTTCTAGCTCATATGGTCATAGTATGAGTCTTACTAAGTTTGTTTAATGTTTTTCATAAGGTCATTCATGGTCAATGTGGTGTGTTAAAGATGTATAAGAGTCTGCATGAGGTCAAAAAATCCAATTCATGGATTGTATGTGTTTAGTTAGGTCATTCCAAGCCTATTCCTAGCCATGGTGCATGTAGAATGAGTTGGAGGAATGAGAAAATAAGTTGATAAGTTTTTTCCTAGTATGGTAGTAGTATGATAATGGTATATAGGTAATGTATGGTGAGTTTCAAGTTAGTATTCAGTGGTTTAGTGCACATATGAGGTCATTGGGAAGAAAACAAGTGAGAACATACAAGTAAACATAAGTAAATGAGATTATATGGAGATTTTCATAGATATTTGGGATATATGGTGAGTATGGAAAGCTATAGGATGTTTTGATGATGCTTCATGACAAGATTTTTAGGTGATTTTGAAGAAGTATTTTCAAGATATGTTAGTTTTGGTAAAATTGGGTGTTTCATAGTGTGTTTTAAAGGAAAAATTGGACCTTCTGATGTTCGTTGTGAGTTGTGTGATTTACATGGGGACTTGAGATATTTGGAATATATATTTAGGTGAGTTATGAGAATTTATTAAAAATAATGAGGTAGTTTGATTATCACATTTTTATGAACGATCATTAAGAAGATAATTTACTTTGAAACCCTATCTAAACCCTAGCTCAAGATGACTTGGGAGAAAGTTAGTATTCTAAGCCTACATTTACTGGTTTTGCAAAATTGATGATTGGATGTTGTAGAGGACTCTTCCATCTTTCCATAAAGGCATATTAGATCTTGTGACCGTATGTCTGCCTTACCAGAAAATGTTTATTTCTAAAGAATTTTAGTTTAAGGTAAGATTTTACAAAGAAGGTAAACAATAAATTTACATTGTTTTTATCCCCTGAGATATTTTAGGTGTCCATGATAGCTTCAGATCATGGTTGAAGTGAAAAATGGAAAATTTGACCCTATTTATGAAGATTGGTTTTTGGGGTAGTTTGGAGAAACTTGTACTAAAAGTGGAATTACAGGCTCTACATGATAATTTAGGACTCCGTTAAAGTTTATTTGTGATCTTTGTTTAGATTTATTTTTAATGATATATCAAACTTATGTGTTTGATATGGTATGAAAAATTTATGAACTTATCTTTGAGGGTCTAATCTAGAGGATGTTTGATCTAGTAGGGTGCTAAGTAGATTCGTGAGGTAAGATGATATTTATGAGTTGATATTTCTTGGTGATGGTTTTAGAGATATTAGAAATCATGTATAAGGGCGTTCAATTAATTTTTCAAGTGTGGAAGTGAGTTTTTTGGTGATGGATCAAGTTAAGCTCAAGGTTAGTTCTTGAGTCCTAGAAGGCTTAAGAAGCAACTTTCATATATGGTCTTGGTTGAAGGATTTCCAATTGAAGTTGGAAGGATTTATATGATGTGGAAATATGATTAAGAGATATTTCCATTGTTATATAGACTGTTTCTTTGTGATGAGATTTGAGGGATCATGTAAGTCAGTTTGTAGAGAAGAAGGTTTGTTGTTTCTCAGGACATATTTGTTCTTGCTGAAAGATTGGGTTAGTTGATGCATGTAATGGATTAAATGATGCTTAATATCACCTAAAAATTTAATAGGGATTAATTTTGTTCTTTGAAATGACAGAAAGGGTATAATTTAAATGTCTTATGTATTCAATATAGTTAACACCAGTTGGATTTGGTACAAAACAAATTTATGGGAAATATGATTTGGAGAAGAGGAAAGTTGGTACAATTTGAACATATGGGTGTTTCATGAGGTCTAAAATGAATGGATATAATTTAAATGTCCAATAGGAAAACTGACTTCCTATAAAATAGAAAACTACAACACACCCGAATATATATTGTTATATATTTGTTATAACAATATATATAAAACTAACTAACCATACAATTATTTACCACAATGTATTCAATATAGTTATTACATGCCATAGTTGAGTTGTTATTAAGTGGTATTGAGGCTGAATGGTGAAGACATGGTGCTAGAAACATTTTTTTGATGAAGAAAACTGATATAAGACTTTTGGCTTGTGTTATGAATTATTTGATTGGTTAAAGATAATTAATGACCATAGATGATATTTTTATGATATATTATACATGTTTGGTAAATTTAATATATTTAATAATCATGGTTTTTGTGTGAGTGGATTTTATTCATTCTAGTGATAGGGTTTTGAGCTTTTTTTGTGCAAGTTGAGTGGTTTTGGGCATGACCGACATATATGGGCCATTTTTTAATGTTGCAATGAATGTATTGGGATTTTATTAAGTAAAAACGTAATAATTGCCCTTAAAATGCAATTATTAAACAAAAACTATAGTAAAATTAAAATTTTCAAACTTTAGTTGGTTGAAATTTATGATGGCTGTAGGACCAACCTCTCTTATGTTTTAAGGAAGAGAAGCCTATAAAACAAGTGTTTTGAGTTCATTTTTTGAACTATTTCTCATAGAGGGAAAAGTGTGACATGCCTAAGTTGGAGGTAGAAACCATGATCCATTATATGTGTGAAAGAGATTCTATTGCATGATTTCAGAGATGATGAAGTGTGTTACATATTGAACAATTTTATAAGGCACATGTGCAAGTTTTTAGAGCCAAGACATGTTTAGAAGGAACCGACCTCTCTTATGTTTTAAGGAAGAGAAGCCTATAAAACAAGTGTTTTGAAGATAGAACAAGTTGAAGCAATGAGGTTTTGATTATGATTGTGTGAGCTGAATTAGAGATATCCATCATTTGTGGGAGAAGTAAAATTTAGAGATCATCATGTTCAAATGGCTGAGTTGGTTCTTAATAATCTTAGGGTTTTTTTCCTCCTTGTGGAGTGGTTACTTCACTAAATTAGGGGTTGGTGTTCCTTGTAGGGTTGGTGCTCTACTAAACTAGGGGATGGTGCTCCTTGTGAAGTTGGCGCTTCGATCAATTTTATTTTTATGAGTAATATGAGAAATGTTTTCAGTGGGTTTCTTACCCTTGAGGGTTTCCCACTTATATTTGATGTTCATGTGTACTCTCTTTCTCTTGCTCTTGTGTATGGTTGTTTCTATGCTTAAGTAAACACAGATATGGTTCATGGTTGATTGAATGGATGTATAAATGATAATGCATGATAAATGGAAAATGTAATAATTTTTTTGTAGGAATTATTCACCCCCCTCGGTCTATTTTTTTTCCAACAAGTAGGAATCTTGTTGATCAAATTATTTAACTTTGTTACAAATTTTGTTACAAATTCTCTCATGGTCTTCTATGGTTCTTTCTTCATATGAGAAAATTGATCAAGGTGGCCATGAACATCTTTTGTAGTCTTGAATCTTGCTTCAAACCTTGTTTTCATATCACCCCAATTAGTAATCAAACATGATAGAAATTAGTAAAACTATTCCGTAGTGGAATCTTACAATGATTCTACGTATAATCAAATAACATATTCATGTATCACTCCAAGAATTACATGGGCTATGATGAAAGATATAATGTGATCATCTGGACATTACTTTCCATTTCTATAGAATTTAGGAAAGTTATTTCTTGATCCTCTTGGAAGTTTATGAATTGGTGGAGCTAAGGCCAATGAACTGTTATTCTTTAGGAGGAATGAGGACTTGTAGTTTTATAGATGGTTCTTCAATATGACCTTCAAAATGATTTTAAGGAATTTTTATTCAACCTAGATAACATAAAGTCTGAAATTAGATCTTTATTGTTCCTCAAATACGGGGCCAATAATTCCATTTGGACATCAACTCTAGTGTATCTTATTTTTTCCAGTTTTTCTGGAGTAGTAGGACTAAAACTAGAAAAATGATGATTTTTTAATAGGATAAAAATGGATCTTGAACATTCATATGGCATTTTTGGTATTTTTTAGTTTCTTAGTTTTTTAAATTTTTTTTGAATATGCATCTTTTTGGTATTTTCATATATATATATATATATATATATATATATATATATATATATATATTGAGGGTGCACAAAGGGTAGATTTTCCCTAGTAGAATCATTGAAAACTGTTGGAGACTTAATTTTTAATGGTGTAAACTATAAGTTTTCACCAATGGTTATGGGGATAATCTCCTCCTTAATGGGTATGGGTAGGCTCCCATTATTGAATGTAAACTAACTAAAAATAATGTGTGGCCATTAGCTCAAGGATCACATAGGAGTAATCCAATAAACCTATGGAAAAGTACTTTTACAGAGTACAATGGAGGAATTTTCTATTAAGGGTGGTAAAGGGGAGTTGGATAAATAATGAGAGAGGATTAATGTTGTGAGTATACTCAAGGTATTCACATACATTAACCATAGTAAGTACACATTTAATTAGAATATAAAAAAAAATGTAGGTAATCATCAAGAAAAATAAAAAAATACACAAAGTTCTACATATCTATCAATCAAGGACACAAAATTATTTCTTAGTTTTACAAGATAATAATGATTGCGAATTCAGAGAGTAGAGAGGGTGGAGGAACATAGAATAAAAAGATAAGAGGAAATGTACATTTTTATTTCTTGATGTAGTAATGATGAAAAGCTTAACAATATACATTGATGAATAATTGCAAACTCTTTGGAATGGAGAAGCCATACTAATTTGTAGCATTACAAAATGACTCTTCCTCTTCCCTGCATATAAATTTTCATCTTACCACAATTTGTGACTTTTCAAATTCTTTTAGGAATGAAATTAAGTCATTTTATTATTTTTGAAAAGGGAATTTTATAATGCAACACTATGTATGTCACTTAAGTTAATAAGAAGAAAGAGTGAAAAAATACACTCTTAATGAAGGAATATAATGTTAGAGAGAGAGAGAGGGATGATAGAGAAGAAGAGAGAGAAAGGTGAAAATCTAGAGCCGAGACAATTTTTACTATTTAAGAATATTCTCCTAATGGACCTTTGAGGAAATGCTTCATGAATGAGAGAGGTTTGATAAATTTAATGAATCTTTTACAAATGAAGAGCCTTCTAACTTGAAGCACTATGATCAAAATATCCTTCTTCTTTGATATGTAAGAACACTCCAAAGTATTGAATGATGTTTTAGAAACAATGTTGTGAGACATCACAATGTGAACCTGGGATGGATGCTGGAATTACTCATGACAATCCTCTCTTGTCATGCTTCTCATGACCATTTCCTTAAATGAATTGAATTTTGATGTTTCAACACCTTCATAGTATTCATTATGTTCTTGATTACATGTGTTGCATAAGTGGCCATATGTTGAATTAGAACACTATGATTGCATATGCTTCCTCCTTAGATGAGATGTAGGTACACTTATTATGCATTTGAATCAGAGTTCAAAAAAATTGCCTTGATGAAACTAAGATGATTACCTATTCTTGAAAACATGGTATTACAAATGATGATCATTCTCTTACCCTTCTTGGCTAAAAAATACTCCTCTAATTGAATCAACTTTAAGATGCTCAAAAACCTTCTTGCCCATATGCTGCTCATGAAAATAAATGACTTATTGGTCTCAGGTGCCTCTGTAGCTTGAGTAGCTCATCTTGGAATGTTATTTGAAGAGAGTTGAAAAAAATGGTGGAGTTAGGATATGGTTATCACCACCTTACTGATTTATCTTCACATTTCACCTTTCTAGAAAATAATTCATCTACGTAGACGAAATCATCCTCAAGAAGCTCAAGTGCCTTCTACTATCAATGAAGAAAGAGGAAATATTACATTCACATCATATTCAATGGTTACATTACCATTCTTGATCCTAGGGAGATGATTGGGAATGGGTTCTCACTTTTATATGCTCTATACATAACTTTGAACATGATGATACCTTTTGAACCTCACAATTAACATCCCTAACAAAGATGTGATATTTTTTAGCTATGTGAACACTATAGGAAATTTAAATGAGTGTTCAGGAACAATGTTGTGAGATATTGAACTTCATGGACTTGCAATACATTCCTATAAATATGATGATGTTTAGTTGAGGCATTACTATTATTGAGCCTGAGAGTTGACTGTCACATCATAGATTATGTTATCATCGGCTCAATTCATGTTTTTAGAAGTTAAAAGACTCCATCAAAGATTTAGTTTAGAGACTCATGTTTGTCTTAGTGACAAAATAATTTCCTTATTTGATGAAATTGATCATGATGACTCCATTATATCATGATTAGGATGAGTTGAACCATCCAAATTCTTGCATCAATCCGTGCCATGTAAAAATTACCCTTGAAGTGATGTTTCAGGAGCCTCTGGGGGAGCTTCTCTCCTGTTTGAACCATGAGACAACTTCATGGCCTCACAATAGTGGAAAAAATAAACATGATGAGCATAATGGGAGTTTCCACAAGATTTATTAATTCAATTACAATACTTACTATTTT
This sequence comes from Taxus chinensis, assembly GCA_019776745.2. Lineage (NCBI taxonomy): Eukaryota > Viridiplantae > Streptophyta > Pinopsida > Cupressales > Taxaceae > Taxus > Taxus chinensis. The sequence continues at coordinate 80,172,118 of CM034152.1, read as the reverse complement.
TAGCAGGTCCTATCTAAGATTGCTATTTTTAGCAAGTTTTCAAAATCTTCATCTCTTAATGTTTCTTTCTTGTTAAGAGAATTGTAAATGTTAAGGAATTAATATTTTTAGAAAAGTAATATTTTAGATACCCACTACTTTAAATACTTCACATTTTTAGAAAGTGCACCTATAAGTATCAGAGTGATATGAAATTGGTCTAAAATGTTTAGGGTTTTTTAAGGATGCTCTGCCCCAATTTTTAGATGATCCCCTTGTCCGGATTAGTGGGAAAATCAGAATTTTATCAAAGAGGGAATAATAATGAGAGAAAACTCAGTCCTGCATATCTCAAAAAATTTAACCACCACATCATGCAAGAAAGGACTTGGATGAAAGTGGATTTTATGAGGAACATTTGCTCCAAATTTTAGGTTTTAGTGCCCTTCGGATGTTTGTAGAATAAAAAAGGAAAAATGCTACAATTTTCTAATGTGGAATTTTTATACATTAGAGGAGGTTGGGAAGAAAAACAACAACACATTTAGTGAAAATGACTAGGTTTTGCGAGAGGAATATTTAGTCCAATTTCTATGAAGTTTTTTACTTGTTCGAGATCATTGTAGTTTTTCCAAGGTGCTCGAAGCTGAATTGGAGGAAGGGGTCACAATTTGGTGTCCCCTTGTACCCCTTGTCCTACTACGTGATAGAGGGTACAAAAGGGTTTCCAAAGTGTGACGCGAGCTTGTGTAAGGGCTTAAATCCAGGTTTTTCGGAGCTGGTGGTGGTCCCATAGTGATCAAGGGCTACATGAATGAGTGGGTTGCACTTTTGTGTCCCCCTTATCCCTTAGGGGATAGAGGGTATAGAGGGGAAACCTTGGTGTCCAAAGTGTGTCTTGGGAGAAGGATGGAGGTTGCAATGAGGTGTCCCCATTGTCCCCTTGCACCATGGGGACAAAGGGGACAATTAGGGTAGATGAGAGTCTAAAGTGTGACTTGGAGAAGTGAGTGAGCTCATACTTTTGTGTACTCTTATCCTTTTTTTTTCTTGTGGGAAAAAATGAGGACACAAGAGTGTCCAGAGTATGACTTCTGCAGATTAGGAAAGTATGTTTTACCTTGTATGTCCAAATTGGGACACATAAACTAATATTTTATCCTTTGGAGCTTAGGAAAATGTTTTGGGTTATATTATTTCGAATCTAATTGACATTTTAATATCATTAGAACCATTATGAAAATCCAATTCCTCCTTCATTTCCAAAGTTAGGTCCTATTTCATTTTAAACTAAGAGGGGAAACTGTAAAATATTGAAATATCTTAGGAAATATTTAAGCATTGGAGAAAATTTGATGTTTACACCTTATAGAGGACTATAATATATTTATGATGATTATTTTTTCCTCCTAAATCCTTCTAAATCTCCTGTAATCACTCGGAGAAGTCAACTTCCATCATTTTAGCTTTCATTCCTTATACCCTTAACTATCTGATGTTGAACAAATTGTCCATGATTCAAATTTTCTTCAATGTTATCCTACATCACCCTCATATGCTTTATATTCCCTAAACACTTTCAGAAGGTGTTTACTTGGTTGTGCAATGGCCAAAATGACCTTTTTAGATCTCCAGAAGTTGTCTTTCATATAGTCATAATGAGTTTATCTATCATATCAAGAACTATTCCCTACAAATTTAAACACACTAAATAATCAAGTTATTACTTTCCTTTGATCCTGGATGAGGGTGGGACTAATGAAAATCTAGCCATAGGAAGGGTTCATAGTGACCGGGAAGCGGAATTTTCGACCCATGGACTTAGTTTGTCATGATCAAAAGTTTTAATTTTTTATGATAAACAGTTTACATGACAAAAATATGGCAATCTCATAAAATTACATAATGTAGGTTGTATTTGGATCTTTGTGGGTTGGGATATAACATTGACTGCAGACTTGGCCTCAATAGGCTTTCCCTTAAAGGCATATTTTCTTTGGAACTTGTTAGTAGATTGATCTGAAACATTAGCACCATATTTAAGTTTTTCTAGAGAAAGTAACTTGATTTCATGAATTTTTAGAGTGTGACATAGATGATCAGAAGAGTGAAAAGATTCAAAGAGCACACATTCTTGTAATACGATTTAAATAAAAATATCTTACAATTCAAATTTAGCTAAGAAATTGTTCATTTTAGAAAGATTATTCTTATAGCACATAACATAATCACTAATATGTTCATTATATCCTTGCTTCATTTTACCCATTTGTGTATATGATATTTTCGTTCCAATGTTCATAGAAAAGTGAGAAAAAATAGATTTACTAAAGGATTTAAAGATCAAATGGAGTGCAAAGGAAAGTCCTATAACCATTACAAAGCATAGTCCTGTAAGCTCCTAGGAAATAACTTGGTCAATAATGTGGCCATCACAAGAATAATCCAAGCATGCCGATGCGCCCAGAAATGGACCATTTTATACAATATTTGACATTATTTTTTCTTGCATATTTATAATGGATCTAAGTTTAATCTTCAAACTTATGGTTTATTTAGGATGGAATAAAGAGCATATATCACGGTTATTTTTTTAGAATTCATTTTTTATATTTTTGTTAGCTAATTCTAATGATTATTGGAAAAAGATGTCAATTTGCGCATATACAGTTCATACTTTTCTATCATTGTGGAATAAGGAATTTTGAACATTAAACACCAACTACAACCAACCTTGGAAGATCTTCAAAATATCTCATATCATCTGGACATATATTGTTATTTCATCATTGCATTAGCTCCAAAAATGTTTAGCAGTTCTATAAGTGATATTTATATAGTTTTGGGCGGCGGATTTAGGGTTCAGGGGGGTTCGGGCGAAGGGGGGTTCACGCGAACCCCCTTCACGCGAACCCCCTTCGCGCGAACCCCCCTTCGCGCGAACCCCCCTATGTGGCACCTATGTGGCACTTATGTGGCACCTATGTGGCACTTATGTGGCACATTTTGGTGCCAAATCCATTTGGAGGATAATTTTATGCCAAAATGTGCCATTTAGGTGCCACGTAATTAGGGTTAACGAATGAATAAAATTACAAAATTTTAACACAAAATACAGAATTTTAGCATATAATTTTCAAAAAATAGTCTATTTATTTTTTATATTTTGCTCATATGAAGGACAATCGATCGTACAAATCAACCCAATTTGAAAAATACCAAAAAATATCAAAAAAAATTGATTAAAATTACTATTTATTGAGTCTTCATATGATATAAATCAAAATTTATTGGTATAAACATTTGTACGCCATTTATTTGAAAATATTTTTAAAATAATTAATTAAAAAAAAAATATAAGTCCAAAAAATATGAAAATTTGATAGCACTTAAAAATTCAAATCTTGTATATCTAAAATTTCATGGTGAAAAAATAAATTTTCAAAAAAAACCATCCGAGGACAGTCATTCCTCTTTTGTAACATCGATTCAATTTTTTTAAAAAAAAAATTGATATGTATTCTAAACTCTAAATACAACATTTCGTTATTTTGTGGAATTTCATGAATGTGTACGGTTTTATGGCTATTACCTTTAGAAAATCAATGAAACTGAAAATTCATTTTATAATGGTACAAAGCATAAAATGGGACAGTTTATTGTGCTTGGAGTCTTGTTATTTCATCATTGCATTAAAATGATCAGTTCTATAAGTGGATCCTTAACTCGAAAAAAAGTCATTCATACCCAAACGAAAATCTGAGTATCCTCCAAATTATGCTTCAGAGTCTATGCAAACATTATATTTGTTTTAATAATGATTTGGAGTCTTCCAAAAATGATCTAACTCGATTGAGTCCTCCAAATCGCCTCAGAGTTCATAACTTGCTTCATATCCTCCAAATCACTTCAGAGTTCCTCCAAATTGCTTCAGAGTCTATTTGGAATTCTTCGTAGTCTCTTTGGAATGCTTCAGAGTCTCTTTGGGATGCTTCAGAGTCTCTTTGGAATGCTTCAAATTCTCTTTGCGATCGCTTTGGAGTTTATTATTATAGCTTCGGAGTTGGATATTAGAGCTCTAAGGATGAATACTAAAATTGGAGAGATGAGAATACCTCCAAGGGTGACATTGTTATCTATTTTTGGAATTCATTCGAAAAATAGATATTTCTATAAGTATTTTATTATTTTTAATATAAAGGAGAACCAATATTGATTTTTATAATCAAACAATAAATTAATAGAGTCGTACTGTTAGTTGGAATTAGATAATCTCTCTCCATATTTTGTGGAGATCGATGTTTTTTAGATAGATTGAAATTTTAGTTGATAAAGATGTGTTCCTTAAAATAAGGAGGTGGTTGGAAGCATGGAATTATAAATGAAACTTCCCACACCATTGAATGTAATCACCATTTTTCTAATCAACGGAGATATTCCATTCCATCTAATTATAGATAGTGAAGATTAAAATCCTCTTTCGGGGAATGATCTGGCCCCTCATTACAAGGAAGATGGGGCTATATATTTATGTTTGTTCATTCTGTAATTATTTTTGTTGTATTTTTATTTGTTTAATGTAATTATTTTTGTGATGCATAGTATGTTGTAAGCATGCAGGTTTTGTATGCGTTTATTTTCAATTCAACAATTTAATTTTCTGCAGTGTGTTAAAATTTCTTGCAATGTGTGTTTTTCCTTTCATGCAATTATGTTTCCTTTCCTATAAGTGTGTTTTCATTCCATGAAAGTGTGATTTTTAATGTATGCAAGTGTGATTTTATATTTCTACAAGTGTGGATTTTAGTAAAAGGGACCATTACTAAATATTTCAGAAACCAACTCTAGATTGACATTGTTTAATGTTGAGGATTGACAACCCTTGTCACATGAAACATACAAAGATATAAAATGATATTGTGGATCCCCATCGCCATCAAAAATAGGAAACTTGGGTGAAACAAAATTGGAAGGAATTGGATAAAAATAAAATTCAGGTGTGAGAGGACTTTGTAGGAGATGTGAAGACTCAAGAGATGGAGAAGAAATGAGAGAAACATGTTGCAATTGAAGAATTTGATCTTATAAAACATGATACAAATAATATATGGCATAGGTACCTAAAGGAGTGCTAGGTTAGATATGGGAATTAATGTGGGAAGAAAAGAGAGTAGTGGGCATGGAAATAGGAATATAAATGGTTGGTATCCCTATAGCGGTGAGGGAAGAAGATGGTGGAGTAGAAGAGGTGATAGTAGCAGAGAACTTGAAGGTATGAACCATACTATCATGGGAAGCATTATAACGAGCACACTGAGATACTAATAAAACATAAAGGATATGTGGTATGAGAGTGGAATTGTAGCATAATCTAGAACGGAAATTAGTGAGTGCTTCAAGTTGTGAATGTTCCACATTAGTGTATTCATCATAATAATGCTCACTATCAGAAGTTTCTATTTCATGGAGGGGATAGGAATTTAAGTGAGGATTATCATGTGTGGTTTCAGCCATACTATTGGAACAATTACGGGTCTATGAGATGATCTCAATTTATTATGGGATACCAAAGTGACCACTATAGGTAATGGGCATGATGGCTTTATTTGATAATGGACATGTAAGGATCAGGTTCACTAAATGATTTAACATAGTTTAAATATTATCAAAGAACTAAGATTAAACATATATAACAGTAATAAGGAATATCTACCAAAAAATGACAAACAAGTGTGAACACTAGAGAGATAAGAATGACTTCACTTATATCTGAGTTCCCAAACTGATTCTTGGATAGAAACTGGGTGGAATATGTTGTATTTGGGATGAGTATGTTTCATTTGAAAAAATGAGACCTGCAAAGCTTATCTATAGAACTATAAAAAGGAGGAAAACACCACCCCGAGAATTAGTGTCTGAACTGGGCACTAGTGCCCTAGAAACAACTTCATATATGATCTTTTTTAGGGTTTATCCTTATCTTCTTCCTTTTTCTCTTTATCACTCTGGATTTGCTATATGATTTTACTATTGCACATCAACCTAAAAAAAACCATAATTTTTTACACAAACCTCAAACACACATTAGATTGAATAAATAATGCATATTCTTAAGTTGGAATGACATCATAGGTCATCCTAATGTGATTATCACTAAGCACTGCACTGCATTTCAGACTCAATGTAGTTCTAGTGTGTGTGATATAATTGTGTCCTTTTAAGCTATGTTTCCCTCTTTCCAGTCACAAAAAGTTAGTGGGATAGAACTAATTTTCCCCCAAGATTAATATGTGAGATGGAATTACAAAATAACCCCTCATATGTAATGAATACTGCAGAATAAATGTAGTCCTTGAATGTTTCTCTTTTCTCAAGTAATAAATAGGAAGTAATAGACATAATTACCTAGCCCCTAATAATAGTAATTCATGTATGTATATATATATATATATATATATATATATATATATATATATGATTCCGTTATTTGAATTTCATCATTAAAAACTAAAAATGGCCAACCCCAAGTGATAGGTAGTAATTTAAATAAGACAATAGTTGATGTGGCATTTAAAATTTGACAAAAGGAGGGAAAAGGATAGAAGCACCCAAAAGGGAATAGTAGCACTTGGGTACTCCTATCCCTAATTAGTTGTATTGTATGGGATGCACAAAGGATAAAATGGGAAATATAAAGGTGGATCACATGTTATCCAATGTCCAAAAGTAATGTAGTCATTCTAGAAAAGTAAATGATATATGTATAAGGAGGGTGAAGCAATGTAAAAGTAGACAAAAATATTTTAAATGTCTAGTTTTATTTCTTAGGAATCATGTATATAATGACATACTTAGAACCGTGGTGTAAATATTAAGTATATGATTTCATGTCTACACATATGGATACGATACCAAGGTATTATATTACCTAGAATTGAAGAGGACCCCCTAGAGAACATCGCAAAGTATATATGTCCAAGGATGAAAAAAATTCTTAGTTGATGTGCATGAAGAGATGGTATGAAGCATGAGTCAAGGCCTTTAGATATGAATGGTGCATTCTAAAAAAACTCCCATATGTGTCTGGAGTAAAGGTGTGATTTGGAGTAAATACTTAATGTTGATATATGTAATTTAAGATGAAGGAAAATTCATGGTCCGTATGGTATTGGATACCATATGAATTATCAGATGAATAGTGCCATGAATCCCTTAGCCACTTCAATGATATAAATTTCTATTTCATACTCAATGTTGATGATGGTAGTCAATAGTTTAAGCTTGTGTTCAAGTACCTTGATATGAAAGATATGGAGGATAATGAGATGGATGATGAATCCCATGAATTCATTTATTCTACACATTCCATTTTAAAACAATGTCAAATAGTTGACCAACTAGGTCATCACATATGCAATTAGGTCATGTATAAATATGGATTATATTTCGATTTCCCAGTAGGTAAATATGAATGTTAAACATGTTGGGTTTTTAATATTAAGTGAGAAACTGACTTAATAGAAACCCACCAAAGACTAAATGGTCTTGACATATAAATTATGTTTAAAACATAAACATGGTGGAATCTACATATTGTGTTAGGAGTATTTTAATTTTAAATATTAAAGTGAACCAAACACCCCACTTGCCTTGATATAAATCAAGGTGACCTCTTTGGGATTTGTTATAGCAAGTAACAAATAGAAGCGAGTTCTATATGTGATTAGATTAAGGATAGATGATGCAAATGGTGTGAAATTTAATTTATACACATGAACAAATGTATATGACAGTTTATAATTCCTCCTTGATGGTGTAACTAATGTGGATTCAAGGAAATAGTGGGAGTGTTATGTTAAATACATATTATCAATAAAGATAAGTGATATTTTAGTGGGTTTTTTTATCAGAAAGGTTTTCCCACTTATATCTTTTGTCTTGTGTTCATTTACTTTCGTGTTTATGTATGCAATCTAATATATAATTCATTATAACTTACTATACATTCATAAACTATAATCTTTGGAAGTTTTATATGATGGAATTATAATTTGTGATATTATTTATCCCCATGCTTACTAACATGGTATCAGAGCTAGATGTTTGTGGTTATGTATGATAAGTTTACTTTGTAGGTGCAATATCATCTATAAATTGATTAAAATAAGATAACATGATGTTTTCAAAACCCGTAAAACCCTAATTGTTATAATTTGTGGCTTTTTGAAAAACTACATGTGAAAAACTCTAATTCTCTGTCAACTTATTTGAAATTGGAAATTATGAAATTTTAAATCAAGTTTGGAATATTAAAGTCTTCTAAGTGATTGGAATTGTGGTTTTTGGTCATCGACGACCTTCCTTAGTGTTTTCCAATCTTTCATGTTTTTCTCTTGTGTTACATGACATTTCTATGTTTTGCGTGGCTTATTTATTTGTTGTGTGTTTTGTTACAACATTGTGTGGCTTGTTTAAGTCTTTCACAACTTATTTAAGTGTTTAGAGAAATTTTTCTTTTCTCTATGGATCTCATAGCTGTTATACAACCTATTTACATGTTATGTGACATTTTTCTTATTGTTCAGAACTCTTTTGAATTACCACTTTTTATAGAAATCCTTTTATTATGCAGCCTTTCTTTCATGGAATTTCCTTTGTTTCACGGTTTTTTCCACGATCCTTTGTTGCATGGCTTTTTTCTGTTGTCCTTTCCTTTGTTTCGTGGCTCTTACCCTATAATGTCGTGGAATACTAAAAATTCAAAAAGAAGCGAAACATTGTTATTTTTTACGCAACTTATGAACTTGGATAAGCTATAACTTCTTGTGTGTTACCTCGCATGTCCTCATAGCATAATTTTTTATCCTTCACGAATTCTCATTTGTCACTTCATATATTTTTAAGGATTTTCAAAATATTTTCTTCAAGCTCACGAGTAAATTATTTTCTTGTCCCATGGGCATTCCTTTGCTCCACGGTTTGTACTTTATTATTTAGTGGAACACTAAAAGCTAAAAAAACCCATGAAACATTTTTTCTTTGTTATCTAAATTTTACAAATTGAAAAAGCTATATCTTGTTATCTATTTCCTTGTGACATCTCATGACTTGTTCTCTATGTTTTTTTGCCTCCCTTCTTAGTTCTCATACCTTGTTTGAGTGTGTTTATTTAGTTGCATGCATTTCCCTTTATTTTAAATCCACAAAAGTTTATTTTCTTCTAACTGCGGATATCTACAACTGTTAAAACCTACATAATACTAATTGTTCTAAATTTTCTATGTTTTTTTAATATGGATAGTTCATCTAATTAATCAATGGATAAATTTGATTTGTTAAATGTTACTAACTGTAGTATTTAGAGAGTTAGGATTAAATCCATATTTATGGAAAGAAAGATTTGGGATCTAGTTAGTGGTGTTGAAAAGAGACCTAGTGGGAGAAAAACTACACGTAAAAATTTGAGTATTTTGTTCCAAAAATCCCAAGAAGACACGTACATCTTATTGTAAAGTATCAAAGATGAATTCTTGTTGCATATAGGATACATGGAGTCTCCAGCTGATGTATGGATTCAATTGCAAACTATGCATGAAGGTGGTCTCTTTTCTAACATAGTAAGACTAATCATGGAACTGTTTATAATTCCAATGAAAGAAGATGAAAATATAGTTAATTATCTAGTTAACATCAAGAACATTAAGGCTCAGTTAAATGGGTGTAATTTGTAATTATATCAAGATAATTTATTATCTTTTATTATTCAGATTAACATGCATGAAAAATTCAGAAATTAAATTCTAAGTATCAAAATGAATCTGATTTACTTGATTTAGATACCTTGTCTTCCCTACTCATTAAGAAGAAAGCATAATAAAGAACTTTTGCTCAAAAGAGAATGACTCTTAGAAATTTTTCTCCCAAAGTTAGAAATCATTTTAAAATAAGAATAACACCAATAGTAATAAACAATCAAACTTTAAATATAAGTTCAATCCCAAGAATAATCAAATGTTTAAGGTCAAGTTTGATGGCACATATACCAAATGTGGTAAATTTGGCCATAAATTAGCTGATTGTTATTCTAAAGTTAATAAGGTTCATAATAATGCTAAAAATAATAATTTCAATAATAAAAAGAAAAAGAATATAATTAATAATCAATCTAAAAATCAAGCTAATAATGGTGAGAAAACTATTTCTCTTTATACTTCTCTTTCAACCTTTAATGACAATGAATGGATTATAGATAGTGGTGCATCTATAAATATTACATAGATTCATGAAATTATTTTTGATGTTGTAGAATGTCATGAGAATATATATCTTGGTGACAATTCTTTCATTAGGTATGAATGTTTTGGTATTCTTAAGTTAGAAAATGAAACCATTAGTAATGTTTTATTTGTTCCCAACTTAAAGAAAAACCTTTTATCTTGTTATCAACTTACTAAAGAAAAATGCAAATTTGTGTTATTAAAAGATAAATGGTACAAAAAAAATGATCTTGGTAAGATAATTGTTGTTGGTTTTCAAAAGAATGGTTTATATATATTTGAAGGTTTTGTTGTTGAATTTTTTCTTTTGTATTCTTTTTGTAATGTTGTTCAATTATGACATGAAAGCCTTAGGAATATGAAATTTAAAATTTTATTTTAAATATCCCGCCTTAATCTTGCTATAGGACTCTCTAAGTTAAAATCATACCATGGATCTTGTGAAAGCTACATGTGTGGTAAACAACATGTGTTGAACCATTTCATAGACATCAAGATTCTAATTCCTCTAAATTGTTTGAGTTATCCATAATGTTGTAAGAGGGCCTTTGGAGGTTCCTTCTCTTGGTGGAGCCTTATATGATGTTAGTTTCATTGATGAATTTGTTGGTGTGTGTGGTATTTTTCACCTTTTATTTATTTATTAGGTGTAAATTTGTAATTCCACCTCAGTAGGTGAGTCATCTCACTTAGGTGGGAGCATGTATCATAGGTGTCAAGTTAGTTATGACAGATTCCCTCATGGAATATTTCATATGTTTAAGTGTGTGTCATAGGAGTTACATTCCCCTTTCGTAAAGTAACTCCTCTTATCCATCATGGAGGAATCATTAGCTATATGAGAGTTACTAAAAACTCCCCTATATGTACACCTCTCTTCTTGATCTATGAGCAATGGGTTTGAGTCTTATTTTCCCTTATTACATGCACATTTATCTCATGGTTGAGTTCTTGCTTGTTGAATATTGAAGCTACTCCATTCCATGGTTGAGTGCAACTCCTTGATGTGCATGGATTCCCTCCATGTCTTTTTACTTTCTCCCCCCATCATGGTATCAAAGCTCAAGGATCAAAATCATGTTGCTCACTGCGGTTGCTTACTACTCTCTGCTGAGTAGTTGCATGCACATTTATCTCATGGTTGAGTTCTTGCCTTTTGAATCTTGAAGCTACTCCATTCCACAATTGAGTGTAACTCCTTGATGTACATGGATTCCCTCTTGGTTTTCATCCTCCCTCCCCCCATCATGATATATGAGCTTGGGGATAAGAATCATGTTTCTCGTTATGGTTTATTACTACTCTCCACCTTTTAGTTTCATGTGCAAACTATCACACCTTACTTTGTGCTCTACTTGCATTTTTCGAGGGTCTTGTGGTTGGTTTGTGTTATGCTCCTTATTGGTCTTTGTTGTGTTTAGAATATGGAAAAATTGCTGAGGTTGAACTGTTGGTTTGAGTTTTTATAAGGGAATCCAAAGCCCCAACTCGGTGACCTGGGAACTGAGCTATATATAAACAGCTCGTTGCATTACATCGGCCTCCTTATTTTCTCTCTCTCTAACCTAGTTTGTTACATCGATTCAACAACTTAGGTCTTGGCTTATTTGAAAATATTTTTGTCATGTGTTTGATCTCGTTGCTCACACATTGTTCGTTATTGGAACCTCGACCATCCATCATCTGCCTTGCACTATCAATGACTGTGCATCATAAAACTTTACATTGATCATTGAATAAACATAAACAACTCAAGTTTTATTCTTCTTCTTGGATTTTTATTTCACGTGAACATGTTTTGCATTAGTAAACTGGCTCACTCAAGCTCATATCTTGGTTCGGCGTTCACTCAACTCGGGCTTATCTTTTGGAGTTACTGCTTTGTGTTTGGCTGTGACTCTAGTTTTTCACTCACATTTGGTTCTGCATCGACCTCAGGTTTTACTCAGATATTTGACCATTCGAAATACCTCTCTATCTCTCTTCTGGAATCCTTCATGCTGCTCCTACATGTGCTTGTGCATTTGTGTTGCTTATGCACTTTTGACAGCTTGGGACTTGCCTTTGAGTGGCCTTTTCTACTGTGGGTTTCAACTTGGACTATGTTATTCCTCCTTTATGGATGCTTCTACTTAGATTTCTATGCATTCTTCACCATTATGCATCCATTCCTTTCTGTTACTCAATCCGACATAGTTCGCATTGCACCCCGTTCATTTCACTGCATGGAATATTTGCATTCCCCTGCTTGTTAACACAGGCTCAAGCCGTTACACCCCTACCAAAATTTGTAGACTCATCGACACATCTAGCTCTACTCGATGGTTCACTTGGATCTAGGTAATTGCTATCTCAGGATAACATTCACACATGGCTTGTTCAGTGCTCAACCCAATAGCTCCACATGATTACACTGCACCGGGAACATTTTCTAGCCCAACATGGGCCTATACACATTGTCTCGGTAGCAAACCACCAATTGAATTGTCGCATTGACATGTAACTCAGAACTCGACTTAGTGCAAGCCTCAGTCTAACTTGGCTCAGTCAACAGCCACCACCCGGCAAGCCAACAACTCCTAGCTTGGTTAACCTATGAAGCGACTCGTGCATTGGCCTCTCAGCTTGGTCAACCTCCAACTAGCCCGGTCCACGCCCATTCCTTTTAGTATTGTTTGGAGGTCAAAACAATCCCAATTTAATGTGTTAATATGGAAAACATAAATTTCTTGGCATTGTAATAATTTTGGATTCATTTTTCTTGTTAATCTATTCCCTTTCTATGAGCATCAAAAATGGAGGCTGAGGTCCAAGGTTGGTAGGAGGCCAATCCCCCATCACAAGAAAAATAAAAGCTATATGAAATTTGATTTCATTTCCAAAAAGTACAAATATCACCCCCTTTGCACGTGTTTCAGGAACTTTTTTAATCCATTTGTAGGGCTTAGTGGTTTTTTCCATTAGTTGCGAGAACCATATTTTGGTTATAACTTTTGACTAGTTTCTTGGTTTTGAGTGCATCTTTAGTCAAAAGTGCGTGATTTTTCACACGCTACATGATGAGATTTTCATTTTTTATAAACACACTACATTATAAAGTTCCACATTATGGGGGGTGACTGCACTACTTGTTTGGGATTGTAGTTTTTGCACTAAGTTATAAAGTGCCATCTGGGATCTTTTTGGGGATTTATTTGCACTTTGGATTTCCATAATTTTGTTATTTTTCTCAATTTTGAGAACTATTCGAAGTGGAAGGAAGACATCATCAGACACTTCACTATTCATGGTTTACTTCCCCACCTCTATGGTCTTGTTCCTGAGCCTCTCAAGCATCTGCAGAAGGATGGGTGGTTAAACAACACTGATGAGGTCTATGGCCTTCTAAGTCTTACTATTTATATGAATATGTGATTTTTGTTCAAGAACACTGAGTGTCTGTACGTACCCAAAATTGTATGTACTGTACAGTCAGAAATTGGTTACAGAAGCCCCAATGATGATTAAAATCTCTTCGCAAGGTGTTCGGAATCCAGAAATCTCGTTAAACATGCATTAACATCCCGCATGCCCTGCTTAGCCCCTGCGTGCTTTGTTTTTCTCCTTTTTCCTCTTTTCTTGACCTTTTTCTCTTCAGTTATGAAACCACCGCCCTACCTTGGCAGCGGTCTCGTGACTACCACCTTGATCAGGGCGGCGGTCCTGTAACCGCCACCATGTGCAGGGCGGCGGTCCTGTACACGTTTTCTAGAATGTTCCGACGTTCGCGTCAAGTGTGAAAATTCAATTTTCACCCGCATTTCTCAACCACTAAAGCTTGTATTTATGTTTTTTGCCACCTGAACAGTGATTTATCTTTGTTTAATAGTGGGAGAGTTCAATTTGAACTTGCCTTCTGGTCATTGCAAATGCTATAAATATGTAGCTTGTCTACAAGTAAATGGTCTTAGTTCTTTGGTCTGGAGTCTTCATTCTTGAGCTTCAGTCTTCAATACTCAGCCCTAGATTTTGTTTATGAATCCTTTTATCTTTAGCATGGATTAGAATTCTGAATATTTAGTTATGCCTCACTGTACACTGAAAATGATCGTGCTAGGAATTGCATGGGCCAAGCTCTGTTCTCTTGTGCCATCCCTCTCCTATTTGTACTTTGTTGTATTTCTTTGAAGCTGCTATTGCTCACTATTTGAATACCTGCTATTTATCATTTTGTTTTATCATTGTTGCAACAACCCTGCTAGGAATCGCATAGGCCAAGCCAGTTCACTTGCGCCATCCCTCTCCTACTTGTGCTTTGTGCCATTTTTACTTCAAAGTAATTGTCATCCCAGTGCCTTCCCTTTTCGATGTTTCTATACTCCTACTCTTTCTGGATTCACGTGAACACGCAAGAATGAAGAGATCACTCTAAGGGGACAAGCTACAACACAATTGGATTTGCCTCTGCTCAGTAAACTCCAGGTTTAAATCGTCAAAATTATTATCAAATAGAGTAGTGAATCATTTTATTTCAGTTAAGCTCGCTTTCAATATTGCCAGGGAAGCTGTGGGGAATAATAGTTTATGAGAAACTATGATTTGTTCCTCACTTTTGAGGTAGGATTGAAGGTTTTCAATTAAGTTAATTAGCTATCTTTTATTTAGATTCACACATCTGCACAGGTGAATAACGACATCATGTTATCTCGTTTGTTTAGTTTTAGTATAAAAGTAGTTTAATAAGTTGTTTATAATTATAATGTTTCAATTGTATATTTTGTTTAGATTAGTTTCCCTTTCAATAGTAGTATAAATTGTTATTTTCAGTTTAAGTTAATTTGGAGACTTCATAACTAGATTAACACTGAGATCCTCGTTAGGAGATAAAACCATAGGGAACTTATGCTACCCGCTCATAGCCTCTAAATCTCCCCTTTGTCATTTCAACTACCAGGAGATCACACTACCAAATTTTAGTCACTGATCCTCCCATGGTTAGCCATAAGAAAGTTGCTTGCCGATTCTCATCCTCACCTATAACTTTTCTATCGTTGAAAAATGACCATAATTCCGACTATGACTTCATCTAAGTCACCCGCATTACAAATCACCGACTGTCTCGGCACAACCTCGAGAGGTCGGGTACGGGGAAGCTCACTTGTCGATTATCATCCTCGCATGTCACTTTTCTGTTGTACAGTTTCCTTTCACTACTTGGTCCATTATCCGACAGTTGCATGGTGATACTGCTTCACCATCAGAGAGAAACACTTCCCTAGACCACTTGTGTGCTACCATGGATTCTCTCCCTTCTCACATCCCTTTCATTTTTTAGTGTACCTATAACCATGTCGCTTCCTGGGATTCCCTTGTTGACCTTCCACATTAGGATCTTGTTATTGAGACCACTCACACTACTGTTGCCACTACAAAGATTATTGTTGACCAAGTTCATTCTTTGATTCACTCTTCACACTCATGTTACATTAGAGACCATTCTTTGAGACAAATGTCACCATTTCCACTTCTTCTCCCTCGCATATTGATTTATCAGTTGATAACACTCTCCCTGCACTTGTTTTTTCTGTTGAGTGCCATGTTGCTTCACCTTGGCCTTCCAGCAGCTCTCTGCAGCAGCGTTGTCCTCCTACTTCATGTGATGACCATTATAATAACATAAACTTGCATGTTTATATCCCTAATGATGAGGATTATGCTTCTATTTCTGATGATGAGAGTGTTACTGAGGACTCCTCTTCTCATTATCTCACCTTTCTAGAGTATGTTGACACCCCTCTTATCTAATCAAACATTGAGCAATACCATTCTCAACCTCATATCATCATTGCATATGCTTCCTCCTTTGTAATTCTAGTGTACAAGGCCCTTTCCAGTCCTCTACCTTTGGTTGATTATTCACACATGTCTAAAATCGCTCTTCTATTTTTTGAGCCCCCTTATTTGGACGAGTATCTTCATGACCTTGGTCGTATTTTTGCGGTACCTACTTGTGATGTAGTATAGGGAGTCTCTTATCATTCTACAGGTGTTTCATAGGAGTTCTTCATCTCCTTTTTTGGGAGTGCCCCTTCTCAGAAACTTGTCACTTCTACCATTTCATAGTTTCTTCATGATCCACCTCTTCTTGTGGATCCCTTTCTGAGGGTCATTAGGCCCCACATTCTTCTTGCTCTGACATGCACACTACCATGGCATTACCATTGTCTCATTTGCACTCTTTTTCTAGACCTATGTCACCTTCCAGTTGTAGATCAAAGTCAAATTTTAGACTACTGTAGGCTTCTTCTTCATTTATTGAGTGGATTGACTTCCTCTACTCCTTTTTTGTCCTTCCCAAGGGCATGAACATTGTTCGATTCAAGTGGTTTCCCTTCAGGTATTCATCCTTCCTCCATCTATCATAATTTTCTAGAATGACTTGGTCTTACTATATTAAAAAAGATATATAGTTCTATCTATGTTTAAAGAGCTTAAATCCTTAGTTGAAAACATGGCTAATCTAAACATAAATAAAATCAAACAGATAATGGAGATGAATATGTAAATAAAAAATTGTTGTGATTTGTGTGTCCTTCAAAATTCAAAGAGAGTTAACAACTCTTTATTCCCCTCAACAAAATGGCATAGCTGAAAGGAATAATAGAACAATCATACAAATGGCTAGGACTATGCTTCATGTGTCCAAAGTGCCTAAGTTTCTTTTGGATGAAACCATGAACACTGATGTTCATATTCTAAATAGAGTTCCTACTAAATATTAGAATCAAACTACACCCAACTAATTTTGGTCCAAAAAAACATGGTATCTCTCATTTAAAGATATTTTGTTATCCTTCTTCCCTTCTCATTCCTAAAATTAAAAAGATAAAAAATTGATCCTACCTCATTCTCTTGCATTTTTTTGGGTATGGCATTCACACAAAAGGATTAAGAGTGTATGATCAAGTTAAACATATGATTATAGAAAATAGGAATGTTCATGTTGTAGAGAAAACTATTTGTAAATCTTCTTCTCCTCCTTCCTCTACGTTTCCCGTGTCTAAAAGTGTTCAATTTAATAATCCTTATTTAGACAGTATGGAAATTGATTCTCTAAAGGATGATCACCCTTCTTCTGATATGAAGGATGTAGATATTAAGGGGGATTCCTATCAATCTATGTCTCAGTCTAGATTTTCTAAATGGGCACAAAATATGATTTCTAATTCTCAGCCTCACAATCTAAGAAAGATAACACATAGTAAACATTCTTATCATGACTTGTCAACTTTTTGAGGTTGAACCTCAATCTTTTGAAGAAGCTAACATAGATGAAAGTTGAATTTGTGTTATGATTTAAGTTAAATACAAAGCTCTTATAAAAAATAAAACTTGGGAACTAGTCCCTCTTCCTCATAAAAGAATTTTAGGATCTAGATGTCTGTATAAAACTAAGTATAACTCTATTAGTAAGATTGAAAAATTCAAGGAAAGATTAGTTGTCATATGGTTTACTCATAAAACTAGTTTATATAATGTTAAAAATCTTTGTGGTATATTTTGATTCAATTTTACTACATGGAATAAATCACCAAAAATCATAAAATAGAAGGGTTTAACAACACTTGTATCAACAAACGTCGAGATAAATGAGTATAAACATGTGCAAGAGAATTCTTTTTCCAAAGAATAAACCTACACATAGATATATAACTTGACAAGATAGATGTTAGATAACAATATGATGAGTTACTTGGAAAAGGACAATCCCAGAAACTATAGACACAAAATCACACACTTTGAGTAATTATCTAGTCTTGATTGCATTCTACTATTCATATGATTCCTAAGTAAGAAAAGTATTAATTAACCCATATATTTGACCATATTTTCTTTCATTCTATTGCCACTTTTGGTCTTGCACACATTCTTTCTCAGTTTGACCTCCTACCCTTCAACTTCTCTGAGTCTGGAAACAAACACCTAGCAAGGATGCCAGCGTGAGGTGCCCTTGACCCATTTGTACTTTAGTCACATCTTTTGGGTCATTTCTATTCATTTTAACATCTTATTTTTTTAGTAGTCAGACTTTTTATGGTTAATTATGAAATTCAAGCAGAGGAATCATATAAATATAAGGTTATGTGATCATAATAAAGGACCAAGCACTAAGCATTAGCTATCACCACCTAAGGTCACATTCAAAGGATATTCAAGAGCATTCAAGCATCCATTCTAGCATCCATTCAAGGGAAAAGGTATGCATTATTTTATATACACATCATAGGAGGGGAAGTTAATTTTATTCCATGCACACATCTATTTACATATTCTACATCTATCTATTTGATCTCTATCAAGTGTGACATGCACAAAGCCACCGAGGGCACAATTCCACACAACACACATAGAACTACATTGGGTGTGAAATTTAGTGTAGTAATCAGTCGTAAGATCACTCATTTAGAAACTGAGGATAGTCTGACCACTCATTTGCATCCTTTTATTTTTGGGATTTGATGTACTCTTGAGGGTTTTGCAGGTCAGTCTTTTATTGCAAGTTATTAGTGACATCGGTGATCATTGTGCAACATACTAACGACTAAAGGCGAAGGACAATGAGCATCTCACGACCTTGCGAAGGAGTTTTCCTGAGGGTTTGAGTAGTCACAAGTTCCTAGAGCAGGTCTAGGGCATCCATAGGTTCCCCTGCCCCTTTCCAGGTGCCCCATTCTAGGAAGATCATTAGCTCACACATTTTTTGAGTCTCGATGTGACACTTCCACCTCTATGTTAATTGGGTCAGCCTTTTGGCATAACCCAGGATTAATTGTAAAATAACTAAGCCATTCTATCTCCTCTTTGCAAGTAGGGTTTCATAGTTACTATCTTAAATTGCTTGGGTCTATTTTTGTACTTAAATTCTAATTCATTTACTGCTACATTGTGTTAGTATTAAGAATCTATTTATTTCAATATTTTCTTGATCATTTGGTGAGCCCCATGTTTCAATCCACCTTATTTATTAGAATTTTTAATTCTTGCATCCGTTACTTGTAGTGGTTGGTTTTGAATCTTTTGATCATATTGAGCTTCCTTCATCTTCTCGTAGGGTCTCTAAATCAATGGCTGAGGTTTCTACATCAATGGCTACAAATGAAAACCCCCTTTTCCAAATATTGCAATGTTCTTCTTAATGAACTCAAAACATCTGGTAGTGAACAATCATATGATGAGGAAACCAATGTCAATCAAGAATAATTAGACAAACTCAAAAATTTTCAACAAGCTTTGCGTGATAATCCTACACATCTTCTTCATATTCTCCATGCTTTGATTGTTTCTAAAAATACTCATGATACTACTTCAAATCCTCTTAAAGGTTCTTGCTCATCTACCATGGCCTCTTCTCAACCCAATCATATTCCATCTCCCATTCCTACTACTACCACTCCCATTTATTACCCTAATTCTCCCAATATGCAACCTAGATATTCTTCAAATACTCTTGATTTAACTTCTTTAATTTAGGATATGTAAACATAAATTCATCAACTTCAATCAGCTACTTCTCGGGCAACCCCATCTTTGGATTCCATTGCACTCCTTCACACTCCATTCACACCCGCTATCTCCACTTATTCATTTCCTCTCAATTTCATCACCCCTAAGCTGCCCACTTTCAAAGGCCATGATGACCCTCAAGAACATATTTAAGATTTTCATGTAGTATTCATAGACTATGCAGATGATCATAATTTACTTGAAAATATTTTCCCTCATAGTATCCAAGATTATGCGATGTGTTGGTTCTGTGACCTACGTATCTACTTGGTATCATCCTTTACACATCTATCTGATGCTTTTCTCACTCATTTCTCAATCAATATCGGCTCTTAGATGTCATATGATCACATTGATCACCTTAACAAAGGATATAACAAACATCTAGTTGATTATGTCTTACGGTATTAAAAAACTTATCCAAGATGTCCAATCTACTTGCGGACTCCCAAATTCAAGACCTATTTATTCAATGTCTATTTTTGGCTCTCTATGAGAGTTTTCTATTTGAGATGTCTCCATCATTCGATCAACTATGCCATACTATTAATCTATGCAAATCAAAACTCTTATCTATAGGGAAGCTTAAGTACCAAGAACAAGCTTCATCTTCTATGCGCTTTCAAAGTAAATCAACTTTCAAGCCATCAACTAAACCTAATGAAGATAAAATCACTGTCAACATTGTATCTAATACTAAGGAACTTTGATGGCAACCACCTAAGCATACATAGATAAAATTGACCATCACTCCACATATTTTACTTCCACAACTTGTCGAGAGAAACCTTATTACGCTTCCTCCAGTCAATTTAGATCCATCTCACTGTTAGGAAATAAGAGATAAAATATGCGGAATAATCCCTTACAGAATTGCAATAGTAGAAAATAATATGCAGAAAATATTACAGATCATAAATAAAAGTGCAGAATAAATAACACAACACAAGGAGACAATATTTAATGTGGTTCACCTAATTTGGGCTACGTCCACAAAGAATCACTTACTCAAATTTTATTAAAAGCCTCCACTCTCTCAATAAAATACCCAGATCTGTTTGGAGCTATGTTCAACAAACTCTACAGAATTCACACCTGAATTCAAAACACATATGTGATACATTTACTTGTGCATCTATAATATGCATAAGACCATATAAATAGACAATTGATTAAGCAGTTTTACAAAACCATGGGTATCAAAACAATGGGGAAAAATGAAACTGTCCCATAAACCTATGGGTAACCGAAGAGGCGGTTTTACAAAATAATGGGTACCGAAAAAAAACATGGGCCCAAAAACAACCCATAACGGTTACCCATTACCCATGGGTTAATAAACCACCCATGAAAATTTTCTTCGGGGGCTTTGCCCCCGAACCCCCTTCCATCGGGGGGGCTTCACCCCCCCGAAACCCCCTGATCTGCTCACCAGCGAGTGGGACCGCCGTAAAAATACCCGAGTGTAACACATAGAAGGTGTACCACATTCTAACATACAAATAGGCTCCACAAACATAACAATCTCCCACTTGGAGACTGATTTCCACTGAGTAATCTTCTCAACCATTCATTGTCATCTGCGAAGGCCAACCAAAGCTGAACATAGCTTTAGTTTATCCCTTGTGACCACCTTGGTCATCATGTCTGTAGGATTCTGACTGGTATGAATCTTCTCCAACTTCAACTTATCTTCCTCCAAAGCTGTCCTGATGAAGTGATATCTCAACTATATATGCTTCATCCTGGAGTGGAAAGCAGAGTTCTTAGCTAGGTGTATAGCACTCTGACTATCACTATATAGCTTACATTCCTCCTGCTTATGCCCCAACTCATTAAGAAATTTTTGTAGCCAAATCATCTCTTTGCTTTCCTCTGTGGTAGCAACATACTCAGCCTCCGTGGTTGACAAAGCCACCAGCTTTTGTAGTCATGAAATCCAGCTCACTGTTATCCCACCTACAGTGTAAATATAAGTTGTTGTGCTCCTCCTGCTGTCTACATCTCCAGCCATGTCTGAATCTCCATAACCACGTAAAGTGGTGTATGATCCACTGTAGCACAAAATTGTCCCCATGGTCCCTCTCAAATACTGAAGGATCCACTTTACTGCTTGCCAATGCTTTTTACCTGGATCACTCATAAATCTACTCACAGCTCCCACTGCATGGGAAATATCAGGCCTAGTGCACACCATAGCATACATCAAACTGCCAACTGCTGATGAGTAAGGTACCTTTGACATTTGGTTTCTTTCCTGCTCTGTCTTGGGACATTGCTCCTTTGATAACTTGAAGTGGCCTGCCAAAGGAGTCCCAACCGGTTTAGCATCCTACATATTAAACCTCTCCAAGACCTTCTTAATGTACTCTTCTTGAGATAAAGTCAGCTTCTGTTCCTTCCTATCCTGAGATATCCTCATACCAAGGATTTGTTTGGCTGCACCCAAATCCTTCATAGCAAAGGATTCACTTAGCTGCTTCTTGAGTACTTTTATTTCCTACATGTTTTTACCTGCAACCAGCATGTCATCAACATATAAACACATGATAATATAACTTCCATCCTCAAATTTCTTTGTATGTACACAATGGTCAGAATGGCATCTGATATAACCTTGCTCCATCATGAAGCTATCAAACTTCTTATACCATTGACGTGGAGCTTGTTTCAGGCCATACAACCTTTTCTTCAGTTTACAAACCATCTCCTCTTTACCTTTGACCTTATAGCCCTATGGTTGCTGCATATATAGTTCCTCCTCCAAATCACCATGGAGAAATGCAGTATTTACATCAATTTGTTCTAAGTGCAAGTCTTCTACTGCAACTATTCCTAGAACCGTTCTAATAGAAGTCATTTTTACTACAGGAGAAAAAATCTCATCAAAATCTATACCTTGTTTCTGTGCAAACCCCCTGACCACCAACCGGGCATTATATCCTTTCTTTCCTCCTTCTTCGTCTTTGACTCTGAACACCCACTTATTTTGTAATGCTCTTTTGCCTTCGGGTAGCTTCACCAAATCCCATGTCTGGTTCTCCATGAGATCCTGATGCTCCTCATCCATGGCTTGCTCCCACTTTTTCCTGGCATCTACCTGCATTGCTTCATCTCTGGCTCTCCACTATCAGTGAGTAATAAATAATAAAGAGAAGGAGAAAAATGTTCAGGTTCTCTTCTTACCCTAGAAGACCTCCTCAATATAGGAGTTTGGGGTTCCTGTTGAGGGGGTTCTTGAATTGATTCATGTGTCACTTTCCCATCCGGAAGATCCTCTACCACTACATATTCTTTCTTGGATTATTCCCTATTTTCTTGCAACTGTTGCTTATACATGACTTTCTCATTAAAGACCACATCCCTAGACCGAATGATTTTCTTGTCCTTAATACTCCAACATTTAAACCCAAAGTCATCACGACCATAACCAATGAAAGTACATTTTTCTGATTTAGCCTCTAGCTTGGTCCAATCATCCTTGTCTATATGAACAAACACCTCACATCCAAAGACTCTAAGAAATGAATAATCAACTTTCTTACCATACCATGCCTCCTCAGGTATGCCTCCATCCAAGGAACTTGAGGGTCCTCTGTTTATCAAGTACACAGCTGTGCTCACTGCTTCTGCCCAAAAAGAAAGAGGCAGTCCTGCATGTAACCTCATGCTCCTAGCATGTTCCATTATTGTTCTGTTCATCCTTTGCGATACCCCATTCTGCTACGGAGTTCCTGGAACCATCTTTTGCCTACGGATTCCATTCTTAGAACAGTAATCATTGAATTCATTGCTACAATACTCCCCTCCATTATCTGACCTAAGACATTTTAGCTTAAGACCTGTTTCATTCTCTACCAAGGCTTTCCATTTAACAAAAGTGTCAAATACATCAGATTTGTTTCTAATACAATAAACCCAAACTTTCCTTGTTGCATCATCAATAAAAGTAACATAATAACTTAAACCCCCAAGAGATGATACTTGAGCCGGCCCCCACACATCAGAATGTACCAGCTCTAACTTACTCTCTTTCTTCGTAGGTAAAACCTTGAGAAACCTTACTTGCTTTTGTTTCCCATATATGCAGTTCTCACATAAATCCAAACCTGTTTCTGTATATCCAGGCAAATTTTTCTTTATGATGTTCATGCCCTTATGGCTCATATGACCGAGCCTATAGTGCCATAATGTTGTATCTGCATCTGAAGCCACAAGATTACAATCATCAGTACTATCAGTGGTTAAATACAAGGTTCCAACCTTCTTACCTCTTGCCACCACAAGAGCACCCTTGGTAACCTTCCAAGAGTTAGTTGTAAATATCACAGTACAACCATCACTTCCCAACTGCCCTGCCAATATCAAATTTCGTCTTAATGTAGGCACATGTCTGACATCCTTTAATAGTCAAGTATTCCCATTCTACATCTTAACATGAACAGAACCTTTTCCAACTATGCTTCAAGGCTCATCATCACCAAGAAAAACATGCCCAAAATCTCCTTGAACATAATCAACAAAATAATTCCTATGTGGAGAAGCATGGAAAGAAGCCCCTGAATCTAAAACCCAAGATTCAATAATATTGTGCAAAGAAAGAATCAAAGCATCCTAACATACATTACCCATTGCCACATTTGCCTCCTTGTTTTCTTCCTGTTGTTTCTTCTTATCCCGAAGCTCCCAACAGTCCTTCTTTACATGCCCAGGCTTTCCACAATTCTAGCATACAATCTTGTTCTTGGATTTCGACCTTGCCAGATCTTTTGATTTTCCATGGTTTCCTCTATTCTTTTGTCTCCCTCTATTTTCCACTGTCAAAGCATTCCTTGAAGTAGAAGATTCCCCAGAGCTTTTTCTTTGCATTTCCTCACTTAGAATCACCCCTACAACATCCTCAAAATTCAACTTCGAGTTAGCTGGAACCGAGTTACTTATCGCCATTACCAGGTTACTCCAACTCTCAGGTAAAGAGCACAGAATTAATAAAGCCCTAACTTCTTCATCAAATTCTATTGTAACCGAAGCTAGCATATTCACAACCATATTGAAATCATTTAAATGATTTGCTACTGAACTATTCTCAGACATCTTCATATTAAATAAATTTTTCATTAAAAATATCTTGTTAGAGGAAGAAGGTTTTTCATACACTTCCCTAATGCATCCATTAGATCTTTTGTAGTATTTTCCGTTGAAAACATTAAATATACCGAAGATGCAAGACACAGCCAGATTGTCCCAAGTGCCTTCCTATCTAGCAAATCCCATTCTGCATCTGTCTACTCAAGGGGTTTGGTTCACCTTCTCTCAGACAATGGAGTAATAAGATCCTTTTGATAAAGGTAATCTTTCCATCTGAATCTTCCAAAGACTGAAATGCTTCCCGTTGAATTTATCAACGATAGATTCTTCCTCATCTGTGATAGCTCCCACTCAAGCTAAAAAAAGTTCCTCCCTGTGATTCAAACACTTTAGCAAACCAAACCAGGCTCTGATACCAATTGTTAGGAAATAAGAGATAAAATATGCGGAATAATCCCTTACAGAATCACAACAGTAGAAACTAATATGCAGAAAATATTACAGATTGAAAATAAAAGTGTAGAATAAATAACACAACACAAGGAGACAATATTTAACGTGGGTCACCCAATTTGGGGTACATCCACTAAGAATCACTTGCTTAAATTTTATTACAAGCCTCCACTCTCTCAATACAATACCCAGATCCATTTGGAGCTATGCTCAACAATCTCTACAGAATTCACGCCCGAATTCAAAACACATCTGTAATACATTTACTTGTACATTTATAACATGCATAAGACCATATAAATAGACAATTTCTTAAGCATTTTGATACAAAACCATGGGTATCAAAACAATGGGTGAAAACCATGAAAACTGTCCCTTAAACCTATGGGTAGCTGAAGAGGTGGTTTTACATAACAATGGGTACCGAAAAAAAACATGGGCCCAAAAACAACCCATAATGGTTACCCATTACCCATGGGTTAATAAGCCACCCAAGAAAATTTTCTTCGGGGGATTTGTCCACCAAACCCCCTTTAATCGAGGGGGCTTCAACCCCCCCGAAACCCCCTGACCCACTCAACGGTGAGTGGGACTGCTGTAAAAATTACCCGAGTGTAACACATAGAAGGTGTACCACACTCTAACATGAAAATAGGCTCCACAAACATAACAATCTCCCACTTGGAGACTGATTTCCACTTGAGTAAGCTATTATCAACACTTTCACTATCATCTGCATAAAGGCCAACCAAAGCTGAAACAAAGCTTTAGTTTATCCCTTGTGACCACCTTGGTCATCATGTCTGTAGGACTTCTGACTGGTATGAATCTTCTACCAACATTCAACTTATCTTCCTCCAAAGCTGTCCTGATGAAGTGATATCTCAGCTGTATATGCTTTGTCTCCTGGAGTGGAAAGCAGAGTTCTTAGCTAGGTGTATAGCACTCTGACTATCACTATATAGCTTACATTCCTCCTGCTTATGCCCCAACTCCTCAAGCAATTGTTGTAGCAAAATCATCTCTTTGCTTTCCTCTGTGGTAGCAAACATACTCAGCCTCCGTGGTTGATAAAGCCACCAGCTTCTGTATTGACATAGCCACCAACTTCTATAGTTGTGAAATCCAGCTCACTGTTATCCCACCTACAGTGTAAAAATAAGCTGTTGTGCTCCTCCTACTGTCAACATCTCCAGCCATGTTTGAATCTACATAACCACGTAAAGTGGTGTCTGATCCACTGTAGCACAAAATTGTCCCCATGGTCCCTCTCAAATACTGAAGGATCCACTTTACTACTTGCCAATGCTCTTTACCTAGATCACTCATAAATCTACTCACAGCTCCCACTGCATGGGCAATATTAGGCCTAGTGCACACCATAGCATACATCAAACTGCCAACTACTAATGAGTAAGGTACCTTTGACATCTGGTTTCTTTCCTGCTCTGTCTTGGGACACTGCTCCTTTGATAACTTGAAGTGGCCTGCCAAAGGAGTCCCAACCGGTTTAATATCCTACATATTAAACCTCTCCAAGACCTTCTTAATGTACTCTTCCTGAGATAAAGTAAGCTTTCGTTCCTTCCTATTCCTGATATATCCTCATACCAAGGACTTTTTTGGATGGACCCAAATCCTTCATAGCAAAGGATTCACTTAACTGCTTCTTGAGTACTTTTATTTCCTACATGCTTTTACCTACAACCAGCATGTCATCAACATACAAAAACATGATAATATAACTTCTATCCTCAAATTTCTTTGTATGCACACAATGGCCAGAATGGCATCTGATATAACCTTGCTCCATCATGAAGCTATCAAACTTCTTCTATCATTGATGTGGAGCTTGTTTCAGGCCATACAACCTTTTCTTCAGTTTACACACCATCTCCTCTTTACCTTTGACCTTATAGCCCTCTGGTTGTTGCATATATAGTTCCTCCTCCAAATCACCATGGAGAAATGTAGTATTTACATCAAGTTGTTCTAAGTGCAAGTCTTCTACTACAACTATTCCTAGAACAGTTCTAATAGAAGTCATTTTTACTATAGGAGAAAAAATCTCATCAAAATCTATACCTTGTTTCTGTGCAAACCCCTTGACCACCAACCGGGCCTTATATCTTTTCTTTCCTCCTTCTTCGTCTTTGACTCTGAACACCCACTTATTTTGTAAAGCTCTTTTGCCTTCGGGTAGCTTCACCAAATCCCATGTCTGGTTCTCCATGAGAGTTTGATGCTCCTCATCCATAGATTGCTCCCACTTCTTCCTGGCATCTACTTGCATTGCTTTCTCAAAGCTCTTTGGCTCTCCACTATCAGTGAGTAATAAATAATAAAGAGAAGGAGAAAAACGTTCAAGTTCTCTTCTTACCCTAGAAGACCTCCTCAATATAGGAGTTTGGGGTTCCTGTTGAGGGGGTTCCTGAATTGATTCATGTGTCACTTTCCCATCTGGAAGATCCTCTACCACTACATATTCTTTCTTGGATTCTTCCCTATTTTCCTGCAACTTTTGCTTATACATGACTTTCTCATTAAAGACCACATCCCTAGACCGAATGATTTTCTTGTCCTTAATACTCCAACATTTAAACCCAAAGTCATCACCACCATAACCAATGAAAGTATATTTTTCTGATTTAGCCTCTAGCTTGGTCCTATCATCCTTATCTATATGAACAAATACCTCACATCCAAAGACTCTAAGAAATGAATAATCAACTTTCTTACCATACCATGCCTCCTCAGGTATGCCTCCATCCAAGGCACTTGAGGGTCCTCTGTTTATCAAGTACACAGTTGTGCTCACTGATTCTACCCAAAAAGAAAGAGGCATTCTTGCATGTAACCTCATGCTCCTAGCACATTCCATTATTGTTCTGTTCATCCTTTCCGATACCCCATTCTGCTACGGAGTTCCTGGAACCATCTTTTGCCTGTGGATTCCATTCTTAGAACAGTAATCATTAAATTCATTGCTGCAATACTCCCCTCCATTATCTAACCTGAGACATTTTAGCTTAAGACTTGTTTCATTCTCTACCAAGGCTTTCCATTTAACAAAAGTGTCAAATACATCAGATTTGTTTCTGATACAATAAACCCAAACTTTCCTTGTTGCATCATCAATAAAAGTAACATAATAACTTGAACCCCCAAGAGATGATACCTGAGCCGGCCCCCACACATCAGAATGTACCAACTCTAACTTACTCTCTTTCTTCGTAGGTCCAACCTTGAGAAACCTTACTTGCTTCTGTTTCCCATATATGCAGTTCTCACATAAATCCAAACCTGTTTCTGTATATCTAGGTAAATTCTTCTTTATGATGTTCATGCCCTTATGGCTCATATGACCGAGCCTATAGTGCCATAATGTTGTATCTACATTTGAAGCCACAAGATTACAATCATTAGTACTATCAGTGGTTAAATACAAGGTTCCAACCTTCTTACCTCTTGCCACCACAAGAGCACCCTTGGTAACCTTCCAAGAGTTAGCTGTAAATATCATAGTACAACCATCACTTCCCAACTTCCCTGCCGATATCAAATTTTGTCTTAATGTAGGCACATGTCTCACATCCTTCAATAGCCAAGTATTCCCATTCTACATCTTAACCTGAACAGAACCTTTTCCAACTATGCTACAAGGCTAATCATCACCAAGAAAAACATGCCCAAAATCTCCTTGAACATAATCAACAAAATAATGCCTATGTGGAGAAGCATGGAAAGAAGCCCCTGAATCTAAAACCCAAGATTCAGTAATATTGTGCAAAGAAAGAATCAAAGCATCCTAACATACATTACCCATTGCCACATTTGCCTCCTTGTTTTCTTCCTGTTGTTTCTTTTTATCCCGAAGCTCCCAATAGTCCTTCTTTGCATGCCCAGGCTTTCCACAATTCCAGCATACAATCTTGTTCTTGGATTTTGACCTTGCCCAATCTTTTGATTTTCCACGGTTTCCTCTATTCTTTTGTCTCCCTCTAGTTTCCACTGTCAAAGCATTCCTTGAAGTAGAAGATTCCCCAGATCTTTTTCTTCGCATTTCCTCGCTTAGAATCACCCCTACAACATCCTCAAACTTCAATTTCGAGTTAGCTGGAACCGAGTTACTTACCGCCATTACCAGGCTATTCCAACTCTCAGGTAAAGAGCACAGAACTAATAAAGCCCTAACTTCTTCATCAAATTCTATTGTAACCGAAGCTTAGCATATTCACAACCATATTGAAATAATTTAAATGATCTGCTTCTGAACTATTCTCAGACATCTTCATATTAAATAACTTTTTCATTAAAAATATCTTGTTAGAGGCAGAGGGTTTTTCATACAACTTCCCTAATGCATCCATTAGATCTTTTGTAGTCTTTTCATTTGAAACATTAAATAATACCGAAGATGCAAGACACAGCCGGATTTTCCCAAGTGCCTTCCTATCCAGCAAATCCCATTCTACATCTGTCATACTCGAGGGTTTGTTCACCTTCTCATACAATGGAGTATAAAGATCTTTTTGATAAAGGTAATCTTCCATCTGCATATTCCAAATACTGAAATTCTTCCCGTTGAATTTATCAACCCTAGATCTTCCATCATCTGTCATAGCTCCCACTCAAGCTAAAAAACTTTCCCTGCGATTCAACACTTCAGCAAACCAAACTAGGCTCTGATACCAATGTTAGGAAATAAGAGATAAAATATGTGGAATAATCCCTTACAGAATCACAACAGTAGAAACTAATATGCAGAAAATATTACAGATCGTAAATAAAAGTGCAGAATAAATAACACAACACAGAGAGAATATTTAACGTGGTTCACCCAATTTGGGCTATGTCCACCAAGAATCACTTGCTCATATTTTATTACAAGCCTCCACTCTCTCAATACAATACTTAGATCTGTTTGGAGCTATGCTCAACAAACTCTACAGAATTCACACCCGAATTCAAAACACATCTATAATACATTTGCTTGTGCATCTATCATATGCATAAGACCATATAAATAGACAACTGCTTAAGCAGTTTTACAAAACCGTGGGTATCAAAACAATGGGGAAAAACGAAACTGTCCCATAAACCTATGGGTAACCGAAGAGGCGGTTTTACAAAACAATGGGTACCGAAAAAAAAAACATGGGCCCAAAAACAGCCCATAACGGTTATCCATTACCCATGGGTTAATAAAACACCCATGAAAATTTGCTTTGAGGGCTTCGCCCTTGAACCCCCTTCCATCGGGGGGGCTTCACCCCTCGAACCCCCCAGACCTGCTCACCGGCAAGCGGGACCACCGTAAAAATACCCGAGTGTAACACATAGAAGGTGTACCACATTCTAATATGCAAATAAGCTCCACAAACATAAAACTCACCCTAAAGGTTGTAATTATGATGAAAAACTCATATCTAACTATCATCAATGTGTAGGACATTCTACATATTGTTTTTTTAAACTTCACAATATCATTCAATATTTGATCAATAATAATGCAACTGAGCTTTCAAAGCCTACAGATTCTACACCTATCAATGAAAATCATAAGCTCAATATATTTAACAATCCTCTACCGAAACATTGAAAAAAAGTGGCTAACTTCTCGAAAAATCATACATATCACACATTGCCTCCTCCTTCATCAGGGGATCTTGATTTTCTAGTTTCTCATATAGAGGCTTCCCCTCCAATTATTAATTTCTCTAATTATGACTATCACACTACAATCTCTTGTGATCACTTACACATTAGTGATTCTATTGGCACCACTTCTATCAATAATACTATAGTTAATCCATCATTGCGCATCAACACGTGTTCTATTGCACTCCTTGTTACAATCAAATATCCACTCTCACAAATTTCATATCTAGTCCCTAAATCATATGGCATTGTTTAGATTCTAGTCACTATCGGTCCTCTCACCATGCTTGTGAATTTTCGTGTGGCACCTACCATCAAAGGGTGTGACACGCTCTTAGGTATCAATTGGATTCACGCATCCAAATATATCATCTCCTTGAATCACTTGTGTCTAATATTCATTCACAACAAACAAGTCATTTATATCAAAGGTTTTCTGCTATCCACATCATGGCCATAGTCTTCTCTTGAGGTTTCCATTACATTAGATAGAGAATCCAGGCCCCCACAACCTCTCAAAATTAAAGAAAAATCTTCTCCTAGCTCACCTATTCGCATATAGCCTACATGGTATCATCTGTTAGCTAGTCCATCACATCACTCTAGGTCCACCTTATCAGACAAATCCTTCACCTCGGTATGCATCACCTCCTTTTTTTAATCACATAGGTGTCCATCATGTCAGTGTTATGGTTCACATAGATGTTCATCACCTCCACATTTTTCTTCACATAGGTCTCCATCACCTCCACATTTTTTTTAGAAAAATGTGCTCACCATCTCCACAATATACTCATCGATCACATGTATATAGGATTCATTCACATGCACAATGTCTATCTCATATACCACCACTCTTAGAGTTAGATCACATGCCTCTATCTCCACAAGCATCAGGAGGAAGACCCTCATCTTTCATTTTTATTGGATAACACATTAATAATCACTTGGGGGCATCATACTATTTATTTCTCTGGCCAAAACATTAACACGCATCTTATATTCTCACCAGTTCACATCTAGTCTCTCACACACAACAAACATCTTGATACATTAGTATCATCATTACCCGATGATGAAATCTCATGCTATGATTCTATTGACATAAAATAATGAACTTTAGGCATTATTTAGCTATGTATTATACTAGTATTTAGAGGCTTCTCAAGTGAAGAAAGTAATAATTAATCCAACCTTCTGAACATCTTATTTTTTACCTTTTGTTTTTTCATTCTCGCATATTTTCCTCTACATGTCCAACTATTTCTTGATCATCCCATCATTTTAGCCTAAACCAAGGTGCCCAAGAATGTATTGGGGCATCTTGGGGCACCTTGGTCCCACTAGGGGCACCCTAATCCATGTTCTTATTTCCTTCCTCTTTTTGGGCCTCTTCTAGCCATTTTTCATCCTTATCTTTTTCCTAGTTGGCCATGCGTCTAGTTTTAAATTCATCCTTACATTCTACATTATACAAGTTCTTACCCTACACACCACATACACTATTAGGCTAGTCATGCATAGCTTATACATAACACCATCATACACTACACATTCCCACATACATTCTACATATTACACTAGATGACATTACATATGGGCCTAATTTTAAATCTTATAATTATGTATTCCATTTCTATCTGCACCTATTATTGCACTTTACACATTACACATTACACATTACACATTACACATTACACATCCTCTATTGCATTGCCCATACCACACATTTACATACCCTATTCATCACTTGGTCATTTATACTACATTGGCTTCTATGTGTTGTGATCACCACCCTATGACACACTTTATTTCCTCGGTCCATACTCGACTACTGAGGGTTTACCATTCAAATAGACCTTACACTCACCATGCAACATTTTCAACCTAGTGACATAAAATTTAGGCTAAATCGTCACCTATTCTATCAATTTGTAGTGTTATACACCTTAGGTTATATCACCACTCCCTCCTTTCATCTTGTAGTGACATACGCTTTTGGATAAATCATCACCCCTTTCGAAACCATTCATCATATAGTGATATACGCTTAGAGATAAATCATCACTTCTCCATTTAACAAGTCGTGATATATGCTTTGGCTATAGGGTTCACGCACATCTCCCCACATGTTGCCTCTCATCACCATTACATATTGTTCATTCTTGAATGTTGAGGGGGAAAACAAAATGAACCTCATTACATACACTCCCATCCACTTGAGGGGGCATGTGGTTCCTATCATTCCATTTTGTATTCCATTTCATCCATCCACAACATACTATATTTTCTTAGGGGCATTTAATTTTTCTTGCTAGTGTTTTGCATGATCATTTTACTACACATGTTATATTGATTTCTTCTATGTCATTATCTATATCGTACACACATGTGCATTCACAAATTTGTTTAGTGTGATCACAAATACATGACTATAGACGTGGCATGGATTCTCACCGTTTACTCTTCCTATGCTGGTCGCTGGGGGCATCTACATTCATCTTCTTCAGGTGCTATTGTTTCATTTTTTACTTAGCATCTTATATTACTAGATCATAAACATTTTGACATAGTGGTTATCGCTCTAACATGCTAATGGGTGTTCCATGTGCAATACTTGTTTTGCAAGATTATACGTCTCCATAACACCTTGTTTGTTTGTTTTTACATGTATGCCATTATTTGCCATTATATGCAGGATTTTCGCTTTGTTTGTGTACACACTTGTTTGTTGTTTGTGGCCATGGTGGCCCTGCATATCTTGTGACATCTTGAGTGATGTCCCATGTTTGCAACCCTCTTTGTGTGGTCTACTTGTTTTATTACGTGTTTACACTACTTTTCTTGGTAATTACTACATTTTCTGCCTACTTTACACTTGTCTTATTACATGCATGTGTTTTCATACTAACACTTGTTTTGGCTAGCCATCCCCTTTGTGTACACCTTGGTTTCTACCAAGCACTTTCCCTTTCCCCCTACAAGGCAGAGTTCTACAGGTCACATTGCAGTAGGTCCTCTTTTGGGGTCGCCTTCTTCTTTTAGCAACGTCACATGCACCCTAAAAGAGGGGGAAATAATTGAGCATTTTAAATAATATCACAACGTATGTACACCATTTCAGTATAATGCACTTTCTGACCATGGCATTATGAATTTACATACAATGAGTAAGCTCAAACTAGTCTACAAACTCCATACACAATGGCCTCTACAAGACATGGTGTCCTTTGGCATTTCTGGAAAGAAGTTATAGGATTGGGGGTTATAGTGGGTGTGCCTCTCTACACTACTTCATATAGTGATGTCAGATCTCCCAAAAAAATATTACATTACAAAGATCTCTTCACACATTTCAATAGAAGCGGTTAAAGGTTGAAGGACATAGAGCATTTCCTCCCTATACCTCTTCATCCAGGGTGGTGTGAGATCACCCAATAAAATCATGATAGTACATGATATCCTTCTACACCTTTTTTTCTCAGCATGGATCAGGTTCACATGTTCCATTTACACTTTTCTTTTCACATATTTTACATTTGTGTATTTTACACAAATTTTTTACAAACATATATATTTGACTACTTGATCATTTTCTCCTTGCAGGTCCATCCATATGAGAAACAAGTAGTCAAATTGGGGTAAATAACAACAACAACAACAACAAAGAAAATGATAAGGATAATGAAAATACAATGTGATGACACTTTATCATTTACTAACCATGCAGGTACACTACACATCGCAACAACTACACACGTGTTCCACCCTAGGTTCACTCTCATCATCTTTTATGAGTATTTTTCATCCTTAGAATCCACGCTCCTCCACATTTTTATTTTTTTTCATTCCACGCTTGAGACTAGTCCATTGGCACATCTTCCACTACACTCTACATGGATATTAGGTACGCATCTCTATTTACTTTATGTTATCGAGAATTTTGTTCATCAATATAAAGCGGGGGAAAAATGTAGACATTAAATCATGCACTTTAAGTATTATTTAGCCCCGTATTATACTACCATTTAGAGGGTTTTCAATTGAAGAAAGTACAAACTAATCCTACCTTTTGGCCATCTTATTTGTTACCTTTTATTTCATCATTCTCGCATATTTTCCTATGCATGCCCAACTATTTTGTAAATGTCCCATCATTTTCACCTAAACTAGGGTGCCCAGGCCTATACTGGGGTGCCCTGAGGTGCCATGGTCCCACTTGGGGTGAATCGATCCATGTTCTTCTTTCCCTCCTCTTTTTGGGCCTTTTCTAACCGGTTTTCATCCTTATCTTTTTCCTAGTCAGCCATGTCAGGGTTAATTACAAAATTGGAGCAAGAGAACTCTATAAATACAAAGTTATGAGACCATAATAAGGGTCCTCGCATCACATAATACTATCACTCCAACTAGATTTTCATCCATTGCATCATTTGCATCCACATAGTGTCATGCGTCTAGGCTAGGAGATTTGCATCAACACACACAACATAGGGTGAGGGGGTTTATTCTATTCTATTCCATGCATACAAACTATTACATTTTTTTATAGTTATTATTTATTGCTACTTCACAAAGTGCGACTGACACAAGAGCACCTAGGGCTTGACATGCACACACACATCAGAACTACATTTGGGTCTAAAATGTAGTGCAATGCTCAATTTAGTAAGCCCACTGTTGTGGTAGCTAAGGTCAGTCTGACCAATTCATTTTGCATCTTTTCTTCTTAGGGTGTTGATACTTCTTTGTGTTTTACAGGTCATTCCTTCATCTTACATTATTTCAGATACCTAATTTTTTTTGACAGATCCAGTGCGATAAACAAGAAGTATTTTAGATCATCTTCTGATACTACCAAGATCAGATTCTGAGCTTTTACAGAGACTAGGGCACCTATTCTGTAGACCAGGGTGCCCCAGTACCTTCATGGGTGCTTCAGTCTATTTATATCTTCCAGATATGACCTTTGTTGGACCTCTAAGTGATCATTCTTGCTTATGAAATCCAAAATCAGACCTGCGGAAACCTGCAACAATCTCTAGCAATTAGCTAAGTCCTTTCCTTTTGCATCTGTGCATATTTAGGGTTTTATTTCATTTTATATAATTATTTAAAATCATTCCATACCATTTTAGCATATTTTACAACATTTTAGTCATCCTATATTAGATTAACTATTACTATACTTCTCATTAGTTTAGTTCAATTTTAGTTAATCAGGTTCACACTTTACTATTGAGGGAATCCTATACACATGAACCTCACAAATCACACTACACACTACACTACACATTTCACACATTGCATATTCATCTCTTTCTATACAACATCTACTTAACACATTCAAAAAATCTATTTTTGGCATCTACTTCTACACGATGCGGTCATTACCCTATGATGCACTATAGTCCCATAGTCAATACTTTACTACCAAGGGTTTACATCTCAAATGGATATTTATCACACTCACACACTCACTCATTCACTCATATGCTTACACTCTACACTTTTTACTCTATCGATCACATATTTTTAGTATACACAATTCACACCATTTCCCGTTGACGCACTCTTGCTCTACAGTTCATTCTTGAATGTTGAGGGGGAATGTATAAATGAACCTCAATCTCATACATACACATCTACTCACAAGGCATGATTCCCCTATCATTCACTTTGCATTCCATTCCATCTCATCCAAAGCATACTGCATATCTTGGTCACATTTAGTCTTGTTTACATAAATACTTGTTACATGTACACTTTATTACACATGCTAGATAGATATCTTGTATGTAATTATATTTCCATACAAACATGCGTGTTGAATTTCTTTCTATTTGTGATCTAAAATTATATATATTGATACATGTAGCATGGATGCTTGGTGTAGTACCTATTACCAGTCCCACAACGGATCCAAGGGGTACCCACTTTCATAAAATAAAGGTGTTATTGTTTCATTTTTTCATAACAAGTTATTATCAGATTATACATGCCTTGACAAATATTCTATCTTTTTAACATACTAACGGGTGCTTCATGTGCAACATTCTTCTTGTAGGTCTATTTATTTCCATGATTGTCTGTTACATTGCTTGTCTTTGCTTGTCATTTTTTTACCACTATTTGTGGGATTTTCCTTTTTTTCTTGAGTGCACACTTGTATGCTTATGGCCTAGTCAGCCTTGATTGTCTTGCAACATCGTGAGTGATGTCCTATGTTTGAAACTTGTTATTCATGGTCTATATTTTTGTCTTACGTCTTAGCTTACACATTTTCTACTAGCTTACATTTTACATGTGTTTTTGTCTTTCTTATACTAACACTTTTTTGCTAAGCAATTTTTTTGCTTGTGCCTTAGTTTCTACCAAGCACACTCCCTCCCCCTACAGGGAATCCGTTTCAGCATAACGGTTGGTCCTCCTTTGGACCACATACTCCTCAACGACGTCGCACACACCCCAAATGATGGGGGTATCATTGGATGAATCAGTCACCTCATACAACTTAAAATCATCACACAACATAGTTCAATACCGATACAATAGAGTCATCAACATCAGACAAGGCTCAAAATATGCCTTAGGTCCTTATTATAGCACAAACACCACCACCCAGATCAGGAATGTAGCACCTGGGTGACCTTGACCCTTCCTAGATGCCTGTGACTAGGGGGAATTTACAAAAAATTATTCAGTGCAACACAGCCTATAGAACTTCACACAACATCTTTTACAGGGCATATAATCCTTAACACACAACATCCACCATTTTATTTTTCGGTATTGGGTCAGAATTGGTTAAACTAGAATATATTTTTACACACCATCTACAATGGTGTTACATACATTGGGAAGAAGTTAAAGGTTGTAGGATGACACCATAATTTTTTCCTTACACTTCTTCAAATTATTGGCATGAGATTTCCTCAAAAAACTCACAACTGGTACAATTGGCATGAGATTTCCCAAAAATGTGATCTTCTACATCATCTACATGATCCTTCATACACTCTTCTCCTGATCACATATAAGGTACACACATTACTTTTACACATATTCATATTTTGCATGCTTTCTTACATATTTTTTACACATTTTGATCATATACACACGTATTTGAATAATTTATTGTTATTCTCTTTTATAGGTCCATCCTTATGGAATGTGGTAATTAGGATCATTCAACATCATCCTACATCAACAACATCAATAAAAATAGAAAAATGACAACAATCGACATCAAAAATAGGTACAACAACAACCTCTACACATGTGTTTCTGCCCTATGGTCATAATCATCATCATCATCAGTTTTTTCCCTTTTTCCTCTCTAGTTTCCATGCTTCACACTTTTATCACTCCACTTTTTTTCGTTGTCTCTCAACACACTTTCACCATCGATCTAAAATTTTATTAGGTATTTATCTATTATATACTTTATCTTATCAATATTTTTCTCAAGAACATAAAGTGGAGGAGAATGTAGACACAAAATCATGCACTTTGGGTAATTATCTAGTTCTGATTGTATACTACTATTCATATGATTCCTAAGTAAGAAAATTATTAATTAACCCATGTCTTTGGCCATCTTTGATTTCTTTTTGTTGCCACTTCTGGTCTTGTACGTGCATTCTTTGTCAGTCTAACCTCCAAGCCTTTAATTTCTTTAAGTGTGGACAGTAACACCCCAATAGGGCACCAGTGCCAGGCGCTCTCGTCTCCTCTGGGTGCCCCTGACCTCTTCATACTTAAGTCACATGTTTTGGGTCCTTTCTATCTGTTTGAGCATTTTATCCTTTTGGTAGTCATATTTTTGGGGTTAATTATGAAATTCAAGTAAGGGAATCATATAAATATAAAGTTATCTGATCATAATAAAGGACCAAACACTAATTATTAGCTATCACCACCTAAGGTTGCATCTAAAGGCTATTCAAGAGCATTCAAGAATCCATTCTAGAATCTATTCAAGAGAAAGGGACTGCATTATTCTGCATACACTTCATAGGAGGGGAAGTTCATTCTATTCTATGCACACATCTATTTACATCTTCTACATCTATCTATTTTATTGCTATCAAGTGAAACACACACAAGAGCCACTTATGGCATGATTCCACACACACACACACACACACTTATAACTACATTGGGTCTGAAATGTAGTGTTGTGCTCAGTCATAATATCACTCATTTGATAGTTGAGGACAGTCTGACCCCTCATTTGCATTCTTTTCTTTTTGGTATTTGATGCACTCTTGAGGGTTTTGTAGATTAATATTTTATTGAAGGTTATCAACAATATGGGTGATCATTGTGTAACATACTAGTGACTAAAGGTGAAGGATAGTGAACATCTCGTGACCCTGCGAAGGAGTTTTCTTGAGGGTTTGTGTAGTCACAAACACCCACAACAAGTCTAGGGTGCATGCCGGTGCCACTTCCCCTTTCCAGGTGCTCCAGTCTATGCAGATTGTCAGCTTGCATATTGTTTTGAGTCTCTATGTGACACTTTCACCTCTCTGTTCACTAGGTCACCCCTTCGTCATAAACCAGGATTAATTTAAAAACAACTAATTCATTTCATACCCTCTTTGTAACTAGGGTTTCATAGTTTCTAGTTTAATTTTCTTGGGTCTATTTTTTTACTTAATTTCTCATTAATTTACTACTACATTGCATTAGTATTAGGAATCAATTTTTTCAATAATTTATTAATCAGAAATGAAAGGGCTTCATTTGATGAGTGTCAAATTTTTTTTATAGAATTAAGTGATAAATAATGAAGTATACAATGTGAATATAATTATGATATTTAGATAATGAAATGAAAGATGAAATCAATCTTCCATAAAGGTAGGAAGATCATGTTCTTCATAGTAGATGGCCTAGGAAAGGGTTGTAACAAGATGAAGATCCTTGAAGTACTCAATCCACTCTTTCTCATCGACATCTTGTTATTCTTAGATGATCTCCAAATGATCCTCACTATTGGCCAATTTTGGTGTTAGGATGATGATGTAGAGGCTCAACTCTCACGTGATGTCATATTTATCCCAAGGAAAGGGTTTGGATATGATCAAAAGATCATAAATGCTATTGGTTAGGTGTGATTCACTTGGAATTGTCATCTATAGACAAAGGACACTTTAAAAAATAGATATTAATGGAAAAATTTTGTAAAATGGATAAAATTACTAGGGATATTTGACTAATGGGAAAAAAGAAAGAATCGCTGACAATTTAGTGTGGTTATTGGTGATTAGAGGGAATCGTTGGTGATTAGAGGGAATCATTGGTGATTCAAGGAAATTGCTAGAGATTACTGTATGATTAGATACTTTTGAATAAAGTGCAGGTTTGGTCTTGAACAAATGATTTAATGATTTTATTGTCTTTTAAAAGGATGAGTAAATATATGAGGAATTAAAATAAGTGATAATATCTTATCTTTTATTCAAAATATAAAGGATAAATTTTGTATGTAAATGTTGTGAATGATGTGGTGTAAATTTTTAAAATGAAATAATGATGATATAATGTGGAGAGTCTACAAGGATCATCATCTAAGAAAGTTGGTGAGATTATATAGAATCACTGACGATTAGTTATAATCCCTGGTGATTTGGGAAAAGTGGGGATAATCACTTGAAATTGGTTGAAACCACTTCCAAAAAGGTGATTTTTAGGTTAAGGATGAAATTAAGATAAGTAGGAGTATGTCGAGGAGGTTGGGAGGTTGTGTATTTTTTGGCCTTACTAGGCTAAAATAGCTTTAATTTGTTTAGGAGGTTTAGGAGGGATAAATGATTATTTACGGGAGTAAATAGATGTTACGTTGGTAGAATGAGATATTCGGACTTAGGTATAGTGTTTGATATATGAATATTATATGTGTGGGTAGGTCACCGAGGGGTGTCAAAAAACTAGTGTCTACATTTGCCCCTTTTTGTCAACTAGTTTGTAACAAACAAATTGCTGGACAAAAATGAGTGAGATGGTTGGATTTGTGCTAAATAAGTAGCCCCCC
The DNA here is from genome assembly GCA_019776745.2 of Taxus chinensis. NCBI lineage: Eukaryota > Viridiplantae > Streptophyta > Pinopsida > Cupressales > Taxaceae > Taxus > Taxus chinensis. The sequence goes on along the minus strand of CM034152.1, from coordinate 80,131,075 downwards.
CTCAAATTGAGGGTCATTTCAACAAAGGGAAATGGTTACTAGTTTGAATGGATTGGTGGATAAAAAGGATTAAGTAAGGTTGTCTATATAACTGTATGTGTTTTGATTTAGGATGCCCCAAGACTGGGCATGAAATATATTACCACACAATACTAAAACAACGATAGTTCCTAGGTTTTGCCCAAAAATACCATAAACAGTAATCTATCCCATCTGAATTGCCAAGGAATTTCCAATCCCAATGTATATTTTTATATTAAATCATCAGTGTGATCACCACATTGGGATTTGAAAACACTAATGTATCTCCAAGAAACCGACATACAGGGATTTGAAAACATTAATTTTTCACCAAGAAATTGACGCACAGGGATTTGAAAACATTAATGTTTTGCCAAGAAATCAATGCATCAAAGATTTGAAAAAATTAGTGTTTTTCCAATAAATTGACAGCGCTGAGGATTTAAAAACATTAATAGTTTCACCCAAAAAATCTATGGAACATTATTTGGCCAAGAAAAAATTTCCAAAATTTTTCCGATATATACACAGAGGTGTTGTCTCCCGCGATTTTCTAATTTTTTTATTTACAAAGTAGTAGAAAGGGATTTAGAAAATTGGCATATTGTAATTTTCTTACAAAATTTCAAATTGCCAGCGCATAGCTGGTGCGTTACGAGCACCCAGATAGTGCATTGCATGTGCCCGACTAGTGCGTTGCAATCTATTTGAGACTTGTTTTCTTTCATGTCGCATTGCTTTATCTGTGATTATCACCTTTGTAATTTATTACATAGCCTAAACATCCTCATCCTCATAACCACTATGATTTTGTATGTCATATAGAATAGCCCTCCGCTTACAGAGAATCATAGCTAGTATTCCTATCTTAGATACATCTAGATTTTACATGTAATACACACACACACACACACACACACACACATATATATATATATATATATCACTTCATACATCTCCATGAGACTGTTGCTGTGTATATTCCTTGCTTTATCAGTGTATCGTCTTCGAATATTTTTCTTAATGTTCTCTCTTTTGCAGTGTATATATAATTTAAAATCACTTCATACATCTCCACAAGTTGCTACTCTATATATTCCTTGCTTTATCAGTGTATCTTGTTTAAATATTTTTGTTAATGTTCTCTCTTCTGTAGTATATATACATATATATATATATATATATATATAAAATTTAAAATCACTTCACACATCTCCAAGAATTGTTGCTCTGTATATTCCTTGCTTTATCAGTGTATCTTATTTGAATCTTTTTGTTAATGTTCTCTCTTCTGCAGTATATATATATACACTACGGTTTCACTTTCCATTTATTCCATGACCAATACCATGACTTGTATTCTCACTATCTGCTGACCAATTCCCTCATCCCACAAAAAACCTGAAGGATATATAAAATGTGGTACATTCCGCATGTTTTACGTTTGCTAAGGAGAGTTCCTTAGGGAGACAGACATGGAATGGCGACACGTGACATAGATAATATTTTTATCAAACAATGTCTTGTATAATACATTTAGAATGATAATATTTTGAGCAAAAAAATTTGCTAGGAATTGAATTCATTTGTTTCTTGTACATATTATCACTCATGCATAAGGTTGTGCATTTGGTAATCAAACATTTATAAAAATAAGTAATATTTAAATGATCAGTTTATAAAATAAATAAATTTATTGAGAATAAACTAACAAATTCCAAACATGATTTACAAGCAAGCAAAATCTAAAAGAAAATATCACTCTTTTGAAAATAGAAAGCGTAAGGTAATTTCTTATTTTCTAGAGATTTATCCTTTTTCCTAGTGATTTTTTGCATAATTTGTTTGAATGAAATGTAATTTTTTAATATATAAAATAGAAAGCTAGCAAGCATGCATTTTGTTGCTCTAATTATTATTTATTAAAATAAATTTAATAAAATATAAAAAGTAAATTAGTAGCCAACATACAATTTACATGACAAGTGATTTTTTTAGTTAGCCCTTCGAATGAAAATTTATAATATTTTAATGTATTTTATTATTGAAGTGTAATTTTAAATTTCAACATTTTTTTTGAAGTGTAAATTTTAAATTTCAACAACATGTCTATAATATTTAATATAAAGTAAAAACATCAACATCCGGGAATATTTTTAATTCCTCCATCCTTCAAGTTTCTTGAACTCATTTTCCAAGTAAATACACAACAGTATACAAAGAATACCCTTATCATGATTGTATCATATGTGAAACAACAGATCAAATCATTCAATATTCTCTCAGGAATAATGATACTTTAGTTGGCTTCAACACATTGACATTTCATTGTCAAGCCAAAGAACTCTGCATACATTCTAAACCTTGAATTCATAGTCTCATACCACAACGAGTACTAGATGGAAGACCATATATTCTATCTCAAATCCTTTGAAATGATGAACAATATTGGTAATTGGATTATGAAAGACCTCATACCTCTGATGAATCAATTATTTCTTCATTAGTAGATGCACACCTTATTTGTCTTGATGACGACATTAAGAACCTCTATACAATAGGACAAACATCTATACATTATGACAGATCAGTCATCAAGACTCCTTCATAAATCAACTAAAGACAGATCATACCTTGGATGAATCAATGAATTCAGATTCCTTCATGAGCAGATACATACTATACTTTGATTTCAAATTGATCACATACCTTGAGATCACCTATTTCATGTTTGATTAACTATAGAAGAGACTTCTTATCACTATAATGTCTTATCATTAGAGTGTCTTTGGCTTCTCAACATATATTTTAAAATTTTAAATTGCTTGTTCTCTTCTCAAACCTTTGATACATCTTCAATTTTCTTAATGTATGCTCTAATTCTTATTACACTAATGTAACACTCTTGTAAAAACTAGTACATGTTAAGTGACACAACATAATTTACATATTTATCATGTCAAGATGTCTATGCACATATCAATATCATTTAGTCTAACATGTTGTATCATTTTTATTTCAATTCTACAGGATTCATTGATTCAGTAAAATGGCACCTAAAAAGGGAAGCTCAGCCTTAGGAAAAAATGTTATTCCAACCCCTCCTAGTAGTGGTACTGGCCTTTGAAAAATAACATCTTATTTTGAGAAACCATATAAGGAATTCCAACCTTCTCTAGCAAGACCATCAAAATTGAGGGAAAATGATTGCATTCAAAATGAAACTCAGAATGAGAATGTGTTCATTTTTTATTTTCCTGATGTTATTAATGAATACAACAATGAAATGCCTCCCCTTGAAGACATTCTATTGGATGATGTTGAGTTTGACACTATACCACCTATCCAATTGAATGAAGATGACACTGCATCACCTTCCAGTTCCCAAGTGAATGTTGAAGGTGAAAATTGTGGCAATGGTAGTCAACAAAGAATAAATTGTACCAAGGAAAATACTCAGCGGACTCCTATTTCTAGAAGAAATAGAAAATAAATAAAATGGGACTTGGTAAGGAGTTTAAAGTTAGAGTGGGTTTCTAAGTTTCCATTTATTGAACCTATTGAAAATGAAAATAAAGCTAAACCTCCCAAAGAATGCAAATGTATAATCTGTAGCTAGATATTGAGAAGGGACAAGGCAATGCAACTTAATTGGGATAATATTGAGAAGCATGCAGGATAGATATATGAAAAGATAATTGTAGATGAAATTGAGAAGAATGTTCCCAGATGGAAAACTGCAGATGATTGTTTGCATATTAGGTATGAAAAATAATTTTAAGAGAAGAAGAGAAATGAAAGAATACTTGTAGCAAGTGGAGTGATAGTTACGTCTCAAGTCAACAAGATTGTTTAAACTAGTATTTTATGTAAAACAATTCTGCTAGCTACTGTTTTCACATTTTGAAAAGAGGTCGTCCAATAAAAGATTTTCCTGAACAAAAGAAAATTTTGTCTTTCCTTAGTGAATTGCACTTTCCTCATTCTCACTAGTCAGAAAGTGGTGGTTGGAATTGGGAAAAATGCCTAGCTATGGTTGAGAAAGAAGACTTGAAAGACAAAATCAAGTCTGCATGATGCATATCTTTGTCTATTGATGAGGTTACAGTAGTAGATAATACTGCTTGGGTCTGTATGCATGTGTATACTATCGAGAAATATGTGATAAACTCTCACTTAATTTCCATTCAAAATATGAGAGAGAACTCTAATGCTGAAAATCTTAGTGAGTTGGTGATAAAAAGTTTGAAGGAGATCGATGACATGAATGATGTTTCAATTGCATCAAAGCCGGTATAGGTCAGGGGAGATGGGGCATCTGTAATGCAAGGTCATTGTAATGGCCTATGTGTAAGAATCCAAACATATCATTTCCCTTATATGATTGACATTCATTGTATGGCTCATAGAATGAACCTAGCTTGTAGAATAGTTGGCAAATTTAAACCTGTAGCAAATGTTGAAGACCTTGTTCGAGAGGTGCATGCTTATTTCATTCATAGTCCTAAAAGGTTCATGGAATTACAAATATTTGTAGGACTAACAAATGGGCATAAACTATTAAAATATATCAACACCAGGTGGATCTCATTGTACCAACTGGTTCGTAGGGTGTATGAAGAGTATCAATCCTTATTAGGAGTGATGTGGCAAAATCGCATGGAAGTGGATAAGACCTGGGATTTGATACATAATTTGAATGATATAGGGTCATTTCTGATGTTGTGTGGTCTCCTTTCCATGTTGGAAGAAATACATTATTTAATTAAAGAAGCACATGAAAGAACTATCTATATTGTTGATTTTTCTAGTTTGAGGAAATGAGTTTGTATGACAATAGAATATTTTTATCTCAATGAAACTGCTTTTACAGGTCCAATGTTTGATGGTTGGAATGATTTAATAAATATTGGAAATGAAAGTAGCTTTTTGGAGTTCAATTTTTTTTGGGAAGTATGTTCTTCTATACATGGATATGAGATATCGATGTACATGTTTAAACTAGTAACCGGTAAGGTTAAAGAGGTAAAAATCACAGGGCTACTATTTGATAACATTGTATCATTAAAAAGGGTGAGGTTAAGAGAAATTACAGCGTCCCTACTAGAAGAAATAAGGGAGTGATTTAGAAGAGATGCTTTAATTGAAGCAATGGTTATCTATGTTAATTTGAATATTTGGAATCCTATCCAAAATGAAAGACATATGCATGAAGACAACTTGAATAGGTTGACTACATTGAGTCAAAATTTTTGTAAGCCTGTTGATATCAATGGAATGAATATTGTAGGTATTTTAAGTAAGGACAATTTGAGTTCTCAATCTCATGAATTTTCCACTACAATGATTCAATAATTTAATGATTTAGATAATCCCTTAGAGTGTGGAGAAATAACACGACTATGGAAAAAAATTGGGGTGAGTATTATTTTAAAGAAAATCATGTCTGATTTTTTCTCATAGGCCGATGTATGTCAAATAATGATTTTTGAGTTTAGTTGAAGATGAGATAATTTTCAATGCCTTTGCCTTTATAAAGTCAAAATTGTGAAACAAACTTAAATTTGGAAAATTGTTTGATAATTTATACATCATGGTACGAATCCGATAGCTTTCCCTATGATAGGGCTTTGACAGTGTGGAAGTTGATTACTGAAAAGAGAGGGGCTGAAAACAGTGGCACAAATACAACACATGACCCTATTGCAGCAGTTGACTGTCGAGAAAGAGAGAGTCAGTCTCAGAGATCTGGTGAATCAAATGATAGAGATGTTCTAGGTCCATCTAGTTGGAAGCTTCCAATGGTGGATATTCCATGATATAGATGTTCATATAATAATTAATATATTCAAATATTCAGTACATTGTTCTAAATCTCAAGCAGGGATTAACACTCACCCCAATCATGTGCTTAAAGGTAATCATATTGATTCCATTTCCATTTTGACTGCAGAAACATTACAAAGTCATGTTTTAATGAGTATTTAATCTATTTCACATACAATGTCGTTGATCTCTTTTATAGAAAGCATACACCACGACTGTTTTGGCTATTAAATCACAATGAATTTACATTATTATATACTTTAGGCATATAAGAGTTGTGGTGCTTAATTATGAGATAGAATAAGTGGCTTTCCTTGAATCATTACTGAAATGAAAATTTAAAAATAACACTATTCCTCATTCAACTTGCTTGAGACATGCCTTGTATGAAAAAATTGAAGATTTTCATTGCAACAAATGGAACAATTTTCAAAATGGATCTAAATACACTAAAGAGTAAATGCATGCACATATATATTTAACTTGTGCACCTCTTTGTAAAAGTTTGCTTCAACCACAAGCAACCTAAATATCACATGTTTATTAATACAATAAACATAAAGATAACTTTAGTCTATTAATAAGACAATTTACTATTTTTATCCATGACCATGATTTCCTCCCAAATAATAGAAACAACAAAACCAAACTTCCACTTCAACTTGGAATCAGGCTCCACAACTTAAAAAAATTATGTCATCTTCTATAACATGCTCCACTCTTCATCTGTTGGAATTGCAATTTGTTGTAAATCAGAGTGACTGGCATGTAACTTTGTTAGAAATTCATAACTGATATTGGACCTATTATTTACTGTTGAATGCAAACTTACTGACAAGGTTATCAATGGTTTAACAAAGTCAAAAAAGTTTTTCTCATCTAGCTTCTTAGGAATTCGGTCCTTCTCTTGAGTCATTTTTTCTTTCATCTTCTTCTGGAATGCATCCTTCTTAATGAATTGGCGTGTATTGTCAAAAGTAATTAACAACCCAAGATTTTTGATCTCATGTACCTTTCCATGCAGCTCATGTAACATTCTTTGACACTTATTCAACAATTTCTATACTTCACCCATAATCACACACTTCTGAATGATAGATGATACCTTTATTAAGGCATCAAACTGGTTCTAAATTCCTCTGGATGCCAGTTCTATGTCACTGAATTTGTAGATAGCTTCCAAAATTTTCTTTGTTGTATCCTCTCTTAAAGCCATCACTTTTTTGCTACCTATTACATATTCGTGGAGCTTATCAAAGATTCTCTGTAGATTAGTCATGAATTCAAACAATCTAATCAAATCATCAATTTTTTTTGGTTTATTTTCCCCCAAACATTATCCGTCATATTAATCAATGCCTTTTTATGAAATCCAGATAGTTTGATGTTGGAAGACTCTATTTCCTTTTTTGATTTTGCCAATTCCTGTTGCAATATTTCATTTTGTTTTTTCTCATCATCTAGGCTCTGTTGAAATCCAAATAGTTTGATGTTGGAAGACTCTATTTTTGTTGTAAATCCAAGGCTTTATAGTTTGATGTTGGAAGACTCTATTTTCATTTTTGCTTTCACAAATTCTTGTTATAATATTTCATTTTGTTTTTTTCTCAGCATCTAGGCTTTGTTCCCATTTTTTAACCTTTACTTTCTCTTCCTTCATAACCTCTTTCAATTCTCCCAATGTTTTTTGTAATCTATTATTCTTACTCATTGTTTCCTGTAAATTTTTCTTCACATCTTCTAATTCTACCTGTGCTTGTTCATTCAAAGTAACTACAGTCATAGAGGTAGATGATTTTATCTTCCTCTCTAACTCACCTGTCTTATTAACTGTTGTTTTTCCTTTTTATTTCTCATTTGCCAGGTCTGCCTCTAAATTTTGAATCTTATTATTCAACTTATTGTTCTCCCTCTCTGCCTTTAGTAATGTTGTGTAAACCACATCATTGTTCCTTTTTGATACATTAATTTTTTCAGAAGGTTTCATTTCCTTAAGATCCATTTGAAGGGAGGTCACATCGTAGTCAGCGGGAAGCATTTCATTCTCTGGTTTTACAACTTTGGGCACAACATACATGTATTCTAGGGTATCTGTGTCTGGGTTATATGTAGGAAATACCCTCATTGTGGCTGGATCTGAAGTTCTAGTAGCCTGTAGAATTTTCTTCTTGTTTCTTTTATCTCTTTCTAATTTATTGGCAAACTCAACTTAGTAATCAAAACCTAAGGTGTTCATAGGAGTGAACTGTTCCACCTTGAATGGATAGAAGGAGTAATTGAAGTTTGGGGAGAATTTCCCTATGGAATGGTAGTTTGTTTAGGGGTGGCAGTGGCACCACCTTCTATAAATAGTTGCCTTGAGCCAAGAGTAACTGTACCTGTGTCTTTCCTCTGTCTTCTACCTCTTCTCGCTTCCTTGTTGGACAAAACCCCTAACAAAATTCAATTGTCTCTATTTCCCTCTTTAAGTTTCCAACACTCTGTTGACTACTACCATCATCACTAGAACCACCAACCTTAGCAATAGGAATAGATTCATGGCCAACTTCTCCTCTAGGATTTTCAACGTGTGGTTGAACTGTTTGCTGAGGATTTGACTCTGGAGTAAATTACACTGGATTAGCACTTGTAGATGTTGTAGTATGCAGTGGTCCTTTCTCTGAAGGTGAAGCTCCAAGGCCTGACTTGTCAAAACTTTTTCTAGATTGTATCTCTAGGTGGAAGCCAAATGCCTTGTCCTCTTGAACCCAAACCACCACTAGTAAAACCCAACTTTTCAATAATAACTACTCCTGTAGTATATATTTCTTTCAAACCTTCATCGAGACTTGGTTTATATGTGCTACTGCTAGGGGGACTGTGTAATTCCTCAGAGGAAGTGTCATCATCACTACTTTCCTCTCGAGGATGCTCTTTTTTACACAATTTTCTGAAATCTGCATCTTCTGGAATAGAATCATAGTCTTCTACAGATTTTGGATGGCCTAGGTCCTGCCTCATAGACCAAAAGGCAGTAATTTTTGACCTTGTCCAATTTCTATCTTTCAATTCTTGTTGTAATGCCTTTGGCATGATTTTAGAGGAATTTTTTTCAGGTTTTGCAGATTGAAAATCCTCTGCCTTTTTTTGTGGAGGCTTAGGAAATCCAAAAATTTGTTTTGACAACTCTTGAGAACTAATTCCTTGCTCAGCAAACAATTTCATTCATTGCTATTTGTACTTCATCCCAAGAGTTCTTGTTTTTCAATTTTTCTAGCAGGGGTTTGCTTTCATGTTGAATTTTAGTGGCAGAGTTCTTGTTTGCCACTACCCTTGCTTTAATCACCTCACATGGGTCATACACCTAGTGAGAGTCAACATCAAACTTAAAAATATGTAAGATTTCATGTGCCACATAGAATGTTTTTCTTTCAAATGTGAACCCTCCACATGAGAATGGTAAGGAAGGAAATATGCTCTTCTTTTGCTGAGAAACAAAATAGAGATTATCTGTGCTTTCCATCTACCGTATATATTCCAAGGAAAAAACTCTCTCTGTCACATGTATTGGAAATTTGTAAGGTTGTACTCCTGATCCATAAAACCTTAGCACAATATAATCCTTCGTGAATTACCATTCTACTAAATGTATTTCTGATCCTAGTTGAATTCAATCTCTACATTTCACAAGTAATCTAGGAATTGTACTTTTTGTAAATGCTTCATACATTGGATCCAAAAAATAATCTACCAATTGACTATAGTCCCATCTATTATAATACATCCTTATCTTGGGGGCCCACCCAGTTAATGGACTCACGCCTTCTAGTTGGAGCTTAATTGCAAGTTTGTTTTTTTCAAACCATCCAGCAAACTACCATAGAATTAAATGGCACAAGTATGTAGTGAACCTAAATTTCTTAGTGCCATAACCTTATTTGATTGTTAATAATTGTTTATGAATAGATTCTACAATGTACCCAACAAATCTATATTGAAAAGGTGGATTAATGAAATGGATATTGTATACCATTTCCAGGAGGGTTTCATCCATAGTCTCATCATTATCGAAGCCAAGGAAAAATACTAGCATAGAAATGGTATCCCTGACCCATGATTTAAATATGTTAATTGGATATGGAGCCTTCCCTTTTGGTACCTCTGCATCAAATGTTAATTTTCGTAAAAACACATCTCTGTCTTTTTTATTTGTGGCATGATAATTGCTAGCACGTTTTCTAGGTTTATGTGGATGGTTCCTAAATATTTTCTTTCAAACCCCAACGCACTGCCAAGATTTACCTCTGTAATGTATAAAACTTCTTGTCTATTTCCCTTTGCAACAATTGCTTTTTTGTCTCATTGTAATTTTGGGCACATATATTGACAAATTCAGGGTAGGGGAAAACCTCATGGAACATCATGCGTCCCAATCCAGATGCCCATGTTATCCAACCGAAAGCTTTATGTCTACCTGATTGGTTAGAACTTCTACTTTCCCTCATCTTCATCTCAGACGTGTATCTAAGATTGTGAAGCTCTTGTGCCAATTACAAGATCATAAATATCATGATATTCATCAAGTAAAACCAAGGGTTTTACTTTTAAGTGGTTTGGTGTATGGGATTTGGGTTTTAATTTTACTTTGGGATCCTGTGGAAGTAGACATGCTTGGAATTTTGGATTTTATAAACCCTCAACCCTAATTTCTCAACCCTTATATTGAAATATTTGAAAGTGAAGGCTTATACAATGCTACTTATATAAAAGATAATATTTAAAGAATCAAGACTGAAATGCAGGATGACACTTACTCAGAAATATGAAAATTTTGAGTCTTACATGGTCCACAACTTCTATGAATCTATTCTACCTTCCGTTGCAGTATGCCTTCCAGAAACAGAATTTCAATTGTCAACATCACTATAAATGATTAGGTCTTTCACTGTACTTTGTAGATGTCAAATCTAGTCATTAATCAAATTCCATTCAGTGGATGAAAGTTTTCACTTATCAGATGGCCACGTGGCAGGATTTCGGGCCTCCTTGAGGAAAAGGCATTATTCAAACTCTAAACTCATAGAATGAACCAATTCAATAATAAATTTTTGGGTTTGCGGTGACAGGTGTTTGCATTTAATGACTTGGTTGTTGAAATTTTTGGGGGCCATTGAAACATTTTAAATAATAAACCCCCACTTTTTCCCATGCCACGTGGAAGAATTCTATGGATTTATTTTTCTGTGCCATGAAAAACGTGAATCTCCTTGATTTAGGTGGGATGAATTATAATTTTAGGTCTGGGATTGAATCTTCATTGTTAATTTGTTGGTCATGGACATTGGAATTGGACCGATCATGTAGCTAATGAGGCAATTGATGGCCCATGAGTTGAATTAATTTCTAATAATATAGACTAGAAAAAGCATCCGTAGGTGCTTGTGAGAGGTCGATAGGCATATAGGAGGAGTAATTGAAAGAAGTAAATTAGTGAAGATTTGCTAGCCATTCAACATTCAAGTATCCATGTAAGGTGTTGAAGATCAATTGTGATTGAAAGATCCTACAATAATTAATAGTGTTATTAACATCATAGTATAAGTCACCTTGATCTTGGGAGAAGATATATTTATTTAATATAAAATTTTATAAGGGGTAAGATTTGAGGATGGTATTTAGAAATAAAAATATAGTTTTGCCTCGAATTAATGTCTCTAAATACACTTTTGGTTGTAGTGTGTGAATTTGAATTTTCTACACATACATAAGTACCCTAGTGTTGTAGTGATCATTACAAGTATTACAAATAAATTGAGCATTTTTTATAGCATTCATTGAAGTCCAAACATATACGGTATAGACACATTGCACTACACTTACATTTTCCTCTCTAGAAAACATAAATATAAATTTGGAGTGATGTCTTTGATATTGTATAGAAGGATGACATTTGATAAGAATTGAGCTAAGTGGAATATGCATCCTAAATACAAACCCCATATTTTGTTAGGTTTAGATGTTGGCACCCTATTTAGGGTTAAACAAAAGAATATTAATTTCCTAATAATTAGAGAGAAGTTTCAAAAATCTAGATTTATAGATGATACACATTAACAAATCTATTCATTAAAGAAAAATTAAACTTGAAAAAGTTTTTTTCACAAGCTTACATATTTAAAACACCACCTTTTAGATAAAAATGTTACGTCTCTTAGGAATTTTGTAAACTCTCTTTTTTTCCCCCAAAAAATTATACATGTCAGTTCAAAATCTAACACCTATCTCCCAATTTCCAAATAAACCAATTTCCTCAGCCTGTAAAACTAAGCATTCATATTCGAAATCTATTGAAAATATATTTATGCTATATAACATATACATAGAAAACATCAAATATTTAATTATTTAACAATTGTGTCACACAATACAAACAATGGAGCTCTTTATTTATCTTATCAACCAAATCCAGTAGCTCTTGCTCAACTAATCAACGCAATCGTCGCACATAACTGTCGAGCCTTACATTTAGTTACCATTTTCCATTATTTTGTGCTTTTGCGCAAGCCCCATTTGACGACAATCCTTATCTAGCACACACAAACTTGGTGGGGCCTATAGAATGGACCAATCATATAATTAATAAACAAAAATCCTTTGCAAATTGGATTTTCCCATTGGTGCAGAATGTAGGGCCCGCACGTTTGTGCGTGTCTGTTTACGGTCATCCCCATTTGATAACCTCACCAAAATTAAGTTGATGAGAGTGCACTGACATCTAATTTGGCTTCCAGTTCTTACAGGCCTAGCCTCGCCAAAATTTAGTTGACAAGAGCACAATGACGTATAATTTGGCATGCACTTCTTCTCAACACTTCGATTTATGACATTTGTTGGATGGAATTATTCAAGTTGTTGAAGAAGTTGTTTTCTTACTACTTTTCGACATACTTTTTGCAATGGAATTTGTGAGAAGGGCATCGTCAGACTCAAAGAGCCCTTGTTTTCCCTCGAGTTTTGCAAAGTAAGCACTATCAAAAATGAGGCAATTGATGGCCCGAGAGTTGAATTAATTTCTAATAATATAGAAGATTGGCACAGCTTGGAAGATATTATCATTTATGATGGGTGGCAGACACAAAGCTCAAAGAATTAATGGTGGCATGTGCCACACTTTGGGCCTTTATTATTGGTGGCCACTCGCATTCCTCTCTCCCTACCTCTATTTGTTTGTGTTTTTGGGCTAGCGAGAGAATGGTTTTTTTTGGGTTTCCTTTCATTGCTCTATACAGGGAGAGAAGGGAAATGGCCTTTACTTCGGCCATTTCCCATAGGTGGCTTCAAGAGGTGTTTCGCTATGATTTTGTGCTCGAGGCCAAGGCCATTGAGCGTGTGATAGGATATTCCTATATGCAGGACTCTCACAGGGCCAGAGTGAACTCTGAACTCACTGTGAAATTCATTTCTAATTGCCTCTCGCTCCATCCGGTCAAGGTGGATGTTGTGGCTGTCATGGAGTTATTTATTTACCCTGTCCATTGAGTTCGGTTTGCACAAAGAAATGGATAGGTGTCTACGTCCCAGACCCTCTACTCTGGGTGGAGGAGGCAGATGCTTAGGTGAATGGCACTAGGTGCGGGGGAAGATTGGCTCAGTAAGCGGTATAGGGAGTTGCTACTCTACGCAGAGGTTGTTCACATTTTGTTCTGGCATGGTGGTCCGGACCCTAGCGAATTTTCTCCTCCGGATCTCACCAATGCTCGTTCACCTATCGACTCGGCCATTGACCACCTCAATGAGTTTTGGGATAATACCGGTGAGACATTTTTTCTTCTGCTATGTAAGGCCAAACAACTAGAAGGTGGCTTTTTCCGACATGGTGGCGGTCGAGGCCATTTCAAGAGGTGGTAGTTATTTCAGATGAGGATTAACACTCTTTTCTAGCTTTTTTTTTTGGTTCTGTGGCCATGTGTATTTAATTTTTGTTTGGACTTCTAGTTGTAAAGGTGGGGTTTCCCTTAACCCTCGGGGCCCTTGTGTTTTTGGTTTATTCATAGCTCTGGTAAAAAAGCATTTAAACATCAAACAAATATATATCTGATATATATATAGTATTTATAGTGTTTTCACATTTATATAGTGTTTACATTATTGATTTCTTAAATTAGATTTTTTATTGATTTCTTAAATTAATTTAAAGTTTTCAATAAATTAAAAATCTATCACCCCCCACTTTTTCCCAT